>JAVISA010000003.1:273654-1473654 GCA_032595095.1 Didymellaceae sp. YAFEF048 | reverse complement strand
CAATTATCAGCGCGGATCAGGTGGCTGGGGGCTGGCTACTTACCAAGGCCTTCTTGTACAGGGAAGCTGCCCTTGTCGTGATCAACAATTACTGGGATACGGCCGTTTGGCCCTAGCTTTGTGAACCATTCCTCCTTCTGAATGTTCTGCCCGATGTTGATGCCCTGCCATGTGTAGTCTTTGCCGTATGCCTCCTTCAGCTCCTCCAGCAAGATTGATGCCTTCCAGCCGTTGGGAGTGCCCCAAGTAAGCAACTCGATTCCCTTGTCTGCCTTCAGCCCGGTGGGTCGTTCGTCAGCCATTTCTGGAAGGATTTGTAGCGTTCTTCTGCTTGATGTGTGAAATGGAGCGCGCAATTGGTAGCTGGGTGCTTGTAGAAAGCTGCGAGTGATGAGTCTGGGTACTTGGAACGTAATTGGACGTAGTAGTGACATGTGGATTAGCTTGTATGCATCAGTGAGGGGTTATATGAGGAGCTCTCTTGCAGATGCGCCCTGGCTTGATTAGAAATCTGCATACGTCATGTCAGACCGAATGTCCGAGCTACGAGTCGCGCTGAGACTCGAGCGGGTAACATTCATCCGCAGGCGCGCTGCATAGTGCTGCACTAGGTAAAAACAGCTCCTTACAAATTACAATTATATGCTTACATCTGAGAGCTACGTACCTGTAGCCCCGCACAAAGCTTGCTCCTTAGTCAGCGACGGCTAACAAAGGAAGAACATCAACATGTCATCACACCATGAGAACCGCATGCTTGGTACTGGCTGCAAGTGCTTCAATATAAGGCTAGTCATTATGCGCGTGAATTGCTAAGCAATTCAAACTGCTCCATTGCTCGCGGTACGATTCCGCCAACTAAAGAATGTCTGCGGGCTTGACCACCACCCAATTCTTGTCGGCTGTCACCTCCCTTCCATTCGCAATTTGCGCAGCTGTATTGTTGCGAATCTCGCCCTGCATCCTTTCCCAGTACGCATCTCGGCGGTTGATCCACAGGTGAATACCACCCTTTGCCGTGTCCACACCATGGAACAGCATATAGCTGTCTGAGCCAGGAGTATCACCAGCTGCGAGGATCGGGCGCTTCCACTCGTCGATGTAGGTCAGAATGGCAGCCCATTTACCGGCAAACCAGGTGGCAGGAGTCCACAGATATGGTCCTAGGACGAGCTCGAGGTTCGCATCCGGATCGTATGTACCCTCTACAATCTGCTTGCGCGCGTTGGTGAGGAAGCCCGAGGTCGAGTTTACCAGCATTGTTGTAACTCCAATCACATTCTTTGGCGGCACGTTGTAGCCGTACTTAGGATCGCTGGCAACCATACGGACGAGCTCCTCGTGGGCAGCGCTGATGACATACACATCAATACCGTTATCCATAAGAGCATTGTATAGCTCGGCCTGGCCACGGAAGACCTGTGGAGAGTTGACCGTGCCGTTGACAACGTCTTCGCCATCCCAATACTGGGTAGGAATTGTCGAGTTGAGAGCCATTAGTTCGTCGACATAGCCTTTCAGCTCGCGCAGAGTGATTCCCGACCAGACTTGCGCAATCCATGGGTAACAAACGAAGTCGTCATCTTCGCACAAGCGAAGGTAGTAGCTGTACAGTGTTTCTGTGAAATTGGCCGAGTCCTTGAAGTCAATCAGCTCCAGGGTGGGATCCAGATTATCACGCGTCAAGATACCACGGTTCTCGAGGAATGGAAGGAGCGACTCCTCAAGATCATATCGGTAGCTGGTATTGTCCATGTCGAACACCGCGTAGTTGCTCTGGTTCGCGTTTTTGGTAATCATGTCGCTGAGGGCTCTTGATGCATTGGCTGGCCAGTGTTTGAACTCTATGGTTGCATTGGGACACGCTATTTGACTGGGTACGGCGTTGACTGTAAGCCATAGGGCTGTTGAAACGACTGAGGATTTGAGATGCATGGCGTCAGGTAGAGATCAGGGGATGCTGAATTGGAGAAGGAGCATGGGCCAAAGGCTTTATAGACGTCCGCGACACTTTTCGTGCATTGATCAGTACCAGAGCTCTCGTGAAAAAATTCAATCAAGGTCCGCTCAATCAGGGAAGCAAGCGTTATCGGTGATTGCCAAGTCACAAGTGTCACCGACGAAGTAGCGGGGATGCTCTCCGTACCCGGTATGCGGGAGTGGAGAATAGCAATCTGCGGCTTATTATAGGGCAGCATTGACAGCTTGCCAAAAGGAGTATGAGCTCGCGTGTGCCTGCATTTGCCCTCGTGTACGAAGAAGCATACTATGTAAATGATGTTCCCGATTTGATTACGAAGCTGAAACCATATCTACTACTGGGAACACTAAAAAAGTCGCTGCATGCCACCTTATCTGAAGTGCTCGTAGGCGACCGTCGTGCCTCCACAAGAACCGGCCGGCGTAACACAAAGTTGGGCCGATTAGCAATTGCAATAACCACCTCAATGTCCAAGCGATGAATATGCAATCTTTGGACGATTTTGGGCTAATTAAGCGCCTCCAGATACTTCCCAGTGTATAAAATGAAATTTTGGTGAACGCAGCACTAATCATGTACCCCAGAGGATGTTCGCCACCCCCGGCGTACGTCAACGACTTCCGGCCGTAAGATTGTCAGCTGCGGCGCAACATTGAACTTTCTCACAACCAAGTCCTGTACATCGCACCGCGATCTACGACATCGCATCATACTAAATCGACTGGTAAGTAGCATACGTCCGTTTGAAAGTCGCTGGACTTCATTTGGTCAATCTATAAAGATGTAAGCAGTTCTCGGGTTACACGCCCAGCAACTTCAGCAACATAGATCTATTCGATCAATACTACATCCCATCAAACCCCTCATGCTCATCATGTGTTGCAGACGCAAACAAGAACAATACCTCCTCCACAGTGCGCTTGCAGGTCAAGCCCAAAGAACCCAGCAAATATCTCGGTGTGCGGCCCGACGCCAGCAGCGCCGTGAGCTTAGAGCTCTTGCTATCGACAGTGCCACAGCCCCCCAGATAAATATCACCCATCAGTACGGTACACAGAGACCGCACTGGACCGAGTATCAGCCTCGCACAATGGCCGGAATTCTAGTCATGGGCGTCGCCCTCGGTCTGCAAGAGGGTGGAAAGAAGATCAAGGAAAAGAGAGATGAGAGAAAGGCGAAGAAAGCTGCTCTAGTGAGTTGTCACCAAACTCAGGCCTAGCTAAATTACTGATTTTCTTTCCGCAGGCGGCCGAAGCACATGAACCTGCTGAAGCTTCCTCATCCAGCGCAGTGCGTGGTCACCATTCCACACGCAAGGAGTCTAGACAGGAGAGGAAGAGCGATGAAGCTCGTCGAGAGCAACAGCGTCGTAGCTTCAGCTCGGAGAGAGCTCGCGAAGAAGACGATGCCCCGCCCAGCTACGATGAGGTTGCACGGCCTACATATGAAGAGGCGACGCGGCACGATCAGAGCAGAAGCTAGATGACTGACGACTTTCACGACCTTTACGATGCCTTTCTTGCTACAGAACTGTCTTTCCTATGCAACCTAATCATCTGTTTGTTTTTGGGGGTCACTCCTGTACTGTGCCTTTATTTAACGATCGATCTTCCCCTTTCTTGTTGTCTAGGCAAATACCATTCTTTTCCACACCATACTTGAGATGAGAGTCGACTCTTAATACGCGTTGTTGCCGGATTTAGTGCCGTTATGCCTCGCATCTGCAAGTTACCATCGACTACGCGGTTAAATGATGATAATTTCGCTTTCTGCCATATCGAACTAAAGACTTCACTATTGATAATGTATTTTGGCTCTACAACGCAGGTAACTGTTCAGGACTCGGTTTAATCTATAGCCGTGTCTGTATGCAGGATCCCTTTACCGTCATCCCAAGGTATCTAACCACCTGGAACAATCTAATAAAAACTTAAAACGATACGACACGACACGACATTTACACGTTTCCCAACTCTCAATGATCCACACTCTCCACGAAAACCCTCACACCCTTACAATCTAGCTTGGTCACTGGGATGAAGAAATCGTGACCCAGCCTTACGTCCTCGACATCCGGCTCATGCAGCTCGAATTTGTACCGCCGGAACATCATTCCCAAGATAAGATACAGCTCTGTCCACGCTAGATTGATACCCAAGCAAGACCGCGTCCCGCGACCAAAGCACACGAGATAGCGTTCTAATGGCAGACCGTCAGGGGCTACGGGGTTGTCGAGCCAGCGCTCCGGGATGAAAGAGTGGCTATCTGGGAAAATGGACTCGTCGTGCGAGACTTCGGGGATGGTCATGCTGACGTTCGTGTTCGGGGGGATGATCCAGTCCTTATATTGCAAGGGCTGGGAGCGACGTGTTCGCGGGTTTCGTGCGCTCAGACCGTAAGACAGGCGGACGGCTTCTGTGATGCAAGCTTTTAGGTAGGGCATTTGCTCCAGTGGGTAGAGTTCTAAGGTAGAACGATTGGGAAAGGCGGCCACGAGGTCGGCATGTAGGCGCTCGTAGATGCGCGGCGTGTTGATGATGTGAAAGGCTGCAATGCACAAAGTGAAGGCAGTTGTTTCAACGCCGCCGCCGACCACGATCTGGGCTTCTTCTTCGAGGCGCTTTTGCGTTTTGTCCTCGGGGGGGAGCTTAGAGGAGAGGATTTCTTCGAAGATAGTTTTCTTCGCATCGTTGGTCTTTACGTGGTCTCCGGACATGGTGCGGCTTATGTTGGTGGCTTGGTCGCGTTTGAATTTGAGGATGTTTTTGGCGGCGGGTTGGATCCATTCTGTGATGGCATCTGGAATAGAGTTCATCAACTAGGTTATATTAGGGGATGAAGATTCACGATGATAATTAACTGGCTTACGGGAATCATCAAGGGGAATTGAGTCGCAACATGGCCAGCTCCACCAATCTTTTGAAAGGCATCATGGAATGACTCGAACTCTGGGTGCTTGAGCTGAGCGTAGTTGAATCCGAAGAAGTAGTCCATGATGATATCGCCAGTCAGCGCTGGGAATGCATGAGTCAGGTTCATGGGCTCTTTCCTTGCCTCGAACTCCTGCATGCGGATGGAGAAAGTATCGATGTGGCGGTATATGATATGTATGAAGTCCAGAATGGAACGCCTCGAGAACCTGATGAGTGTCAGTGGTGGACGTTGCCATGACTCAAGGAACTGTCGTTCGCCTGATGATTGCGAATCAGGCAATCGAATGAGGCTGTAAGTGGTGACTTACATGGGGCTCAGTGCGGCGCGACGGCGCTTGTGGAACGAGGCGTCGACTGTGGTCAGCACGCCGCCCTCAGTACCAAAACGGACGTCCCATCCCTCTTTGTCAAGGTGGAGGTTCTTTGCATAAAACTCGTCAAAGAAGCGTGCATCACGGATGTGCAGCTCGTGGGGGGTTACGCGAATGATTGGGCCTGGTGGCTGATGTGAATACACAGGCGCACCCGGACAGATGGTAAGTTCTCACCATAGTGGTCGTGCAGGATTGATATTTGCCTCGAGTACTGGCCGTTTTTAATGATTTCGTAGTAGCCTTCGTACCACGAAGTCACGGCAGCGAGACGCGGGCCCGGGAACTTGGCGAGTGGATGCAGATACAGCCTATGCACAGCAAGAGCAAGTGCATATGCTGCGACGAGCGAGGCAAGCACAGGTAGGAAGCCGACGGACGCAATCAGCTGGGCGAGCAGGGCGGCCATGATCCAGTGCAATTCCACGTACAAGTACGGGACCTTGTGATGACGGGGATTGTATGGGTACAGAAATGAAACCACATATATTCGTGCCCGGCTCAGGACATTACAGGCGCAGTGGGGAACAGGTACTTTAGGGGGAGTGAAGGCAGCGGGAAGAGGCCCCCCTACGGACCCCTAGGGACCCCTACAGGCTGCTACGGGGCGCAAGGGCAGCATTGACAGGCCGCATGTGTATGGCGTGAAAGCTGGAGGTGGGTAATCACTAGCATGTACAGTGGGTGCGGTGCTATGTCGGTGGTACTCGGGCGGGCTGGCACGGGGAGCGGAGCGTGGCATTTGAGGCGCTGAGATTCTGTTGGGTGATGGCAAAGGAGTTGTGGAAGAAGGGAGGTCCATCTCCGTCGCTAGGCCGAGACAAGACGCGGCAAATGGTGCATGTGGTGGTTGCAGGCGCGCAAACGAGCAGCCGTGTGCGCAGCCATGTGGCAGGTCGAATGCAGGTCGAATGTCTGTGTCGCCAGTGGAGCAGAGCGGGCGCTATGCACACAGATTGCTCGCGCTCATGCGACGACATGACCCACGGGGGCGGGTGGGCAGATGGACGGGAGTTCGTCTCGTCGCCGAACGGCCCTCACAACCCCCAGCGCGCACTCGATATAGCCTGCGCTTCCCCCGGTGCCTGAGCCTGTGTCTGTGCCTGAGCCTGCCTTCACGATCGATCGCCGGATATCCCAGCGCAGAAAGTTTCGCCTCGCTTCGCTTCGCCCTCGGTGCCCGCCCATGATGCTGCCCGCCGCAGCACCCGCCCCCGCTGTCGAGCGCGGCCCGCTGGCGCCCGTCTCCAGCTCTCCAATGGCCCCCGCCGACGCAGCGTCAGCGCCAGTGCCAGCCCACACAGCAGCACCGGCGCAACAAGAGGGAGCAGCAGGAGCAGCAGCGAACGACCACCCCACGCAGGCCTCGCAACAAACATCGCAATCGCAGCTGCAGCTACAGGAGCAGGAGCAGGGGCAACAGGAGCAACAGGAGCAGCATACGACGCCCACAGCGCCCACAGACCCACCGCCGCAGGACACGGGCGCTCTCCAGCCCGTCACCCACCTGGAGCCTGATAGCGGCAGCGATACAGACAGTGCCTTCGACGCCAACAGCTCTGCCTCGACCTCGCTCGCCTCCTCCATCCTCAACTACGAGTACTCCAATGGTCGCCGTTATCATGGCTACCGCTCTGGCGCCTACCCACTGCCCAACGACGAGCAGGAACAGGACCGCCTCGACCTGCTGCACCACATCTTCACCCTGATTCTCGGCGGCAAGCTGTATGACGCTCCCATTTCTCCACCTCCAAACCGCGTCCTCGACATCGGCACCGGCACTGGCATCTGGGCCATCGATTTCGCTGACGAGAACCCTGGCTGCGATGTCCTGGGCACAGATCTGAGTCCCATTCAACCCAGCTGGGTCCCAACCAATGCCAAGTTCTACATCGACGACGCTGAAAGTGAGTGGGTCTACAGCCCGGACGAGCACTTCGACTTCATTCACGTCCGCACTTTGAGCGGTGCCATTGGTGACTGGGACCGCCTCATCCAGCAGTGCTATGCCCACATGCAGCCCGGCGGATGGCTCGAGTTCCAGGAGCCAGTTGCTTTGTGCGAGAGCGACGACGGCACCATTGAAAACGCGCAGGCCATGTTGCATTGGCAGGAACTCTGCAACGACGCAGCTAAGATGTTCACAAAAGAGATTCGCGTCGCCCACACACTGGCGCAACGCATGCGTGACGCAGGCTTTGTCGATGTCGCAGAGAAGATCGTCAAGGTAGGCAGATCACCTTGTACACCCCCCTATCAAGAACCGAATCACTGACACCTGCCAGGTACCCATTGGCCCGTGGCCTAAGGATCCGCGCATGAAAGAAATCGGCCGCTACCAGCGCGAGCACATGGCCATGGGCATCGAGCCGTACACCTTCGGCTTCATCGGCAAGGTCCTTGGCTGGTCTGAGGAAGAATGTCGCGTCCTCATCGCACAGGTCACAAACGATGTGCGCCGAAAAGATGTCCACATGTACATCAAGTTCTACTTTGTCCACGGCAGGAAACCTACTAGTGCGCAGTATTAGGCAGCGGCGGTAGGGGATTATAGCTTGGGGTGCTGTTTTTGGACCGGGCGTTGGATATCACTGGATTTACGGCTTTAGCGACAGCATAGCATGGTTTGACCGGACTGGGTACATACACGTTGCATAGACGGAAAAATGCGCTCCATTCTTCAGATTTGGTCTTGACTCGACGAAACAGAAACGCCAAGTGTCTTTGTCCTCTCTTCACCTCCATCACCGTTCGCTCCAAGATCACGTCACCGCCACCACTACTTCTACCCCATCCGCCCAACAACCCCTCTCCCCACAACCCCATCCCCGACCTTGAACCCTAGCAGGAAATACAACTGTGCCTCGCGCTCTGTACAGGGGAATTGATGGTCGTGGAGAGTAACAGACGGGCGCCTGCCGGATGACTGACTAGCATCGATAGCCGTGGCGGTAGAGTGAGCCAGTGAGCAGGTCGTGGTCGAAGAGGCGAAGGAGGATGGTGGTGGATGCGAGGGTGTGGGCATGGCTGTAGTCTTATATCTGTTTAGAGTTTGACGGATACGACGGGTGTGTTGTGGTACCTGTGACAAGATGGCTCGCACAGCAGGGGGCCGCACGACGTGAGGGTAGTAGAATGCCCGCGCCAAAGACCCAGGCGACAACGGAATGAAAGGCTATTGAGAGAGTAAGAATAATCTTCTTTTTCCTAACAATTAGAAAAGGTAGTTTTGATATCGCAATCCCAAGATCAAGCCCGCCGTTCTAAACCACCGCACCTCTTATACCTACCTCCCACCCTCCCCCATCCCCACATCACGCGCCTCTCACACAACACAAAACACAGCACACCAGTAACCAAACCCCGCGCGGCCAAGCACAGCCTACATTGCGGTGTACGGAGTACCCATTACCCCAGCACCACATCGCACAAAACACAACAATGCGGCCTAGTCTGCGCGATTTACGAATCTTTCGTGAGACTCGGCGAGCCAGAGTAGGCGCTGCCGGATCGACGGTGCTGTGTATGTACATGCGGGTACGGGGGCAAGCAGAGCACGCTTTCGCTGGCAGATGTATACTTGTGCTTGAACGCAGGGCGAATTTCTGGGGCGCAGTGGGTGATTGGGTTGGGAAGGCTAGTGTGGTGAGGTGACGAGAGCACGCCATGAGGGGGGTGTTTGCACCATTGAGTAGTCCGAGCACGAGATTTGTTTGGGGAATTGCATGGAGAGGACGGAGGGGGAAAGAGGACAAGATGTGAGCGGTAGAGGTTGAATCAGTTGCAATAGGGTATCTAGCTAGAAGCAGGTGAAGCCAGAAAATGAGAATCAGATCGCCTGCCCATATCGCTGTACAATTGTGGAAAACAGAAAACTCGATGTTTTGATCGCTTGCTTCAGGGACGCCGCCCTCTGCGATGAGAGAAAAACAATGCAATGTGATGCTTGTTCCTGAACGCCATGCTAGAAATTCATGCTCAAGTTCACCACGGGATGAGCCATTTTACCCAGTCTCCCCAGTGATCGACAGGAAAACCGCTCAAACGCTTGTACTTGTAAAACAGTGGATGCGCACCGTGCCGTCCTCACCTCCACTGACGACTCGCTCGTCGCTGAGACCGATGCAAGTCACGGGGCCGGTGTGGCCGACCAGGGTGCGCTCGTGCTTGCCGGTACGCGGGTCCCAGATCTTGATCGTTTTGTCTTCTGCACCACTAACTACGCGGAGAGAGTCGGCTGCGAGCGACCACACACCCTCGACGTGCCCGAAGAAGCGGTGCACGCAGCGGCCTGAGGGGACGTGCCAGAGGCGAATGGTGCCGTCGAGAGAGCCGGTGAGCATGTAGGGTGGTGGGCTGGGGCGAGAGGGGTCATCAGGGAAGACGGTCTCTTTTTGGATAGCGGAGAACGATGGGAGCGTTCCCTCGTTGTCCGAGGGTGGCTGAGAGGCAGTGTCTGAGACGTCGGGGTTGGCTGTTGCATTGAAGTCGTCTTCGTCGATCTCGAAGTCATGCGGCAGGGGCAAGACTTGCTGCACCTGACCAACGTGGCCTTCGTATGTCTTGATGCACTGGTGGGTGTCGAGATCCCACAGCTTGACCGTCATATCGTCAGAGGCCGAGAACAGTGTTCGGGAGGCAAGGTCAATCTTGACCGAGTTGACCCAATCTGTGTGTCCCCTCAGCGTCACGCGTTGGTAGTTGTTGAAGTCGTGCACCATGATGGTGTGGTCTGATGATCCTGACGCAAGCAACTTCTCTGCCATATGTAGACCAATGACGCCATCGGTATGGCCGTTCAGTGTACGTATCAGCTGGCCGGTCCTCCAATTCCATACTTTGATGGTCCGATCCAGACTACCAGTGATGAGCTTCGAGTCATCGAACTGCAAGCAGCGTATACCAGCAGTATGGCCGGTCAAGGTTCGAATCTCTTTTCCTGTCTTGATGTCCCACACTTTGATCGTGGCATCATAAGATCCTGTGATGAGGGTTTGGTCGTCGAACTGGAGTGACATGATGCCATTGCTGTGGCCTTTCAAAATATTGACAGAGCACCGTCCGTATTTCCAATTGGTGCCAACCTTGAAACGATCCTTGTAGACGTCCTTCCATGGGCGCTTCTTGGGTTGGTCGAAGTATGATGCCAACTGATCGTGAGCTTCGCCGTGGGTGACTTCTGTACACGAGCGCTTTGACGAAATCTCTGGGGAAGATGATGGGTCTTCGGGGGCGGATCGCTTGCTGCCTGTTGTGCCATCTGAAGAGTCTGATGAACGATGTACCAGGGTTGTTGGAGGTTCGATGCTCTCAGGCACAGGGGTGATGTTCGGTGACCACTCGTTGATGCCTCGCCCCGAAGCTCGCAGCTGGATCCTTCTCTTCTCATGTCTCAGACGGGCTCGATCGAGCAACGGCAGCCCCCAGCCACACTTTGTACATTTCCTGTCAATGTGCTGTTCGCACATCTTGTGCCAGACCACGTCATCGTCGGCGAGTTGTCTCCACTTGCGGCTCACTTGAGCTGCTTTACAGAGCGAGGTTGTATCCAAGTAAGAGAGGATCTTGAAGCCCAATTCGTGGGGTAAGGCACCAATGAAGTCGATCTTGATCAGGTTGCGGACAGCCGATGAGATGAACGAAAGCTGAGGGAAGCAGCATTGGGCCAGAATGCCTTGGAGCATGAGGTTGCGGTGTCGGGAGGGGGCGGCGGAGAAGAGCGACCAGACGTTGGCAATGCTCTGCTGATCAGCTTGGGATTCTTTGCCAAGCTCCTATGACATGTCAGCACTTGTCTGACGAGTAGCAAAATGGATCTTACCTGCTGTAACTGCTCCATGGAGGGCTCGTCTGCCTGGCGTCGACACAGGAGATCAGGACGGTGACGATAACAGAACTTGGTGTTGCTGCTGTCGCGGGAGGCGTCTGTGCCGCCAAGGGGGTTGTACTGTTGAGGGATGTGTTGGGCGAGGTATGGTGTGATCATCTTTTCCATCTTCTTGGACTTGTTTGCCTGAACTTCTTCCGTGTCCTCGGCTTTCTCGCCTAAGAGGTGTCGCGAGCGCTCAGAGGCATGCTCATGGTCGTGGCCCTGCATCAAAGCGGTGTGCGGATCTGTCGAAGAAGTACCCATGGCTACGTCGTCGGGAAACTGGGTACGCCAGGATGAGCGGCGTCGTTTCGGGGGATTCGTAACAGGTTGCACACGATTGCGATCGGTTGCGACAGTGGTGACAGTGCGGGTGGTATTTGACGCCATCTTAGTGTGGAGCACCCCAGAGATGCTCAGAGGCTCCGCTCGATAACAAAAGACCTGTGCGCCTTCGGGAATCGTCTAAGCGCAGGTGCGCGGGGACGCTCAATCAATCATGGGACGCCGCGAGCTTGGGTGGTCGCGATATCTGAGGGCGGATTGCGTGCTGTGACGGCTTGCTAGGGTCTGACTGCCGAGCGAGAGGCGGTCGACGGAACTGAGCGCAGGAGACGCTACTCTAAGGGTTGTGATGGATTTGTAGTAGGATGGAATTCGGTCTGTGAGCAACAGAGCACGATTGCGACGGGTGGCTTGCTTTTGATATCAACTGCGTGTGGGGGTGTTGAACTCGTAGGGTGGTCGCAGTTGGCACCGACCGCCCGAAGCCTGCGATTGCGCCATAAGGCGAGCCCGTCTGATCACGCAAGAGTCACGGCCAGAGCTATTACCCAAGAGTTTGCAAATTCGCCGAACTGCAAAGACAGAGTTTTGCACAGAGATTGAAGTTGAGCCTTGCTTTGTAACAACATAGAGACGTCGACTACCTTCTCGCTACTGCTTCCACGTGCGTCTCCTGCTTATCTGCATTCCATGTCGAAGGAAGGAGCGATAACGTGAGACCCTGTCGTTATGCAGCTAGCGGCAAGCGCCACCGTGAAAGTTGGGGTAACAGCGGACCTGCAACCCCCATCCGCGGAGACCAGTTTCAGGACCGCCGACGACCACGGTGCTGGGCCCTGACGTCTCTACCGTTGTTCTACGGAACAGCCCTGTCCTATGACAATAACACACTCGACTCTGTAGCCGTGCACTGACGTTTTGTCCTCTGCTCGCGTCGCGTCGCGTGTCCAGTGTTGCCTTTCCTCATGGCGTCTCCCCGGTCGCCTGCTGCCTCTGTAAGCAGCGCCGGCTCAAGACACTCCCTTAATCAGGACCGCGATCGTCCCCAGTCACTCGAAGACCTCGTGAATCACTTTGTCGCTGCGAAGCGGTCGCTGAACATCCAGACGGTGCTCTGGCGCGCCAACGAAATAGTGACAACAGCACGGGAACTGCTCGAAGAGAACGCCATACTGGCAGCAAAGAACGCTGCCATACGAAATATTGTTGATCAGCAGGTAGACACTTTAGAGGCCGCCCGTCGTGGTGTAGACGTCGTAGAGGCTGAGGTGCAGGCTGAGTTCAAGGTAACTTTCTCTCGTTACGTGCGACTCACTCCGCTGACCCTCTGAAGCAACTGCTGCACGGAGTCGATACCTCATTTGTAGGACTGAATTCAACACTTACTGTGCTGCGGGAAACACCAATCGAGGCCGTCCTCCAGCCACCGGGCACACCGCAGAAGCATCTTTACGACTTCATCGATGGCACGGCCATAACCAACCTCGAAAATACATTACGCGCATGCATAGACCGCTACAACAGCGCTCTGGCTACGCTCGGGGAGAGCAACGATGCGTTCGATACATGTCTTGACAACCTCCACTCCTCGATTGAGAACGTACCGATGACACCCGCGACCACGTCGAACCCTAGTCCGATACCAAGCCTATATCATGACCTCGAGGGACATGCAAAGGAAGCCGCACAGGCGTTCCAGGGACTGGTCCAGCACTACGATCTCTGCGTTACAGCTCTACAACACACAGAAGGAGGGTCTGCGGCTGCTACACAGGCCACCGGGGACGCACCTTCCCAATCTGCGGACGAGTTCGCAGCCCCTCCAGAGCCTATGACCGAGGAAGAGCGTCAAGAGATGCTAGGCGTTCTTCAAAAAGATGCCCACGAGGTCGAGGAGGTCGTGGTAGAGATACGAGAGCGAGTTTCTGAAATGACGTTTCTCTTAACACAGATTGAGAACCATATAAACCATCTTCGCAACGAAGCTTCTGCGCTCTCCAGCATCCTTCAGATGATAACTCAAATCACAGCTGAGGTTAGGTCGCACATCTTGACATCCAGATCCTTCCACGGCTCCTGGCTCGACGATACTCGACCTACGCTTTTGAATGGCATCGAGGAGTGGGAAAATCAAAGAGAGTTCTACGAGCGCTTCGATCTTGCATATGCAGAGTTGCTTGTTGAGGTATCTTCGCGTCGGAGAAGGCATGAGAAGGCGAAGAGGAAAGCTGAAGAAGCTCAGAAAGAGCTAGACAGACTCTTCGCCGAAGATGAGCGGGCGAGAGAGCAGTTTGCGCTCGCTCAGGGCGACTTTCTGCCATTGGATATCTGGCCCGGGTTGAGGGATGCACCGAGACAGTATGAGGTCAAAGCCGTTCCCCCACACATCCTGGACAACGGGGGCGACGAGGTCCAGGTAGCGACCAAGAGCCACATTGCACAGAGTATCCCGCAGCTCGGTCGAAATGTGGTTGAGCGGGCTTTGACACGTGTGAAGAGGAGAATGTGAGATGCTTCGCTGATGCTCTCTGTCCGCTTGCAGGAGACCTCGTCTTCGAATTTACCTACACAGCTGTATGCCTACATTCAAGTTGCGGAGCTCGGTCGTAAAGGTCCGTTGGCCCATATTGGGTGGACTCGCTGTGCATAAGCGAGAATTGCCACGTACAGTAATCAGTTTATGTACAGGTGCTGCACAAGCGTCGGGTCGACCAACGTCCAGTCAACCCACATCCAGGCTCCCGGTAAAAGTAAACAAAAAGATGGCTGAAAACGTGGGCAGAGGCTGGGTCTGGTCGCAACATGTGCATGAATTTAGATCTTCAGCCGCAACATCCAGATCGGCGAATAACGCCACGTTCGGGCGAGCCGTCTTCAGTTGACGGCCGACAGATTAACGTGGAGGATGTTGGATTGCTCTCTTGCGATTCGTCACCGATTTGCGTTGACTCTCAGAACCAATTAAAAGGCTTCGCAGCCATGGTCCGAGCACTTTCAACACGAGTATACTTTGTGTCCAAGCCGAAATAGAGCCAGTCCTTTCTAATTCGAGACAGAACCAGCATGTCAGAATGTCTAAGCATTAGCTATGCCCAAAACATGAAGCTGGAACACTTCCCCAAGACCTGTTTTCAGCTTCTTATCACCAAGCCACTGATCTAGGTGCTGATCTATCGCCTTTGACAAACCTACATTGCTCTCTGCTTCTCTCTGTTACCGGATCACCAAAGCACGGAGTATCGAAGATACACGCATCGTGGCTAGGATTCGCAGTCGACGCTCCAACAACTTTCGCGGTCCGAAGTGCAACGGCCGACGATAAGCCCCACTTTCATGCGAGGTGTTTACGAGGCCTTTCAGATTGTGACAATGGCAGCACCCGCTAAGTCCGCCCACGCGGTAATTCCAGATCCAGCTCGGTCCCAACCAAAGCTAGTCTGATTCAGAGCCACGACGCCTGCTGCAAGTAGCAGTAGATCCAACGCAGTGTGATACTTTTTGTAGCACCGAAGCCCCGTGCTCACTGAATGGGTGGATCGTTGTCCTTGCAGCACTGCATGCTGGAATAAGCTTATATGCAACTTTGCCTCCTGCCTAATCCACTTTGCATCCTGTGTATCCGTCTCTCTGTGTTTATCCCGGTCATTGTTCCTTTTTCGTAAAGCCAAAGATGTTGGCGACGCAGCGTTATTACTACCTTGCACTTGCTGTGTTTTTGGTTCTGGTGTCTTTCTCTTTCTTCCTTTTTCATGGCGATTCAATAGCTAATAGTCGAGTGGTGAAGTCGCCATACAGGTATGTAAAGCCCCAACTAGACTTTCATGTCTAATCGTTGTGCAGGTCAAACATTGGCACAACCTCGAAACCTACCCTTCGCGACACTATCGTCGCTCTCTTTGACTCTATTCGGGTCGATCCTGCATATCCTGGCTATCGCGACTCGACCGGGAAGTACTTCGAGGGCGGCAAGAAGACAACATGGACCGAACCGCTCAAGAGCAAGATTCTCATCGTCGACATCGACACTCGCGTCCCAACAGGCAAGAACGAAATCCTCAACCCTGACACCCTCGACTGGGACACCCTCGATATGAGCGGTGGCCAGCTCGTCTCCAACGCAGTCATGAACCACTACCTCTACGCCCAGATCCACGGCTACGATTACAAACTCTACTCCGCCCGCTCAATCCCAGACCACTACAATACGTGGATTATGCCGCACGTCTTCCACGAGCTCGTTCCGCATTACGACTTCGTCGTCGCCATGGACGCTGACGTGACCGTCTCGCATCTCGAAGTCCCCCTCGAATGGATGTTCAACCGCTGGGGTATCACACACAACACCTCCATGGCGCTACCCTGGGATACAGAAGAGTTCCGCAACAACAAATCCATCAGCACCGACAGCCACGATCTGCGCGTGCTCAACACCGGCTTCGTCGTCGCGCAAAACTCACCCCTGACCATGTCCATGCTGTCCGCCTGGAAGGACTGCACCACCGAGACTAGATACCCCGGGTGCGGGCGATGGAAGCAGGAGTGGTCGCATGAGCAGCGCGCGTTCAGCGAGTACATCCGCCGAGATCCTGAGTTCAACGTTTCTTCGGAAGCGATCGTGGGAATCAGCTGTGATGACGCCGTGGGGTGGCCTGGGTTCAAGAAGGATGTGAACCGAGGGGATGCGATTACGGAGTGCAATGGAAATTTTTTAAGGCATCACACGCTGACGAAGAGCAAGACGAAGGAGAGCAGTGCGAGCGTTGTTATGCAGGCGCTGAGCCAGGTGTTGCAGAAGGAAGCTCTGCGGAACAAGGACGAGATCTGGTATCAGGAGCCGGAAAAGAAGAAAGAGGAGGAGAAAGTTGTAGACGCAGACGAGGAAACATCAGAACTCACGAAGCTGCCAGGGTTGAAAGTAGACACAATGCCCGCGCCGCAGGAAGTCAGAGAAGACGTACCAGTCCTGCCGCTGCTCAGCGACGGCGTGTTATGAGCAGCGCAGCCTCGAATTAAGGCTTGCAATCTCGGCGTTCATAATTGTATAGAGCGCGCGGGCGCGCACACAAGAGATACCACCATAGGTTCAATTGCATTCACACTACATCGTAAACTCCAACTTACACACAGCCTCCCGCTTCATTTCTGTAGTATCAAAGTCAGCAATGTCCTCACAACACAACGACTTCCCACCGCCATCGATACCACAGGCAAGTATTGGGCCAAATCAGAGCTATCTTAGTCTCGCGCATCAAGCTCTATCGCCCGTCTGTCCTCATCACCCCCATCCAGGTTCGGATGCAAGCGTGCCCGAACCACGAGATAGGGGGTGAGTGGGCAGGCGAAAGTCGCTCTCGGGTCAAGTGTATGGGGAGGGTACGCCGGTGGTTCAGACCGGCGACTCCGTTCATCACGGGGGTGTGGGATTGGGGTGGTGGAAAAGAGGCCTGGGGGAGCTTACGGATTGGGTTTATGGTTTTGTGATGGCTGTTTGGTATGGGTCTAGAGGCATTGGAAGCGCGGGCAGCAGGTGGAGAGTGATTATGTAAGATAGCGCTAGCCGTTGTGGGGAAGGCAAGTTAAGATCGTGGTAGTACATATATGGTTTGGACGCGGTGCACAGGTCCGATTGGTGATCTTGTGGTCGTGATAATGATCTTGCCAGGGCTAAAACTTCGACTGGAAGTGCAGGAAAGCAGACATGGCGTGGAGTGGCAGGGTTGTCAAAATCAAGCGTAGAGATGGGTGGGTGTGCTACCATGGAGACATGTTCAACATTTGCTTTTGTACACACTGGGTATCAGGTAACTACGCTAAACTTCACTAATTGATCTTCAAACTCAAGCTCTCTTTTCTCTTCGCCGTAATACACGACCTTGTCCTGGCCTCCTTTGGCGGTTGTCTCGTCCTTGGATTTCACGTACTAGAGACTAATTTTGAACTGGTGGAGGACATGCCAGTGTTCTTGAAGAACGATCGTGCTGGCGTCTCATACATGGCCTGACGGCATCTCGCCGGTGGTGGACGTATGTTGTGACTTCATTCATGCTTCTTTCTGCGCACCCCAAACAATGGACTCCATCAGGGCATACGGCGAAGAGTCAAGATCCAAGCCTAGCAGCGGACTCTGCGAAAACGCAGCGCCCTCGCCATTCGCGAGTGCTGCATTGATATCGTCGGCTGTGAAAGTATTCATCGTCGGGCTTGCTTGGCTTCCAGAGTCGCTTGTCTTTCTGTTTACGTTCGTCGTAATACGCAACAGGCGCTCAAGCGCCGACACAGACCGTGTAATAGGTGTTGCAAGCTCGTTGGGATCTATCTCCTTTGTGAAATCGCCCAGCACTTGGATGATGTTCTGAAGTAGACCACGAGCTCGCTCGTTGCGGTTGTGTTCACCTAGAATGCCCAGAAGGAGCGCGCAGCTGAGAGATCGGTGGAGAGCAGCCCATGATCGAGTGGCGAAGGGCGTCATATTCTGTAAGCCAAGGAAAGCCTCGACGGTGTTCGTTAGACTGTCGATACAGGTCTTTCGTAATGTCTTTGACAAGTCGAGACCAGCTGTTGTAGGGCTGATGGCCGGTCGGCAGAGTTCTGATGTGATGTAGGAGATGTGGAGGTAGAGTGCCCAGTGCTCCAACTGATCGCGCATCGAGCGGCATCGTCTTGAATCTTTTAGATAGTCTGCTGCGTCGACCATGATTTCCTGAAGTTCATTACGGTGCTCGGTGATCCTGATCAAAGCATCTTGGGAGGTCTGAGGCTTTTGGCGTTCGCGGACGATGTCGAGTCCGACCTTGCAAAGACGGTACATGCTTTCGACATATGTTCGTGTCCCGGGTGCCGTGTGGTTACTTAGAGGTACGGTGTGGTCGATTGTCGTGGTGGACGAAGCTCTGTCGTATGAGACGGATAGTAACGAGTCCTGCCATAGCAGTGCCCACCAGACTTTACTTCGTAATATTCTTTGCTGTACAGGAGTCGATGACGGGCACATGCGATGCAGCCCTAGTGTCTGTGAAAGTCGAACCGTCAGACCCATTAGGCTCCATGCAACGCCAGCATTCATATTGTTCGAGATAACATTCCCCAGGATCAGGAGCGTTTGTATGTTTTCGATGTTCGCGTGTGAGAGGAAGTTCGTGAATCGTAAGCATTCGAAGCTGCAGCAGATGTATACCTGTGAAGTAAGCTCTCTCTCCCTCCTGGATAATGTCGAGCATTGGCAACCCGACGCCAGAATGGCGAATACGAGCCCGATCCAGTGGAAATCTTTCCCATAAATTTGCTGATCGGTCACTCCAGTGCCACTTTGTGAGCTTGCGCGGTTGATGAGGAATAGCAAGAGGTCGGACTCAACACCTTCAATATCGGCAACAGCAGGATACACGGCGTGTGCGGTTTCCCGGTAGTGACGGAAGAAACTGAGGCATTCGGAGTCGCTGGGAAGGGCGTTGGCAAGCTCGGTCGCGCGGGAGATCGATCCGTGGGGCAGACCCCAAAGGTCGACGAAAGGGTATGTAGCGCTCTCGTTGTCCAGTCCAAAGATAGGCAGCATGCTCTTCTTGCCCAGCAAGTCTTGCAACCCTGGCGCCCACTGAGAATCTCCCCCTCGGCCCAGCTGCATGACCAGGGCAGGTACTGAGCTAGGCCCTATGTGAATCGTCTGACCGGTGATGTCGTTGCGCGTGTGGATGCCCTGCGTACGCACGTGGCTTTGTTCGCCGTCGATGGGCGCGGAGGCGGCTAGAGGCGTGGATGTCGATGGCGAGAAACCGTTGATCGGGGGCGCCACTTCCTGAATGCTGCTGATCGAGTTCTTCAGCTCGGTGAGCGACTTCTCAGCCGTCTGTAGCTTTGCGCAAATGCGCTCCCAGTCCTGCTGCTGTCAACCACAATCCTCCAGTGCTGTTGCATCCGAACGCACCTCGCGTGGTAGTGTCACAGTCCCGCCATGCACGTGGACCAAACCATTTACATTAAAGTCGTGTCCGTTCTGGCCCAAGCCCATACTGATCCGCTTCGCTGGCGGATGCGACTCGCTCGGTGGGTGGTAAGTGCACAGTTCGGGGTGTTCGCGGACGACGCATGTTTTGCAAGGAACCGTTTGATCGCATTTAACTTTCCGCTGTCGACACGGGTAGCAGGCCTGGTGCAAGGGTCAGTGTGGATGCTCTTGGTGGGGTGGCAGCTGCCGTTCAGCTATATCGTCCCACGACCCGGGTCTCATAGCCGAATGTGGTAAATTCTCGAGTCACATCCCTCCACAGCTCCTTCTACTTGCAACCCGAGGTTGGCGGCGTGCGCGCGCGACTGCATACTGCGTACCTTGTATTCCCGCGCTTTCCGCTTCCTACGCAGAATTTCGTCGACATCCGCACGTGGCGGGGTATCTGTCATGTCAGACATGAAGGCGGACGGGGCATGCGACTGTGACAGTGGCGGTTGTGTCTTCTCGTCCATCTCCCGCGGCGAGAGAGTTGGCGATGGGTCACTTCGCGCGTAGGTTTAACTCGGTCTCGGGTGTATTCCCGTCGGTAGATCATGCGCTAGTTACGAAGCTTGGCCGGCCGTCTACCACCGATGGTAGCTGATGTACACCTCCTACAGCAAGGCGAGACTTCGGTTGTGAGGTGTTCAGTCACTCGGAGACGTGAATTCACGACTTGCCAGCTCAGCTGCGGTCATGTAAGCGCGAGTTCCCTGCTGAGGGTTGCGCGAATTGCAAGACTAAGCATGATGATGCTCGTGCACTTGCGGGTCAACGGCCGGTCTAATCGAGTCGACATGCTTGAGATCGGAAAACAGTGTCCAACATCAGACAAGCTGCTGCTGCTCAACGACCAGCTGTCGGACATAAGTTGTGTCTCTCTAGGTCCCGTCCGATGAAGGGTAACGAGCATCACGTGACCATGTCCTGCCCGTCCTCCACTTACCCACCTGCGGTCATTGATGCACCACATTTGATGGTTTGCGCCAAGAACTTTGCATGTCTGACTGGGAGTTGTGACATCCCTGAGGTTTCAGGTTTTTTCCTGCATGAATGCCTGATTGAGCTTTGGCACTGCAAGGTGTCCCCGGTTTGATGTTGTCAGGGCAGATGCAATGACATTCTCAAAGCAAGTGATGGAGACTGATGAGTAGTAAGATTGATCGCAGAGTATTTTGAAATTGATCATAATTTTACAGAGGTAGGTATCGTAAATGCATCGCAAAGAAATAGACCCTTAAGACTAGCCCTTCAAATCCTGCCTGAGGCTTGAGGTATGCTGTCCAATATTGGGCGAAAAATATATAATATTACCGTGACCGACCATGACCCCGTGGAAAGCGCCCGACGTCACCGTCTAGGCGGCGAAGTCGCGCGCAGCGAACTTAGGACGTCCGAATCGTCCCCGTCCGCGGCCTTTGCCGAAGCCACCTTGACCTTGTCCTTGACCTTGTCCTTGACCTTGGCCACCCTGACCACCCTGACCACCCTGACCGCCCTGGCCATTCTGACCGTTTTGACCGTTGTTCTGACCGTTGTTCTGACCATTCTGACCATTCTGGCCGTTGTTTCCGCCATTGTTGCCGCCGTTGTTGTTGCCTCCGTTGTTTCCTCCGTTGTTAGCGACCTGGAACCTGACACAGTCATCCTGGGCTCCACGTTGGGCAACAGGCATCAGCACCGGCTGATGGTTGGAAGCCGATGTCATAGAGCAGACACGGTAGAAGCCTTCAGGAAGGCCATCGTTCAAGTCAGCACTGAGCAACCCTTGGCCGTTGCCGTTGTCGTTGATACCCTTGAAGAACGCAAATTTCTCAGCATCGAGAGGCTGGCCGGGGTTGAAGTTGCCACCAAGATCCTGCACTGTGATGTGGGTGTGGCCAACGACTGCGCCTCCCTGAAGGGTTTGGGGAGCAGAGTAGTAGGTGTTATCCGGGTTCGTAAACTTTCCAGCTTGCAAGTTGGCGATCTGCACTGAGAAGGTCATCTTCTGGTTGGGAGCAACAACATCGCCATTCTTGGGGCTTGTAAACACAGCCGAGACCATGCGGTTGGCAGCAGGCATTTCACCCATGGCTAGATGAGGTTAGATTGCGTCATGAAGGAACGGTGGATGACACTTACGAATACCGTTACATGATCCTTGACGGACCTGGAGTCCATTCGTGAGCGTCTTGCCGGTACAGAAGTTGATGAAGTTGGCGTTATCACTACCACAATGTTAGTGAACTGCTTATGATGGCTTGTGGAGATACTCACGTCGCAGAAGCAGCCTGGCCATCTTCGGCCCCGCCCTCAAGACCTGACGCAGCACTGTTCTGCTGGACGTTGGCTGGGTTCAGCGCCAAGTTCTGACCGCCTCCATTGTTGCCGCCTCCGTTGTTTCCTCCATTGTTTTGACCATTGTTGTTACCACCGTTGTTGTTTTGGCCATTGTTACCACCGTTCTGGCCGTTGTTCTGACCATTGTTCTGACCGTTGTTCTGACCATTGTTCTGACCGTTGTTCTGACCGTTGTTACCACCTCCAAAGCGGCCACCGCCAAATTGAGCGTTGGCAACACCAGCCACGAGCATAATAGGGATCAGAGTTGAGACCTTCATGATGATAGGTGATCAAGTCTTGCGGGCGTATAGAGAACGGACGTGACTAGAAAGTAGGGTTTACAAAAGAGTGGAATCCGGCTAGCGGGCGATTAGAAGAACACGCAGACACGGTCAACGTAATCTGGAGAATTAGAGGAAGGAAAGGAAAGGAATGTAACCCTCAACGGACTGTCCTCGATTGTGTAGAAACTAACGACTGAGGATGGTGTGAGACCTAATAACCTGAGCGCGCAAGGCATATCTCTTAAATGCCTTGGCGACCTTCATGACGATGTGCAACCTGGTGAGGCGGCTGATAGTTCCTGGGGCACGAAACCCTGGTTGAAGGCCGACATGTGTCAGAACGCTCCATACACGCCTGCTTGAGGGCTGCGCACAGAGCGCCGAGCTTCCGCAGGCGCCATTTGCTTAACTGAGGCCGTCACAGAAGCCTTGTCAGGCTGGAGGTATACAAGGCATAGAGAAATCTTGACGGAGACAGTTCGTGTATGAGGTTCCTGGGAGTTCAGGCGCGCAGTGTAGGAGATCGGCCCACGCTAGCGCGCCATTGGTCAGTCCTCGACCATGCCGCCCACCCAAAACGTCACGGACTCCAGGTCTTTACAACAACATCGATCAGAAGGATGCATCCCTCAAACCTTTGTGATGCCTTACGGTGCAGCTAGTAGTAGCCGATGATCCGGCAGGAGTTGTTCAGACAAGCCCGATGCCTGATCAGGCAGCTCGTGGGTCTTGTGGATACCTTCTCCACTAACGACGGCTGTCGTTCCTGTCTCAACATAACTATTGACCGAGACTGCCCTGTTCCATCTCGCACCAAAGCCTTCATATTGGCTGCACGGCTGTGGCGGGTCATGGTGTAGGTTACTCAACGGCGATCCCAGAACGTGCTTTATTATTCATACTGTCTGGACGTTATACAAAGAACCCCTTTCATTCCCTTTGTGATTCAACTCGGAAGTTGTCGAACCGAAGGATTCGGGATTCATCGTAAGTTCAGTTCGTTTAACCAAATGTTGCTTCACGCCTTGGCTGTCACCCGTCCCTCCATCACTTCGACAGCCCCACCTTCAAGATACACAGTCTCAATACCGCCCTCCGCTGCCATTACGACATCGATGAATATCTCGCTCCTGCGTCCCATTTCAACGCCCTGTACCAGCTCATACTGCAGTGTCTCTCCGGGTTTGCCATCTTGTAAAGACAGATAAGCGGCCAAGTCGCTTGCGGCCGATCCGGTGGCTGGGTCCTCCAGAGGCCCTTCAATCATCCGCGTCCTTACTTGCATCGCTCCAGCTTCGCTCTTGCCTGTCCGCACGTAGAAGTAAGACCCCACAAAGGTTTTATTCCAGCCTTCGTCGAGCCCTTCTATCTCGACGCTCTGCCCGGCTAGTGACACCCTAGCTAGCGCCTCCAGGTCCTCAAGCTCCACAAGGACAAAAGTCATTCCCTTGACGATGGAGACAATGGGATAGTCTTGCTGCAATTTGGCCTCATTATCGCGATGAGCGGTTGCGAGGCCGCGTTGCAGTCTGAAAAGCTCGTCTCTACTCCATCTCTTGGTGTGCACATGCACATCGTGAGGTATCGCTGCTTTAGCTGTTTTCTTTGCAACATCGTAGCGGAGCCCGACTGGACCTGCCTTCAATTGGAAGCCTGCGTCGATGATTCCCTCTTCCAGGCCGCGCTGTTCAGCAAGGCGCGACAATACGTAACATGCCGTGCCGACTGTGGGATGACCTGCGAAGGGTAGTTCCTGGGTTGTCATAAAGATGTCTACCGTCCATTTGTTCTCTTCAGCACCCGGTGCATGCTCGTGGAGAAATGTAGACTCAGAGAGATTGAATTCGCGTGCAATCCGTTGTTTCTCTTCTTGTGTTACGCTGATACCGTGGGGAATGCGTACGATAGCTAGAGGATTGCCCTCGTACGGTTTGTTCGTGAAGACATCGACAGTGACAAAGTCGAGCTTGAGAGGAGACACCATGTTGGTCGCGAGGTTATTCACATCCAGAGGTGTCGGTCTGGCATGTTTATGATGTTGTGTCGAACCCTCAATGATGACTCATCAACAAGCAATTGTCACGGAGTCACAATCACGACACGCTCGTAGGGCGTGCTTGCTCGCTTACAAACATGCAAACCAGCTGACTCGAACTTTCACTCAAGAACATTCCAGTCGTCTGCAGACCAGCCGAGCACGTGTCGCGGGCAGCCGGCTTCAGGGCTTCCCCGAGGTCCTTCCCGAGGTTGCTTTGATAATAGGAGCAATGATCAGGTACCAAGATTCGAACGCCAACTGTCTCCGAGAACACATTTCTAGACCACTTACTAGTCCGCGCGAAGGAGTTAAAAGGAACGTGAGAATTGACAAGGAGTGGGCCTTCCCACAGCCGTTGCACCATTTGTTGGCTGTCCCCCATGAGTGTAATGTACCCGATTAGTACTGGTGTTGTATCTGAGACCCAGTACTCGCTGATAAGCTTGTTACTCGTATTTGAAGAAGCACCGTGTTCGGTGTTGCGACCAAACGCTCCTAGATGACAGAGCTTCCCCTTTCTAGGATTCACGTCTAGGATGCTCGAAATAGCAACTTGAACCTCGGAGGTAAGTTACGTGCACTACGACAATCTCTGCTCGGTTACGTCCTGAGTAAGCAGCTGGCGATCCTCGATGAGATTTGCAGACATGTGCTTCATTTTCGTGGGGTGATTTGGTTGATGCCGCTTCGGAGAACCATTGGACTATAGCGGATGGCGAGGATTGTTTGGTGGGGTCCCCTGAATATTGGCTGCCGTGGCACATTTGGACGCTCAGCTCCGCTCAGCTAGGTCACCAACAGTACCAGATAGTATACTGCCTGTAACGATCACGGCGTCCTCGGCTACAATGTGCAATTCAGACTGTGAGTATCACCGTTGAGTCCGGGTTTGCGCGTTATTCTCTGTCCGATCGCGGAATCCGGCCCGATAGTATTGAATATGGCAATCCGCAATCGAGCGCACGTACAAAGCACACGGCGATTATCCTTTGACTCCATCGATCCTACGATCTGTAGCCTGCACATGGAACGCGTGGATCACAATCTCGCGGGCATTGGTAAACGAGAGACCTCTACATCAATGTTGTTGTTGAACCGAACTGTTCCTTGCTGCCGCAGACAGCCTCACTGGGCAAAACCGCACAAAACGTCAGCTGCAATCTCCAGCGCGTTGTTGTACCTGAGCTATAATAGAGGCGTCGATGTTGGGTTCGCACGGCGCTCAATCGCTTGCTACGGACTTTGTCCGAGGCCATGTGGCAGCTGTCAATCTCCCTCAGGCGTGAGGCCGGATCGCTATCGCGGTCGCGCGTACCAAACGAGTCGCGTTGTTATGTGTTGTTGTTGTCGTGTTCAAGATGGGCAACGTGCAGTGCAACAGCCTGCAAGGGGGCCCTCGTTCCCAACAGCGTCCCTAAGGCTTGGGCGTACTGTAGTATACGGAGAGGCACGGTATACCTTCAATGTCGCTACAGATGCCGTGCGCCTTCCGTGACTATGCAAGTTCGCTGTTAGAACGAGCAGCAAAGTTTATGGCTATGCATGGCGTGCTTGCAACCAGAGTGACAGGCACGAGGCATCAAAAGGTATAGAGTTTCTACAGGGGTCTGTCAAAGGCAGGTTGCCCTCGAGTCGTTTTCTGGCGTGCTGCAGCGAACATGCAAGGGTCGCCTAGCCGGTTTCGAAGTGCCATTAATCACTGTGGGGAATTACATGATTGGCGGCGCGGATGGATCGAGTGTTCCTAGTGGCCAGCAGGATCGTTTTCCAACTGTGCGTCTCTAGCTCGCACTTGGGTCGCTCCTGAGATGGTGCAGCGGCTCCGAGTCCCTCGCTCGCGGTACTTCTGTGGACCTTGCAGGAGTCGCGTCGACTGATGCAGATTACCTAGGTAGTAGGTTGGGCAACAGCGTGGGCGCAGCGACTCAGCGTTTTCGGAACCAAACAATCCTTTTCGTACACGAGGGGCTCCGCTGGTGGAACCACCCGGCTCCCCAGCTGTCGTCTTGGGACTTTTGGTTTGACAGGATAGCGGGTGTCTCACAAGATGCAGGGCGAGTCGGCGAGGGCATGCACTGCACTTGCATCACCGTCCGCAGTCTCACTGCTAAGGCGCCGAAGCTGCAGTGACTACACGAGAAAAAGCACTCCCACTTCCCGCTTGTGACTCGAGTGCCTGACGTGACTGTGCTGCAGCGCACTTCCGGCGGGGGCCCAAAGGCGAAAAGAAGCGTTTTAGTTTAGCCTTCCCAGCTCCGCGACGTGAACCCTGTCGAACTAGGACCATTCGTAGCGGCAGCGCCACATGCGCGTCTGTGACGGCCGCCTTAGCGGCTGCCGACAGGTCCAGAAGAAGCGTTGCAGGGGTTCGCGCAGAGAGCATCTGCAGAAGAAAACCCTTCGAAGCCCTCCACGGTCATTGATGCTCTCGCGCGCCCAGTGCTATACATTACGCCAGCTCCAACGGCCCTCTCACGCACCGGTCTCTTCTTCCCCCCACCATCAGCGCTCGACGTTGCGCGGAACTGCGCCTGACCCTCCTTCGTGCATATTTCGCCGCCCCGGAACCCAGACAGCAACAAGACTAGGATCACATCTCTGGATGCTTCCACATCCGCCCACCATCCTGGACCCTACAACTTGACTTGCTTGCGACGACAGCCGTTGCACATCCTCAGCTTCACTTCTCCATTCTTTCGCTCTGTCCGTTTCTTACTTCTTTGGACGTTACCCACTTCACTTCCCACTCTCGCCCAATTCCAACTTCCACAAGCCCCGTGCCCGTCTGCACGGACCGCCTTGATTTCAGTCCGAACTCCATCCTTTGGTTCTACGCCTCTTCGCCAACATCGGACATCCCTTTCTTCGCAGCACAGCACTGTTGCTCGATTGTTGTGACGTTGACATCACATCTTGCCGCAACAAAACGCCACAAATCACTGGTGTGATCATCCCTCTAGCGATCATCACCACCCCATCACATCTGCACAATGTCTTCGACGCACTCTCGCAGCGGGTCTGACGACACAAATTCCACCTCGATGTCCTACATCTTAGAACATGTGTTGCAATATCCTGGCAGCTACGAGATTCCCTTACGAACCATGTACACACTAAACTGTGTACCCCGCGCCCAACCTTTACCCAAGGACCTTTCCCGCGGCCATACCCCCAGCAGCAGCATCGGCAATGCGTCGCCCACCAACGGACAGTTTGCCTGGAACGGCACAGAGTCTGCGACTATGACCTTCACGTCGGAGCTTATGACCCACCTCAACAAGCTGCCTCTCCAGCCAAGCTCACTGCCGCCTGCCTTCATCATCAACTTTGTCAGCCGGTGCTTCCACCCTGAATTGAGCGTCGTGGACTTCTCCCAGGCTTTGACCGCTCTTGACTATCTGAGGGATCTAGAGAACAGACGACGCAAAGAAATGGTGGCCGCCTTCGAGAGGTTACATATACATCCTGACAGTTATGAGAATGACATGGAGACTATGGCCGAGACCTTTCCTGGCATTGCCTTGTGGGTCAGGAATGTAGAGGCCAAGAACAAGAAAGCCGAGGCGCACTACGCTCAGCTCTACATGGGCGTCCGTCGCTGGGTAAGCAAACGATTCCTACTAGAGACAATTCAAAGTAGCTAACGATAGAGATAGATCATGATCAACGAACTGAAAGCTGAGCCGTTCAACAAACTCAACTGCGTGGGTATGCTCAACACGTTATTGCCACCTATGCATGAGTCGTCCAAGCTGCCATCACCGGTCCTGGAGCATCACACGTTGAAGGACGAGCGCGATGCCTTTTTCGACTACATCCGCATCGTCCAGAAAAATGGGCCCAGCGCACTCGACTCTATTGCCAGCCACAATGCAGGACCTGGTGAGGAGTCAAGCTGGCCCGCTGTTCAAAGGGTAGTCGATAAGTACCTGAGAGTCGCCAAGAACATGATTGATGACTGTCTTGCTACTACCGGCCCCGAGTCATTCAAGGCCTACGCCGAAGAGAGGAAAGGCAAGAAGACAGATTCAGGCGTCAGCTTTGGTTCCGAGCGCAGACCAAGTGTAGCGCCCTCTGCCCACGAGCACATGGACGATTCTATGTCCTCCTACACTTCTACAGCGAAGAGTGGTTCCAAGTTAGAGAGAATCACCCGCGAGTTCAAGCGCATGCGAGTAAAGTCTCGACCGAGTGTTGAAGAGATCGTTCGCGTCGATTCTCGCACCGACATTGATCACGTAGCGGACCCCAAGGCTGGCAAACTCAAGAAGGCACGATCGTTCGCCAGCCTCAAGTTTGGCAACGGCAGCTCTCTTTCACTAGCCAGCCGTAAGGGCAGCGACGCGAGTGAAGCTTTCGACGCAGAGCAGATGAAGAAAGCCCGAGCTCTGTACGATGCTTCGGCGAAAGGACATTGACGTAGCGAGTGTCCGATCACCACACTACCGACGCGTTCTCGTGCCGGTGAACGTCACTGAGATGATGTGAGACACATGGTGTCACGACTTACGAATTTCTTTTGTTAACGACGCAACGCATCAAAAGCGGACAGTCTTAGACCGTTGCTGCGGCGTTCTCTCTCGTCTAGCGGGCGTTTTCCTTTTGCTTGAAGATTTGGGTTCGATCGGCCGGAAAAAAGAAGGACTTTTTGCGTGCGATCAATTGTTCATACCACTGGGCGGGTTCGTTTGACTTTTGCCAGGCATGGCAGAGCGGCGTTTCAGTACGAGCTGTATGGGCTCGGGCGTTTATCTTTAGGTCACTCAAGATGGGCGGAATTTAGTGTCTTGCTTCAGCCAGCATGTACAAATACCAGTAATGTAGATACATAAAGATATTATTGAAGTGTGTTGGTCGACGAAATCAGTCCCGTGATGACGTGACGTGTTGGTGTTGTTTGGTAAACCAGCAATGCGCCCCTTCTCCAGGTCAGCTCTTCCAACTTTTCACATTCACGACTTCGCGGACTTGCACAACAGCAGCGTCAGAGACCAACTGCAGCTGCCAGAACGCATCATCGGAGTCGTTCGGGGCAGATCAATTCTGGGTGGAGAACGTATGCAGGTACGTATGTACAAATTGCCCCGCCTGCTGCATGGCTGCGGCAACACCCTGCAAGATCTGCAGATAGCATTAGACCCGCAGCGCAGATCGCAGAACTCACCGGTCACTTTCCGTTAAGGCAGTCTAGCCGGTGAATCTGTGATTCTACGTGCATGTAACAACAGCTAATAGTTATGCGCTATCAGGCTTGCCCGCTGCCATACTGGAGCGATGTGCGCCTCACAGCAGGACAGCAACCTGCACAAGGTTGACGATAGCGCCACCCCTCCTTCTGCGGCTCAAGTGACCTCTGCGACACGCGTTCCGAGACGGGCCTTCTTTGACCCTTGGAACAGCAGTTCCACTGGGCACCAGCGTGCTGAGAACCGCCTTTCAGGCTCGACTTCCTGGCGCGCCTCCCGCAGCTCCAAGCTTGCCGAACAGTACAAGGGCGGCTTGACTGGCGGTCGAAGTCGAGTCGCTGACACAGTTGGGGCTGGCAGTCCTGACTTTGGCAAAGACGGCAGAAAAGAGAATGGAGGCTGGGAGAAAGGTTCAAGCGGGCTGAGGACAGGCGGCCAGAGAAGCCTAGTCGACGTCTGGACAAATAGAAAGACCAGTAAGAGCACTGCTGCAGACAAGGGATGTTCGCCACAGACGTATGACCTGGAAGAGGCACAAGTTGCATCAGGTACAGATCCGGCCGCATAACCCCTCAACCTTAGCCATACTGACTGGTTGGCAGACTCGCAAACGGAACCAGTCCAAGACACTCTCGAAGTAAAACCACCGCTTCAGGCAAAGCCCATCTTTGAGGGTCTTTGCTTCTTTGTAAACGGCTCAACGGCTCCGCATGTCTCCGATCACAAGCTTAAGCACATGCTATCCGCGCACGGTGGTCGTCACTCCATTGCACTCGGCCGAAGAACAGTCACCCACGTCGTATTGGGTACCGTCAACGCAAAGGGGGGCTGTGGGGGAGGTCTAGCTGCGACGAAGTTACAGAAGGAAGTTACCAGAACTGGAGGGAAAGCTATCAAGTACATCACCGTCGAGTGGTAAGTTCATTCGTCCCTTCACCCCTTGTCAACCCGCCTCAGCCTGCCATTCCAGCATGCGAGCGTGACCACCGTGATAGTTTCTGACATATGCAGGGTCCTTGAATCGATCAAAGCAGGTCGTCGTCTACCCGAGTCACGCTTTGCGCCACTCAAGCTTGCGCAGCAATCGCAAGGCAGTATATTCGGCACAGCGAACCGTAAAAACGCCACAGGGACAGCGCACGGATGAGGCCGAATGCCTAACTTGTACAGCAACTCAAGCGATCGACCCAGAGCGCTTCTATTGGCTTCCATGCAGGGCGGACGCCTTTGAAGCTACCCAAAAGTACAGTGGTAGAAGACACTTCCCCATCACTCTCGTATCGAGTCGTGTCGGCGTCTGCCTTTACCACGTGCCTGTCGTGCAGTATCGTCCAGCGACTGAGTCGAGCGGCCGCCACCTCTCTGGCGTTTCATACTCAAAACCTTATACACAAATCTAGGACCCTGACGTTGAATTACGCAACACCCAACGCCCTGACAACGTTCACGCGAGCGCCTCGTATCGTGGAAACAGCCTAGCCATACCGAATAAACTATCGGTCCTGTCTACAACCCTTGACGCTGCTAGGTAGGTACCACCGACAGATATGGGAAAATACAATTCGCAGTCAATCGAGGTGGGGGTGTTAGTGTGCAAAGCGCAGACCATCCACCCACCCAAGCTAAAGTTTGGATCAATAGATCCGGGGACTCTCGCCTTTACACACCACCAGCCACCAGCCCCAGCTAGAGAAAGAAAATCTTGAATCCCATTCATACTGTTACCCACTGTCCAGCAGGGCGATCTGCACTCGCACTCGCACTTGCACTTGCACTAGCACTTGCGGCCCCGGCCGTCTCGGAAACTGCACTGTTCGCTCACTATGGGTGTTTCCTTCGCGTTGCGTGCCAGTAGTGTGTGCGCCGGTCCTCCAGTAGCTCCAAACCCGGTGGAGTAGAAAAAAGTCGTAGAACACGCAGAAGGTGACTATCACAGGTAGTAACTCAGTATCTACAATGGAAGCTAGCACCGCAATCAAAGCTACCCTAGCGTACCTAGACCCTTCAAGTTTTCCCCTTCGTATAGAGCAGATTGCTGCAGATGCAAGCATGCGCGCTTTCCCTGTGAACGTTGTTCATCCTTTCTCCCAGTCATATCCTGTTCGGGCAATCCACGAACTCTAAACCCAATCTCGAATGTTGCAAAGTGTCGATCCGTGCGAGCTGACATATCGGCGCTGCTGAGTGAGCACGGGCACAGATCTAGATCCGTCTCGTTATCTGTCAGGGTGCGTCAAGCAGGATGCGCGTGTTCGCGACTGTGCGGTGAGTTTATCGACTTTGGAGCCGTCTGGCGGGTTTCGGGGGCGGGTCGCAGGGTTTGCATGGGGAGTTGGCGGGTTCCCTTTTTGGGATTTCGGTGCAGGATAAGCGGGTGGTCATGTAGGTGTTGCTACTCCGCACAGTGTGCGGTTTCATCGGTCAATGGATGTGCTTTTTCGCGTATCGATCGAGATACAGCTAGTTGGGGAAGTCGATTTTGTGTCATCATGTGCATCCACAGTGACCGTGACCGTGCACCCGTGAGGTTAGTGTGTCTCTCGCTATAGAGATAGCAGTTTCGGTGAACTCAACTCGAGAGCTGCCGACCTCCAATCTCCCATGCATGCAATGGCTCTTGATAGTATCTTCTGAGAGTCGACCTGATGCAGGAAGTCACCACACTCAGTATCGATAGATACCTGCCTCTGAAACCAGACTAGTTTCCGAGTACGGCACCTGCTTTCTCCCGTTGCTTTGGTAAATTTCCACAGCCCAACACTCGGAGATACAGTATACTGGGTCGCTGACTGCAGATCGATTTGATGACACACTCACGCCTTCAATCCGTTCACCTGCATCTGTCAACTAGGGTGAGTATAGCATGAAGTGGAGGAGAGTACATTGACTATCTGTATTGTTGTAGTGGTATCTCTCAATGGGCGACTACATATCTGATGTCGGTGTGATGAAAAACTTGCAGCTAAGCCTGACAGCTATTGTGCAAAGACAGGACCAGGTCCAGGGCCATGGCGCTGCATAAACAGTAACCCAGTTTAAACTCCCGCTGCCGTTATAGTTGATATGCATGTGAAACAGAACTCAGCTTTCTTCTTGAAGCAATAGACGATGGAATTTCAAGCAGCGCCCTTTGGTTTGGCCTTAGCCTGCTTCTTTGCTTTCGCATCTTCCTTTTGCTTTTTCTTCTTTGCCTCGAGCTTCTCGTCCGCCTTTCGCTTAAGACTAGCCTTCTCCTCGGCAGTCTTCTCGACTGGCTTGAAGAAACCTTCCAGTCTGCTCTGTTGTGCAGTCTTCATGTTCTTCTGTAGTTTTGCTGCGCCGTTGCGTACACGATCCTCATTGAAGTGCTTCTCCTCAACTAGGAATTTGACGAGTCCCTCAACATCGGGCGCTTCCCACTTGAAGTCGCATTCAGGCGCGTCGGCGGGGCGTACGTCAGGCTCGAGGAAGAGGGTGCGTGCATCGGCGAAAGGCCAATCTTCCGGGATGGTGAGCTTGGTGCTTGTCTTAATGTGCTCGACAACGCCCTCGAGGTCTTTGTGTTCGCGAATCATCTTGAGAGCTGTGCTTGGGCCAATGCCCTTGATAGGGTCGAGGTAATCGCAGCCGAGTAGAATGCAAAGATCGATGAACTAGAAATCATTAGTATGACTGGCCCTTGGTAGAGGCTTGACGTGCATACCTGTTTGTGCTCCATTGCCAGACCCTCAAGCACCTTGTCTAGATGGATTTCTAGGATAGGTTCCTTGCGCTGCTCGCTGAAGGTAAGATGTCTCAGCAAGATGGGTGAGTTGAAGGTCAGCGTATCCATGTCTTCTGATGCAGCAGCATACACCTTCCCTCCTTTCGCAAGCACAGCACACTGGGCTTCGGCTTCGGTTGGCGCAATGATGAACGGAATGCCCATGAGCTTCAGCAGTTGCTGGCACTCGGCGTTGTGTTCGCGTGTGACCCTGACCGTTCGTCGTGAGAACTTCTCCACATCTTCTGCCGTGCCAGTCTCCTTTGCCTCCTCCATGCCGGCCTGAGCCTCGGTCTTGCGCTGGAATCGTTTCGCGAGCTCGCCAGACTTGAGTTTGGGTGGTGCACCGTCGAAGACGTAGAGTGGTTTGATGCCGTTGTCGACCATACGTAGTGTGCGATAGAAGAGACCCATGAGATGCGAAGTGGTTTCGCCAGTATCGCTCATGAGTTGTTGTCCATCAGATCGTACCGCGATAAGAAAACTGTAGATGCTCATGGAGCTGGAGATGGTCAGCTTGCGCGCGTGACAACGTCTTGGATGTATACATACGCATCCTGAGCATGTTAGCTGGTTCTCGAAGAAGCACGCAAGAGGCAGACGTACAATGGCTACTTTTCGACCGAACTGGTTCTTGATCTCGCCAGTCTTGACAGCTCCCGGCGCGTGCTCTTGGATGAGCTGGAAGAGGTGCTTGATACCCATATTTACCGTGACTTGCGCTTGGCCTCGCGTACTGAATCTAATCTTTGAGGGTGCTTGCAGAAGTATTTCTTAGCTACAAGCAGCAATGAGGCTGGTGGTGTGGGAAGCGACTCGTCGCACGGACTACGTCACGTCGAAAACGCGTGCAGGGATGACGCGCAGTCACGGTCCTGGCTGCCAATTTAGCGGAAGTGCGCCTCCATTTTTCACAGCTGAGCAGGTGCATTCGGTGTGAGGAAAGCATACACAAACCCGTGACGGGATTTACATTCAGTTTTTCGCTGGTCAAGACGCATTGCACGTCTCGAGAACACTCGCAAGAGTGCGCGTGGCTCTTAGACATGCTTTGAAATTGTCTTTAGAAGTCCACGCTGATAGACTTGATTTGACAAGCACAGCTATGTAACCTTGGAAGTCATAGCCCGTGCGATTATCGCACAGAATGTAGTCAAAATCTGGGGTTGAGCAGATCGTTGCCACTACTCCGTACTGCGGCGGTTGCTCCGACGTGCCGCGGTTCTTTCTCTGTTCCGAGGTGGAACTAACACCTGGATATATTTCCGAACGTAGCTGTGAATACACCATTCCCAACTACACAAAAGTCTAATATACTGCTTTTAAGATACGAACAAAATGCTCCGACCAATTTGCAAGCATGCCTCAAGGCCCCTCATCGCGAGCATTCGCTCAGCGACCATCGGAAGGAGACATATGACCACACCAGTTTCATTCGATTGGAAGGATCCATTGAATGCCAATAGCTTGCTCACCGAGGAAGAACAAGCCATCTCAGAGACCGCAGAGGCATACTGCCAAGAGCGTATGCTTCCAAGAGTACTCGGTAAGTGAAATCAACCTTACAGCTTACACCTACTGACGCCTCGCTGTAGATGCGTACCGGAACGAGGATTTTGACAGGAAGATCATCGAGGAGATGGGTGAGCTTGGACTCCTCGGTGCATCCATCAAAGGCTACGAGTGTGCGGGTGTAAGCAGTGTCGCTGCTGGCTTGATCACACGAGCGGTCGAAAGAGTTGACTCTGGCTACCGCTCAGGCTACTCGGTGCAGAGCTCACTTGCTATGGGCGGTATCGAAGAGTTCGGTGCTGAGGAGCTGAAAGAGCGCCTGCTGCCGCAAATGGCGAAGGGAAAGCTGCTTGGCTGTTTCGGTCTCACTGAGCCTAACCATGGCTCTGATCCTGGGTCGATGGAATCAGTGGCGAAGCCGCATCCCTCTAAAGAAGGGTACTACTCGCTCTCCGGATCCAAAACATGGATCACAAACTCGCCGATTGCCGACGTCTTCGTCGTCTGGGCCAAGTTACAGGAGACTGGTAAGATTCGTGGCTTCGCCATTGAACGCAAAGACTGCCCGCCAGGTACCCTCGAGACACCAGCAATCAAGAACAAGAACGGTTTGAGGGCTTCACTTACCGGTATGATTTTGATGGATGGGGTCCCTGTTCCAAAGGAAAACATGTTTCCAGAAGTTGAGGGACTGAGAGGGCCATTCAGCTGCCTGAACTCGGCCAGATACGGTATCGCATGGGGCACAATGGGTGCTCTTGAAGACGCCATCGCGAGGACTCGCGAGTATGCTTTGGACAGGAAGCAGTTCAAGGGTAACCCCATTGCTAAATATCAACTTGTGCAAAAGAAGCTCGCAGACGCTACTACCGACGCTGCCTACGGTATTCTGGCTGCCTACCACGTCGGCAGGCTCAAGGATGAGGGCAAGGCTGCACCTGAGATGATTTCTATGATCAAGAGGCAGAATTGTGACCGCGCTCTTGTCAACGCCCGCACGTGAGTATTTCGCCCCTTTTTTAACAGTATGATGGCTGACTGCGAGTAGACTCCAAGAAGTGTTTGGTGGAAACGCAGTGTCTGATGAGTACGGTATTGGAAGGCACGTGGCGAATTTGTTCGTCACTCAAACCTACGAAGGCCAGAGTGACATCCACTGTGAGTACCCTGCTGCAGACGCAAAATAGGGCTTACTAACAATAGCCACAGCTCTTATCCTTGGTCGCGCAATCACAGGTATCCAGGCGTTCTGCTAAACGTACAATATACCCTGTTGCTATTGGAGGAGGCCCGATACACTGCGAGTAAGCGGTTGAGAGATATTCATTGTAATAGTCACGCAGCTGCGAACCAATGAATCTGAATTGAAGAGCTTAGCCCTGTGCGTTCTTAGAAGGCCCTGCATATTGTGTTGCAGTCTCGAACGACGCACGCGAATAGACTGTCGACGCTGTACTCTCGCTCGCACGTGAATGGTATCAGAGGCAAACCGCCAGCCTGCCTCCCCGTCTCCGCATGATGGGGCGTCTCGCTAAGAAGCGATGATGGCAGTTACAGAGGTACCTCTGATGTTGGGGCGAAGCAAGCAAAGTCCCCTTGCAAAGTCCCCTTGCAAAAGGGCCGAGAATTATGAATGTCAGCCTGATGACTGATGTTTGCGATGCTTGGAATCGCCACTCTGGCGTCGCTGCGCAGAAAAGTTGCCGGTGAATCAAACGCCCCAGGCTTGTGTCGCATGTGCGGCGCTCTCGACGCGTGATGGACACAAACTGCGCCTCCTCGGTCTCCGTTATACCTTGACCAAGTGCTCTTGTCCAGCTCGAAACCTCATTCACTCCGCCCTCTCACCTCGGTTCACCCGCCCACTCAAGGTACGTGGAAGTGATGTGGCGGTAGCCTGTGCGGTCTTTCCGCGCTGAGACGCCGCACTTGCTTTCTTTGGGCCACCCCACTAACGTCGACAGGCTTCATCACTTCTTCCACAACCCAACCGCACTCTCTGCGCAACACCGCAACACCGCACCACACAACCCCCGCACCGCACACTACACACCACCATGGCTCTCAAGCGCATCAACAAGGAGCTCACTGACCTCGGTCGGTACGTGGACCCCCTTTCAACCTCCCCCGCGACGACGGGCCTCGCCGCTTGCTCGCATGACAGTCTGCCATGGCGGGGTGCTTTAGCATGGCGATGGCGCCGCAGACTTGCGCTGCTATATAGACACAGCTGGCTGACTATACCCGCAGTGATCCTCCCTCCTCCTGCAGTGCTGGCCCCATCGGCGACGACCTGGTACGTCACCCTTTGTGCAAAACCTATCGCTCGGCTGAGGCGGTCTCGCCGACTCTGCCGCCGCGAAGAGGCGCATCAATGACGTGAGATACTGACCAAGTGACAGTTCCACTGGCAAGCAACTATCATGGGTCCTGTACGTACAAATCCACATTCGCCCGCAGTGCGGGTCTCGCTCAACCAGCCGCGGCTGAGGCGAAATCACTTGCAATCACGACACTAATATGGTGGACAGAGCGACTCACCATACTCTGGCGGCGTTTTCTTCCTCGCGATTCACTTCCCCACCGACTACCCCTTCAAGCCCCCGAAGGTCAACTTCACCACCCGCATCTACCACCCCAACATCAACTCGAACGGAAGCATCTGCTTGGACATTCTGCGAGACCAGTGGAGCCCTGCGCTCACCATCAGCAAGGGTATGCATATCCTGTACAGCAGCATCTCTTTGCAGCGACGATACTGACTGGCGACTAGTACTTCTGAGTATCTGCTCGATGCTGACAGACCCCAACCCTGACGACCCGCTCGTCCCCGAGATTGCACACGTCTACAAGACCGACCGATCCAGGTATGAGTCGACGGCCCGGGAGTGGACTCGCAAGTACGCCATTTAGAGACCAGCTCGGATAGGCGTGGGTGGTTTCTTTACGGTTCATGATGGCATTTGACGGACGTACGGCGGAGGATATCAAGATCAGACTTCTCACGGCATGGCGGACCGATGGAGTTACCCTTTGCGATTCGGCTTGCACGCTGAACAGTTTTATAGTGCTTGCCATCATCACTTCTGGCTGAACAAACTTCTGCTCCATACCATTGACTCAACGTATATACTACGATCTTGAAAGGCGTGCTTGGCGTGACAGGGTATCATTGATGCTACTAAAATATTATGGCTCTTGCTTGGGTGTAGTGGCCGTCTCGTCTAGTCCTAATATGTTGGAAAATGCCTCTCGTGTGTCCTGGTGATCAGGTGCATCCGTGATCTCTGAAAGCCACGAATGCATATTATCAGCCGCCCCTGCCTGTTCTGCAGTCTCAACTGCCTGAGTCTCAATTGCCTGAGTCTCAATTGCCTGAGTCTCAACTGCCTGAGCCGTGGGCTCATCTGGAGCGAGTAAGTTTTTGTCGTGTCCGTTCCTGATATCCCTGGCAGTCGCGACAAGGTGATCAAATTCTGACATCTGCCCGGGCCCAGCCACAGCTTCTGCTCCTGCCAACTCATCCTTTCTGGTGGAGTCGAGGTACCTGGCCGCTAGGATCAAAGAACGCCCATATGTTTTCAAAACACGGCGCGGCTTCTGCCCGGATCTATCTGTTGAGCCCACGAGATCCGCTATCAAAGAGGCACGCTTGTTCATACTTGTCGTCTTCTTAAGATCTAGGTGTAGCGACTGGAAGGTCGCCTTTGCGTGCTTCCAAGAAATGAATTTCCTTCCGAGGTCGTTGGTTTCATCAGCAGGGTCGCGCAGAACGAGCATCCATGTCGCCGGTGGGTGAGCTGTGCGCTTCTGAATGACCGGTCAGTATGTGTGAGGGGCGTCTCTTGGTTGGGATCAAAGCACTTACTGCGATTCGCCCCGTGACTTCTTCAGACACGATGGTCTGTTCCGATTTGAGGAAGCGCTCTGGCGGGTCGACAGAGTACCCATACTTGTCGGTGTCTTCAGCTGCCCAGAATTGGAAGAAGTTCAGCAGACCGCCAGCGGCATCGTTGCGTTCGTTCGGTCGGAGCTTGAGACTGGTGACGATCAACATGAAGAGCGAGTATGAACCAACGCCCCCTTTGAATACGTTATTGAGACCGCGGGCGTCCAGGGTACCCTTGATGATCGAGTACAACTGTGGGAGATATGGGTAATCCTTGATGTAGCGCTGAATGTATTTGCGGCTAAGAGACGTATCGTTCGATAGTACGACTTGGACATCCAAACCAGATGACCGATCGTGCAGCGAAATGAGCGGAAATCGCGCCCACCGTATTACGGGAGGAGTATAATCAAGTTTGTGATTGCGCAAGATCTTGCTGCACAAGAAGCTTAGATCTGCCTTTTGTTCGTCTCGTCTCGCGCGGCTAGGCGGCAGTTTGGAGTGCGCATCTTGTGACAAAAGATCTCTGGGAATCAATCCCAGATCAATGTCGGACATGGCAAGGGAAAGACCTGTACGCTCCGAACCAAACACTTCCAGGACATAGTCCGGGAGATATAATCGGACGTGCCGGCGCACTTGTTCGATAAGATGTCTCCGTGCAACAGCTTGCGGCGGAGTCGGTCGTACGTATTCGTGGTACTTCTGTATTTCGAGGTCCAGTCTGCAAATGCAGTGTCAGCGAATAGTTGCTGCTGGCCTGGGTATGTTAAGATTTACCTTTCCTCTCCAGACTTCAGATTATGACGGTTCTTCACCTGCCATGGTAACCTGAAATCCGCAGGGGTATACTCGAGCGGCTTGACAACCACACCGCGGTAATCTAGCCCCCTTTCGTAGGCTTCGTACGCCTGAGTCAGGAGCCTTTCACTGTTCTGAGTCGCAAGTTCATTCAGTGTGGGATCTCGTTTTGATCCAGTTTGTGTGGGAACTCGGTCGTATCGAGTCTGCGTTGGCACTTTGGAGCGAAATCGCCGAATTTTAAATTCGGCATATGGCGTCTGTTCTTTCAAAATGGAGGTCTCTTCGCCCTGGGGTTTTGTGGTCTCGTCATCCTGGTGTTTTGCGGCTTCAGTGGTGAATGCGCACCCAGGCGTACGTTGTCGAGAGGATCGAATTGGTTGAACGAAACGAGACCATACGACAGCGGATGCCGAGAGAGTATCACGGGCACGGCATATTGGACTTTTACGGATTGAGTGCATCAGAGGTGTTCAGAAGTGATATGCCGCCTCCGCTGTCTATCGCTTGGGCGTGCCTACATCGATGTTGCAAACAACGCCAAGCGGGGGCTAGCTTCTTCAAGCAACGAACCACCGGCGCACCCCCGCGGACTTTGCTGCACATTCATTGCCCCGGGGGCCGTCATGCCTAAGGCCAGATGGAAGACTCTCCAATATGGATGTCGAAGCCCAACGTCCTGCGCGTATGCTGTTCGTGCGCTTGCTTGCTACCGCCCGCTGCCTGAACACCGCGCTGCCGGTGCGTCTGCATACGATATGAGCTGTGCCGAAAAGCGTTACATCATATTGACAATGCGCTCAACAATATCCATAGAGCGGTGACCGAGCGGAGATGGGAGAACGTGCCAGCAGCTACGGAAAGTAATGGTGGAGTCAGTTTCCTTGCTACATTCGATTTCGATATGCGAATCAGGTAGGGCCGCATGGGCCAGGCCGTGACGTACCGCAGAAAGGTGGGATGTCCTACCAGCCCACCAAGTCGCGTCTTTTCTCGCTGCCCGCCGTCCTCTGGCTGTCAGTTCACTCGCTGTCACCCGTAGTAGTGGTTTTGAATCAATTTCTTGTCGCCTCTCTCGCTTGCAGCCCTCGTACCGTCCTGCGGTCCTTTTGCAGAAGCACCCCCCCCCCCGCGTTTGAACCACGGCAGGTGCTGTCTACAGACACTCCTTCCTCCACCGGTCCACCGTTCCCAAGCACTAAGTAAGTGTAACATGTCACCCTTTTACGCCTCACATAGAATTTAGTGGCGTTTGTTGCGTTCTACTTCTCACTTCTGCCAATTCTACGACCCCACCATCTGTAGCTTATCGCTCTCTAACGCCGTGCAGCGCAACATCTGGGGCAGCTACGTGTACATTATGGCACCAGCCGCACAGCCTGACATCGGAAAGCGTGAGTCATTCGAACCCGAGGAGAACGATCACCCAGCTCTCCACCCGTCCGTCACGAACGTCCCCGTTACTCCGGCCATTGGCTTGCACGAAGAGCAGAGGCTTTCCCAACAACAGGGCAGCAGCTTGCCTGTCGACCCCGCGGCAGCGAGCCCTGGACCACAATGGGGCAACAAGGGCTCATACTTCCCTAAGCAGCAAAACGATGACGGTGCCGGCTCGTCGACAGCACAGTCTGATGGTGCGTCAACTGGCGAGGCCTTGCTGAAGAGACTCAGTGTCTCTTCTGAGTCCTCGAAGAAGCAAGATCTTGCTGATATCGACCCACGGGCTGCGCATCCGGGGCTCAATCTGAGCGGCAGATTGATAAGCGCAACCTTCGCAGTACCTTACAACCTGGGGTATTCGAAAGGCAACGACTGGGAGATGCGCCCGCGCCACGGCACATCTGCTCTATTCGACTCATTCTCGTATTTGGCATCATCATCCTCGCCCTGGAACCACACCCTGGTTGGTTGGACCGGCGAGATATCGAACGCAAAGGCTACAGTTGAGGATCCCGTCCAACCTACAATCAACAAGGCGGCCGCGCCCATCCCCGTGGATCCCAAGAAGCCTGCACCCCAGCAACAGCAGCCGTCTGGTATTCGTGTCGGGCGCGAAGATCGCGAGCGATTGGAGAAGCAACTCGAGCGCGACCACGGTGGCAAGATTGTCCCTGTTTGGCTAGTCGACGAAGTCGACGATGGGAAAGACGAGTACATTCTCAAAGACCAGAGCCGCTGGCGCACATATGCGGAGCACGAGCTTTACACCATCCTCCACTACAAGCAGAACGAGCCAGCAGACGGACGCGCCGCACGCAAAGCATGGGCCGATTACTACCGCATGAACAAGCTTTTTGCAGATCGCATTCTCGAGCTGTATAGCCCTGGCGATATTGTCATGGTTCATGATTACCAATTGATGCTCCTTCCTAGCTTGTTGCGCCAGCGCCTCCCCAACATCTACATCGGCTTCTTCCTCCACGTACCGTTCCCCAGTAGCGAGTTCTACAGGTGCTTGAGCAGGCGCAAGGAGATTTTGGAGGGTGTTCTGGGTGCAAACATGATTGGGTTCCAGTCTTTCAGTTACTCGCGCCACTTCTCGTCATGCTGCACTAGAATCCTTGGATTTGACTCATCTTCGGCTGGTGTAGACGCGTATGGGGCTCACGTTGCAGTTGATGTCTTCCCTATCGGCATCAACTCCATTTCAACAAAGCGACAGGCGTTTGATTCGCCGGATGTCGAAGAGAGGATCAAGTTGATCCGTGAGATGTATGCTGGCAAGAAGTTGATCGTAGGTCGCGATAGGCTCGACGCTGTCCGTGGTGTTGTGCAGAAGTTGCAAGCCTTTGAGATGTTCCTCGAGAAGTACCCAGAATGGCAAGAGAAGGTGGTCTTGATACAAGTCACAAGCCCGAGCGCCATGGTATCTGAAGGTGGTGACAACACACAGGAGAAGATGGTGAATAAGATCTCGGATCTCGCTGCTAAGATCAACGGCACTCACGGATCTCTCAGCTTCACTCCGGTTCGTCACTTTCCCCAGTACTTGTCGGCGGATGAATACTTCGCTTTGCTCCGGATCGCAGACGTTGGTTTGATTACGAGCGTGCGTGATGGGATGAACACAACGAGCATGGAGTACGTCGTCTGCCAGAAAGACAACCACGGTCCTTTGATTCTCTCCGAATTCTCTGGAACAGCTGGTTCTCTTAGCGGAGCTATCCACATTAATCCTTGGGATCTGGGCGGTGTCGCAGACGCCATCAATGATGCCCTCAACATGTCCATCAAGGAACGTGACGATCAGCACAACCAATTGTACAGCCATGTTGTGGGCAACAACGTCCAGACATGGACAAACAACTACCTGAAGAGGCTTCTGACCAACTTGTCATCCTTCGACCAATCGTTTGCTACGCCAGCTCTGGATCGTGCGAAACTCCTCTCACAGTACCGACAGGCTGAGAAACGTCTCTTTATGTTCGACTACGATGGCACTCTGACGCCCATTGTCAAAGACCCAGCGGCGGCCATTCCTTCAGACCGCGTGATCCGCACCCTCAAGACTTTGGCTGCAGACCCAGCCAACGCCGTGTGGATCATCAGTGGAAGAGACCAGGCATTCTTGGACGAGTGGATGGGCCACATCCCCGAGCTCGGCCTCAGTGCCGAGCACGGAAGTTTCATGAGACAACCATTGAGCGACGAGTGGATGAACCTTACTGAAAAAGAGGACATGAGCTGGCAACAGGAGGTCATCGACGTGTTCCAACACTACACTGACAAGACACAAGGTAAGATGCTGAACTCCTGTTGCGCACTGCAGAAGCTAACGAACCGTAGGCTCTTTCATTGAGCAGAAGAAGATTGCACTTACCTGGCACTACCGGAAGGCTGATCCCGAGTTTGGTGCTTTCCAGGCACGCGAGTGTCAAAAGCATCTCGAGAGGACCGTAGCTAAGAAATACGATGTCGAGGTCATGACAGGTAAAGCCAACCTTGAGGTTCGACCGAGGTTCGTAAACAAGGGGGAGATCGCGAAGAGGCTGGTCCTTGAATACGGCGACGCGCCACCAGAGTTCATTCTTTGCCTTGGCGATGATTTCACAGACGAGGGTAAGTCCTTGCGTCCAGCAGCAAACAGGAGAGTCAGCTAACAAAGACAGACATGTTCCGATCGTTGCGTCAGTCCAAGCTACCAACCGATCACGTCTTCTCAGTCACGGTTGGAGCAAGCTCCAAGCAGACACTAGCAAGCTGGCATCTGGTTGAGCCAGCCGATGTCATCTCGGTCATCTCGCTGCTGAACGGCTCGGCAGATGCGGGTAATGTGGGTGCTGTTGCGGTTGTAGAAGGATACGTTCCAGAGAACAGGATATAGACGTCGTTGAGTGCAGAGAGAGCAGATTTGGGGCGGCTGGAGATGAGCTAGTCAAGCATTTTGATGGAGCACAGGAGCATCACAGAATAGAACAGAGCGGTTCCACAGTCACGACGTCATTAGGATTTAGGTAGTGTGTTTGGCCGGATAGACGCGTTTCAATGATGTGCAATATTGCTCTCCACTGTTCAGTTCAAGGCGTTCGGGGTGCCGGCAGCTGGGAGATTGGGCGCACGTCGCACGGCAAGCCTGATGGAGCAACCCCTGTTTCCACGCGGCGCACTGACTCGGAGAAGGGCCGGTGTTTGAGCGTCCCGGCAGGTCCATGCAGAGAAGACGGAGAGAAGAAGGCAGTGGCAGATACATGCAATGAAAAGGCAGATGCGTCTGGTGAGCGCCGTGGTCAACTCAGAGGACGCGCTCGCTGCGCCTGATCGATGTTGGAAGAGGCCTTCGCTGACAGGGACTGCCCCCATGTTCTTGTGGGCGCTGTCAATCGCGTGTCCCGCAGAGCCGGCACGATTGCTGGTTGAGGCCTAGATTTCGGCAGCCACAACGCTTTAGAGCTTCGAGAACGCCCGCCTCCAGCGACGGCCCATGGGCAGGCGAGTCGTTGCGCAAACCTTGGGCAGGGCTTCCCGCGCACACCCTTGGCTGTTGCTGCACCTCCCCGTCCGACCGTCCATCTGCACGCTGCCATCGCTCGCTCACGCAGCACTGCTCCCCGCCTCCTGCATCGTCCCTCGCTGTGCCGTTCACTCGCTCTCTGCCATCCCTCGCTCGCTCGCTGTCGCACCGACCGAACCCACCATAAGCCGCACTGCTGCCCGCTGCCCTTCGCCCTCTACCCTGCAATTCCAGGCCGATTCCAGGCCTGACAGCGCACTCGACACACAGCCTGCGTCACTGTGCCAGCCAAGTCCCTGCCGGCACTGTTCCACCTCCCGCGCCGCCGCATTCAAGACACAGCTGTTGTCTGCGCGCTCCTGAAGGCCACATCTTCCCCTTGGCGGACTCCACAGCATCTTACTGCAGCCACAATGGGTCTGATTGAGAAACTGCAAGCTCGTATGTCACCCGCGTGCAGTAGTAAGCCCATCAGCATCTAACATGCACCGCAGGCCTTGAGCTCTACCGTTTGGAGCAGCGCTACACACGTCGCGAGAAGCGCTCGACCTTCATCAGCGAAGCCCAGTACGTCGACGGCGAGTACGTCTACACCTCGTCACCCTCGTCTTCCACCAAGTCGGCCGGCACAAGTAGCTCCCGCCGCTTCAGCAAAATGCCCTCCATGACCGCCATTCGTGTAAAAGAGCTCGCCCGTGCTGGCACAGGCCGCTCGTAAGCGAAAGACCCTAAACGAGTGCAAACAACATGTTGCGTTGCCGTTAGATCAGGGGGGCAGGCCCGGATACGAGGAGCAGAGAGGTCGTTCGGACCATAGCGCTGGGAACACCAGCGCTTCGGCATTATCGATAGAGAGAGCACGCGAGACGTTCGTACCGCCCCTGGGCGGAGCGTGGTCCGGTGTCACAATGGCGCCAGCCACGGCATGGCGCAATCAGACGGGTGCAAGGGAGCACACACATCAACATCACACGATTCATCACGGCATACTACATTCTTCCACACCTTTTTCCTCCTTCATCGACACAAACGATCCCATACACGGCTTACAGCATCAATGGTTTGAGACAACAGCATTTGACCGAAAAGTTCTTCATGTCGCTACGCTCTTTACACCACATTTTCTATCTTATCAGCCGCTGGCTCTTGTAGAATACCCTATCCTAAGATGCAAAGGGCTCACTCAGTGATGCCTTGCACTGCACAAAGACCTTAGTGTCTCGCAGCGATAATGAACAAATTACTTCAATCCAAACGCTTTCACTTGAATGAGCAGGCCTGATTGACAACAGCATATATAGGTGTTTTCTCTATCTGGACTCAGGACCCCATCTGCTGACCTGGCGTGCCTATCAGGGTATAAATTGGAACAATTCGCTCGAACGCCTCAAAAATATCTATCTCGTGGGTGTGTCCCGTCCGTCTATTACCACACTGCTTAACCCCATAGTGAACTCCAATGCAAGGTCATAAAGTCGTAAAACCACATCTCGCCAACCCGATTCCGCTCACGCCATTCTCAAGGCGTAAACCTATCATCATAATCACTCAAAACATCCTCGATATCTTCCGGCGGTAACTCCCCAATCGTATCGCTTGTGCGCGGCCCTGTATAACTCTTTCTCGCCCCTGCATACCACCACACGGTGCTAAACAGCCCGATGAACGCCGCCACGCAGATCGCATAGTTCATGTTCGTTGGGGTAACGGGATTCACGGTTGGGAAGAACAGCACCACGCTGATGAATATGACCCAGGTTACGGCCACGGCGTTAACTGGCTTGCTCCACCGGCCCATGGTGTAGGGACCTGCGTGGAACACGACGCGGTCTTCGTACCAGCGATGGGCGATGATGACGGCAATGTAGGATATGTCGAGAGCTGGAGCGGTGATATTGAAGATCGCGGTTATGGTTAGAGTGGACCCGATGCCGATTAGATCGAGGCATGTGCAGAAGGCGACGACGAGCCAGACGGCGTTGACAGGGGTGTGGGTACGGGTGTTCACTTTCGACCAGAAGCTGGGGATTGTTAGTATGTGGCTCTGCGTGGGGGTTGGTTTGGGGGGCTTGGGCGTGCGCTTGGGAAGCGCTGGATGGAGCTTACCTGGAGAAGGGGAACGCAGCGTCTCGCGAGAACGCCCATGCCATGCGTGCGTTCGCCAGCATAGCGCTGCAGCCGGTGAAGAACTGAACCAGCATGACGAAGAACCACATGATTGTGCCTCCCGTCTTGCCACCAGCATTGAAGAAGATCTGGGCCACCGGCATTCCAGTCGGCGTCGACATGATCGCATCGTAGTCTGACATGCAGAAGCAGAAAGTAACGGTGAGCATCCATCCGGTGACGCCTGAGACCAAGATGGCTGCGCGGATGGCAACGGGGCCGCGGATCGCAGCATCGTGCGTTTCTTCTGACATACTGCGTGGGAGTGATTAATCCAACTGCATGATATAAGGCGTGGAGGATTGGCTTACTGTGTGGTGCCATCGTAGTCGGTCATTGTCCATGCAACGGAGAGGAAACTAGCCTTGTTAGATTGCTATCTGGGCGAAATACTGCGAGGCTGACATACCCTAGTAGGAAGGAGAATCCTCTACTACCCCAGCCAGAGCCATCGGTGACGGTTGTAAACACCCATGATGCACTCTGCTTATTAGGTGTAAGCACCAAAAGCGCAATACAAATGCAAACCGATGCAATGACTATAGGCGATATAAGCTTACATATCAACAGGTGGAGGGGCGCACTTACTGTTGATTGGAGCAAACCACAGAATAATGCGATGCAGCCACTCGGTAGGGAAAGAGCAGATAGCGCCAAAACAACACAGGACGAAGATTGCGAGAAGCACCGTTTGATGCGCGTTACTGCAGTGAGCAGTCAGTATGTATAATTTCTCTCAATCGATCGAGCTGCTTACGGGGTGAAGGACGCTTCGCCTCCATCAAAAGTATGCATGACAGCGGTAGCCAAGATCATTTGAGAGATGGTGTAAGCAAGGCTGGCGACGCCAGCTGCTTGTCCGAGGAAGTTGCACCACCCGATGATCCACGCCCACGCTGCGACGTGCTCAGGAGGTACGACGTGCTTCGTTACGTAGTACATTCCGCCCGCGGTTGGGTAGGCTGATACAAGTTCGGCCACTGGGCATGTATTAGGAGATGGAATAATTGAGCAGGGCTGTGAACTTGCCTGAACTGGCTATACAGTAGGCCATAATGCTACCAATGAACCACGCCCACACACATGTTGCGGGTCCTCCAGATGTCATGGGAGCACCGAACGTTGCTGGCACGGATCCGAGTACTCCAAGAATCGAGATCGCATATGAAACCGTCGACCATCGTGAGAAATGTCGTTGCAGAACCTTACATGGAATCAGTATGTGTCGAAGGGTTTGACATCAACAACCGTACAGGTGTGTATCCAATTCGCACGAGAAGGCGATCGTCGTCATCTACAATGGTTGCCATGGTGCCTCTTTTGATACTCTGAGTTGGTTGTGCTGATTTTTTGTCTTGAGATGGGGTTGGTTGGATAGATTTGCCGTCAGAGTGCCCTATCGGGCCGGCAGTCTGGAGGTCTGTTTTGCTGCCCATGATCAACGTTCGGTCCTGGCTCATGGGCGACGAGAGAGAGGATGTCGAGTGAATGTCGCCCAAGGAAGTTGCGTGGAAGGAGGATAGAAGGATGAAATAGACGTTTGTGGATACTAGGTGGATATAGGCTAAGAAGATTGACGGTAACGGCGCCGGATCACAGACCCAAAGAAACGGGGCCTTGTTACTTGGTTCGGAACGGGTATGGATCTGTGAACGATGCGAGGGAAAGGAATCATTTTCTAGCTTCTGGTGCCCGCCGCCAGCGGAGTGGTGCTCCACTGCATTCCCAGGTCTTACATCCACTCCAGCAAGATTACAAAGATGGGCTGTCAAACCTACCTTTACAGTCAGATCAGAGCTGCAGATACGCAGGCATAATGACACGTGCGAGGCGTGCTGTCGACGAAGGGGCGAATGAATACGGAAGGACCGCCAAGTTTGAAGTTGCAGGACCCGGAGGCTCAGCCAGCAGACCTGATTAGCTTCTTAGACAAGACAAAACATCCTGGGGGCTGCGTCGTGCTCGAAGTACTTTCATTAGCGGCGGTAGAGGTCCTGTAGGAGGATGGGATGCTTGAGCCAAGAGGTGGTCACCACAGGGCAGTTTGGCGATCCAAAATCCCGGGCCGGCAAAGCTTGCACCCCTGTCTTTGCAGCGAGCAATGACATTGCATCCATGAGCGCGGTATGACCGCAATTGGAACAGCCAGACGTTGATATCTTAATTTCAACCGTCAGCCGGCCTGCTATGCGTCGCTGAAGGATTCGCGTAGATCTCAAAGTGCCAGTCTAATTCGCATCATCGAGGATCTTTTTCCTGAGGGTGACAGGAAGGCCAAAAGTCATTGCGGGCCCTAGCACAGCCTTTCAAGACCATGACGCATGTCGGACGAGACGACGGCTTGTCTGGCGTGAGCCCCGGACTGATGCGATTCAAGGTGCAGAAGTAGACTGCGGTCTGTGTTCAAGCTTCCCCCTGACCGGACGGCGGCTGTTTCCATCGAAGCGGTGAAAGCTACGCGTGATTGGTTTCGGCGCTCGTCGTTGTGCGTCCGCTGGGGCTCTTGATCGCGAGGGTGGTCAGAGCAGACATAAGTTACTGTATCGTGCATTGCGAGGTGCCTTGCGAAGTACGTAGTGAGCCGCGTCTCGTGATGGCACATGGACCAATCTGAAAGTTCTGGGCGTCAGCCACACCGAACTTCACAGGAACGTACACGAAGCGACCTGCCCGATTTCATTATTCAACAGACGTTTCTCAGTAGTACTGCAATGTATCCGCGACAGTATGCTCGTACGTACAACCATTGTCGTCAGCTTATCGTAAATTACACCATCCAGCACCACGTCACAGACGCTCTACGTGTATGCAAGGCGGTTACCACGTGCGACTGCATAGCCATTCCGCGACCAATGTCAGTCCAACACGAAATCTGCGTCCTGGGCGGAGAAGCTCTTAGCTTCTGCTCACCGTTCTCTTGGATCGCCTCACGAGTAAGGCTACGCCCCTTGCTTTGGGTCTAAATGCCGAAGCATACAATCTTCTGCGGTGAAGGATTAGTCGCACGAACCAATCGAGCTCAAGACTTGCAGAGGGAGCTTCACATGACCGATTTTGCGCCGGCCATCAACGATCCACCTTTTTCATACCTCGCACTTGGGCTTGAAAAAGCGGTGGAGAGCATTCGTACAGCGTAATCGTTCCGTTTGACCGAACTATCCGCCACTGAGTGTGTTCAATGCCTCAACCGCAGAGTTCCAAGCTGGCGATCAGCTTCGCATTCGCGGTCTTGATACCAGGATGAGCAAGCGTCGATTCGTTGCCAACGCACAGTCGTAGCAATGCATTAGGCGGGAATATTACGAGAACAGACAGATGACAGCTCAAATATAGGGCTAGACATCCGCTCGGGACTTGGGGTACATACCTGCAAGCCACTCTGTCCATGACATTGATGCATATGCATGTTTGGCAACTGCCGTCATGGGAAATGATGGTGGTGTCAGTAAACGGTTTGCACATCAAACATGGCCCGGAGATTTTCCCTTCCATAAAATGCGTTTCACGAAGTCGCGGTTTCAGAACGGTGCCGCACGATGCAAGGATGGTGCTGGATGATCCTATCTGATCAGAGCCAATGACACGCTGCTATATGGGATGAGCGTTTGTGCAGGGGTCGGTAAGATTTTACCACAGTGGTAGATAGAACCGACACGAACAGCCAGAAAGGCCTCACAGATGCAATCTACTTCTCGCAAGATTCGTGTTCGCTTACGTGTGGTTCTTTTAGTGGTCTTTCCAGGTTTGGACGGGAGTCATTATTCTACGAACCGTCCCAAGATTCGTATGCGAATATTGGATGAACTCTCTTCCGGTCTGTCGAGACTATGGTTAGAGGAGATGTCACTTGAGATGCTGTTGCCTATCCGTCAAGGTTGAGTAATATTTGGGCCTCTATGAGTGACACTGAGAGTGTTGGTGTATATCCTATCGGTCGATGGTATACACAGACTAGAGCCACACACTAGGTATCAGGTTTGACCGGTTCCAACACGCTCTGCAACCGTTCAGGGATCTGACGAACCTCAAGCTCGCTGGGAAAAGATTTATACTAGGACATAAATATTATGTCTTGTCAAATCTTCATCAAAGGAGTAACAACTCAAGCACGGGCTCGTGGTTTAGTGGTATAATACTCCCTTAGCATCTCGCAAGGCGTTCAACGTCTTCGAATCTATCCTGGGAGTGGTCCGGGGTTCGATTCCCCGCGAGTCCATACTTTTTTTCGAGGATGTAGAGGTCGTGGCTGTGATGGAGTGGTCGGTGGTGAAGGTTCAGGGGTGACGAGCTTTTTTTTCCACGCTAGTGAACTGGCTACCCAACATCTCGTATCGACGCATATAAAAGCTCAATTAGCGTGGGATATTCGAGCTTGGGCTATCAAATCGTGAGTGTTGAATTCAGCGCAATGCAATCCACTCAGGCCCCAAGTGAGGTTCGAAAAATGTCAGACAGTATCTTTAGCGAACCAAGGGTTGCCATTTGGAGTATATCGTAGCCATTGCACCTACAGTACTGCATGCATACAGGAGCTTTTTGGAATCGCTTCAAGGGCCGCTGTGCAAATGCAAACCCGCAGGCATGCGTTAGAATCTGAGTACAACAGAAACTGACACAGTACTTCATCTATACACCTCTGGTTCCTACAAGCTCAATTGAATCCGGGATCGAGTGATCATCGTCATCAGTTTCCCTTGACATCCAAAAGGGCTTCGCCTACAATGCGACCATTATGTGTCCTTGCCTTACGTCTAAGTATATGAGCGGATCGGGCCGTTGCTTCACGGTGTTGTTCCATCTCCGTATAGTCTTATTTTGGTCTTCGGATGATCGATTGGGTGATACTTTTGAGTGGCCTTTGACTGGTCAGGTGACATATCCTGTGTCAGATATCCTAGCCTGCGTAATTCATATATTGAGGTTAAAACATCAACCCACCCGTTGCGAGAACTTTGCACCCCTTTTCCCTCTCTTCGCGTGTCGCCGGCGAGTGACTATACCTACGGACTCACCGCGCTGTTGGCTGGTACATATGGTCTGGGGTTTTTCACGACAAGTCAACCACCGAGCTCAACACTGCGTCCTTAGTTAGCGATTTAAGATACACGATCGAGCACACACTAGCTAAACATAGTACACCAAGCGGCCAACTATCTAAACCAGGCCCGGATGCTCTTGGATCCAGGAATCGTAGCTGGGTCACTGTTACACTGACATGACCGTCCTCAAAGTCTTAGTCTTCTACACGCCTGAACATGTTCAATCCAAAGTACGGACATATTGTGCAATCACCCGCACTTGTGAATGTTCTCTCAACTTTGTGACACATCTCATCGATTTCTTCTTTCTACATTTCCTGTACACGAATATGAGGTCATATACAATTGAAATTCAACACGCAAGGACCTGTTCGCATGCACACAGACCGACAATAGTTCTACACTTAGCCACATTATGGCAACTGTTCTCAGACTGCTCATCTCCCGTTGACTCTGTTTCTACCATTATCAGACAAACGAGCATTTCTCACATCTAGAAAAAAAGCACAACGACATCGACAAGATCTACCACAAGTATCCGACGAATAGTCCTACTCATAGATGACTATGGTCTCGGTCGGAAGACATAGAAGCCCAAATCCGGCAGACTTTCACTTTATTCACTCAGACCGCCCCCCCCCCCCAAAAGATTGTGTTTAACGAATTCAGCACACGAACACCTCGAGCAGTCGCAGTAACAGATGAAGTGAAATGATCTATCAGGCGTGAGGGAGCGATACAGCAATTCCATACACAACGATTCCGCAGCCATTCCCCCGCCCTCAGTCTACACACATAGTAGCCACGTCCCATGCCGCCACACCCACAAAAGGAATGAGATATCCAACTTGGCGGGCCGGCGTTGTCTCAAAGGACAGCTCGAAACCCACCTACTTGCGACGAGAAGTCTTGAAAAGTAGAGAGTTCACACGGTTCTCAATCGTCTGAACTGGACTGCTCGGGATGGGATGTAAGTTCGGGTGAGCGATTCGAACATGGAGGGTGTTGCCTGTATAGCTACAAACCACTTGACAACCTTGTCTCTGTGCTCTTTTCCGGGAAGAAACCCAATTTGGCCTCCCCTTGACCTACATCCCGCGCTCTTGACGTGTACGAATTGAGCTGTTGGGAACTGAGCGAGCAAGTCACCTGTACCGCACCTCTTTGACATATTGAGTGTCAGACAAAGGTCTACGTTGGATCGACGCCTATCGTCGAATCAACCGCATCGAACACGATTCAGAGAGCGCAATGGACAACCGCATGATCAAAGCTTCTTAGATTCTGTCATCGACTTTCCCTCGCCATGCCCGCCTTCTCCCCTCTATGGCCTGACACCATACTGCGCATCTTACACGTCTCCTAACATAAACCTGAGATAGTCCAACACAATACGCCCCCACACGCGTGTACTTGCCAACATATCCGGCCCGACTAGAACGCTGATCCAGATGCACTTCCAACCTCCAGAATTCTGGGGTATGACAAAAGAAAAATATGGAATAACGCTGTTCAGCTTGCAAACCGGCTTTTGCTTACTCACTGGCTTATTCGATCGTTCGACCCGCACGTCGATATTCTGCTTCGTTATACAATATGAGATAGATGACAGATGTGATGGTGACTAAAAGTTGATATGCTGGGATGAATATCGCAGAGGTCCAGGCTCCGCTGATGATGCACAAGAATGGATTTTCAAGGTCTGAAAGACGCGGGGTTCCGCTTCAAGATGGGAGAACTGAGGTCTGTTTGGGAGAGGCGCTGCCATTGGCGAGGATTGGTCGAGGCTGTCGTTGTTGGGGTTCGCCGTATGCCCATTTTGTTGCGGCGTTGACCATATTGGCGCAGATTGGGTCCACGTGCTTGATCCAGAGCGCCGCTGATCGGTACAAAACGTAGTAAAAGACGCCCACGGCGATAAAAATATGTGTTGTGGATCCACGCTGGAGGTCGAGCTGCTCGCCCTTCTCATTCCGCGGCGGATTCATCGCGGAAGGCAGGTAAATCATCCACGTGAGAACCGATTTGATGAATGTGTTGTGCAATAGGTACACAGGGAAACTGACTCGGCCAAGGAAGTTGAAGATAGGGGATGTGAGAATCTTGCGAGCCCTGGCGGAGAAAAAGATACCAAGAAGCACAATGGATGCGCCAAGGTGATCCCAGTAGCGACGGACATCCGACTTTTCGGGTGTCATGCTATGCATCATCTGCTGCATGACGTGCGACCAGTGGGCGTTCTGAGGACTGTCTTGTGGGTATCCGGCGAGGAACATGCCTAAGACGATCATCATGGCTGGGATGGGTGCGGGGAGGACGGAAGTCGCGGAGTCCGTGTAGTGGTTGTGGAGCTCTGCAACAAACATGCCAGTGACGATGTTCAACCCCTTGAGGGCGCCGATTGCAAGACCTATAGCTGTTAGCTGTGCATTCCATATGATTCGAGCAGGATGTCAAACTCACCCTCGCCCATTTGCCAGAAGTACACGTAGAGCACGGCGTAGATTAGCAAGCGCGCTTTTGGCTTAACCATGACAGTCGCGAACATGGTAGTGTAGACCAGCATGCTGCCCTCCAAGAAAAGATGCAGGGTCCACTGTGTGCCGTCGTACTCGTTCCAGCCAATAGTCCAAGTCTCCGTCTCGACCTGAACAAGCGACTTGAAAGCCTGCCACAGCGTCGGTTCCTGCCTGTGCCAGCCTTGGCGAATCCACGTCGAGTCAACATGCTTGGTCATGTGGTAGGCATTGGTATTCGCCATGAACCAGGTCACAAAGGTCGCTGCCATTGTGGGCAGAACCAGACGGCCGGAGCGCGCCAGAGCAGAGCGGGCAATGCCTGTAAATGCAGCATCGTGGTTGCCCGCACGCGACTTGCCAATGGGTCCTATCGAGTTGACGTAGCCGGTTACGAGGAAAAATATAGCAACGGCGCTGCGGCCGCCGACGGCGAGGCGGAAAAAGGGCAGCTGGAAAAGGTGCGGCGCGGATTTGGGATCGTTGGCGGGCGAGTGTAGCCATGGCACGAGAGCGGTACACAAGTGGCCGCACACGACCATGAAGGATGCTATGCCGCGCAGGCCCTGGAGGTAACGGTGTTAGCCGCAGTGACACAGGTGGTCGCGCAGCTTGCGCTGACTGGGATTTTTGGTACGCACATCGATCCAGTTGGCATCGCGGGGAGGCATCGTGCCAGCGAGTGGCTGTGACAAGGAGCGTGGGTAGTTGGTGTTGTCCAAAGAGCAAAAGGAGAGCCGTCGCAAGTTCACGCCGTGTGCATCGCCGTTGCCGCGGTCTGCAGGGTCCTAGTGTCGAGCGAACTGCGCCGGTGCTTTGCGCTGGGTGGGACGGTACGAGGCACTGTTATAGGTAGCGTCCGGGCAAGGGGTATGGAAGATTAGGGTAGATGAGTAGATAGGTGGGTAGGTAGGTAGGTAGCTGGCACAATCAAGAAGACGACAAGCAAGCAAGCAGAGGCCAGAGTAGCAGGGACGGCGGACGGCGCCAGTTATGGGCTTCGTCTGCCAGGCCGCAAGGTTGTCCAATGTCTCCACCGGCATTTCGTAGGAATATGCAGGCCAGCAACGCGGCTCGCGACTGACGCCCCGAGTTGCCAAGAAGGCAGGAGCTTAGCCTCGACCTCCCTTCTGCGGCTCCTAGCGACTCCTGTGCGGGCTGGAGCTGGCCGGCGACGGGGAATGCATAGTGCCGCACGACCAGCTGCGCATTGAGGGCTGCGCTGCGCGGCCTGTCGCGTGCTGCTTCGACATCCAGGAGTCGCGGGACCCTCTCCAGTAGGCCGTTTTGACAGCGCGCGAGACAGCGACGGCTGGCTAGCGAGTGGCATTGGGGCCCCTTCTCTCGTGCAGCGTGACATGGTCCAGAGCGGATGCTTCCCCTCGCTGCTCTGGCATGTAGCACCAATACCACGCAGTGACTGAGGCCAAGAAATTCCGCTTCATGCATCTTGTCTCTTGGAAACCACACTGTGGCCTCAATGAGCTGCCGTTGCCAACGACCTCTTGATCAAGCATTTCGTATTCGGCAACCGCCTCCGGACATCGCACTTCGCACTTGGACGCTGATGGCGCACGCCCTGGAAACTAACGAGCGCCTCTGGGGGGGTTTCTGCACATCGAAGGGCTTGGCGCTGACGTTGCCAAACCTGCCCCGTCCGCCTTTCCCGGGAGGGGCGGACTGGCGCACCCCTGTCCTTGCGTATTGCAGTCAGGGGTATTGCAGGCTACATGTAACACAAAAGCGTTGCTACAGGCTCATCATTCGTCCAAACACGCGTTTTGCCTAGATTATAGGGAGACCACCTTCCACAAAATCCTGTATCAAGTCGACGCGTCTACAGCCGTTTGATCTTCATTACAAAATTTTCAAATTCATTGTGATGGACATCGAGTCGTGGAGATGAGGCTCTACCGAATCACAAATTTTGATACCATGTATTTGATTCAGGCGTCCCACGCCTGCATACGAAGTCCGTATTTCCGTTCTGGATATCTTGACACGGCGGTGCGTCTGGTTCCGAGGCCGATGGCTACTACCGAGCAATCTGCTAAAACACAGGTTCATCTGTGTGAATTTCGTTGATGTACGACGGCCAAGCTGTGGACATGTTTCAGATCTGCGAGTACGATCTTTATCTGCCACGTACCCCCTCCACCCGTATTGCACGGTCTGATCGACAGGTCTCGCTTTGACCTTTGTCCCACTTCCCCAGAATACAGACCATGGAAGAATGTTCACCCATGCAACAAAATCATTACTATGCGTGATATATCATTTCTCAGGTAAGCACTATCATAATGTATTCAAGGCCCGCGGTAGAGTTGATATGGAAGGTGGATACATAGTCATATCATGGCCACCTCCAGCTCATAGTTTTCAATCATCGTCCGTCCGTATGGGTATCATATACGTCCAATTCCACACGACCTGGGTTTGTGGTTCAAGGTTGATGCACACCTGTGCTTCGTGATGCTGGTGCTACACCTATCCCAAAGCAACTCAATAAATACATGCAGCAACAACACGCTCGTACGCATATGCTGCCATACCGCATCACATCTCTGGTCCACTGTCCTCAATCAACTCTTGCGACTTGAACGCCTTCGTAGAGCTGGATGGAGCCTTGCTAGTCTTCTTTGCTGAAGCCTTGCTTGAACTTGCGCCAGCCTGTCGTTTGCTCTTCTTGCTCGATTTTACATTACTTGCGTCTTCTCCATCAGACTTGAGTTTCTGCGTGGGGTCGTATCGCTCGTTGTCTTTGTCGTTGTGGTTTGTCTGAATATAGGCGACAATAGAGCCCAGAGCTAGTGACAAATCATCGGTTGGTTCGCCCAGGACAAGTTCACATAGCTGCTCGTAAGCATTTTGGATGGTATCGGTAGACCAGATCGGGCCCATTCTCTTCGCAACGTCTTGCCAGATGATCTGGTCGGACCACTCAAACTCGTTCAACAGCTTCTGCTCAGCGAGATAAGTGACGAGGTCCATCTTGTCTCCCCAAAGCATGTCGTCTGAGCCAGGCGGGTCAGGATTGGTCTTGGTGGCACTCGACTGGCGGTCCTTCTTCGCCTTCGGTTTGCGAGGGCGGTCTGCAGTATCTGTAGGAGGTTGGACTTGAGACATAGCCGTCCGTGGCTTGATCTCAATATCGAGTGTCGCCGGTGGCTCACGGGCACACATAAGCTTCCACTTAGATTGGCATTGCAAACGGCTACGAGTGTCGTCCATCTTCTTGCAAACTTCGTGCCAATTGATAAAGGGGTAGTAATCGTCAAGAGGGGGCTGACCAGTCTCCGCTCGGTAATCCTCGATCTTCTGGCAAACAGCGGAAAGCACAGCGACGAAGTTATGCTCTTCATCGGCGGTCCAACGTTTGGTGACTCTGTTCTCACCGTGGCGCACGTAATCTCTCCATCGAGCATAGGTGTCTTTCTCGAGACGATTGAGATGAGTCGCAATCAGTTTCCACTGGCCAGGGTGGAGGTTGTGGAGTTCCCGTAGCTGCTCGTCCTCCTCTTGTGACCACTGGCCCCTCTGATGTAGATGATAGCGAGATCGTACGTGACGCTTGACATCTCTCAGCTTGCGCAATAATCCGGCGCTGTTAATCTCGTCCCAGAACGCATCGCAGTCCTTTTGGAACTGCGCTTCAGCCTGAGCGGTAGCACTCTCGCTCACCTTAACCCTACTCCTGTCTGTCCAATGGATGATCTCGACAAGATCGGCAGTGTCAAGGCCATTTCGCTCTTGGTGATCTCTGATTGCCCGGCGGAGCAGCTCCTTCTCGTCAGCAGTATAATCACCGCTTGTACGTTTGTCCGGTGGGTGCCCTAGCTCATGTGCGTCTTCAAGAGCACTATCGGCTGCTGTCCGGTCGTTGTTATGGCTAGCTCGTTGGTACATTTTGTTCGGATCAGCCTTGCTGATTATTGCCTTTCCTTTGATACCTCCGACACTATAACGAACTTTTGTCTTCTTCGCAGCCTTCTCCTTTTGACTCGAAGTTTTGCCTTTGCTACTCTCCTCGGAAGTGGACAACCGTGACCGCGCCTCTCCATCATCGACGTCCGGCGCTTCTGCCTCCTTCTTGTTTTTCTTTGTCTTCTTTTTCTTCTTCGTGCCGGCATCCTGTGTGGTACCATTGGCAGTAGAGGCAGGTGCTATCGCCAAGTCGACATCCACAGGTTCGGACGCCTCTTCAAGCACATCGGTTGGCGATGTAGTCTTGCCGCCGGCTTGCGCTTTTTGTGACTTCTCCAGATTGAGCTTGCCGAGTAGAACAGAGGGTGTCAATGCCGGCTCTTCTTCGTCGAGAGCTCCATCTCGCCCATCGATGTCTGCGCCCGCTACCTGGGATCCCGCTTCCTGTGTCGCTGCGGGTGTTTCGGACACATTTGTAGGTTCGAGCTCGACGTCGTTCAGGGAGTTGCGCGATCTCTCTTTCCTGCGGCGTTTCCTAGTCGCCTGGCTTCCAGCTGCCTGCGAAGACTGAGATTTTGCCTCGCCATCTGCCTCGAAGGAAGTAGACGTTACGACATGTTCGTTGTCCAGTTCAGCGAAAGCACGCGATCTCTTGTTGTTCTTCTTGGGTTGTGCTTTCTGGGATCCGGATGATGCAGGTTGCTTCGCTTTCGAGTGTGTTGGGGTCGACGCAGCGTCTGCTTGTATTTCGAGTTGGGTGTTGGGCACCTTGATCTGTGAGGAAGGCGCAGTGGACGGAACGGTCTGACTCTTGGAAGGTGTATCGCCAGCAGCGGCTCGCAGCTCATCTGGCGAATATGATGGAGGTTGCGAGCGGGTTTCGCGTACGCGCGCGGTCTGCGAAAGGGCGACGTTTTTCTCAGTCGGCTTCTTAGCCTTCCTCTGACGTGATGTCTTGGAGACGGAGGCTTTGTCTTGCGAGGGGCCGTCAAGCTCTAAGGGAATGGCAGAGCCATCGTAGTCGTTCAAGTGAGGAGTCGCACGGGCCTCGCTCATGAGCTGTTGCGAAGCCGCCTCGTCGTCCATGGTGGGAGCTGTGAAGCCAATGCGTCAGCTCAGCTCAGCAAAAACATCTGCAATCGGCGCTATGTGCACATGAAGGATGCCACAGGTCAGCGCGCTAAGACTTACTGCAGCAGGGGTCGTGTTTGGAGTGTTTGGCGAGTTTGGGGGATGCGGCAGCTTCACCCGTAGGTGAACAGTGATTATCTTGCAAGCTGATTGTGGGGTGCGAAGAAGACACGCCCATTGCTAGTGGTAAGGGTCCATGATTGTGGGTGGTGGGGAACTTTTACACGGCCAAAAACGCGCTGCCGTTTGCTCGAGCACAAACTCGCTCGCGTTCACCGTGAAAGTTCGCGCGCCGACCCACTTGCGGACCCCCGATATCACGTGTGTTCCCTCCGTTGTAAACTCTTGAGCTGTCGCTGACATTTGATTGGTTCATTCCACGGGGTCTCGAGTGGACCACAGCTCCATGGACTGAGGTCCTGTCTGGAGACACTGGACACGTGAATCGTCTGCACATTGACCGTGCAACTCTAAATACAGAAAAATGCTCGACATCACCACTGCGGGCTCGTTGTCTGTCAACTGCGCGCTTGAGGCGCATTAAGCAAGCTACAAGCCGCCGGCTTACCGTTTGTAAGTCGTTGATTGGCTGTAATCTACGGGGATTCTAAACGTCATTGTCGTGGGATGGAACATCATTCACGACAGACAGCTTAAGTCCGAGTGACCCCGCTTGATTCCTGGCCCTGTAGACAAATTCTACTGCTCCGACAATCTCTGTGAAGCTCCACCACACCCTTGTGCGTAACCATTAGACCTTTCCATCCACATACCATGGCATCGGCGACGGCTATACCTGCGAATGTAGCTGCAGCGCGCGGACAGAGTGAAGAGGAGCCACTTCTGGGACAGAGAGGTGATGCGAGCCAGCCGGAAGGACACCCGCTATATGAAAACCTCTGGATAGGTAAAGCCCCAGCTATAGCATTATCGACGTATGGCTAAGACTACACCGCAGGCACCGCAGCTGTCGCACAAGGAGGTATCTGGATCGTACGTTCAGCATAGGTATTAGAGATATACATGGCCCTTGCTAATATTGCACAGCTTGCAGCCATCATTTGGGGCGCCATTCTCACGCAGAAGCTCATCTTCTTCTCCGCACACCCTGTATGAGCCGCCACACCACAAGTCTGATCAGTACTGACTCGATACTCTAGCTCCTCAATTCTGCCGGGTTCCTCCTCGCCATACAAGCCGCACTTGTCCTCCAGCCAACACATACGCCTGATCAGAAGCGCTCAGGAACTCTTGCCCATTTCCTCTTCCACGTCTTCGGTACCTCCGCCCTGACAGCCGGCCTTGTCATTATCGAACTCAACAAGGCCGGCCCAGGCCACGAGCACTTCAAATCACCACACGCCATCTTGGGCCTGACATTCTACGTTTTGGTATACATTCAGGCCCTCGTCGGGTTCACACAATACTACACGCCCAGTCTGTACGGTAGCGTCGACAAGGCAAAGAGCATTTATAAGTACCACAGAGTGGGCGGCTATGTGATTGCCACACTCGGTCTAGCAACAATTTGTGCTGCGTCGTGGACAACATACAGCCTGAATGTTGCGCACATTCAGCATTGGGCTGTCATTGTTGCCAGTGTGCTGGTGCTCGCGGGCACTGTGCCGAGAATCAGGCTGAGCAAATTTGGCTTGAAGAAGGAAGAGGGGCAGATTAGGTTACAGACATAGGATGGTAGTCAACGCGAAGGAGGCGTAGCACATACTGAGTGGAGAGTTGAGGGTAGTGGGAGGTATTCTTAATCTGTTGTGGTACAGAGCGTACGTCCGTACACTGCGACCAGTTGAGACCTGGACATTGCATATCGCGATACATATAGTTAATAAAGGAGCATGGAGCGCCGAAGATCTTCTATACGTCTGGCAGTCTCGTTGACTTCATTTGCTGTGTCTCGCTCTCTTCGCCTGATACACTAGGTGATAGGCGATGCGCTGTCCAGCTTTGAACAGCTCCTAGATCACTCACAGTGAGATACTACGCACACTTCACAGGCTCAACATCGCCTTGCCACCTCATGGCTGATAGAAGGCCTTGAAGGCCGAAGTCTATCGTTCGTTGCCGCTTTTGCACCAACTCCATTCATTGGTCACCTCCCAGTTCGTTACACTTCCAACACTGTCTTTGCATAACGCTACCAGGAAGACTGAGCAACAGGACTCCCCCACGGACTTAAGAGTTACCCAGTCAACTCAACTGATTTATCTATGTTACCTTATAAGAACCACTCCAAGTACCAGCACCGCCGTAGTCTACTGATCAAGCTCCCTATAGTCATAGTAGCAGGCGCAGTAGTCGTCACAGTCTCTAGCTGTCTGCACGCGTAACACAAATGTAAGAGCATCGTACAGTTGAAGCAGAGGCAGGTCACCGATACGACCGACATCTGTCCATTGACTCCACGTTAGGGGCGAGTATGTAGTGTAGAAGAAAAGCCCCTTTCAATTTTTCGACTCCAGATCAGGTATCAAGATGCGCTGTGCGTATGTACAAAAGCAGACAGACCAATGCTAAACATTCTCGTCTCACAACATAGGCTTGATCTCTGCAGCCTCCTTAAAGCTAGCACCGGTCTTCGATCGCACCTCGTCGACTGTGACGCCGTCCGCGAGCTCGATCAGGGTCAGGCCCTCTGTGAAGTCAACATCGAACACACACTGTGATGTTATTAGCCTGCGTGTAATAGTATCTGTTCAGTCTGTACTTACCAGATCTGTGATGATCCTGCTGACACATGCCTTGCCTGTAAGCGGGAACTCGCACTGCTTGAGGATCTTGGGCCTGCCCTTCTTGTCCGTGTGCTCCATAGTAACGACCACCTTGGTCATGCTAGGGTTTGAGACCAGGTCCATCGCACCACCGAAGCCCTTCACCTTACCAGGCAACATCCAGTTGGCCAGATCGCCGTTCGCGGAGACTTGCATAGCACCAAGGATAGTGAGGTTGATTTTGCCTGCGCGGATCATGCCGAACGACTCTTCCGAGCCGAAGCAAGATGCGCCAGGGGCGAGTGTGACGGTCTCTTTGCCGGCATTGATCAGGTCAGGGTCCTCAAGGCCCTTCTGTGGGTAGGGGCCGAGTCCGAGAATGCCATTTTCGGACTGCAGCTGGACTTCTACACTGGAGTCGACGAAGGAGGGGGCCAGCATAGGCATACCGATACCCAGGTTGGCGTACATGCCGTTCTTGAACTCCTTTGCTGCTCGCCTCACGATACGCTCACGCTTGCTGGCTGCATCGCCTGAGCCGAGCGCGTTGACTGCGTCCTTGGGGTCTTTGGCGTTGACGACCTTCTCAATCTTCTTCTCGGCGGTCGATTGGATGACACGGTCGACGTAGATTCCAGGGACATGGACGGCGTTGGGCTCGATCTCGCCAACCTCGACGATATGCTCCGCCTCGACGATTGTGACCTTGGCGTTGCGCGCCATAGCACCGTTGAAGTTCTGCGCGCTGAAGCGGAACTGAATGTTGCCGAGGCGATCAGCCTTGTAGGCCTTGATGAAGGCGTAGTCACCGCTGATGGCCTCCTCCATGACGAACGACTTGCCCTTGAAGACCTTGACATCGCGAGGCGTCGAGTACTGAGCAACCGAGCCATCACTGTTGTGACGAAGAGCGAGCTCACCGGTTTGGACAACAGTGCCAAAGGCGGCAGGTGTGTAGAAGGCCGGGATACCAGCACCTCCTGCACGACATCTTTCGGCGAGGGTGCCCTGAGGGGTGAGTTCAAGCTCGAGCTGGCCGGTCAAGTACATCTGCTCGAGAACCTTGTTCTCGCCAACGTAAGAAGCAATCATCTTCTTGACCTGCTTGCTCTCGAGCAAAAGACCAAGACCTCCGCCGACGACACCAGCGTTGTTAGACACAGCAGTCAGGCCGGTGATAGACGACTTCTCCTTGACTGCGTCGATGAGAGTATCGGGAACCCCAGAAAGACCGAAACCACCACAGAGAAGGGTGGTGTCAGACTTCATGTCTTCGATCGCAGCCTGTGCGGACGGGAAGACCTTGTTGATCTCATTGCGGCGGAGGGAAGAGCTGAACCCACGTGCGAGGTTGAGGTAGGTCTGATTCAGTCAATTGGTGTACTGGGAGGCTGTAGAAGTCGCGACTACCTTTGTGCTGCTCCTGGAGAAGGTGCGCGCAGTGCGGAGTGTGAGGGTTATTGACGGCATCGTGGTGGAAACTCAAGCAGCGCTACGGAAGACGACTGTACAAAGAGCAAAACGAACAAGTCGTGAAAGGGTATCTGTACAATCGTACTGAACACCCAGAGGTGAGGCTGTAGTCGTAGAGCTGTGAGTTGCAGCGCAATACGGCTCCTCGGTTGTTCTTGAGCGCGTTGCGTCGGCCGGCATCTCATCGCGGAATCGGAACCGCACGGTTTCACGGCTGGAACGTCCACCCAAAGCCGGAATGTGGGGGAAAAGAGCGCAGAGAAGCGAGCTTTGCCCGACAAGCTGGTAGCCGCGACAAGCCATGATTGGCCATATCGAGCTTCCTCTGGAAAGTCGCGGAATTGTTATCCTTCTTTACACTTTTGCTTCCTCCTCTGGGATAAGAAGAGACTGGACTGTCCAAGAGCTGCTGCGAAGCCACATGGTGCGATGCTCTCGACGGAAACTTCTGCAGTTCAGTCTTGCACTTGCTAGACGAAGTGCGAGGAAAGTCCTGCAGTCTTCTTGTTCAACTGATGGCCCTGGTCCGGTCCTTTACAGGATCAAGGTGGCCAGAAGCCCATGCGTAAGTCTGCTGACAAAGGCTACAACAAAGTTGATAGCAATAATGCAGTGAAGGATCGCACGAGGAGAGACTTGGTCCTGCCCTTGGATAGGTGAAAAGTTGGGCGTTGAGCGAGGATTGTGATGGTTAGATATCGGGTGTATATTGGTGTTAAACTTCGTCTGCCAGGTTCGATTCGCCTTGATTGCACTATTCTAAAGAGCACTATTCAAGACCGAAGTGCTCATACCTCTATAATGTAAGGTTGAGGTACCAAGGCATGCCTAGATCCGTGGTTACGAATTTACAAGCAGGCCTGGGTACCATTGCCCACCAGACTCTTTCGCCCAAAACCCTTCAATCTAAACTTGATCGCTACCTTATGTTGCACCGCTAGTAGGCTATGCATACATTTTAATGCGTCAACCGTGGAGGCCTTAGGGTTAATGCTGCGTAAGCTTTGCGCGCTGATGCTTGGTTAAATAACTGTTGGTTGTGAAGAAGGAATGTGAACGTCTATCGCTCAGTAGATCCAAGGTCGTGTTCATGGTTGAGCCATTATGGTGAACGGAATTGGTTGTCTCAAGAGACCTTGTCTGATCTGTCATGCCTGTTAGGTGCTTTCCATCAGACTGGAACATGGGTTCATGTATTGGACGTCGAAGACGATACACAGTAGCACACGACAAGCTCTTCATCTAAGGACTTAAGGCAAGCCGTCTTGGTAGTCCTTGGTAGTCCTGGCTGCACAGATTGTTCAACATCTGTCACGAGAACCTCATAAGTACATTCTTCCAGCCAATATGAGACATCTACATGCCAGTGACAGTGACGACTTCCAGGTCGAAGTACTATTATTGACCGGAAGTCTAGCTCTGTGCAACCAATTGGGACAAGAGAGGGGGAGATATCCGTCACAAGTCAGGCCTAATGCATCCTGTGTCCTTTGTATACAGAGTGTCATGCAGGAGAAGAATTTTGCATACCAGCAAGCACAAGCGGCTGGCTGGACATGCAAAGTGTCACAACGTCTGCAGCGTCAAAGCCGTGTAGGCTCCCAGCAACGGTAGATCCTTTTGTAGCTGGGTGCATGCAATCTCCCGTGCTATGTTGTGCACTTGTCCAGCTCTCATGCCTGTGGAGGTACACAAAAGACAAACGATCGCATGCGGATAAGGTTGAGGACGGGACAACATCAGCAAATCGACGAACGGGCAGTGGTGCAGGAGTGCATGGCTTTAGTTGGGTTCGACCGGATGAGATGGCATCTGAATCGATCAGCGAAGGCAACTAAGCCCTTCGATAGTGAAAGCAATCTCGAAGTTGCCGCCAGGTTCATCCCATCATGGAGAGTGAGCAAGCGACAGCGAACAGCCCAGTCATAATACACCACCGGGACATCACCGCAGCGGCAGCGCGGCGCAGCTTTCGATATTGCTGGCGTGCGGGATTACTGAGGGGAAGGGAGCGTTCAGCCGGCGGTGAGGTGAATATTACATGCGTATACGGAGCGCATGCGAGGAGTCTCGCGTATGTATGGTCGTTGGGAACGGCTACTGAAGAAGGGGAATGCACCGAACCGACACCGATATCGATGGACCTTCCTCGTACGTCTGGATCCACTTCCCCTCACGCTCAAACGAAGCGTAAACTCTGTGCTCTACATCGTGTCGTCAGGATGGAGGGCCTGGGTTTCGGCAGAAGCAGAAAGGTGGGCTGAGGAACGCGTAGATGAGTCGTGAACGTGTGATAGTCGCGTCGATTTTACCGGACGGGGGGCTGGCTGAGCGCAGCAGCAAGCACACTCAAGACCGGATGCAACTGCAGTTTCAAAGGGCAGCCCCAGTGGCAATGCTGATCCCAACTTGACTACGCTGCATGTCAGCGGCAAATCTCTGGCTCGGACAAAGAAAGCATGCAGTCGCGTGCTGGGGAGCAATGCGTTGCATGCACATGCTGAGTCGCTGACCGGTTCGAGATCTGCCTATCCACGCACCACTTTCCAACCACCACGCACAAGCGCCAACCCGCCAATTCTCGGGCTGCGACACCAGAACCAGCCGTAGCAACACCGAATATCGCTACACTACCTCGCCAGGCCGTCATCCTCACACAATCGCTCTGCATAAGCCCTCGCACCACTGCGCTTCCCCTCCTGCAAACAGCCGAGCCAAGGGCCAAAATTGGCAGCCCAGTCCCAATGAGGCCCAATTATCAGCTCGACGAACGCGTCGCACGCGTTCGCGCTCACACATGACTTAGCCGACGCGTCGTAAGTGCAACGGACTGCAGAGCCACTGCTGCTAGGGGCGGGCCTTGCGGCGGCGCCAAGTGGAGAGTAAGTCAGCAAGGAGACACTGTGAGTGGCTGGGGAGTATGGGAGCGCCATTGAAAGGCTCGGCGAAATGCGGTAATGCGGGACGTGCGAAACTCCATCTGAGCGGACGATGATGTGGGTGCATTTAATTTTTCTTCTGTCTGCATGCAGGAGCTTACGAGTGTGGGTGTGAGGCTGTGAAAGTTTGACCGGACACTTGAGCAAGGGTGATACTTCGCAGCTTGCAGACTGGCCTGATCCAATTGATCTGTTGATAGAGTGGTTGGGGGCGTTGTCTCTTGCTAGATGAATGTGCATGTGTGCCCTTGAAAGGTCCGTCAACACGGCTAGACGACTATCGATTTACCGTCAAACGCGCACGCGTTGCCTGTGGCATCCAGCACGGACACAATGACGATCGTGCTGACTTCGTTACGAAACAGTTACGGCTCGGCCTGGCACGGGGCGGAGCAACCGAGCTTAGGGACACACTTTGCTCTTCTGGCTTTTATGATGCCCTTCATTGATAGCTACCAGACCTGCCTGAGTACACCATATCCTCGTCTCAATTGCTTACGTCTGAGAAGACTAATCAATCATCAAGTGTATGTTTCTTCCTTGATGCCGTTGTCGGAGCCATTAAAGCCGTCCTCCCACCAGCCTTGCACGACGATATACAAAAGCTACACGAGCAGACCCCGCACGAGACCAAACGTCTATGGACAGATAGTTCAACGATTACGAGGTTATTGGCGGTGAGAAGACGACACTCTTTGCTGTCAATCTTCGGAGCTAGTCCCCATCACGACATCCACCTTTATATTCATCACGATATCCATCATGGCATCAGTACAACGCACATCAAGATGGAGTAAGAGTTGGAAAATGCCACACCAGAGGGTGGGCTGATTTGATAAAGCACCTATGTGCAGGAGCGTCGAATGTACAAAGAAGCAGACGAGTGCAAGATAGCAGCGTCGCCAAACGCCATCCCGACTACCGAACCCTCGCCGCTGCCGAATTACGGGAGAAGATCGATGATGAACCAAGCATGTTCATGTATACATGTCGTCATTATCCGTCGTGAGTACCAAGCATAAAAGGACAAAGAGAAGTGAATAAGGAGAAGTGGCCACGGACACAGGAAAGCAACCTTTTTGACCAAGGGGTGCTGTCCGGTCACGCATTGAAGAAAAGAGTAGTGTGTGAGAAGTAAGGCTGGGAACATAGGAAATGCTCTTCAGATGAAGCAGAGGGTATGTCAAATGGTACGAGTGGTCACTCGCTGACATGTCAAAGATGGAGCTCGAGGCTTCCAATGCTAAACGCCAATGATGATGCGGATGCAGACGCCGATGCACACATTGTGCCTGATGTTAAAGCAGATCATAAAACGGGGCTAACGCTCAAAGTTGCTGGGGGCCGCAGCGAAACGTTGTTCGAACGATGCTGGTGGCTCAAAACCGTAAGAGGTCGATGCTCGAGGGAATGTGTTGCCTGGACGCCCACCGAATGGCGTTCCTAGGCGAATGATATCACGTCCATGTGACTCGGTCATAACAGCAGGAGAGGTATGGACAGGGCTGGGTAGCTGAGGCCTGAGATTCGCGAACGGGTTGAATTCTGGCGGTCCGCTCGTCGACAGAGGGAGGCGTCGGGCACCGGCGCCATCCATCATATCGCCCAGACTGAAGCCTCGGTCTCTCACACGGCGATGACTCGACTCAGCTGGAGCGCCGAAGATGTCATCCACGAAGCTGTTGCCACGACTCCGTGTCTTCTCCTCAAAGCTGTTACCCAAAGCTCGTCGCTTGAACACACGCGACTTGGGTCGTGGGGCATGAAGTTGGAAAGGTGAGCCCAGCCTTGGTGTTGGGAGACCGGATTGCGCATGCCATGTCTGTGCGTTGTGTGAGTTGCACCCAGCATCTGTCATCTCTACTGTCGATGAGGCCCGGAAGGGAGAACCAAGCACGTTACTCAGGCCAAGTCCCAGGCCTACATGCAGCGATTGCGACTTCTGGTGTGCCGATGATCGCGCCTTCGACCAGGTTTTCTGTTCCGGTCGAGGAGTCAGATCGCTTGCTAGTCTTGACAGAGGGTTACCCATCTGCATCGAGGCGGCAGTGCTTGTCGCCAGAGAAACATTCATATCTCTTGTCGAGAAGGTGAAAGCTGATGTATCCTGCGCGAAGGGAGATGATAGGGGCTCCGGCTGCGGTAGTTGATGGGAAACCTCGTCTGCCTTCTCTGATGGCGGAGATGACTGCAAGGGTGAAGGTGAACGATGAAGCAACCGCTGATAATATGCAGAAAGGGTTGGCCTTTGTTTGGCCAAGTCGCGTAGTCGCTTTCGACATTGCTTCTCGGTGGGGTAGCGCAGGTAAGACTTGTTCGCTCTTGGGGTGTTGCTGCCACTCTTGAGAGCTTTGATGGTATCTGGAGTACCAGAACGAGATGCGAAATGTCCAGCCATGCGGACGCCGACAGTATTCGAAGGAGGTGAGCATTTCCAAGTCTTACGAGCCATCCTGGCTACTCGGTGGCAAACCCCATTTGGAGGAGTGGTAAGTGGAACAGCCTTGAAAGGCGTTACTGTTGGATCCTGAAGATATGTCATGTATGTTCTCCAGAGGTGGTAGTCCATTTCTTCGGTAAAGGTCGCTCTCAGCTTCAGCTTCTTGGCTGTGTTTGGTTGTTGATGCACTGCCAATGGGGAACTTGACTGCTTGTATTTCATTTCCAAGGCCTCGAACGAGAACGGATCGCACATTTCTTCTTCTGGACTCGTGCAGCTTCCACCTCGCGAGACTAGCGACTCCATGCTACCTCGGGATGAGATGGAAGAATCGGAGAAGCCAGAAGAAGAGGTGGGTCGGCTAGATGAATCGCTGCGGCTAGAGTCGAGGTCGTCCCAATGTTGCGGGCCAGCAAAGATATCAATGGTTCTTACTTGATGAGCTGGTGTTTTGGGAGGCGATACGAGACGAGTGAAACTCGTTGGAGGTGAGAGATAGGCATTGTCCAGAGCGGATGGAGGCGATGGGAGTGCGTTGGATGATTCGAAGAAGTCCGTGGCCTCGATAGTAGGAATTGGCTTCTCTTCCATGGGGAAGTCAAGTTCGATTGGTTGGCGCACAAAGGTCGCGCGGCGACGACGGACTTTCAAGGTCTGTCGTGGGGGAGGTGGTGGTTGAAGCTCAGCAACCTGTGGCTCAGGCTCTGGCGTTTGCGGCGCCGCTCCGTCGCGATAGTGAAACATGAAGTTCCGCGGGAGAGTAATGGAGAGATGTGGGCGTTCAGATTCCATTGCGGCGATTGCTTTAGGGAACAATGCGAAAGATTAATTCACCGACTGTTGTGGCAGTAAGGTATTCCAAGAGGCCAATCTAAAGGAATCTGCAAGGACGTGATTCAGGGTCGCGAGTAGTCGATCAAGTCAATTACAGGTCCGCAGTGTGATGCCGGACCCAATGAAGATAGTAGTGCTGCCGAATATGCAGGCTGGTAGAGTTCGGTGGTGGGCTCGGGTACCAGGAGGCGCTCGGGACGATGCGAACGCGGTGAGCGGGTCTGCACAAGCGTTACACGGGTGGCTAGGGAGATGTGCGCCCTTGATGGAGCAGTTCAGTCACGTCGCAAGGCGGTGCGCACACTTTGCTACGCTGCGAGACGGTGCAGAGTCTGTCGCAACAGCGTCGCAAGCAAGGAGGTCGTCAGAGATGCTCGTTCAGACGGCGGCGCGTAGCTGCAGGACGCGAACAACAACGCGCAGAGCGACGGGCGCGCAAGGGAAATGCAAGCGAGACGAAGCGAACGAAGTCGACAGCCGTAGGACACGGGCGCGAGTGCTGGTAGACGGCTGCTGGTGGTGTGCGGCGCGCGCTGTCGAGGTTGGTGGTTGACGGTTGGAGTGAGCAGCGCGGGTGGACGAGTGGGCTCACGCAGCGGTCGCCTGCATGGACGCGCGGGTAGTGTGGTGAGTAGGAGAGTCGTCAGGAGGCAAAGAGAGTCGTCGAGGGCGTGGCGTCAGGTCATCGCAGGTGCGACAGGTCAGCGGGCGCGCCTCGGGGGATTATTATCGATTATCGTGAGTCGTGAAGGTGAGGAGATGAGTGCGCAGGGCAGGCACGATTAGGGCGGCTGGCAGCTTCGCCCACGACCCACCCACTTGCTAGCCCGCCGCGCTAACGCCCACAACAACCAGCACCTGGCACTCCGCCCAATACTATGCAGCACTCACTTCACACGCAGCCCGCTGTGTGCTGTGCCTGCGCCTGCATGACACGGCATTCCTCAGCGACGCGATAGGCCTATCCAGCACGTGAGCAGCAGCAGCTCTGCGCAATCGCTCGACTCGACGCTCTACGCCAGTGTTGTTGTTGACGCGTTCACTACCGTAGCTAGCTCGTCTCGTCTGGAGCACTCCCCTGAAAAGCGGTCGTGCGCAATCCCTCTGCCCCCTCTGCCGCCCGCTGCCAGCGCCCACCCTCGCGCTCGCCGCTGCCAGGGCGCTGCGCCTGCGTGTGCACGAGGACGAGGCTGCACACTGCTGCTGCTTCACGGTCACCGACAGCGTCTCGGCCAGCGCGCAGATGCTGTGCTCGCCCCCACAAATTGACAAGAACGAGCGATAACCCGCTCTGTACATAGTAACCATCGTGAGGCCCAGCTGTGCGTCGGATTCCGTGAGGGAGCGCGTCGGCGTGTCCCATTTGCTGCCTCCCTCAGCATCTTGCTCCGCTGTGGGACGTGCTTTCTTGCACTACTGCACGCGCTGGAGCTGCTCCGCCTTTGTTTGTTGTTGTCAATACGCTGGCAGACAGCGAGATGCCATCATGCCATCATCTCAAAGTCTGGCCCTGAGCTCGAACCCCTCCTTCGACATATATACCATCTCGATGCAATGTCGTCACGGCATCAACGATCGAGCGTCGATGACCCTGCTTTCTTCCGCTAGAGCTTGAGTGCGGCAGCGCTTGCTAGGTCTCCCGTGCTCGGCTGCGAGATGCGTCCATCACACACGCCAACGGCCTGTATTTTGCTGTCCAAAACCGCAAGTGTCGCGCCTGATTCGGTCGCGAGCGACTGTGCAACCGCGCCTCGTCTTGATTGGGCCATTGCTTTGCTCCAATGGAGCACACCCCGTCTCAGCGCAGTGGCCCGGCTATTGACCGTGATACAGCACGAGGCCTGTTCATGACGATCATTGACGTATTGGGCCCAGTCTCTAACATGTTCGATAGCGTATGTGAGGATGCTTCTTTACATTCTGACGTCTTCTCGAAGCCAAGGTTTCTCTGGTAAAGAGCATGACCTCCTTCCATCATGCACATTCAAGTCGGTCCCCAGATGACCAGTGAGCTACGCGCTGGGCTTGGCACGAGAATCGACGCATGGTATCACCACGTCCAGCGTCGACCTATCCTTTGCGACATGACTACCACGTCTGCGGGACTAATGCAAGTCATCATGCTAAGCTCTACACCACAGCATGTAGCATGAACTCACGTTCTGTACACCGCATAATGGCCAGGTCCTTTGCTTCGTACAGTATACCAGTGGGCTTGAGCAACTGGTGCAACCTCTGAGATTCGCCCTCCCCACGACGGTCCACACTTTGGTCCCGCATACACCAGCTAGCCTTCATCCACCCTTAGCCGCACATCCGACGACATAAATCTGCAATTGACATCAACGGTCTGGTAGAGTGACGACCAACGCAAGTCGGGTGCGCTAATCAGTATAGAATGGATGTTGCACGGGGAAAGATGAATACTGAAGTGGCCGTCAATGTTGGCTTGTTGCTGATGTTCATTGATACGTAAGAGCTCGTAAAACTTTCAGAGTAACCCTGTGCTACACGTTCCTTCTTATCCGTTTTGAGACCTGTCACCAGCCTTACACTCCAGTGCAGCTGTTGTTCGCCGTCTGGTTGCTATTCTGGTTCCCAACCTGTCCACTGGCATTGTTGTTACCAGCCTGTCCGTTGGCATTCTGGTTGCCGGTCTGCCCACTGGCACCCGCTCCGACTCCTTGAACCGCAGCTGCAATTTCAGCAGCTGTAAGATCATCCACCCTCCTACCCAAGGTATTGATACATCCATTATCGTCCTTGTCATCATCACAAGTGTTACCCGCTGCTGTTGGGTCACCAATCTTGCCAGGTGCAAACGTGCTTGCTTCGTTGGCCAGTGTCGGGTCTCCGCCCACAGATGCAATCTGTCTTGCAAGCTCCTGGGCAATCTTCTTGTTAAGAGCCTGTGCACCATCGCCGGCAGGATCCTGGTGCTGCTGCAGAGCAGCGATTTCCGGGTTCACGGCCTTGATGGACGTGCAGGGCACAGACGCAAGACCGACAGATCCACTGTTACGCTCCAAGGCACGGAAGATGAGAGCGGACGTCATACCATCCACATCGCTCGCCGCTTTGGCATTGGTGAAAGCCTGATCAGCCGTGGCTTGCTGAAGACAGTCCGCGTCTGCGATGCTGCCAGCACCCTTCTTGGCCGCTGCAGCACCAAGAAGACCAAAGATGGCAGATCCAACGTTGTCCGGGTTGTTTTGGGCGATTAGACTGTCCACCTGCAGGATGATGTTGCGGTGAGAGTGTTCCTGGGGCACTTCACGTCGCTGGAGGTTCGTGACGGGGCTGGCGGCAACGGCACCCGCAAACACGAAGGCAAGAATCTGGTGCTTCATCTTGGATTGATCCTGTGTGTCGGTATAGCTTCGGTGAAATGATACTAATAATGAAAGTAGAGTAAAGAGCGACGGGCCAGCCGAAGAGATGCAGAAGCGAATGAATTAGAAGTTGGTGAAGTAGTTCCTGGGTCTTGGAGTACAACGCACCAAAAGGTCTTATATGTTGCACGCTTTACCCACAGCCCACACAGATGATCAAGCTCGGTTGGCAAGCGCTGCACCTCCCGCCGTGCAATGGATCCAGCGAGGTTTGAGTGCCACTGTCTGTCAGGCATTCTGACAGCCCGCAGCGGTAGTGATGGTACAACAGCTCCGCTCTCTGGGTGAGCCTCATAGATCAGGGGATAGTTCATGCCATGCCTTAGAGCGTCCTTGCCATGTTCGGTCCGGAAGGAATCGCTCGGTTCATTATGATTGGCTGTTGCCGATTAGCGCGATTGAGGCCCGTTTGAAGTGCTGGGCGTTTTGGAGACGTCGCCTGCTTCATCTTGTCTTGTGACAGCACTGCGACGGAGTTGCAGAGATGCGGGAGTGTCAACTGCCGCTTGAAGGATTAGAAGGGGATGTTTCTAGTACGATGACGGCTGCCCTTGCAGATGGTCTCTGGCTGGACGCAATGTGCGCGGGTCCTTCTGTTGCGAACAAAACCGTATGCAGCCCTTTGAGCAGAATTCAGGAGGCCTTTGGAGGTTCCTTTGCAAGTCTTGGGTCCTGACGTCTACATGGCAGAGCTAAGTGTATCCAATTACTGATGATCTCAGCACTAGAGTCACCGAAAGCCTCTGGTCATAGTGCGACTGGCCTTCCGGTTATGCTGAATTGGGCCAACAACGCAGGGCGAACTCACAAAAGCAGTCGCCCATACTTGACCGACGGACAGTCCAAGGCCCAGGACTACCACATCTGTAAGTCTCTTGTCCGCTCTCCTGGGCAAGTCGGGGCGCCTCATCCAAATTGCCCAATCCGGACAACACCGAAGTCCGACTCGATCCCCGCGAAAATCCCAATGACCGAGTTGTGGCCAGTACATTTAGGCTCCGCTTTCCATTTGCTTTGATCGTCAGGTACTGGTATCTCGCCTTGCATGCTGTCCTTGTTCGGTGCTTCCTTTGTACATCTACCCACTCGCTTCCTAGAAACCCCGTGTGTCTCAGACTGGTCGACCCAAGACAGGGAAACATTTTACAACCGTTCAGCCACACGGTAAGCTTCAGATATTGTACGACCATTTGCATTGTTCAATGGATACTTTCGTACGCTAACGCACGCAGCAGCAAAAGTCAAGCTGGTCTTGACCGACATTTGGACCATTGCTGAATAGTGCGTGCGCATTGAAAGAGTGGCTCATCAGATATATACAACAAAGCCTCGAAGCTCAACCACGTTCTGCCATTAATCTCCCCTGAAACACACATTCCACCGATTCGGCGCCTTGCAGCCACTTACTCTTAACTCAACTCAAAGCACACAATGCCTTTCTTTGGCTCACATGCAAGCGCTGTGACTCCACCTAAGTCAAAGCTCATCTCAGGACCTATGCATGCTCGCCATGTAGGAGGTGTCAGTATCACAGGTGGTACTGGGGGCAACACGTCGCTAGATACCTATTTTGTCCCCACATCTCTAGAACCTGACGAACTGCCTTCACACACGTATGCAGCCAATGGGACAACCGAAGTGCCTCGCAGATCGAAGACTTTCACCGAAGCTGTGAGGAGACCGAGTCTTTCTGTTAAACGAAGTATCTCGCGGTTACGCAGCGGTTCCTCCGAGAGGCACAGGAGCAATTCTGGCGACAAACGTCCGGGGACGATGAATACGATCTCGGACTCGTTGGTCCCATCGACACATCATACTATCCAACGAAAGCCGATTCCCGTACATACAAAGTCGGCCGGAGTCATTGATGACGACATTGTCCTTGCTTCGAACACACAGACGGGTTGGCACAATGAGGACGCTGCGCCTGCGTTACCACCAAAGGACGACTCTCGCATCATTTCAACGTATATCACATCAGTATATCACAACAACACCCCAAGATCACAAAGGGAAAGATCACCCCCGCCTCTGCCCGTTCGACCAAAGCGAGCAGATTCAGGCACAGGGGTGGATTTGGAGCCAATGTCTATCCGAGAGAGTCCCAAAGGCTTCAAAGAGATCTTAGCAATGAAGCACTACAAGGATAGGATGGCGTTGTATGAGAAGACAAGAGACTACTGGGCAAACGCTGAACATGGGCTGGCAGAGTGGACGGGAAGGACTGGGGGACCGAGGGCGGTGCAACTGAGGAAAGAAGGAAGATGGTTGTAGCCTTTTTTTTAGGAGCTGCTCAGTTGAGCAAGTTGCTACAGCCGTTTGCACGATGCGTGCTACCTATTGCCCTCGTAGTTTCCTTCGCATATTCCTGTCTTCACGCGCGATATACCCTTCATGTTCCGCGGACCTCGTACACAAGCATTTCAATTTATACAGACCGCCCCAAGTCTTTTATCGACAAGCAAACGCTTGATTACCCTAAGTGGGCGACATGTCATGATTTACCCGGCTTGTTTTGCTTGGACTTGACGATATCAACAGCGCCACAGGCTTTGCCAAGTGAGCTCGTCCTGTCTCTGCAAGCTTATATGTGCTCTTCGTATGATATTGCGAGTATTACTCTGAGACCTAACATTGGGTCGTGTCAAGTCGAATGTTCGTCTTGCGTATACCTGCGTGTACTTTCCCTTCCCGGACCGCTGAGCCGCCACTAGCAGATCACGACACGGAAGAGGGCGGCGGTTACACTTGCGTAGATTAAAGGTCGGTGCGCGCAGCTCTGTTATACTACTATTACCTGATGACTTCATATACAATTTGTTTCAAGATGATGTCGTGCACAAGGACACTATGGATAAGCACTCCGCGTGCTCGCACGCCTTTCGACTCAATCTATGAATCAACGTATATAGCACACTGGCGGTGTCTTTGTCGAGGTGTCACTACTATTAGATACTGCGACTGTTCACAAGATCCGCTGTAAACGATTTCCAAGATGTTGGGCAAGGCCGCTATTCTGAACGCGCTGTTCAGCGTTGTGTCTGCTGGTATTGTAATCCAAGTACATTTCGTCTGAAGCCTGGAAGGCTGACACGATTACAGGCACTATACTGTGGGATGGACGCTTTAACGACTTTACCTCCTCTTCCGACCTCAACAAATGGTCCTGGGCGAACCAAGTCGGCCCTTACCAATACTACATCCACGGCTCAGGACCCGTGACTTCCTACGTTAACCTGTCCCCTTCGTACAAGAACCCAGCCGACACAAACTCCAAGCAAGGTGCCAAGATCACCATCGATAGCACTGCCAAATGGAACAGCGACATGTGGCGCACTGAGCTGATCCCTCAGACCAAGGCTGCCATCAACCAAGGCACGGTCTACTACCACTACAGCATCAAGAGGGGCACCACCAACGTCCCTAGTGCTACCAACGAGCACCAGATTTGCTTCTTCGAGAGCCACTTCACGGAGCTAAAGTACGGCTGGATTAGTGGCGAGCAGGGCACCTCCAACACCAACCTGCAGTGGATGGTGAGCGGGCAGAGCAAGTGGAAGACAGAGCTGAAGGCGGATGAGTGGCACAATGTCGCTTATGAAATTGTAAGTTTTTGCATGTCGAAGTGAGCGAGGTGCGGTGCTGATTCTTGACAGAACTTCTCTTCCAACCAGGTTTCCTTCTGGCACTCTACTGGTAGCAATCCACTCGTCAAGACTGCCGGTCCTTTCTCGACTAGCACGTCAAGCAACGGTGCGGACTGGCACCTGGGTGTACTGAGACTGCCTCGCCAGGGCAATGATGGCGCTGGTGCTGAGGACTGGTACTTCAGTGGTGTATACGTCGAGAGCGGATCGCTCACTACATCTGTCGTCAGCCCCAAATAAACGTGGGGCACAGGAGGCCGGTAGCTGTAGGGTATGAGTGTGAGCCTAACAACATATGTCGGTCAATAGACTTGTGGTTCAGGGTCCATGAGCAGGGCGTCTCTCGATGCTTGATTTGAAATTACCTTACTTTCAATATCTCTCTCTATGCAGTATGCTACACGATGATTAGTGTTGCCGTTGAATGAGCCTGAATTGCATAGAAATAATTGGCAAATTGAACAGATGAGAGGTAGTTTGTTCTGATGTGCCATTGGTGCTGAATGCGTGAGAGCTGAACAGACAAGGTGGGCGCGGGTCAGTGCGGCAGGACCCTCTCGCTTTGTGTTGCCGTGGTGACATCACAAACACTTCTGCACTTTCCTTTGCGCAGCTGCCTGCTGTCCTCACCAGCCGCCCGCCTTATCCTTGTCAGACGTCTAGCTTTCTTTTGTTGCCTACACGTATCGTTCTACTCGCACCTTCCCTGCACCACTCCACTACGGTACGCACAGGATGGCCGACGCTCGCGGCGAATACTGGTACTTCGAGCCCGGTGTCGATTCGAACAAGATAACGGTCCCGGAGCTGCGCAGCATTCTGCTCAAGCATGGTGTTGGCTATCCGTCCTCGGCAAAGAAGCCACAGTTGGTAGCTCTCTTCAACGAGTCCGTGGCTCCTCAAGCGGCGCAAGTTCAGAGGACGCATGCGCGCACCAAGCGCACCACGCGGGGCATCGTTGATGTGCCGTCGAGCTCCAACAGCACTGTCGACGAACCTGATGAGGACACACTGGTTGCACCTACTCCGGTGACGAGGCGTACTGCACGCCGCATGCCACGCGCTGCCACTGAGGACGCCGAGGCCGCTGTGCCGGTGACGCGCGCAAAGACTCCTTCGCGCGCTGTCCCCGCAAAGCACAGCAGAGCTCTTGAGCCTGAGGTCGATGAGCGTCCCGCAGCTAGACGTACTCGCAAGAGTATTGCCCCGGCCTACAAGGAGCCCACGCCCGACCCAGAGGCGTGGCATCGGTCAGGCCCTGAGAGTCCATTCACGCAGGACAACCCCTTCCAGAGCGGCAGCTCGCCCGCAGTACCTGATACGACATCGCGCGACAAGAACAGGCGGAGGACACTGGGATCTGACGTCAAGCAGAGACGCAAGAGCGATGCCCATCGGCGACGAACAGCTGAGCACAGCGCCGAGCAGTACGACCAAGACATTGTTGTGCCATCACGCCCGACTTTCGACGTAGCCACTTCACATATAAACGATGATGAGGACGATAGCACCGACGTGGGGGAAGAGTTCACACCGGAAGAGCAGCTCGACTTGGTACGAGAGCGCGCGAAGAGCGGGCAGGTCGACATTCTCCCACCTCGCAGACGCAAGCCATCATCGAAAGCGACTGGTACGCTGAAGGCTTTCTCTGCAACCCTTCTGCTTACAACTGCTGCTGTCTTTGGCGGTGTCTGGCGGCAGGAGAAGATTGAAGTGGGCTTCTGTGGCATTGGACGAGATGCCACAAGCCTCGCGGGGGTTGACTTGCCCGACTGGGCCAGCGACGTCCTTCCCCAGTGCGAGCCCTGTCCGCCACATGCACAATGTTACCGAGGACTGGAGCTCACGTGTGACCGCGATTTCATTCGCAAGGACCACCCACTGTCACTGGGCGGCCTTTTCCCTCTGCCACCAACATGCGAACCCGACACTGCAAAGACACGGAAGGTCACAGCTGTTGCCAATAAAGTGGTAGAGATTTTACGGGAGAAGAGGGCACAATACGAGTGCGGCGAGCCAGACGCAGAGGGCAAGCCTGTGGAGACCCCTGATGTTGCCGAAGAAGAGTTGAAGCAGACACTCGCTGCTCGCACACAAAAAGGCATGAGTGATAAGGAGTTCAGTGAGCTGTTTGAGCGAGCTTTCCCGGAGACGGTCTTGCGAGACGAGGTCGTCGAGACGACCGATGCGTAAGTACTGTCCGCTATATCACCCACCAGTCATACAACCTTTTTCTGACGCGAAACTGTACTAACCAGTTACCTTTCCGTGGCTACAGAACTACCGGGAAACGAACACTCTCCTCAACCTCACTCGCAAGACTCTCCCTCTCGTGCAGTGCCCGAAGATCCGTCATACAATCCTTTGAACGACATCTTCTCCAAATTGTGATTTTCGTCCTGCTCATCGCTTCTGGGTCTTATGGGCGATACTCGTACACGACCAGCCGAGCCATGGAATCTCGGGCGAAGCATTTGGCTAGTGAGGTTTTTGACAGGCTTGCCAATCATGCCGCGCTCAGTCACCAGGAGCCCGGTGCATACCCCGAGCGCGGTATTAGCATGGCACAGCTGCGAGACGACGTCCTCCGTAACGAATTTTCGTCCTCACGCCGTCACAAGCTGTGGCAGAGGGTGCAGAAGAAAGTGGAGTTCAACTCAAACGTGCGTGCAGCGGTTCGGACTGCGAACAGTGGTGATGTAGCTCGCATGTGGGAGTGGATTGGTCCAATGCACATGATCGAGGACGGCCGAAGCAGCGGAAAGCGTGATGGCGGTCGCTTCAGCATTGAGGGCACTCCTCAGACAGCATCGAGGGAGATGGTCGATAAGAAGTCTTGGGATGAAGGGCATCCTATCTACTGAAAGGGATTGGTATAGCTTTAGATATTCCGGGATTCCATATCGAGGGTCTTGGGCGTTAGGGCGGCTCGTTCTTGATTCGCATGATACCACTTTGAAACGACAATGTACCGGTTCCAGCAAATCGCCTCTTATGAGAATATGTAGACGCCAAATCTGCTGTTGATAGGGACAATCCCAAGCCAGTTGCTAGTATCAGAAACACGTTTCTTGCTGTGCCCAAAAACACGACATCTCGACATATAGAACTACAAGATACAGTGGTCAACGCGCATGACCTGCTTTTGAGCTTGACCAAAGGACAGATAGAATATCCACGTTGATGGTTGACGGGCTTGCTGGCGGCGAACGGATGGAAGTGGCCCATGCGCAGATCTTGGCTTCGCTAAGCGAACTAGCTCGCACAGTTGGTCTGGGAGGAAGGAGCAAACATCACCACATCCCGCCAACCCGTCGCCCTCACTAACCGACAGACAAAAATCAGTCAAGATGGTGAGTCCAGACACGCCCGATTACCAGACGGAGGAGCTGCGACTGCCACATGAGTGAACGACGACACCGCAAACGACCTTCCGATGACGAACACGACCGAAACGAGCGTACGCAAGTCGAGGGCTACAACTGCACGTCTGCTGCGATGGTTGGCTGTCTGTCTGGGCATGGGATACAATGTGCAGAGGAAGATTGTTGTTGCATGTGTGGCTGGCATTCGTGCTTTGGACAGTGAAGCAGCTGGTTGGGCTTACAGACTCTGAGCGGCATTATCTTCGTTCCAGCATTCAGCCAGTCAAGCGAATCCGCCACGCACCTTGCCGACCGCCTACTCGACTCGACGACTTCGAGCTCGCGACCAACTTCGAAGATCGCAGTGCATACTCCATTATGATCCGGACCACAATCCACCCAATACCGATATCCCGCCGTAACATCGCCACCGCGCTTCGTTCACTCATGTCGCATTCAACGCACTTTCCAATGGATAATTCGAAGATACGCATATCTGCGACGGACATGCGCTGACGATTTCTGCTCAGGTCAACGTTCCCAAGACCCGCCGTACCTACTGCAAGGGCAAGGACTGCAAGAAGCACACCCAGCACAAGGTCACCCGTTAGTAGCCCGCAATCGAGGTCCTGACATGCACATACTGAACCTGCGCAGAGTACAAGGCTGGCAAGGCTTCTCTGTTCGCCCAGGGTAAGCGTCGTTACGACCGTAAGCAGTCCGGTTACGGAGGTCAGACCAAGCCCGTCTTCCACAAGAGGGCCAAGACCACCAAGAAGGTCGTTCTCCGATTGGAGTGCACAGCTTGCAAGACCAAGGCACAGGTACGATCTTCGCCTGCTTCGCATAGCGACAGTGACATGGCTAACAACACGATAGCTCGCCCTCAAGCGTTGCAAGCACTTCGAGCTCGGTGGTGACAAGAAGACCAAGGGTGCCGCCCTTGTCTTCTAAGCGTATCTCTTTCTCTCTCTTTTGCTGGGCCTTCGGCGTAGTCTTCAGGCGGACGGGATGGACGGCTTTCCCAATCGACTCATGCTATGCATCAATGCAACGAAATGAAAGCGGAGTGATACGGAGCATCTGGGGATGAACAGGTTGCTACCCATGAAATTCAACGGATTGTAACCAACATTTGCATCAAATCGAGCTCGATTGAAAGGACCTGTTTTCTCACTGCGTGCGTGAACATGAGGTGTGTCGTATGGACATGGTCCGACTAGAATATTTTGTTATCAACATCCGATGCGGAACCGACTTACTCCTTTGGCTGCCCCTCCATCATCCACCCCACCCATGCCAGACGCGTCTAACGCGCGCCCTATCAACATTCATATAACAACGTGCCACGTCAGTCAGGCACTCCTCTGTCATGCAAACGACCTCACGATGACCGACAGTCAGAAGAAAACCGTTCTAGTCATTGGCGCAGGTTCCGTCGGCGCAATCGCCGCATTGAACTTGGAGGTCGGCGGCCTTGCTTCAGTCACAGTCGCCCTCAGATCGAATTACAGTGCTGTTAAGGAGCATGGATACACCATAGAGAGCTGTGATCACGGGTCTCTGAACGGGTTTCGACCGAGTATTGGTGTGCTTTTCTTCCCACCATGACAGACGTTACGCAAATACACTCCACTAATGCGCCGCAGTTCGCAACGACATTCCCGACATCACTGCCGAGGATCTGCCACCGTACGACTACATCGTACTCTGCACTAAGAGTACCCCAGATGTTGGTACTACCTCGCTGGATCTCGTCGGCCCCGCCTTGCCTAAGGGCAACACGCATACGACGCTCGTGCTACTTCAGAATGGGTTGAATATCGAAAAACCTTTTCTGCAAGCGTATTCTCAAATCGTTGTTCTCTCTGGAGTATCTCTTATTGGCAGTGCGGAGCCTTCACCTGGTCGCATCGTCCAGAACGAGCCAGATAGACTTCTTGTAGGCGCTTTCCCACATCCGACCATTAGTGATGAAAGAGCATCTACTAGAGCCCGCGACTTCGTAGAGATGTACTCCACAGGCGGCAAGACCGACTGCAAATTCTCACCAAATGTCATGCATGATCGCTGGCGGAAGTTGGTATATAATGCGTGTCTAAACCCCATTTGCGCCATCACCGGGGTGGATTCGGGCCGACTTAGACTGGCAGACGGTGGACTCGATGGCCTCGTTCGACCAGCTATGAAGGAGATCGTTGCTGCGGCAAAAGCCATTGCAAATGTTGTTCTTGAAGATGACGTGGTGGAGAAGGTCATTGCTACAGATCCGCTAGAAAGCTGGGCAAAACCGAGCATGCAACAGGATCTTGAAAAGGTAATCTCACTCTATTTTGTTTATGCAACTAGTGCTGAAGTAATCACAGGGCAACTTTATCGAATTCGAAAATCTCCTTGGAGAGCCACTCCGCGAGGGCAAGAAAGCAGGTGTACCAATGCCAACACTCGAGGTGCTCTATCAGCTCGCTCGGGTCATGCAATGGCGCACGAAAGAAGTTAAAGGCTTGGTTACCCTTCCCAACAGTCATTAGCATGATGCGTTATCTACCAGTAATCAGAAGATCATCGAAAAGAATGGCGACTATATTCCACTATAGGTTACCAGCCCATCAAGCCCCACAACCCAGCTCCTTCAAGCAGCATAAGTCTACACAAAGATATCACACGATTACTTCTCCCAGCCAGTGTAAACCTGGTCCTATACGAGCTGCCCCATGCACCGCATACCTCACTTCTCAGGTCGCACAAACACCCCTTCGCACCATCATTCCACTTGCGATATAATTAGCACCCGAAACTTTCAAACTTAAAACCCATATGCCCTCAATCCTTCACGATATCACTACCATTCAGACTACCGCCAGCTTGCCTCATTCTCAAAGGCATACCAGAAAGCAACAATGAAGTTTACCACTGTTCTCCTCACCGTCTTCGCTGCCGCCGTCATTGCGGAACCGTGCACGTCCAAAGCACCCGCCAAACCCACTCCCAAACCGGAGGCGTGCACGCGAATCTGCGCTTCGGAGCCGATTCAGAGTTGTGGAAGAAATCAGGTACGTGTAGCCCTTTCTTGAGGGGACTTTGCTAAGGGTTTGGTTGTGGGTAGTATACGAAGAAATTTGGCACTTGTTGGGCGTGTTGTTGGAAGGTTTGAGGGAGAGCATAGTGAGTAGAGTGGAGCGTGGGGGTTGATACTGGCTGTAGTATGGTGTGTAGATAGGAATGTGCACACGTGTCTGAACTGAATCTCAGACTTCTGTTTTCGATACTTGTACGATTGCTCACGCCTATTGCTTGAATCATTGTGCTTGAAAGATCTCATTCTCCCTATTGACACCTCTCCCCCTTTCCCTAAACAGCTATACTCAAAGACGATTTATTCTCCAAAGTAGAAGTGAATGAATTCGAGCTAGACGGCCAGAAAGCCACAGCCATTGTCCAATCTTTAGAACATAGTGCCACCTAATCCACAATCTCGTCATCCTGAGCGCATTTCTCTGGTATAGAATATTCCAAATAACAAAACACATGGTCTTGCGTGGTAAAGATAGACCGAGCGACTGAGATTCCCTTTTGAGAGAGATAATCTTCAAGCCTTGACAGGACGCTCTCCAGGAGCAAAGAAACCTGGAGAAGGATTTAGCACAGGCTTTTGAATCGGCAAGAAAGGACGCGATCCTACCACACCCACCAACGATAACGTTATAGTGTTGGTCCGAAAATATCTGACCGGAGCTGAGCCAATTCCAGGGCGAGCTTGTGCAGTCTCCGTTTCTGTTGCAGTTGATGTCGAAAGAGACGCACTTGTTCAGAATGGTTTGAGCCATATCAGCAGCAACTGAGCAAGGGATGTCGATGTTGTGGTGATTATCGTTGCAAAGACCGATGCCCTGACCCTGGCCCAGACACTGCATGAGAATGCAATGGCGAGCCCTAGCACCACATCTTGCAATACCCCGAAGGTTGCGGACAGCTTGTTCAGTGGCAACGGTTCCGACCTGACCGAAGCGCGTATCACAGTTCAAATTGCGCTAAGGAGACGGTTTAGAGTTTGCAGAGACGGTGAAGGATAGCAATACTCACCTTCTGGAGTTGGTTGTGGGCAACGACAGCGGGATCGTCAGAGATCTCGGGCGCTTCCGGTACGCCTTCTGTGTATATAGAGAAGTCAGGGTTATACTGCTCCCGGATCTTGGTCTCGATCTCCTGTAAGATGCGTGTTAGCCCGCGTGCACTCTTGCTGCGACAAACTGACGTTTACCACATGTACCATGTACTTGCCTCAAAGGACCATCCCCAAACTTTGACCTCGGGTTCTCCAGGATTGACAACGCCATGCCAGCTGATTTCTCCCAAAGGAAGGGGCAAGGTAGCCGGTAGTGTCACAACGGCGGCAGAGACCGCTGAGATTGCGAAAGCAATGATCAAAGCTGTCGAACGCATGTTGACTCGTGAGTAAAACTAACTCGGTGGTGACGATGGATCGGATTGTATAGCAGTGAAGGACTTGCGTATCTGATGGTTGTTGCTCATCCAGCAGATCTTTCGTCTTATATACACCAGGGACGTCGGTTTCTATCCTAGCTTGTTCATATACCTCATGTCATGGGATTTATACCTTACAGTGACCTATCTCACAAATGGATGCTCATAGGACGCATCCCCCTCACCAAATGTCCCTTCATTGGACATAACCAACGCCTAGGGTGTTTCTCCGTGGTGGAATCGTCGTATTCTTCCATGGCATGCATAGTTCTCAATAGACCAGATCCCAAAGTAGAGTCATAATTCTTGGGCATTGGCAAGTATCTCTTGGTGTACTCACCTAGGCTGACATCCCAGCTACAGCTGGAAGGTACCATTGTGCATACCGGCGGGGAGGGACGCCTCAACGTGACCAAAATCGCCAGCCCATGACTAGTCATTTTTGTCTCGCTTGGCCACTTGTGTTTTGGTTAGGGCCGATTCCAAATGGAGAAGTACAGAGATTAGTGGGTATTGCTCACTGATTGCTGCTACCATTGTCCACGTACTGCGTCTGATCTGACAGGAAGACGGGAGCATCGAAAAGGTGGAGTAGGCAGTTGGTGTTTGAAACCTAGTTATCTGGCCCCCACGGATCCAAGCTTATGAAGTGCTTTGCAGGCACTAGTGTGATGGACCAAATGGCTCGACGTTGGCAGTGTGACTTGTGCACCGATTACTCAGCCTTGGCGCAGGAACATCCATGACCTGGGGCTTTCTGCTTAGCTAGTCATTCAACTCCTTTGAGAAGTCATACTAATAAGATCGAAGTCTAGGCGCGAAATTTGACCCTTCTGTCATGGACTGCCAATCTGCCCAGCGTGGTGGCCTAAGGCCATCATTAGAGCTACTGGTGGCTGTGATTGAAAGCGTATTCAGGTACGCTGTCGGGTGATGTCCAGTCACAGATATCAATTATATTTCGCAGTGTCAGGAAGGAAGAGGATTCACCTATTAAGATTGGGGAGGTAGCTGGGAGCAAAAAAACATACAACAGCGGGTATTCGCTAGTGGTCACCCACCTAACTACTAATCCGCCGGTACGTTGCTTAAATAGGGCTGAGCGAACGGGAAGCCTTGTTTTCAACGTCCTATGGTCGTATGTGGTAGCTGAAACAATTTTATCGTATATATAGCAAAGTCTTAAAGCCTTGTGGGAAGGAGTCGTGGCTCGATGCGATGTGTAATCAGGTTCGCCTCACCCAGTACTGGAAACTGAGAATACTTTAGCTTGTAAAATCAACAGTACCAGTTGCGAGCAGCCTAGGATCTATGTCTGCATTGCCTCCAGAAGCAAATTCTCACCCCGATCCACGGCCTATCGCCACAGTCACTTTCTCTGTCGTAAATGGTGCAGTGAGAGATCTTACCCAATCTTGAAGACGTCAAATTCATCGACTGAGGTGTTGCAGCAAACACCAATGGTTGTCCACTAGTAATTGAGAAGTGGTGAAGAGCGTAGGATGGTGCTAGTGTTTAATCTTTAGATCGCGGAATCTTATCTAGCTCTTGTCAATATGACAACCTCAGATCCCTGCATACTTCTCTCCAAGCTTTAGAGGTTCGACTTCTCCACTTGAGAACGCGCAGTGGCCTATGCCGTCTTCCCTGACTGCCACAACACCCCACTTCAACTTCTGGTAACAAACTGTTTTTCTCTCAACCTCTTCTCCAAACGGTGGATGGCATGCAGCACTTATAGCGGCACTGGAGCTGCCCACAATATTGACGCCGGGCTCGAAAGGGACAAAGCCAATTCCAATCCCGATCAAGAGCATAATACCGCCTACTATAAGAACGCCAATAATAGCGATCGGTGAATATCCGCAGGCGTTCTGTATCCACTTCCTCGTGGTCAGTGGGTGACGAATGACTATCTTTCGATACTGCGCGCATGTAAGCTATGCTCATGGTTGGCATGTTTCCTTACTAACCTCTATCGCTACGAGGAAGATGCTTTGCGACACAAGCCAATGCAATAACCCACTCAAACCCATCAGTGGCAGCGCGAACCTGTACGGTAGGGAGAGGAAGTAAGTTGAGCGCTGACTCTCTTTACGGTGGGTGGATACCCGTAGGCCTTTGTGACCCTGAGTGTAAGTAGACCACTCATAGCCAAGAAGCATCGCGGTGAAGAGGCCGTTGAAGAGCAAGTAGACGAAAGAAAGGATGACTTGTGGAATATTAGCGACCAAGACATTGCTGACCACTGTGTCCAATCTGGACTGGAAAACTGTTCTGGGGTCCGTAGCCCCGAAACCTAGTTTGCTGAGCGACGAGAGGGACGAACTTTCCTGGTTGTAAGAAAGCCAGTTCAAGCCGTAACCTAAAAGACCTGCTACTGTGCTAAGACAAGCAGATAATCTGAACAGTACCGTTAGCTGTGAAAGGAGAGTGAAGTCGAGAAAGGGCACATTTCTTACAGCAGGAACGTGCTTAACCGTCGTGTTCTACTTGTGACATCTTTCCATCTAAACCGCGCGCCGGCCCACTGACGCGGGTATTTTGGCCACGTATCTCTGTTCGATGCAAGACACATGCCAACAGTAAAAGGATCTTCTTCCTCCAAGAAGGAGGCCACAGCATCTCCCATAGTCATCAAGGGCTGCTCTTTGGTGAAGAATGCCGTGTAAAATATCAGGGCTGCTTTGAGAAGGTTAAGAATCGTGACTAAAGCTGCAATGGAGAGGTTCCATTGCACCTTGCAGTCTTGTTCAGCTCGTTCGCTGAGGCAATATTCGATAGGGCCCGTCATTTGCATTATTTCCATCCTGCCTGCGTCCCCGCAGAGATCGCTAGTACAAGAGCCACCTACTGTCCAAGTTTCTGGTGCAGTCTTGAACTGCTGTATTGCTACCGGGCAATTCGTGTCAGTTGAGTTTATCGAGGAGCACATCCAGCGAAACGCTTGGCTCGTTTTCGTGTCCTGGATTGTGTCGACTCCGTCGAAGTTCACCACCCAGTAGACGTGTGAATCAGTGCCATATCGTTTCAACTGGCCCGTCGACGTGGGGTAACTTTCATCTGCAGCTACCAGAACCAAGTTTCTCCTTTTAGTTTGGAGTAGTCTGGCGTATGCATCAATACATTCCAGAGCCTCTAGGCGCTCATAGGTCCCGTTCCGCACACCGTCGTACATTTCCTTGGTCTCAATATCCCAATCCAGCGACGTGGTGCCAACAAAGGGTTCCGACATAGTGAAGTTGGTTATAGGTTGTCCTGAAACAAATGATTCGCCAACGGCAATAGTTCGATAATTAGGAACTGTGATGGACATATAAACGACGGAGTTGTAGCTAGAAATGTCAGCTGAGTATGATGTTTTGTTAGCTGAGACCGTACAAGAGAGACTTACAAAAGGTGGAGAGGGATTGATGACAGCCCAAGGAAAGCCCAAATTATAGCTCGCTTCTTGTTGATACGATGCAAGTTGCTCACGCTTAAGACGCCAATGTCGAGCGATCTTTTTTGCGCATGAGCACGATCGACTTCGTATCTTGTTGGAGCAGACAAGCACTGCATGCAGTAGTTGCTCGAGCCAAGCAATATAGTACTCAGGGCGTTGACGAGTAAATGCAAGCCGGTGTTGATCTTTCGAGCATCATCGCAGTCTCCTGTGAAAAGGATGCCACTCCTGGCGCGTAGCCCGTAAACAATGGTGACTATCAAATTGATCAAGCAGACCACTGCTGCACCGATCGCACAATTGATGGCGCCGAATCTCCAACCTTCCATGCGGATCCCGCTGAGACCTCCTTTCTTGGTCGGTTGGCCAGTTAGAAGTTGCATCTCTGTGCTGTCTGCGTTGTTGTATTGCTGTGCGTGCTTGTTTGGATTGCGGAGACGGGCGAACCAGGCCGAGAGCTCACTCGACCTGCGCCTGAACACAGACATAGTAATGATGTAGAGGTAGGTGTTGGTAAAATGATCAATGCGCCCACATGATCTCTTGTACAGATCGCCGAGCGCCACGAGCATGGCAAGCCCTGTTTGAGAGTTTGGGAACGCGCCCTCAGTGGGGGCCGTATTACGAAGCCAGCGTTTTCACAGCCTACTTCAGGCGTCCACAGCTACCGCAGCGATCTACGCACCAGTCACACTCCACGCTGGATTACACTTGAATCCGTTCGTATTACCGCTTACAATGATCACATATCCAAATTTCTTGTGAGCTTCAATCACTTCCGAATGATCTCCGATCACGCTTGTAAACTTGCACAACACTCAAAATGCCATGGTTGCCCAATTCTACCGTCCTGACTGCACATTAACACAAGTTATGGTAGCCTGGTCGGGCTAGTCTGCGCTAACGACAAAGCAAGGATGTGCAATCCCCTGCTGTCTTATTCCTCAATTCCTCTTCCCCCACAATGCTCCAGAAGGAAAATACTTCGTCGGGCAATTGCTGCACATCCGAATACCACCTTCTTCAAACACGATGCGCTGACCAAAATGAGTGGTGTTGATGGCTGACCATGGCACGACTTCGAAAGGTGATCTAGTCGCTGTTCCTGGGGTGCCAACGCACCTCAACCCTAGAACATATACTCCAACAATGACATACTGGGCACTACTAATTCTATCTCAAGTGACGGTCGCTTTAGCGTCACTACAGATTTCCTTCAACTCGTACGTAAGAACAAAGAATCTATGTTCACGTAACTAGTAATCTACAGCAAGATCCACGGGTGCATAGACGCAGGAGCCTAGGGCCAGGCCTGTCATGATCGAAGGTAGACCTAGATGAACACATAGAGCTCAGCAAATGCATTATGAACACGTGTGCCGTTTGCACGTGATTGATGTCAGAATCGTGTATGCAATTCTTTGAGCCTGTATCTATCAGTCATGCCTTCCGCCACCGTATTTTGGCTGCCAAAATCTGCTCCGAACGCGCCGAAAGCAGCGCCAGGTCTTCCAAAACCCTAACAAGCTGCATGACTGCCTTTTCTCCTAAAACCAGCAACGTCAGACGAATAAGGTCTCCTCCAGACGCCCACAACCACTGAAACCCCGCCCCCATAGCTTAGCCAAACTCCTCCAACCATGTCCAAACCCTTCCCACCCTTAATCCCCCCACCCCGGCATCCTCAGCTTACACCTCATTCATCCTCTTGTCCTGCCCCTCCTGGAGGATAATCTCACCAGTATGCCTGAATGCACCGTAATCGATTTCCCAATCATCATCAGCACCGTCAATCTCTTCTATGTTGCGAGACAATGCCCCATGCTTACTTCCCTTAGCCACCTCGAGCCTCCCCATTGGCACAGGAGTGATACTCATTGTCCCTAGCCGAGTAGGCAGATCAGCCTTGCACGTGCTGGGTGGCTTGCGACGCGCTTCTCGGGTCGACGCCTGGAAGATAGTGTCTTCAGTGTGGAAGCGCTTATTTTCCTCATTGATGTGGTGAATCTGAGTCTGGGCACGGACGGCGGCTTTGCGCTTCGGGGGTGTGGTGGGGAGAGCTATTGGTGGCGTGGGGGTGGTGTTGCGAGGGGTTGGTTGAGGCATCTTAGTCTTGAGCCTGATCTTCTTGACTGGTGAGCCGTGAGAGTTGCTAGGGGTCTTGAGCGTTGAGGGTGGGGTATAGTAGGAGAGATCGTCATCGCTGAGGTCGATTTTTCTGCGCTTCTTGCTTGATGAACTTGAAGTGCTGGTTGCACGTAAGACTGTAGAGCCTTGCTGATGAATGGTTGCGGTCTTGTCAGACTTCAGAGCTGGCGCCAATGTACTAGCAGTGCCACTGGAGTGTACACTCGAAGCACCTTTTGCCTTGAAGGGCAGTACTGGCTTCTTGAACGCACTCAGCATCGTTTCTGTCTCACGTTCTTGAGGCATGATTGGGGTGCAGGTCACTGACGGTGATGGACTTGGCAAGTGCGACGCGTGGACACCCTTACTGTTCATTGGAGTCGAGGAGCTCACGTTAGCATTGCGACGCTGGGGTGTGGTTTCCACGCTACTGGCCAGTACACTATCGTCATCTTCGCCGCCTGAGCAGAGGTCGATGATCTCAGGGTCTTTTGGTAGGTTCAAAGTCCCCCAGAAATCTGTCAATCCACGCTTGATCTGTGGAACGCTTGCTTTGGGCGAGTTGACCAATATGCGCGCACTGCTGTTTTGCTGCTTCTTATCTTGCTGAGGTGGTGGAAGGTTGCCGCGGATTGATTTATCGAGAGTGTGGGAAATCGATTCTTTCTTCGCTAGGCGCGGCATAGAAGAAACATTTTGAGGAGCTGGGTTATGTGATTTGTTAGGCTCTGGTTCAGAGGCAGATGACTTCGCGATGGGCGCACTAGATTCCTGTAGTGGCGCATTTGGCGGAGGAGTCTGAGGCATCAAGTCGGTGTACTTTCGCCAACACAATTCAGCCTCCCAGTCTTGCTTCGCAAGTAAGGCGGCTTCTCGTTCCTTGAAATCGCGTTGAAGATCCAGCACTTCAACCCTATGCTGCTCTCGGATTGCGAGCCACTCTGGGTTGTGGGGTGAACCTTGTGTCATGCTGTGAACCGTAATTGTTTCCGCGAGGGTAGGGCAATCAATCATAATGTGGACGTGGTTAGTGATAAGTTGGAGTTGCTGGAGGAAGGAGAGAGATAAATAAGTAGTCGGCGCGTAGTGAAACTCGTGGTGAAGGTGAGACAGCAGCCGGCTGGAGCCAAGGTAAAGGTAAAAGACGGTCAGAGCTCGCTACCCTGCAGTAAGACGAGTAAGGAACATGCAGATAATTAGACACTAAGTAATGGTGACGCAAGATAGGCAAACAATTAGTATGCATAAATTCCTTACCTGTGCAAGTAGCAAACACTCACCTACACCGCCCTTTTTATGATGGTTAGCATACCTGAAAGTAAGAGCGATAAGAAAGTGAAGTGTGCAGATGTTATAGAATGACTTGCATGCGGATGCAAAGTTGGTGTATGTCTTCAATTCCAGGAATGCGCCACAACCCACAGAGTCGGTACAGAAACATATAGTATACACAAAACCATTATAGCCAGCTTAGAAACCAGGGGGGTTCAATCTCTGGCTGACTCTTGTCCACTTTGGTACCTCTGCAGATAGTTAGCAATTATCCGTCAATGTGTGACCTCCGCTGAGTCCGACCCAACCAGACCTCTCGCACCCCTCGAGAATCACCTTCACCTGTCCAAACAAAGCGGGCAACTCACTGTGAATGCCCTTCCTGTACCTCTTCACTTTCCTGTCGAAGACTGTGTACTTGTCCTTGGGCAACATCTCCTGCTCAGTAGGCATCTCCAGCTTCCAGCGATCCACCTTCTTCATGCTCAACCCTGTCCTCGCCAGCGCATTGTCGAGTGTCGCAACAATACCGTCTACGTGTCGAAGGCGCTCGCGCTGTCGGTACTTCTGGTGGCGGGACAAACGCCAGGGAATTTTCCTGTAGAAGCGTTAGTTTCCTGGTTGATTGCTGCAGTGGCTGCAGGGAGCCAGCCCGGAACCAGTGGGGTCGCGCACCAGAGTAAGCCTCCCGAGAGCGGGTTTGTGAGACGAAAGGGACCGAACATTGTGGATGTGCGTGTTCGCGTTGCGGTCGGTCGTGCAATTGAAGATGCGAATTGACACTCCCGCGGCCTTGTGCTTGGCGCGCATCCCTGTCCGGGCGTAGCGTGGGGAGCTCTCGTGGAGCGTTGCGACTATCAACATTGCGGTCAACACTCTTGTCAAACTTGTATCACGACAAATTTGAATGCTTCAATAGAGAGAACACCTTACGCATAGTAACCTCTAGTTACTCGGAACACGCCACGTCATGTCGTACACCTTCTCCATCCTCTCCCCTCTCGACGTCCCCCTCTTCACCCACGACTTCGGCACCTCTCGCTCAGGAGGCGACGGTGTCGCTCGCTTCACACCGTCCGAGCGCGCACTGGTACCCTTCATTCTGCACTCCGCACTCGATATCGTCGAAGAAGTCCAATGGGGCCCGTCCACCTCGTCAGGCAGTGCACCCATGTACCTTAAACACATCGACAAGTATCAGAACTGCTACATCTCATGCTGGATCACAGGGGCGAACACTCGCTTCTTGCTTCTCACTCGGCCGCGCGATGAAAGCCTGGGCTTGACGGGAACCGGAGGTGGTGCGAGGGGCAGTTTGGCTGGTGGGCGAGCGGCGCTAGGTGGTGGGCAAGGGCTGTACAATCCTACAAGTCCAGCGACAGAAGAGGCAGTGAAGAACTTCTTCGTGGATGTCTATGAGGCGTGGATGAAGACAATAATGAACCCCTTCTTCCAAGTGGGCAATGGCGATGTGGTGAAGAGTCCAGTCTTCAGACAGAGAGTCGCAGCAGCAGCGAAGAAGTATCTATGAGGAGTTGAAACTACAAGCGACAAACACCATCTCGAATAATCGGGGCTGACGCGGTGCAATTTGAGTTCGCCATCAACAGAGGGATGATTGGTAGCGTGGATGCGTATCCAAGCAAAACGAACGCGGCTTGCAAAGGCCGGTTGTGCTATCAAGACACTTGGGTCGGAACAGCTCAGCCTCATGGCCGACCTACCTACCAGGCCTGAGGCTAGGGAGCAGTCGAACACCTGCTCCAACACGCTCAACGTGTGTAGTGCACCCACGTAAACGATTCGTCTCTTTACCAGTGCTAAGCACATTCACGCGAGCGAGACAGGAAGGAAGGCGAAAGAGAAGATACCCCATGGTTATGGCACCACTTAACAGTGCCAACAGACACTGTGAAATCGCATTTAGTTTTGAAAGCAGCTACTTTAAGTCGTCATCGATAAGCAGCTTCCCTGAAACGCGTAAGGAATTTGCAACACAAAAATGCGTTGTCGTATCCTCATACAGTAAGAGGCGATTCTACCATTCTCTCAACTCACCTCCCGGCCCAGTGAATCCAGGTGTCAGCCACGCAGCTGCATCCTTACTCAACCTCCGCACTTGCTCCTCATCGATCTCGATACCCAAACCTGGTCCACTCATCAGATCAATGTACCCATCTTTGACATTCCAAACCTCGGGATTCTTTGTATAAGCCGTCAGATCCTGACTACCAGCATTATAGTGAATTCCCAAACTCATCTCCTGTATCACAAAATTGGAAACAGTAGCATCGACCTGCACGCATGCAGCCAGCGCAATCGGTCCCAGCGGACAATGCGGCGCAAGCGCAACGTCGTACGTTTCTGCCATGGCAGCAATGCGCTTCATTTCGCTGATGCCGCCGATATGACTGATATCAGGCTGCAAGATATCGACACAGCCCGCCTCGAGGAAAGGCCGTACGTCCCACCGGCTGTGGAGGCGCTCGCCGAGCGCAATTGGGCACGTAGTTAGCTGGGAGAGCTGCGTGATACCGCCAATGTGCTCCGACAAGAGTGGTTCCTCGATGAACAAGGGGCGGTGCGGCTCCAGTGCGGCGGCGAGTTGCTTTGCCATGGGCTTGTGGACGCGGCCGTGGAAATCCATGCCAGCATCCATGCCTAGCTCTTTGACGGTCTTGAGGCGTTCGACGGCTGAGTCGAGGGCGCTGGGCGAATCGAGCCAGTGCAAGTCTTCTGTTGCGTTCATTTTGACGGCGGTAAAGCCTTGATCTTTGCGCGCTTGTCTGGGAGCAGATGATTTAGGTGACAGATTTTCAGTAGGAATGGAGCACCTGCTTACGCTTGCACTTTCACGTCATCCGGTCGATCGCCTCCAATCCAGGCATATACTTTCAGCTTGTCGCGGACCTTACCACCGAGTAATTGATAGATGGGAACATTGAGTTTGCGAGCTTTGAGGTCCCACAAGGCGATGTCAATACCTGCGAGCGCGCTCATGAAGACTGGACCGCCACGATAGAAGGAAATGCGCCATGAGTGTTGCCAGATTTGCTCAATTTCACTTTGAACTGGTCAGGTACAGTACTGGAAGTAGGTGCTCGGCTTACTCTGCTTCGAATCCAGTGTAGCGTTTGGCCCATGCGTCAAGACATCCCTCTACTGCTTCAGTGTGTCCTTCCAGGGAGGCTTCGCCCCATCCGTATTTACCATCCTCGTCGGTGATCTTGACAAAGAGCCAGCGAGGTGGGACGCGGAAATATTCGATCTTTGCTATCTTGCCCATGACGCTACGGCTTCAGGTTGATCGAAATGTCGTTCAGGTGTAATAGTTAACAAGACTGTCCTATGAATGTAACTGCGTTGTCGTCTGATCAAATACCGCGGCGACCATTGAGCGCATCTGGAAGTCTTCCCCACATCCCGCCCAGAAGCAGCAAATCGAGCCCCTCCATTGCCGTTGAGCCTGGTGCGACCTCGGCGCGGGGTTGCTTGGGATCCGCAGTTAACCATTAGCTTCGGTGTCTGGGGCAAAGGACCCCGAGGGGTGGTCTTGCGGCAGATGCAATAAAGTAGTGGTGACCCGGATTGCCTCTTCAGCAGAAAAAAGATTTGAACTCCTGAAGATCGAGCGCCGTGTCAGAAGTCGAGCCCAATTATTGGCATCCATACAACATCACGCACGAGCCACGCGATGACCTCAACGGTTACCTCCCCGCCAAACGGCGTCTTCGTACCTGTCCCCACTTTCTTCAAAGCTGCTTCCGACTCGAAGTCGCTACAAGCTGCTGTCGATGTTCAGACACAGACAGAGCACAGCGTGTTCCTGGCTAAGAATGGCGTTCGCGGATTGGTCCTGCTCGGCTCGACCGGCGAGGCTATTCACATGAATCGAGAGGAGCGTATTGACCTGATCTCCGGCGTGCGTAAGGGATTGAACGATGCGGGCTTCCCTGAGTACCCAATTATGGCTGGCACATTGATCAACAGTGTGGACGAGACGCTTGAGCAGCTTGAGGACTACAAGCAGGCAGGTGCGCAATGGGGACTTGTCCTTGCGCCAGGCTACTTTGGTGCGGCGGCATCTCAAGAGGGTATCCGTGAATGGTACACAGTTGTGGCTGACAAATCGCCTCTGCCAATCCTGATGTGAGTATTGCTTGTCGGACAACTATGGCAGTAGACAGGCGCTTACAGCGAACAGCTACAACTACCCCGGCGTAACCAACAACGTCATGGTCACCCCTGAGACTTACCAAATCCTCGCACAGCATCCTAACATCGTGGGCTGCAAGATGTCACACGCTGTTGTGTCGTGGCACAACCAGGTTTCGCTCGACCCCAAGATCGACCACAACAAGTTCAAAGTCTTCAGCGGTCTGGGCCAGCAACTTGGTCCCATTGTCTTCTTCGATGCCGCTGGTGTCATTGACGGTCTGGCGGCCATCTATCCTAAGACCGTCTGCTCGCTATACAAGCTCGCTGACACACGGCCAATCAGCAACGAGAACCTGGAGAAGATCAAACAGCTGCAGTATATTGTTAGCACGACTGAGGAGTATATTGGAAAGTATGGTATTGTTGGTATCAAGGAAGCTGTCAAGCGCGTCACTGGTTACGGCACAATGGAGGGAGGTAGACTTCCAATCAAGGGCAAACTGCCAGATGGCGAGTGGGAGAAGTGGAGCGAGACTTGGGAGAGGATACAAAGGATGGAGGACTCGTTGTCCGAGAAGGATTTCCAGTGATCCTGCAAACAGTTCATAAAGACGAATTGAGTTCAAGTAAGAGCGTTCGCCTGTGCGCTGTAATTGCTGCAAGCGCGTGCAGTGTTTCCGCATCGAGAATATCTGCCGAGAACGCATGAAATCCTCAACATACTGACTTTGCAATTTTGCTAACACACACCACGTTCACCAGGCAAGCTCGCTTCTGAAACGTTGTGAGACCATCGTGATTACCCCACCTTCCTATTGTGAGACCTAACACCCTCACAATTGACCCAGCGCCTGCAGATGTTCAACGAAAGAGTGGTGCGGTGAAAAACTACACCCTAGTAATTGTGCGGCCTAAATAACAAAACGCTATAGAAAGTCACTTGGAATCACGCTTGTTCTTCACAACTATCGACGAATCGTCGTACCATGGCACCACTGGACAATACCACACCCGAGACCCGATTCGAAAGCTTTGCTGTCTACCGCACTTCCTACAAAGAGGTCAAAGGCCAACCCATTGACGTCGGCGTCCTGATGCCCAAAGATCTCCAACCCGGAAAACATCCCATACTCGTCAAATTTCACGGCGGTGGCCTGGTGAGAAGGATCTCCCATTGCTTACGTCCATACGCTTACAGCGAGGCTGACATATGCAGGTCACAGGTGATTGTATATACGCCCCATGGTTTGCAGCCTACTTCGTGCCATTCATCCACCGCAACAATGCCGTCGTGGTGTCACCCAACTACCGACTCGTCCCAGAGCACAGCGGGACCGACATCCTCGAGGACCTTACAGACTTCTGGAAGTGGCTGCACGATGGTGGCCTGACAGCCTATCTCAAAAGCCAGAATGTGCAGGTAGAGCCGGACTTCGACCGCATTCTGGCATCTGGAGATTCAGCGGGCGGTTACATGGCGCTCATGTCCGGGCTGTTGCAGCCAAAGGGCAGTATCAAGGCTGTGCTGGCACAGTACCCGATGACAGATAGTCTGAGACGCAAGCTCGTCGAGCAGTTCATTGACATACCAGCTCCTCCAGCAAGTTTCGTCGATGAACACTTGAAGTCTATCAAGCCTGGTGTTGTGGTATCGTCATGTGCGCCTCCTGAGCGGATGGATCTGTCTTATACGCTCTCTGCATATGGAAGGTATCTGGAATTCTTCGGTAGCGATAAGAAGATGTGGCCATTGCACTTGATTGAAGAAAAGAGGTGGCTCCCTCCCACGTGGATCCATCATGGAGATGTGGATACTGCTGTCAGTATTGAAGACTCCAAGGCCTTTGTTGCAAAGTGTGATGCGATCGATGGATTGCAAGTCAGACTGAAGGTCTTGGAGGGTGAGGATCACGGGTTCGACACACAAGCGAAAGAAGATGGAAACCCCTGGTTAAAGGAGGGACTAAACTGGGTCGAGGGCAAGTGGCTTCAAGGCTAAGAACGGAATGTCGAAACATACGTGCTGCTCTCTACCATAGTAGCAAGGTCAATGCAGCTATAGGGCTCAATATCCAGGAGGCTCCTGCACGTAACGTGGCACCCGCGCCCAGCGCACTGCTCTGATCACTGCTACCGCCCCCAATGCTGCCGCCGCCGCTCGGCGCCACAATTTCCAACTTTCCTGATGCGCCATAAGGCTGGCTCGCAGGGTTCTTCACGCTACCCACCAGCTCATCCTGGCCTAACATCCTGTTCTCCAGCATTGTACAGTCCATTCTGCCTCCATTCGCATTCAGCGGACCTGGCTTTGGATCGGTAAGCAATTGTTGCGCGCCTGGGAACTGCTCGATCTTGTTCGTGACACTGATCGGTAGGTTGAAGATTGTGTAGAAATCGGATCCGTTCAGACGAAATGATTCGTGAATTGAAATGTTGTATGCGCCGCGAGATGTACCCTGGGAATCTTTTCCGTCGCCGACCAAGCACAGTGGCCACTCGAAGTTCACATGCTTGACCGTTGAGCCAGCCTCCTGATCGAGAATGTTTGCAATTGGCGGCGTGCTTGTGGTACCGTTCGAGATAGTGAAGTTCTTTCCAAGAATGTTGCTAGTTAGGAATAGGGTGATGTTGTGGAATCGCGTCGCAGCATCCTGTTTTGAGCTTGGCGGGAAAGGGAGCGCGCCGTCGCCTGAGATGTCAATTGCGATGTGAAGGAAATCATCTCCCATAGGAGTGTATGGCTGTGGTGAAGCGATGATCGTGAGTCCAGAAGTGTAAATACGTCCGTTCAGCGTTGCAATTGCGCTCGAATTTTTGTCGTTATTATCTCCATAAGTACCAATCATCTGCGCAGTGGCTAGGCTGGAGATTAGACATGTTGAGAGGAGGAGTAACATGTTGTAACGTCTGGTGCGCTCCATCAAGAGGATCAAAGATGCAAAGAAGAAGGTTAGGTCAAACTCTCAAACAGGGGATATGAGCATGTATAATGAAGGAAGGAGTAATCACGGCTTCAATCAAACCTTGCCGTTTACCCGCCAACCACGGCTCCCGAGTCTGATGAGCGCGTGAATGCACTGAGCTATCCGGGAGGTGAGGCATCGCATTGTTCTCCTCGCTAGCTATGGTCAAAATTCATGCCTGGGAGTCTTGTCTATGCATAATTGCGTTCATGAGACGTGCGATGTCTGAGGCATGGTGTTGTTTTGACGGCTCATCCACCAAGCGGATCGGGGCAAGCGTCTCGGCACGTAATTTCCCCATCGACACCACATACGAATCTGAACAATATCCGAGGCTTCGAATGTTCGCCAACATCACCGAGAGTAGATCAACACGCGGGGATAGAGTCAGCAATTCATTTCATGCATTCTGCTACTATCAATACTTCGTACATCATGGCATCTACAAGCATGATTTCATTCGGCAGTTCTGCCCTATAACAAGAAACAATAGCAATTGCCAGTCCGCCAACAAAAATCGCTAAGACACGCTCAGCGTGCTAGTGATGGAAAAAACCTATTTCTTGGAATCATCATCGAGGCCAGGAACAATGTTCAGCAAGCTCGGAGGAAGAAGAGGAAGGTTAACACCGTTAAGGAGTGGCAAGTAGGCCGGTGGGTAAGGAACGATGTGGTCTCCGATACGAAGTCCGTCGCGGAAGAGACCCGAGAATGTCCTATCGGGAAGGAGACCGTTGAGCACTCCCTGCCTAGGGAACAGGAAGTTGTTGTCGATCTGAACGGCACCGTTATTATAGAAGGACCAGTTATAAGCCTTGTCCACAACCGTACCACTTTGAATGACCCTGGGGGCTCTCGGGTTGGTGAGGCCACCCAGAAGTCCGGTGGCTGCTGGAACGGCGGGAGCGGCGCTGGTAGCACCTCCGAGGAGGCCGCCGAGGGCAGGTACACCTCCAAGGAGGCCGGTGGCGGCGGGAGCGGCAGGCAGACCGCTGGTGGCACCTCCAAGAAGACCACCGAGGCCTCCGAGAGCACCGGTAGGGTTGGTGAGGCCTCCGAGAGCGCCGGTTGGGTTGGTGAGGCCTCCGAGAGCGCCGGTTGGGTTGGTCAAGCCACCGAGGACGCCAGATGGGTTGGTGAGACCACCGAGGACGCCAGACGGGTTGGTGAGGCCACCGAGGACGCCAGACGGGTTGCTAAGGCCACCGAGAGCATCACCTACCACAGGAACGCCAGCAAGTGCGTCAGTGGGGACGGGAAGCGCCGGAAGGCCGCTGCCGATGACAGGGAGGCCGCCAAGGACGTCAGTCGGGATGGGAAGAGCGTTGGTAAGACCACCGAGAGCGTCAGTGGGGAGTCCTCCATTAAGAAGATCGCCGACGACAGGCACACCGCCAAGAACGTCAGTGGGCAGAGGAAGGGGAAGTGCGCTGGTGATAGCACCAAGAGCATCGGTGGGGAGCGCGCCCAACACGTCAGTCGGCAGCCCGCCGTTGAGAAGGTCTCCAACAACAGGCACGTTGCCGAGAGCATCAGTGGGGAGCGCGCCCAAAACGTCGGTGGGCAATCCGCCGTTGAGGAGGTCACCCACGACAGGAACGCCTCCGAGTGCGTCTGTGGGAAGCGCGCCCAACACATCAGTAGGCAGTCCGCCGTTGAGAAGATCCCCAACAGCAGTGGGGAGAGCACCAAGGGCGTCTGTGGGAAGACCACTGAGGAGGTCACCCACGACAGGAACGCCTCCGAGTGCGTCTGTGGGAAGCGCGCCCAACACGTCAGTAGGCAGTCCGCCGTTGAGAAGATCCCCAACAGCAGTAGGGAGAGCGCCAAGGGCGTCTGTGGGAAGGCCACTGAGGAGGTCTCCGACCACAGGAACGTTGCCGAGTGCGTCGGTGGGAAGGGCACCCAAAACGTCGGTGGGCAATCCGCCGTTAAGCAGATCTCCGACAGCAGTAGGGAGAGCACCAAGGGCGTCTGTGGGAAGGCCACTGAGGAGGTCTCCAACAACGGGAACGTTGCCAAGCGCGTCAGTCGGGAGGGCGCCCAACACGTCAGTGGGGAGCCCGCCGTTGAGAAGATCGCCGACGACGTCAGTTGGGAGTCCACCGTTGAGAAGATCGCCAACGACGTCAGTGGGCAGAGCCCCGAGAACGTCAGTAGGCAGTCCACCATTGAGAAGGTCCCCAACAGCAGTGGGAAGAGCACCAAGGGCGTCTGTGGGAAGGCCACTGAGGAGGTCTCCGACCACAGGAACGTTGCCGAGTGCGTCAGTGGGCAGTCCACCGTTGAGGAGATCGCCAACAGCAGTCGGTAAGGCGCCTAGGGCGTCAGTAGGTAGGCCGCCGTTGAGAAGATCTCCAACGACGTCAGTCGGCAGCGCGCCCAAAACGTCAGTAGGAAGGCCGCTGAGAAGGTCTCCGACCACAGGAACGTTGCCGAGTGCGTCAGTGGGCAAAGCGCCCAAAACGTCGGTGGGCAGTCCACCGTTGAGGAGGTCACCCACGACGGGAACGCCTCCGAGTGCGTCTGTGGGAAGCGGCAGACCGCTGAGAACATCTGTAGGTAGGCCGCCGTTCAAGAGGTCACCGATAACGTCAGTTGGAACGGCACCCAAGACATCGGTGGGTAGACCGCCGTTGAGAAGGTCACCGACGACGGGGATGTTGCCAAGAGCGTCTGTGGGAAGGGGAAGAGCACTGGTGAGATCACCGAGGTTGCCCAAGACGTCGGTAGGAAGGCCACCGTTGAGAAGGTCCCCAACTACTGGAATGTTACCCAGAGCATCTGTTGGCAGAGGAAGAGCACTCAGTACATCTGTGGGAAGTGCTCCACCAAGCAGGTCACCAACGGGGCCGGGCAATGCTCCACCAAGGATGTCGGTAGGGTTGGTGAGGAGACTGTCCAAAGCAGGGATACCACCCGGGAGCTGAGGCCCAACGGCAGCGATGAGGTCCCTGACTTGGTTGTTGATGTTGTTGGCTTCCTGCTGGACCTCGGGCGGGATATAATTTGCGAGTCTGCGAATTACGGGGCAAAGATTGCAAGTGTCGACGAGACCGGCAAGGTCCTGTCGCTTGTAGACAAGTTTGTCGACATTTTTGAAGGCTTTAAGTTCGAGTTTAGCTCCAGCTGGAACAGCGTTGACACTGGGGACAACAGCAGAAAGAACGGACAAGGCGTGGAACACCTTAAGCGTGGAACCCATGGTAACGATTGTGTGCCTGTCGAAGGCTTGCGATGCCGAGACATTGTCCTGCTCTTGACAATATATATCTCAACCGCAGGCCGCAGGCACCCCACCTGCGATCAACGATTCGGACTAGAGCCAAGCTTGTTCCATTCCAAGCCCAGCTTGTTGGAATTTAAAGGCACATTGTAAGAACCCTTATACTGGTGCCAGTGGTTTGCGTCGGAGCATTTTCCGGCACATTCTCGGCCTTATTGACCCTTCCATTTGTCCCTTGCTCTCGTTCGACATCGAAAGATGTAATATCTGGCGAAGAGATTCTCTTGCTGCTTGGTCGCAGCAGCCATGGTCAAAGGGCACCGTGACACACCGCGAGGCTCGGAAAACTATGCGCAGACGCTGCATTAGCGAAAGAATGGACATTAGCGAACCGTGATGGAAACCTGAAATTAGTGCAGCCACCCTGACTGGACAATTTCTCGCGAAAACTTCTGGTAATGAGTTAAAAACGGAAGGCGGGATCATTGCCGGTTGGGAGATGACAACGCTTTGCCCATCCGGAAGAATCTGCCTAATTGCGATGGCTCTGTATGCCGGCCCCAGACACAGTGGCCGTCCTGATGAATACACCGAGCCCTTCAGCTGCGTTAGCAGCGGTGTACACTACGAATGTGGCGCCGAAGGCAAGCCTCCTAGCACCCAGAGTGTAACGGTTGTAATGTCGCAGAGTCTAGACACCATACGGTCCACCTGCGACCAGCTCACGCCGCAAACATGTCGTATGTCCTTTGAAAGGGAGTCGGGCGGTTCATGCAAGTCGATCGTTTTGGAAGTTGTCGATCGTAGCTTCCATGCTGAGACGATGCTAATCGGTACGGCGCACATCGCAGTGGCCCTTTGCTCCTTATGTATGCACTCGATGTGAGCATATCCCGGCTGGACAGCTTGTTCGATGGAGGACTTGACTTCCATGGGCAGTAAGAAGTCTCTGCTTGTACAGGACTTCGGCACCGGGACTCGCTGGCCGGCCGGTTTTGCCGACAATTGTAGATCTGTGCCTACTCATGGCAATCTATTTGGCGGCTCATGGCAGCTATTCGATGGAATCTTGCAAGCCACGTGATCGACTGTCAGCTGTTCAGTAGCGTACCCATTCCATTGGAACTTGGCCTTGACAAATGCCTTGAACACTCGCAAGCTGTAGCCGCGACTGCATGATGGTGAGCGATTCATTCATGCTCGCTAGTCAGCCAACCTCATGGCATTTGCTGCGCACCGCTCAGATGGAAGAGACCACTTTTGGGGTCAAATGTACATTCGATGCGCGACGAGTACATGACCTGTGAAAGCAAGCCTCGATTTTTGGCAGAGTAGAACAGACTCAGAACTGACTATACGTGCCTTGTCCATGTCTTCTGCAAGGTGAACACACGTGTATGTGCTTTGCCATTGCAGTGGCAGCATTTTGCATATGAACCCTATCTGGTCAAGTGGGTACTGCAGGAGTATGCTATAGACTGGTTTTGATCAAAGGGCCGGACAGATTCTCGCTCGTGGCGGTGTTCATTCCAGTCATGACATGCAGGTGAAAGCTGGGCAAAAGGTTAAACGCCCTTGTAGCACGTAAGATCACTCCTTGTCTTCGTCATCGTGGCCAACCTCTGCAGTAGATTGTTGCATCCCCTCCTTCTCATCGTCAGCCGCTTCCGCAACGGGAGAATCTGCTCCGTAGTCTGGACGTGCCACTTGGATGTCCTTCTTACCGAGGACAGTCTCAATTAGAGGTGCCGCCGCCAGGAGTGCGTTATACTGCTCGATCGATAGTGATATGCCCTGAAACTAGTCAGCGCATCGGATGCGGCTAGGCATGACAGCAGGATTGCAAACTACCTTCTTTCCCGGCTTAAATTCCCCCGAATCGTTGACCCAGTACTCTCGAATGCTGACCAGAGTCGTCTTTTGGAAGTCGCTAACTGTGACGCGTCGTTTGCCGCTCTGGTTAAGCTGAACGAGTCAATCGCCGAACGTTCGTGGGATATCCGCGAAGAGACTCACTGCAACGAAAGGATCATTGTTGTCATCTGTCTGTAGCTTTGGAACAACAGGTGTAGCGTCTTCCTCCTCGTCTTCATCACCCTTCGACTTCTTGTGCGCTTGGGGTGCGTCGTCCGCGTCATCTCCGGCCGAGCGTTTCTTGGTGTAGCCTTTCTTGAAGCCTCCATTGCTGCCGCCTCCTCGAAAACCGCCACGCTTAGAAATGCCTGCCATGGTGTGTGATGAACGTCAATAAGCAGCTGGATGTGATTTCATCGATGTGGAGTGGATGTAGTCTATAGCAACGCGTCTGTTCGCGCTTGGGCTTGTCGCGTCATCGCGTCGATCACGTGCGAGCTCAGAACGTAGCAGGAGGTGGGTACCGGAAGAGGGCTAGGTAGGGTACTTGACCCAACAAGGTACTCTATGGCGATTCACTTAGAGATGAGTAACATCACAACTCTTTTTTTTTTTTCTTGAAACAGGAACAAGCAGCTGTCTCGGTGTTCCTTCTTCGTGCTACTGGGTATCATTTCGTTGATTGACCACGCAGGTGCTTATCCAGCGCCCAACGTTACATTGCCAACCTTCCATTGCCCGTCCAGCCATTCCAGACACCGCCAATCTCATTTGCATAGTCTTCCGCAGACTTGCCATTTGCATCCCTCAGGCTTCTGATATCCACTTTGTCCTCTGTGAGTCCCCTCATGATGCCCATCGCCGCAGCTTCCTGGAACACTTCAGGCGGGAATTGCAAGAGGTCCAAGTTACTTGCAAGCAGAAGAAGAAGCCATGCTACCTCCCTGCTCTGAGCTTGAACAGCAGCGTGCAGCCCCGATTGCATCTCGCCGATAGGGTCCTGGTATCTCAACAGCCTATCAATCCCAACATCTTTGTCTACCTGATCGTCGTCGGCCATCTCCTCATCCTCGTCGTCTTCCTCCACTTCGTCATCCTGCAACATGTCGATGATAGCCTTGTAATCACCTTCGCGACAGAATTCGAGGAATGCGCGACATTTACGGTCTTCGGGGTACGCTTTCAGGTAGCTCTCTTCCGTTAGTAGAGGCAACAGGTCGAGGTTTTCCTGCAGGCCGCCCTCGTTGTTGAGGTGGCAGAGAACCTGTTGTTCGCCAGACTGAGAGACGGAAGCAATACTCTTGCCGCAGTTGGGGCATTCAGTGACCTGATAGGCTTCGAGGAGACAGTCCCTGTGCTTGTCAGTTGGGGCCAGCGTGTATCTGCTATCATCTCCTTACCAGTGGAAGTGACACCCACAATTCAGTTCTACGTCATCTGGGACTGTTTGTGGCGCCGCGGCTGGTGCTTTGCCAGAGGATGAGCCGGCCATTTCGTACTGCTCATCCTCGTCGGCTTCGATCTCTACCACTAAAGGATTGTTGCACACAACGCAGAGAGACATTTTGAAAGTTTGTTGAAGGTAATGTGTAGTGCTACCATGTTTTGCGGGGTGTGTTGTCGCATTCGACATTTTCGACATTTCTTATCGATAATGCAGGATCGACGGAACGACACTGTCCACTTACGTTTGACATCACGTACGGTAGACACTCGAAAATCGAAAGATCCAAATGTTCGAGACCTAATGCTCTCAACGCGCCGTGCTATCATTCTCATGACTTGATAGTGGTACTCTGGGCATGCAGAGAAGCCAGCCGTGCTCAGTCGAACCTGCACTCTCATTATTGCATAGCTCTTCCAACTCCAGACTTAATCATCGCAGACCATCCAGGTAAGGTAGATACTGCTTGCTCTCAGATCCCAACTGCAACATGTTGTTGTGTCGCAATCCAAGCAAGTTCTCAGCGTACAGCTGGGAACCGTATCTCGTCCTGCTTCAGACGATATACCGAGAGAATGCTGGACTAGAGCATTTGCGTCTACCCAAGATCAGAGGTGGAGATGACCACCTCAGCCAAGTCGATATTTTGGTAAACTATTGACGGTTGAGATGTTTCGAGGTGCGAGCTTGGTTGCTACCCTCTTTCCAGCATCAGCAACGCCTGCATCAACGCCCTACGTATTGACACATAATGCAAGGGTGCCCGCGCGAATACCTCTTTCCATGACACTTTTCGTCTAGAACACACACACACTTGTGAACCGTACTATCGTATCTTGGCATACTCGGTCAGTTCTAGGCTCACTCTCGAAACGCACTTGGTTGAGCTGCTGTTTACCATGCCATGGAGCCCAGTGTGTACGACATGGCCATCACATTACTCTGAAGCACTGCTCAATTAATAGAAGTACACGTTGAAGCAGCCCGTCATTGCTTTTGTAGGTCATGCCCACGATTCCTGTTTCAGCCGTTAGCCGCCCAACGCAGCTGCCTCAGGTGGCGTCGCAACTTCCCGCTTCGGACCAAATCTGATACACAAAGCGAACGAATAACAACGCGTCCGCGCTATCGAGCTTTAAGTCGTGTTTTCGTCATACCGAGCGTGACAAGCCATCGTCGAATGTCAGGGTTCATGGTGGCAATGAGTGCGGTTGAGTGCGTCCGGTTACATGGCTGCCGAATCACGTTATTGCTTTTGCAGGTGGGATTTGGATTCATACATAGAACTGCGCTTGTGGTGTGAGGCTCTCCATCCAGCATGAATCAACAGGACTTTATCACAATTACTCAACGGCGACTTTGCTGAACAAGGCTCGAGCAGAACTGGATTAAACATCATCTAAGGCCTCAAAGGGATCACTGAATGCCCACACTGTAACATGGCTACCTCTAAAGCAGCGATGACCGTCTTGCGATTAGTTGCTTTGTTGGGCATAGTACTGATATTTACACTTGGTGTATGGTGTGAGTATGGGAGCATGCACTCGATAGGAAATCGGAACTGATATATGCTCAGCTCTCACCATAGTGGAGGCTATGAGCAGTCGTGGACTATCAGTACTATCAACCTCTGAATCCGGACTCGGGGCCGATGCAGCTTCGTGGTCTCAATACATCAATGCTGCAGCGAAGGGGAGTGTACGAGCAAGGATCATAACCATCATTGTAAGTACGAACCTCATTGGTTGACTTACCTGTCTGATCGTCCCAGAGCTCGATGACCGCTTTGTTGGTTCTCCTGGTAATCACTTCAAACCGCTACTACTGGCTACGTATCTCTACCGTCGTTGTCCTGCTTATCGAAGTCACCTCAGCGAGCTCTGCTACCGTCACCTTCGGTTGCGCTCTCAGTCTCGCCATAGATTTGAATGCTTTCAGGTCGCGACCGCTACCAATCATCAACTCAGCAGATCTATGGTTCTTCGATCTTCTCAATCCCCTGACTAGAGGCCTTGCCATAACAACTGCTCTGACAACTGCTCTGATCATCGCAACAACAATCGCGAGCTTTCTCGACTTGCGCGTTCGCCACGCCCAAGCCAGAGACATCCGAGCCTTCGAACCCACTGTCTCAGCACTAGGCATGAGCCATGGTTTCCACGCGCTACATCCGCAGCCCCAGATGACCGGCGAGCGGATCCCGACTATGTACGATCCGTACAGAGCGTATAAGAAGGGACCAGGAACCCTGCGGATTACAAAGCAGGTGTCCTTTGCTGATGAGGCAACGTGGATGAGTCGGAAGAGTGCGACTTCTCGATGGAGTGCATCGACATCCAGTCCAAGAGGGATGGAAGGCGATATAATGAGGCTGCTTGATGTCAAAAAGGCGAGGAGGGCAGTGCCAGTCAGACCTGCGAGGCCTTCCAGTGGGGTTCAAAACGTGATTTAAAGTGATGTTGGACGACTGTTTTTGACGAATGCTTCATTTGAGTGCTAGGCTTTTCTGGTCATGCCAGACCGTAAATTCATATTCTACATACCTCGCATCGCTGATGGGATATCTCTTCTCGATCATCATACCGGGGTCAATGTACCCTTTACGTACAACACATGTGCAAAACCCCGTCTATTGCGTCTTCTTCACGCTCTTCTCGGACGGTACGCTGTAAAGCCAAAGAGCAACGAATGCCAACCACCCAGCGACGGTGACCCAGATGCCACCAATCCAAACCCAAGCACCGCTAATCTGCCAACTCCTCGGCCACTCGTCGTGAGCAAAGTGCCTGACTGTAACCTGCCTCTTCTCATCGATGTTTGTGACGAAAGGTCGGCGGTAGTTGACACGGAAATTGAAGATACCGTGCTGGTCAGGGGTCTTGAAGTCAACGCCGAAGAGGGTGGCGTTCGCGGTTTCGGAAACTGGAGAAAGATTGAGGCGGTGGAAGGGCGACAGCATGCTGAACTCGAGCTGGATGTTGTCGTTCGCGCTGGGCTTAAACGGTATGAGGCGGTCGTTCTCCCATTCAGAGATCTCGACTTCAAAGGTCTTCACGGGTATTAGTACAATTCAAGAAGGGTTGAGAAGGTATAACGTACAACATCGCTCTTGATGCGATAGATAGTAGGGTTGAGCTCCGCAATAATATTCAGCTCCTCCATCAAATCCAGCTCTTTGCGGGACACGGTTTGCTGGTAGTGAAAGACCTCTCCGACCTTGAGAACGCCAGTCTCCTTGAAAGTCCAAGCAGACAGCTTCGCCGCAAAGTCACGGTTAGCGGTGGTCACAGCCTTGTCACCAAGCTTGGCTTTCTCGGCGAACCACTTGTTCTGAAGAAGCTCGGCAGACCCAAGGACAGTCAAACGCGCCGAGTTGTGGGCCTGCATTGCAGAGACAAGACTAAGTTGCTGACCGATAGCGAAGGGGTCCTCTACAACCTCAGCCTCGTCCTTGGAATCGTAGCTGTAGGCAGTGCTGGGGGCGCGAAGGATGGGAGAAAGCAGGGGCGAGTCGTTTCCTAGGACTTGGCCAACAGCGCGAGGAACGGCGATGTAACCCTCTCCACCGAAATAGTTCTTGACGTCAGCTCGCAGGGCAGCGGGGTATGGCAACAGTAGAACATCATGCTTCTCTGAAGCTGATACAGAGTCATAGTTGAAGTGGTCGACAACCGTTGCACCCTTGGTGTTGGGAACGCTGATGTCGAGCTCGAGGAGGAGAGACTGAATGGCAGAGGGAGTAGTCTGCTCGCTAGACAGCGCGACGAGGATGTTTCCATCCTTCTTGACGAATTCAAGCAATGTGTTGGCAGTCAAGGAGGGGCCGAGGCCTTTCGACTTTGCGGGGAGCAGGAGGACGTGGTCGTAGGTGCGTTCATCGTGCTTGAAGAGAGCAACATTGAGCCCCTTGGGCGAGTCGACTGTTGTGTGGAAGCCGCGAGCTATATGTACCTGTTAGCAGCGTCTCAATTGTCTGCAGTTGCATTTGGAAGCCATTGGAAGCTCTGATTGAACTATCTGTACGAAGAACAGCTTGCAAGCTTACACAGCTTGACTTTCAGGAACGATAACGAATTCCGTAGCTTTAGTGATGTGCAGACAATGTCTCAGGTCGTTCCTGGAGCTCACAATGCCTTCCATATCAATGAAGTCGCACTTACCCGCTAGATCCTCGAGGAACACGCTGTACTTCTCGCGCTCGGCCTGCTCTTCAATGACGACCAGCAGCCTGTTTCCTGTGAAACTTGCTGCTTTCACCACGGCGGCAATCGCCACGACTAGGAAAGAAGAAAGCCACTTCATGATCATGAATTGGCGAAGTACGACTTGATACTGCGGGCGTACGTAGACAGCTACACGTAACGTATGCAATGCCAAGGTGTCGGCGGCCGAAGACGCCGTGATCTCTTGGCACTCGATCGAGCTCCGCAACCTCACGTCCAGCCCGCAGCGTCACGACTAGCAATTCGAGGCATTGAGGCCGTAGCACACATTGTAGGGCCCTACAAATTCCCAGCGCATGCTCATAGATATATTATTGCTAACAAGACGCAGTGATATCTCCCATCCGTACGCTCCCTGACGCTTCCCACCCACATTCACCAACCCTACAGGGCTGATCACGCCGCAGCAATACCGCCAACATGTCTGCTGCCTCCCCCCGCTTCTACCAGCAGCCTCTGCGCTACCTCAAATGGGCTTCGATCAACAAGCCTGCGTACTTCTACAGCATCGTCGTTGGATGTGCTGGTCCCATCCTCGTCTTCACAGTACCGCCCATCAGGAGATACTTTGGCGAGGAGCCAATTGCCAAGATTCCTCTCACATACCCCATTCCCAAGGGCGAGAGGCCGAGGCCGACTGGATTTGATGACGAGTGAAAGGTGTTGAAGGGAAAGGAAGTGGGCGAAGGAAGCAGACAGGAGGATATGCCACAATACCATTGGGCGAAGAGAGTATCAATCGAAAGACGTTGAGGCGGCTACAGCACTTTGTACAAATGCACAATTCCAATTTCAATTACTCTCAGAGTAAGTTGCATCACCAACACCTGCATTCATGCCATTTTTACCAGCCCTTGGAGGTATTGCGCCTCGCTAGCGTTAATTGCTGGCGAGTGGGAAGATACCCTGAAGGACTCCACTATCGCAAGGACAACTGATTAGAACCCCGAACGTCCACCTGGTGACCTCAATGCGCAAAAAATCACTCGTTGAGCGCCTAACCTCGGTCGAAAAGACTCCAGCTTACTGGTATCGCACACGCTTGTTCATGTCGCGGTCATAAGGTGAATCCAAGTCGTCTTCGTCATCGTCGCCGACGTAACCTGATTCGTCTTGCCTCTCTAGACTGGACCCTTGGTATCTTCGCGCTGTTTCCAGGTTGAGTCTTGCGATTTCGTTCCCACCTGGCTTATACGCCCTCTTGGCTGGCACTAATCTGGCTTGGGCGTCTTCCTGCAGCCATGGAAAGTCCTTCCTGTCAAATTCTGTACATGTGAAGTAGTTGACTGGAAACCTGTGGACATCGAGCTGGCACTGACTGTGGAGCAATTTGCTGTCATCTACAACCTTCTTGATGCATTCCTTGAATTCGTGGAGGCGGTTCTCGAGTACGTTCATGGCCTTTTTGGTTATTGGGAAGTGCGCATGAAATTGGTTCGTGATCGATTTGTCCATGTACGCGTCGCCACCGACTCCAAGTACAGCGAACAGCTCGTATCCGCAATCCGGCGCATCTCGCCCTTTGCCCATCACCAAACGCTGAGAGAACCAGTGCCGGAAAAAGGTCAAGGCCATCCAGACTAGTATATCCTTCGCATATGACTCACGTTTGACAGGTCGGTCCTCTGAAGGGAGGCGCATTGCTTCTGGGTAGTGGGACAGAACGCCAACTTCGAGGGCTTTGACTTTTCCGATGAGCTCAGGGTGATACTTGTTGACAATGTTGCGCATGTAATGTGCGTACTGAAGGCGTTCCTCCTTGTCTCCGACATTGTTCCAGTTACCCACTAAGTGAATGACGCACTCTCTGAAAATCAGCTCGCTGCGGATTCGATCTGCCATCTCAGCCCATGCAAATGGCGCGCCCTGGATAGCGCGGAACAGATCCTGGCCATGTTTAAGGAGGGCAATTTCGACGTGTCTCGAAATCATGCTCGTGCAACCTAGGTAGTCGGAGATCTCGAGTAGCTGGCCACAATTAGCGAGTGCAGCTGACATTTCGGTTTCTTCAATTATAAGCTCCTTGTTGTAGAAAGCATAAAGAATGGACTCATAGTTGCGCATCGTGCTTTCGGCTTGAGGGACCCGGCCATTCTCGTTCACAACTAGGCCTTCCGAGCCATCTGCGCGGTCTCCTGTAGGTGTGAGATCCTGTTCGTGGTTAACAGTTGCCCTTTCCAATTGCTGGTATTCTTGTTCACTGAAGCGTCCTTACCACAAGCCTGAGACGACCGGCGGGATTCAGCTCATCCGGCAGACGGTCCAATTCAATCATCCAACGAATCTTGATACCGGCATTTCTCGCGCGGCTATTGAGTTGTACTGCCTTGCGCTCGCTCAGGAACTCCGCAAAAAGTGTTGAGTTGCGTGCAAGCGTGCCAGAATGGAATTTGTACCGTCGTCTATGGCCGAGGATAACTTCAACGTCCTCTGCCTGATCCATTGCGTGAAGGGAGTGGCTATTCAAGACTAACTTCTCAAAGGCTTCCAGGTGTGGTCAAACTGATTGCGAGTGTTGCCCATGGGCAGTCTTGCGAGAGGCGCGAGTACAAGAGGGCGGCCGGGCTCATCCGAATGCGCCTCGCCACTCAAGTGAAAGAGAAACGAAACACACAGCGGTTTGTAGGCAACAACACTTGCTCACAAATAAAGAAGTGAGGCTCCTTGGCGCTACTTTCTGCCTACAATGTGATTGAACACTTCCACAGCACCTACGTAGCACACGTTGTCAAAATCATCTCTTTGTACTCAAAGATAAACACTATCTGGCCAACGGGATCGTTCTGACACACAAGAGCTGGAAGCAACAATAAGTAATGACGGGAGCCATTGAGAGACAATTATTCATATCGCTTGAAGGCCACCGCGATGTAAGAATACATTTGTCCAATACCCTACCCAAAAAGTGTCGACATTAGACATTACTTCTCAATTCGAAGATCTTCGTCACTGCTTTGATCTGGCGAATTGATCCTCTTCTGTATCTTAGTGCCCTTCTTCCCGTGCTTCCTTCTCGCATCCAACGCTTCCCTGAAGCATAATCCCGGATGGAATAAGTTCAGTACAAGGACTCCAGCTATAATGACAGCACCTTCAAGCCCTATGAAGTATCTCTGGGTATTGATCAGGTACCCATTCCAGCCCTCACTCATCTCTGCGACCCTGTACACACATCGGGCAAAGATACAAAGTGTTGCGAACGAGAGAGCAATCAGGAATCCCTTAAAATGCCAAGCATTGCGCAGCTTTGCGTGTCTGGGGTCAAGGGCGGCCTGGCCGAGTTCGCGGATACGGCCAATGGTGCGAATCGCAAAATCGAGTGCAAGTACGATAAAGATGAGTAATGTCAGAACCTGGAAAGCGAGGCCAGCAAGCATTATATTGTTGCCGAGACTGGGATCTTCGTCTGCGTTGACTTTTGCACTGGCAATACCACCACCAATAGCTTGCAGAACCAGGGAGACGATATCGCATGGGATAAAAATGCGGGGATAAGATAGAGGTTTGATGCGTGAGTTCTCAATGCCGAAGGTGCTAATGATGCGTGACAGACAAAGGTAGATACCGGCTGCGAGGAAGGCCGGGGCGATTGTGAGGCATACGATCTGTAACAGGAAGGGATTCTATGACTAGTCAGTTGAAGCAATAACAGACCGGATGGGCGCTGCCATACCTCAGAGAAACCGTCACTGTGCGCGAGTACGCGGCCAATATAGCCAATAACTTCCAGTAGGCACCCACACACCATTGCAATCGTGAATCCAAGCCATGCTCTGTTCAAGAAACCTTGCCCAATGAATGCTAGAGTGGATATCCCAAACAGGATTAGGAATGCAAGATTGGCCCCCAGAGATGGGCGATATCCCCAATAAGATGCATCCAGCGGGCAGGTATTCCAGTTGCAGCTGTCGCGGTAGTCTTGAGCTGCGCTTTGGTCGGCTTCGTTTGCTCGGCTGGCCAGTCGCACAACTTCGATCGCCAGATGTGCCATTGAAAAGGAGGCGATTATGGGTTACACGAGGCCCACAGCAAATAGACGCAAACTTGGCGATCCTCAGCTGGAGAGACTGCAAAGCAGATAATCGAAAGAGGAAGATATAGAGCTTATCTCTAAATCAGCACAGAGTTGCGACACCCACTTAAAAGACTTTGCCGACATCTTGACACGGACTTAAGCTCAAAGAAGCTTTCCTCAAGCTTTGTTCAAGCTTTACTACGTCAAGCATCAGTCCAGTCCGTTGATTCAATTCTTCGACTGACGTCTAAACCTGACCGATCAAGCCGGACGAGCCGGCAAGAACGATGTGGTCATTGGTGGGCTCGTCGAATTTCGAAGCCTGAAGACGCCGCACTGACATGCGTCATGGTCGCGTGGAAGAGTCGTGGATCCGGACAACATGAAAAGCCGTACCGAGTATGCCGCTAGGAAGGTCGATTTGATTGATGAAGGTCGCTGACACCTGTGACTGAGATTGCCAATGATTGTTTCCTGTCGCTTGTTGCGAAGACCATCAGAGTCCGTCAGCAATTTTAGCAATGACAATCATCGCTTAGAAGGTCATTGCACAGCGATCGCAAAAACATCCGGTCCTGCCGCACTTTGCTGCACAATGTGTTGATGTTGATGACGCCACAGCGAGAGGACTGTCGGAGCGTTCTTCCGGCGAGAATGCCTCCGCCAGCGGTAGAACACATCTGGAACCTTTTAGTCGCACACTTGAACATACGTACCCAACGATCGCTGTCTTGTTTTCTTCTTGCGTCGCGTTGTTGTCGCATCACTCGCCCTGCTGCAGGCTATCTAAGAGCAAGGCTACTATCGGTGGCAGGTATCTCGCAGTGCTGCTGTCTGGCTTCCAGTCACTCACGTCATTACCGGGTCTCTGAGGCAGCAACAACTTCTCCAGGCATTTGTGGAGCTCGCCCTTTAGGTAAGCGCGAGGACCGGAGGTTTACTGGTCTCGCTCGTTATGTCGCAATTGAGATTACTTCGAGAGCTGGAGAAAAGGGAGCTGTCGCTCAGACAGTGAAGGGTTTCGACGACCACCCAAGAGTCATGGTCTAGCCCGAGATCATGATACTACTCATCAACCTTCAATCTTAGCAGGCCTTCCAGCAACAGACCAATTGTTGTCCAAGGAGGTGTCAGCTATCGTCAACTCTGTGGCGTTCAGAGCTGAGGCAAGCTAGGCACGGTGCGAACCTGAGGGGTCAGCTCGGATCGCTCCCTAGACGAACCACAAAAACCACTGTGTCAATCGTCCATCTTATTACGACTACCACAATGATCTCGATGGAAATACATCCCTTGTGACACAGTCAGCAATGCTCAAAAATACGGTCAAGACCCCAGACGGACCCCAATCTTGGCGCTGCAGGCTGCGATCTTATAGTAAGCAGGTACCTGGGAATGGAACCGTAATATACTCAGCCCCGAACGCTGTGTGGCTTGCAGCATTTCATGTTCTTTTCCTAGAGGGTAAGGTGACGAAGGAGGCAGGGTTTCAGTCCTGTAGCACTGCTTTGCACTACTTTAGGTCTTCGTTAGCAACAATGCCAGTTAAGTGAATTCTCGTGTTTGGCGAATCCAGTATGCAGGTACATATCCTTAGGCCAGGCTACTGGATGTGCATGGGGCTACTTGCCAGACGATAGGAGATTGGCAATTACGAGCTGATATGCACCTCAGGAAGCTGACCCGACTTTCAGCTTAGGCCCCTGCTTCATTATGCTTACTCCTCACAAGAAACGAGGTTCCGATCCAATGGCAGAACCAACTGTGTTTGCTGACATTCCGGGAGTTCAATCGTGCCCCCCTCGATCCTAGTAGTAGCAGTAAGCCGGCCTCGAATACGGTACTACAGCCAGCCACGTGTGGACATTTGGTCGCCATCGATGTATATGTGCTATCCTAGTCCACGCCAATGAGAGATATGCCAAGGTATCTGGGTCTGGCCTCCATGAGTATCAGCATCAGCCACGTTCTGCAAGATTCAGCCGCTGCAAGGACTGTCCAGCTCCGACTACACATAACGAAGATCGGTGTGGATCGTCTGCGGCCAGCTTGCGTTGTCCCACTGGATCCATTGGCCCCAGAACATGCTCGAACACACTTAAATAGGGGTGGTATTCCCCATCCGTCTTGTTCAACCTTCGCTTCACGAGACATCTCAAGTGAATCGAGCTATCACTCCGTACATATTCGAAGCAGGACTTGAAAAGAGATGAGTACTCTCAACTTGAATGACCTTAGCGGCATTCAAGGGGATATTCTCCTGAATGGCTTTCCAAAGAAGGCTGAGATCTTCTGCTTCTTTACCATTAGGGCCACACAAGCTTTCTGTCAAAATATCCAATCTGTGGCTAGCTCGAACATCGCCACAGGGAAAGATATCAAAGACCTCCGTGAACAGATCAGCAAGCTGCCCAAGGGGAAGATCGTTGATGTTGCGAAGACCAACATCGCTTTCACTGCTACAGGATTGACCAAGGTAGGCCAGTCAGAGGAACTAGTCTTCAGCAGGCATGTTAACAACTGCAGTTGAGTAACAGCCAATCCTCACTTCAGAGGGACCTGAACAAGCTGAAGGACGCAGCGCCATCTTTCTCTGGTGGCATGCAGGATGCGAAGGAGCGAAATGAGTTGGGAGACCCCGTCTTCTCAGGCTGGAATCTCAATCAAAATGGCGGTGGATCAATCGACGGCGTCTTGCTTGTTGCCGGGCCTAACGTGAATACTGTGGAGGCTGAGCTGAAGACTGTGCTTAAGCAGCTCAATGTTGGTGGTGAAGTAGTCGTGGAGTTGTTCAGGGAAGTTGGAAAAGAGAGGGAAAAACAGCCCGGCCACGAACAGTAAGTTGAAGCTGGACGTTTCTGAGTCGCATTGCACTAACGAGACTGACAGCTTTGGCTTCAATGACGGCATCTCGCATCCTCAGGTGTTCGGCATTGATGACAGCCTGAAGTTCAAGCTGGACAATGTCATACAGGCCGATGATACAAGCAACTTCATAGATCCGGGTGTCATCATCGTCGGCAGACGTGGTGATGGAGGTAGTAAGCCTCAGTGGATGAACGACGGTAGCTTCCTGGTCTTCCGCAAATTGGAACAACACGTGGGTAAGTGGAACGATTTCGTGTTCAACAAGTGGAAGGATGCAGGATCGAAGAATGCTGCTCAGTTTGGCGCGCAGCTGATGGGTAGATGGCAGAGCGGTAAGTGTCCTTGATCAAGCATGATGCGCTACTGCCAGACTGACAGCGACTAGGCTGCCCCATACACCTGCGGGATGATGAGGATGTCAGAAAGTTCGCCTTAAGGAATGACTTCGATTATGGTGGTATGGAAAAGCAAGGAAAATGCCCACTGGCAGCCCACATCCGCAAAGCGAACATTCGCATCCCTCAAAAGATAGCCCGTATCATGCGCCGAGGAATTCCTTACGGAGAGGATTTTCAGAACGGTGGACCAGACACCGGACGAGGTCTTCTCTTTGCTTGTTACCAGTCGAACATTGAGGACGGCTACGGGTTTATTCAGAAATCATGGGCGAATGTTCCAGACTTCCCTTCACGTGGCGCTGGCCTAGATGTCACTATTGGCCAGATGCAGGCCAGTGATCCGGCGACTCCATTCCAGATTGGCACCAAGTCAGTCAATATCAACCCTGTCAATGACTTTGTCACTGCTAAGGGTGGAGAGTACTTCTTTGCGCCGTCAATGGCAGTGTTGAAGGCTGGTTTCAATGTCGGCAACCTCCAAGCAAAGCTTTGAGACGTTGACATGGATGCAGAATGCTAGTGAACAAGTAGACGTAGGCATAATGCAAAAACCGCCAACAAACCTTGTGCATCCGATGTGAAGCCAGTGACCAAAATGTTCTGCTGTATACTCGCCGTTGGGCTGTCTGATACACATGCGAGCTACGTATAATGGACAGCTCGACGAATCAGTGTCCGCGAAGGATGATCGTTCCGAAACGAGACCAGCATCCAGCTAACATACAGGTCCTGTGACGATTTCGGAGGGAGCGTTGGTGTTGCTCTCTCGAACACCCGTAATGTCGATGTCAGGCATCAAGAAAGTGATCGAAACTCAGCGATAGCCCATTTGTCAGGCGTTGAGTGGCCATCCCTTTTCACACTAGTCACTGCTGCACGGCCACCATGTCAGGCTGCATGTACCTGAGTAGGTACATGTCGTGCACCTTCAACACTGCGATGGATGCAGCTTGACCCGACTTACATAGTACACATACCGTTGGCCACGCAAGCGTTATTCGTCGCCAATCTGCCTCTCTCCCTTGCAAGGAGCGTTGGCTCTCGCGAGCTTCGGAGCACCTGAGCTCAGTAGTCGTGGCCACTGGTCTTGGCATCGTGGACAGCACACTCTTCATCTTCAGGTCGCAACGCCTCTATCTCGTCTGACAGTCATTCCGGATCGACAGCGAAGCGTGTTTTGGACTTGCCGAGCTGGGCGCACCCTAGTGCATGCGGCTCTGCGTTGAGACAGACTGTATCTTGTTAGTCAGACAACGACGGAGGAAGAGGGGCTCCCGCCATCCGCTAACTGCCACCAGTACTGTACCGACTACCGACCCTCGTCTGGCGCACAACGACAAGTCGATATAGGTGCGTACCGCCCCTGAACCACAGCACGCCCGTCGCGAGCCCTGGGCAAGTGTTGGTGCACGTCTAGCAAGCGCGGGGCAGCGACGCGCAAGAAACCCTGAGCTGCAGGAGACACGGACTAACAGGGCCAGAGTAGGCGTCACAGCCAAACCTTTTTGGCCGTGCTTGGATAAGACGACCGCACGCCTGTCGAAGCAAGATAGGCGCACCAAACCTCCCTGCCACCATGGCAGCGGCGACAGCGGGTAAGTGTTGGACGCCGCGGTGGACCCCCCACAGCGCTGCTCTTACATGTCAATATTACCTTACCTTCCCTTCCTGCCGTGCTTCGCTCTGGCCTTTATCTGACGGCGCTCCTCCCCTCTACAGGCTATGAGTGGAACCGCTCCTCGCCGCTGCGCTCCTCGCCCGACACTTCCTCTTCCATGTACCCTGACCGGCCGATTCGCCCCCTGCCCGCGCGCTCCCTGCGTGCACGCCTGTCGCCAGAGCAAGCCGAGTCGATCGTCTTCCCCGACAACCCTCCCGCCACCGGGCCGCTCTTCAACTTCCCGTACACGTCCAGTGAGCGCGGCAACCGGGCTTTGCGCACAGGCGAGAACGACCACCATGCGTGTCACTGTGGCCACACCCATTCTGAAGTAGAGAGCGAAGAGGACGAGGACGAGCGGAGTGGGCCGCTGCCTTCGTCTCCAAGCTACCACTACGGCAGGAGTGCGCCAGGCAGGGCTGCAGCGGCCTCGTCCAGCTACCACAAGCCAGGTTCTGCCTCATCCTCGGTGGATGGCTACGAGTCGTTCGAGAACACCAACAACAAGAAGAAGCGGAAGATTCCCAACATGGGCAGCAACAGCTCCCACCACGCGTCCCTCTCGGCGGATGTGGCGAGCATGAGCATCACGCACCACGAGAATGGCGAGGTCGATGACGGAGTTACTCGCTATGGATCCGCCCCCTCGACGCCACAGCAAAACAGCTCCGGAACCGGCATCGCAGGCGCAGGCAGAGGACGATTCGGGCGATCTGGCTCAGCGCGCTCAGAACGACGAGTTCTCGGTACTTCGACCAGCCTTGCAAATGCCAAAGCAAGCAAACGTACGGTGGCACCTCGGGAAATTTGACTTTCAGCTCAAGAGTCCGTGCGCTGACTATTTATCTTCTAGGTCCTTCGGAGCAGAGCGGCATCATCTCCACAGCAATTGCCAACGCACAAGCTACCCCACCGCCCCAGGGCAACGAGAACGTCAGTCTGCTGCAACAAGAAGCTGCAAAGAGCAGTGCAACCAAGACGCAGTTCACCTTCACCTGCGGCTCTGACTCGGCGAATAAGATGGTTTGGCCCGGCCAAGAAAACGGGCCATACCCCCAGCCCCCGGGCGCCTATCCCACCTCCACCGCACCTCCGCCGCCCCACCCTCAAACAGCTCGCGCTCGCCCTCCTGTCCGACCAGATGCTCCCGCCGTGTCTACCCAGGGCACTCAGACGAGCCCGACAATGAATGGAGCGCAGCCACCTGCAAATAGGGGTGCACCACTACCAAAGGGTGCGCAGCCGCCGCAGCAAGCCCCGCCACCTCGCAAGCCCAGGCGCAGCGCCTCCAAGCTCTACGCATACGCTGCTCGCAAACGTCGCACCCAACAAGAGTACGCCAATTTCCACAATCCTCCCAGTCAGCCCTGGATCTGCGAGTTCTGCGAGTATGAAGATATATTCGGACGTCCTCCTGAGGCCTTGATCAGACAATACGAGATGAAGGACAGGAAGGAAAGGCGCCGACTTGCAGAGAAGCGCCGACTGCTCGAGAAAGCTCGAATGAAGGGACGCAAAGGGAAGAAGGCAAGCAAGAAGGCGCAGAACAACGCGAACAATGCGCAGAACGCTCAGAACCAACCTGCTGGTGGCTACGACCGCCGCGATGATGGCTCGCTGGGTCCTGATGATGACTACGACGACGACTATGGAGACTATGATGACGGTGGGTCGCCACATAGCCACTCGTGTTGCCACCATGGTTGTCCGCATACGCAGCCGCCGCCAAAGGTTCCGCCATTACCTCCTGGAGATCCTCGAGCGGGCTCGTCGCTCATCAGCAACGGTGCCTAGCATCTGGACAAGACGGGGTGGGCCGTCTTTGTTCTTGCCTTTTGTGTTTCAGTTTTGTCATTTTTGGTTGCATTCGTGGTTAGAGAGGACAATGGTTGGATTTGATTCTGGAGTTTCCCGTGCCGGACGAGAGTCTTACGCCTTGGATACCGATTTTTGACGATCTCACCTCGACTGCTCTACTCCGACCTTCCTCTTCGTTCCGTTATCATAGCGTTCAGCATCGATTCTGCATCTTTTTGCATTCTTTCAGCAACTCGTAGCATCTCTCAGCATTTCCCCGGAGCTCTCTGCATGGTACCACTCTAATTGCCAGCATCACGACCTTTCTCGAGCCGAAGTTTAAAACGTAATTGAGCCCTCTCTTCGACTAAACCATCAACACCCCACTCAACGACCAATTCCAATGAAGGCCTTTACGTGAGATGGATGCCGCTCATCCTGCCATCCGTGGGCCACAATATAACGAAACAAAGACAGAGCTCGCTAAGGAGCTGCACAGCTCACATGTAGCAAGACCACTCTTGTCATATAGTCAAGTTCGCGGAGGCTACTTTCTGCGTGGTATGCTATACGCGAATTAGAATACTGATCGCGAGCTTGCAGCGACCTGTAGCTTCTCTCAATGTGAAAACACTAGCCTGTCAGCATTTTGCATTTCTGTTCCCTATTGCACTGGTTGCTGTAGAAGCCAGAAGGCTGTCAGCATGGAAAGATTCCGCTCTCGAAGACTCGCCAATAGGCTTCCCCGAAGCTCCGTGACCGCCCGCCCATGATTACCATTCTGCCAACGGCAACCCCACCTCACCATGTTGTCCTACAGCGTATAATGTCGTCAGAAAAATATCTAAGTATTCCACTCGTGCTAGATCTTGAATCCTTGACTACAAAACACCCCCTCCTGCGGTGACCAGGCCTCTCCACCACATAATCCACCACCACAGAAAATGTCCCAAGAGATTCACAAGTATGGAACCGACGATGGTTGGCACGGTATAATCAAAGAAGGAGGACAATTTCCACCTGAAAAAGATAGATATCATCTATACATCGGTATCCCTTCTTCCCAATACCCGTACATCCCCCAAGACTCACACGACGCCAGGCCTCTTTTGTCCCTTTGCCCACCGTGCCAACCTCGTCCGCCACATCAAGCACCTGGAACCTTTCCTCCCGATCTCTATCGTGCGTCCCTACCCCAAAGGCGAGCCCGGCTGGCGCTTCGACTCCTCCTACCCCAACGCAACCCCAGACCGTCTCTTCAACAGCCAGTTCATGCACCAGCTCTACTTCCGCGACGATCCGGCCTACAAGGGAAAATACAGCGTGCCGCTCCTATGGGATAGGCAGACTAACCGCATCGTTAACAATGAGAGTATGGAGATGCTCAAATGGCTCCCTCACGCCTTCGACAGTCTGATCGAAGACCCACAGCTTCGAGAGATGGACTTCTACCCAGTCTCCCTACAGAGTCAAATCGACGAAGTCACTCCCTGGCTGACTTCCCTCATCTGCTCCGGCGTGTACAAAGCGGGCTTCAACCCCACACAAGAAGGCTACGACACCCACGTCGTCCCTCTCTTCGGCGCGTTGAACAAGCTCGAGAAACTAGTGCATGCGAATGGCGGGCCGTTTATTCTGGGCAAGCAACTGACGGAGCTGGATCTCCTTGCGTACCCTACGTTGGTCAGGTTCGATGTCGTGTATGTGCAGCATTTCAAGACGAACCTGGGGATGGTCCGGCATGATTATCCGGTCTTGAACAATTGGTTGAAGAATATGTACTGGAATGTGCAGGGGTGTAAGGAGTCGACGGATTTTAGGCATATTAAGGAGAACGTAAGTTGCATCTCTGTGTGAGGATGCGGTGACTGCGGACTGGGCTGATGTCAAGCAGTACACAAAGAGTCACAAGGATATTAATCCGCTAGCTATCACGCCTATGGGACCGTGGCCTGAGGTTGAGGAAGGGTATGAGGAGGGTTGGGGAGGGCTGAGGGAGGGCGAGGTGAGGCACCCGCTGGTATTGGAGGCGGAGGGGAAATTGTAGGGTGGTAGGGCTAGGTATTGGCTATGGACAGCACAGGCTATACTAAGTACTGGATGTGTATGAAACATTACGGAGCGAACTGGAATTATTTGCAACACTTGAATTCTCCACAAACAGTGCCACATGGGACGCCACACTTCTCCACACCTGAATCCTCCGCCGTAAGCGCAGAGCCGACTTCCGTTGCCTCCTCGTCACCACTCATTCTGGGTCTGTACAGTTCCGGTTGTAGTGTGACGGAGTGAACGCCGTACGCGTGCAGGCACTCCGTGATGACCTTGGCTTTCTGCATGAAGCTCTCCATATCTGGATCACTGACGACCACATGCGCACTAGCAATAGCCTTCCTCTGGTCCAGTCGCCAGATGTGTAGCTCATGAACGCCCATAATTCCCGGTATACTCTCTAAGTCGCGTTTCACGTCTTCGATCATCACGCCCAACGGAGCGGACTGGAGGAGGATCTTGCCGGAGCGCTTCGTAAGGGGAACAGCGGAGATCAGGATCATGATGGCGATCCACATCGACACTGCTGGATCAGCGTAAAAGCGAGCGGGAGAGTGGGTTAGCCAGATAATCAGCGCAGAGATGATAACGCCGATGTTGTTTATCGCATCTCCCAGGATGTGTATCATGACACCGAGGATGCCAAGGTCCATGCCGTGCTTGGATGGAGGAAGAGAGAGGTGCATGTGCTCTCGGTGGTGGTCAGGAGTGGATGCTATGATGTGTGCAGATGTAACTGAGAGACGTTCGACGTCGTGGCTGGCGTGGTCATGACTGTGGTTGTGGCCGTGTCCGTCGCCATGATCATGCTCGTGGAGGAAAGCAGCGCTAATGAGATTCAGGGTGAGGCCGATGCAACCAACTATAAGCACAAGCTTTGGGTTTTCGACACGCTCTAGGGAGATGAAGCGCTCAATCGACTGAAGGAGAATGCTCAGACCCAGGGCGAGAAGGAATGCGCCATTGAAGAAGGCGCCAAGTAGCTGTGCACGCGTCCAGCCAAATGTAAGATCTTGCGGTGACTCTTTACGTTCCGTCACTTGAACTGCAACTAAAGCAACAATGAAGCCGATAAGGTCATTCAGCTGTGACTATGTAAGTTTGGTTACCTCGTCCAATTTTCAGTACTTACGTAGTGGAAGGCATCTGCTACCAGAGCGATAGAATGAGTGTAGAAGCCGACAGAAATCTCTGCAACGAAGAAGCAGAACGATATGGCTATAACAGCTCTGAGGCGCGTCTTGCGTGATACTTGAAAGTGAAAATGACCCATGCTGTAATGAGAAAACTAAAGTGTCGATGATGATCCAGCCAGCAAGAAAGAGCAAAGTTGAATAGTATAAGAATAATGAATCATTCAAGGCACCCTGAGAACCGTGATGGCATGTGCACTAAAGGTTGCGCTGTCGCACAGTATATAGCGATTGGAATCAGTAACAGATCGATAACATATCGTTCGCTCCTTGAGACGTGACCATGTTGCGCTTGCCCCAAGGAAATACAACGTGGGCCCCGAGCCAGTGGCACCTACTCCAGGAGACCAAACACGAAGTCATGACGGGAGCGCCAACAAGCATCGTCGAGTAATGGATTGCACAAGCGGAATGCATTTGATCGAGGAGTAGCTAACTCTTTCGAAAGGGTTCACCACCAGCGGCTGCCTAACCAAGAAAGAGTAGCGTCGTACGGTGATCCACCCTATCAAATGGCCAGAACATGGACCCCTCGGGCCGCCACAAAAAGTCTCACAGCGGCTGTTACCTTTCACGATACTCTGATCTTCCCACTCTGCGCACCAGTCACTCACAAACACCCGTGAATTACCAACTAATCACCGCCTACTTGACACCATGGGCAACGGAGCGAAGTACGGCGTCACCCGGTTCGACTGCGCAAAACGCATGCTGACAGGATCGTAGAGCACAGCAGAAGCGTGACCGCAAGGGCGCTGACGGTCCCAAGGAGGCCAAGTCTCAGTTGAAATCCGTATGCCTCTCACAAAGTCGCCCGCCCTCGCGACGCAGGATCTTCTGAAACCTACAGACTAATCGCCAGTAGAACACCGCCGCTCAGACCGTCAAGTGCAAGACGTGCTTCCAGACCTTCCAGAGCACCACGAACCGCAAGCTTCTCACCGAGCACGCCTCAAACAAGCACAGCAAACAGTTTGTTGACTGCTTCAACGCCGAGGACGGTGTTGCCAAATAAGCGCACTCGAGTGTGGTTCGACGAGGCAGGACAGTTGTGTTTGGGCAGCAGCATGTGAAGGCGTTTTCGATGTGATGAGAGCATGAGATACCAATAGACGAAAGTGAGAGGATGCGAGATAAAAGTCGACGTGTTATGATACTTGGGCGTCGGGTTTACGGGTTAAAGCATCAATGCATTGGATATACCGCAACGTGCTATTCTCAACATATGTACCTCAGGTCGGATGCGACCTAAGATAACGCTCAGCACGACGTGACTGCGACCTTTGATTGGCTACTCGTCTTACACTGGTCCAGATAATACATGAACACAGATGCTGCGGGGTACTGAGATATCACTGTTTCCTTGCCTTACGCCGCGACTGTAGCTTTGAGATTTCCCTCGAGTTGCCTTCCGCTGCCCGCCAGTAAACTTCTGTATCAGGTTTGGATCGAAAATCAACTTTCGGCTCCAGCCGAGGGCCCCACTACCCCGCCAGAGTTTGCGCGCAGCAAGTTCCGAGCAGAAGAGACGAGAAAATTGAAAAGGGCTGATAGAAGTCAGATGAGTCTATTAATACAAAATTGCAGCAGTTTTTCATCAAATCAATCCAGTCGCTTTAGCTCACTTGGGAGAGCGCCAGACTGAAGTTCAGTCATTAAATCTGGAGGTACTGTGTTCGATCCACAGAAGCGACAATAGCTTCGGTGCCCGTCAATTGGGATTCCTCGATACTTTTTGCCACCTTGTGGGAGTCCAGCCATATGTAGTAAGTGTGTAGTTGGTGACATGATCATCGCTGCCTCTCTTTTGGTTCAAATCCCGTGTGCGCTCCTTCGATCCTCAGAATCACGACACGTCTTTTTGACACTACTCTTTAATGTGCATTCGTCTTATCAACTCAGTTAAATACTAGACCTACTCAGAACTTCTCTCAATCTTTAGGTAGTCTCACTTCTCTCGTGCGCAAAACGTCAAACGTTCCCAGGTCGCTCCATCAGTAACCGCTTGGCAAGTGGCGGCAGTGGCTTCGACATTTTATGCACTCGACCTCCTCCCTAGACATCTGCTAATCAGCATAATCGCTGCGCAGCCAAACGGAACAAGATGTAGACCTTAATCCCTTCAGTCTAGCCTCACGGCGCAAAGATGATACTTCGAGGCTTGCGCCAACCTGCAATCGCCTGGAACGGCTTCACTTCGAATCCATCGTCCTCCAAGCTCGCTACGATATCGTCTCCGAACCCAACCACCTCTTGCATCAAAGTTACGAAGAAAGGAACCCGTAGCAGCCTGTTCAAATTGTGCTTAATCAGCTCGAGCACCGCCTGGCGCATTGCATCATAGCGGGGCTGTGTGTTCCTCCACAGCAAGACAAGAGAGTTCAGAAACCGGTCCAACGGCGTGATGGCGGTCTCGAAGCTGTCATACTCGTCTGCAGGCGCTGCGACTGGGAAGCCAGGTAAGTTGAAATGGACATCAGCCAGCTGAGGCTCTGGCAGCATCAAGAAGCCAATGGTCATCTCTTGCTCCGCGAAGTCGATGTATTTCTTGACCATGAGTTCTTCCAATGCTGCGATGTCGTATTTGGTGCTAACGAGGTAGGTATGGATGTGATAGTCGAGTGTGGTCAACAGCGGAAGTTGCATAAATGCCTGTTGGTCGAATATGTAGTTCCCGCTGTCGATGAAGTGTAGCATGGTTCTGATGGCGTATGGAGGGTCGTCGCGAAGGCGAATGCAGCGTGTGAAGGTGGGTTCCTGGCGAGGAGTCAGCGAAGTTGGAGCAATTAAAGGACAGGGCCTTACTAAGAACGAATCGCCGAGGAGGTTTGCAAAGAAACGAGACATATCGCAGAGAGGATACTTGTCGACTTTCCTGATTTCTCTGCCTCGGTCGAATAAGATGATCACTTCGTTTGGGTGAATCTCTGGGAAGTGACTGTTCGCTTGTCAGCAATTGTAGCAAGGAGAGCCGTGGCTGCGTACCTCTTGAAAGAAGACTTCATAACATTTCTAACTGTCGTGCGATAAAATTGGTCTTCGTTTCGAAGAGGGGACGTAGAACGTGAGCAGTCGTGGCTGTTCAACGACAAATCGCCGAAACCGAGAGTATTTGGTGTCAATGGATCCGCTGGAGCATCACTCTCCAAGTACTCCTCGGGTTGAGTCTGGACAGCAGCTTTGGCTTGCTTAAAAGGACTAACATCTGAACGGACGTAAGGAGAGGGACCGAACATCGATTTGCCAACAACGAACGCCGGTGTCGAAGGAGAATCAAGTGACACTGGAATCCCTAGGTGCCCTCTACGCACAACTGGTGGTGGGAGTGCGTCAGTGTTGGATCCTGCTTCTGGCTTGGAATCTTCACTGAAGAGATCGTACTGCACAGCCGCGTAGGTATGTATACCAGGGCCGGCATACTGTAGCTTGTCAGGCTTTTGGTGACGGACTTGTGTGCCCGGTGTCTGTTCGAGCGTACAAGCAAAGGCTGGCGGGGCCTCGTTCTCCTGATTGTCGGGAGGGTGATACGATACTCGCTTTGCCGGCTGAGGTTGGTTGCTCCCAAGTCTGTTCTGATTAATTCGCAGGAAAGCTTGACTAAAGGCGCGTTTGCGCCGATCTTGGAGGCTCATCGCTTGAATACTGATATACTCTGGTGGAGGGAGGAGGTCGGATGTGGTGGCAGAACCCTCAACTAAGGCGTTGAAGTAGGCTGCCGACCAAGTGAGTCTTTCGACGCGAGCCACGCGCGTGGACGCGTCAAAGTTGCGTGATGCAAACGAAATGACGGAAAGGTGTGGGGCTAAGTGAAGGTGAAGAGAATTCCCAAAGTAGAAGCATCCTCTATTGCTGTTCTATATACGAAGAATCTAACATAACGAGGTCTTTCACCTATTTCCAGCGCTTAGCAAGCTCTTCGAAGAGATCTGATCGAAATTCGGGGACGTCATCCATCAAGGTCACTATGCTCGAGACCTCTTTTCCAATACCCAGAACAGCACTACCAAGGTGATCGGCGCAGAGTTTTACTGCCATACGCCGTAGATCCTCAGCTCTTGTTCTTCGCGAAGGTGCGTAGAGATCTCGTATGGACTGCGCGAACTCCCCCTCATCGCCTACCGCTGTCAAGACTGCCATAGCTAGCTTCTCGTACTTTTGCGCTGAGAGCTTCCGTAACCCTGGCATGCCGTATCGCTCTGCCAAAAGGTACGTGTCAAGGTGAGGTCGCAATGCCACCACATTGTAGAGTGTACTATTTGCATCGGCTCGTGTGTCTCCATAGTCCAACTGGTAGCAATATTGAACCATTGCAGCAACAGCACCTGGGTCGTCTGCGCTCAGGTCGACGACTCGTTTCGACATTTTCTGTTCTCGTTTAGCTCAATAGACCCGCAACGTGCGCAGAAGAGACTTACAGGATAATTCACTTTCGAATAAACCTTAGCAAACCATGCGCTATGGTGGCACATGATCGAGCGATCGACGTGGTAGTCATCATCTCGACAACGCACAAGCAGATCTGCATGCTGAATATCGACAATGCGCTCTGGCCCTAATATTGTCACGGGTGTGAGCATCGCTGTTGGCACAGGCATAGGCATGGGGTCGCTTTGGCGGTGGGGCATTTGCTGCGACGATGGCTTCTTTTGTAGACGTCGTCCAATATGGATACCATCTGAAAATGCTCTCATATGCCGGCTTCGCTTTACTGGTCCCCCAGATGCATTGGAGGAGTGGGTTGTTGAAGCAGACGTGTTTCTACTGTGTTTCGACGATCGTACAGATTGCGCCGAATATGAAGAGTTTGATGTATTCGATGCATTTGAGGACGCTCGCGAGCGCGAGAGGTCTAGTACTGAAGTAGCAGGCGAAGAATCCGCTGAGAAGTGACTGCCTGCCACATAGGGCTCGACCGCTCGGTTCGAGCCATCAGACAAACGATCGTGGTCCGAAGAGCTGATTCTGGCAATGTTCATGAGCGTATGCCGCTTCCATGGTGTTCACGTACTCACTTTTTCCGTGGCGCAAACTTTGGCTGGGCATACAATATGCCGGCGCTCACTCCCATGATATCCATGTGTCAAGATCTTCTGGTCAGATAGTTATCGATCCCAAGAGCAACAGCGGGCGGACGCGATGATATGGCCGCGTAGGCAAATCTTTGACCACCTTGTCCAGAGCATCCTGCATGCAGATCTTCGGTTTTGGAAGGCGCGCGAGCTTCACACAGCCAATGAATAACGAACGTAAAGATCTGAGATGCAGAGCAATGTACACAAATGGATGGTTGATCCTAGGTTCCGGAAGTACCAATTGGGAAGGTGCGTCAAATTGATGAGCAGCTACTACGGGGCCAATCAAAGGGTGGCTTTTGATTGAGCGGGGCACCGTGTGACCGCCTAGATAGTAAATTTGATTGAAGCAGACAAAGAGAGTCCGGCACTTTAAAAGAATCTGGGGTAAAATGTACCGAGCGTGACGTGCCTTGAAAGATCCGTGAGCTATGGTGACAGGAAGGTGACTTGCAGTCTATTCCAGAAGCCTGCTGTGGAGGGGAAGCCTCTCGAGGATTACAGCGATTGGTAAGGAGGGGAGTGATCTAGCGAACTCGGCTGGAATCAAACTGTCAGACTCGTCGTGCCAAACAGTTATTTTACCGTGGCAGGTGGTGCCAGAACCTCCGGTGACTTCGTGCACTCGAGTAACAGTATTCATCACCTTAAAGCTTGTTGTTTGAGGGATACAATACTCTATAGTTGATGCCGCAACGCCTTCTTCGGTTTCGGATTCCCCCATTATGCTATTGCACCAATCGTGATAAGGCTATCTGCACTACTTTCTGAGTGCAACGTGATTGGCGGTAGAGAGGCTCACAGAGCTGGCACAATGCCAGCTCCTCACGTTTCTGATAAAGCAATAGCGACACAGTGTGCTTAGGAAGATTCTTAGACCCTAACCTTCAGTAAGCCTTGCGGAACACTGGCCCATATGACAGCAGGGCCAAGGCTGCCTCTGGCTTATAGTTTCTGCGCCTGATGGTGATATTACAACAGTCAAATGCAGCGCAAACATAAGGCAATTGGACGCTCGAATCGACAATATTACAGATTGCGGTGTCGAATCTGAGCATCTTCACGAACCCACCGGGTAGTGATGTCACCAGTCAATCGGCCCGAAATTTAGCGTTCCAGGCCCATCTTGCTGTCTTCGGGTTGCAAGCACGGCTGTCACTGCGTCAGCGTGTGCGCCATATCCTGAATCTTTTGATCGTTGGTAATGCAAGGCATTTGGCTGGTGCTGAGAGTGCGGCTATCATCTTATGCGTGGCATCGATGTCAGTCGAACACCAATCAGGAGCAAGCGCATCGATCTTTCCGACAGGAGATCAGAGTGGATTGCTTATTCCGTCATGCGTTTTTGTCGCACTGCCGTCCATCTGGCCAAAAACACTTTAGTCAGGATTATTAGACTGAAGCTATAGGCGTCATCGAGTTTACTGGGGACGATGATGGCAGAATCCACGATCAATGGGGCAACAATGACCCACTAACGGCTGCCACAGAACGCATCTATAAGAGTGCCTGTAGAAGCAAACTTAAGAATCCTTCGCAGAAATCAAACTTGAATCATTACAAACACTATGGCCCCTCACGCAAATGAGCACGACAACGGCGACGGCTACCCTAAGGGAATCGACCCTAACGGCCACACTGCACATGCCCCGGATGGCAAGAAGAACGGCGATTTGTACCGCGACTATGTCGATGATAGGAACGCCACATCGGAAGAAGTGACTTACACCACGTCGAACGGTGTGCCATATCCTCATCCGTATGAGACACAACGTGCGGGTGAGAACGGCCCGTTGTTACTTCAGGACTTCCACCTTGTCGACCTTCTCTCACATTTTGATCGCGAACGTATTCCCGAACGTGTCGTCCATGCTAAGATAAGTCAATTGAGATCATGTCTGAGTTGCATGTGCTAATTGTTATTACGGAGCCGGTGCACATGGCTACTACACAACCACTGATTCCTTGGAGGATCTATGCTTAGCGGACGTCTTCAAGCAGGGTAAAGCCTGCCCGGTCACAGTCCGTTTCTCGACAGTAGGTGGCGAGTCAGGTTCGCATGATTGTGCTCGTGACCCCCGTGGTTTCTCTGTCAAGTTCAGGACCGACGAAGGCAACTGGGATGTCGTAGCCAACAACACACCCGTTTTCTTCCTGAGGGACCCAGCAAAGTTCCCTCATTTCGTAAGTGTCGTGTCATCCTGCGCACTGGAATCGGTTTAACATTCGACTCAGATCCACACGCAGAAACGCCACCCATCGACTCACTTGACGCACGCCGACGACTCTACAAACTTCTGGCACTATGCGTCACAGAACCCTGAATCTGTGCACCAGTTCATGATTCTGTTTGGCGACCGCGGAATCCCAGATGGTTACCGTAAGATGCATGGTTACATTGGCCACACACATAAGGTGTGTTCATTTCCCTTCGCTTTCACAACATAGATCTGACAGATATCTAGCTGGTTAACTCAAAAGGAGAGTGGGTTTACATGCAGCTCCACTTTAAGTCGAAGCAAGGCACTGGATTCATCACCCAGGAGGACTCAGCCAACTACTCCCCAGACTACTCCACCAAGGACCTGTACCAGGCTATCGAGAAGGGCGATTACCCTGGGTGGGATGTCTGCGTCCAGACTATGACACCTAAGGAAGCCGAGGAGCTGTGGGAGAAACAGAAGATTAACGTGTTCGATTTGACACACGTATGGCCACAGGACCAGTTTAAGCTGCGCAAGGTCGGAGAATTCTTCTTGAACGAGAACCCCCAAAACTACTTCGCAGAAGTCGAGCAGGTTGCATTCAATCCTGCTCACTTGGTGCCTGGTATCGAGCCATCGGCCGATCCCGTCCTCCAGTCTCGTCTTTTCTCTTATCCGGATACTCACCGTCACCGCATTGGAGCCAATTACCAGCAACTGCCCGTGAATGCACCTCGTGTGCCGTACCGTTTTGGTAACTTCCAGCGTGATGGCCAGATGGCCTTCTACAACCAAGGAGCCAGGCCCAATTTCCTCTCTTCGATCCAGCCGATCTCGTTCCGAAACAGGTCTGTTGAATTGAACAAGGTCCACAACAACTTCCAGGGCGATGCTATCACATTCTTGTCTGAGATTAGGTCTGAAGACTTCAACGCACCGCGAAAGCTGTGGGAGAAGGTCTTCGATGATGGCGCGAAGGAGCGCTTCATCAGCAACATCTCTGGACACATGTCGACCTGCACTGATGAGGAGACCATCAAGAGGGTCATCTCTATCTTCAGGGAGGTTTCGGATGACATCGCCACCCGTATGGAGAAGGCAACGGGCATCAAGGGCTACGATGGCATCTCTAACATGCAGTTCAACGGCTCCTTCAACGGCATGACGCAGGATCCCAAGAAAGCGGCGGCGAATGGAAAGGAGAAGAAGTTCCACGAGAGGAATGGTGCTCCACGGGTTGGGGATGTCACCAAGGCGTAGTGTCTCAGAATACCACTTAGCGAATGTGTTAATTTGTAGCTAGCAGCACTTCTTTAATTAATGATTGAATGAGCTCATACTTTTCACTACTTGCCGTTCATCATGATGAGGCTGCGATCGATCAAAGACGTGTGATTGGTGTAAGTGTGAATGGTGCAAGTGTGACCATAGAGCTGAATGGCCACATACTCCAAAATCTCCCACACAGGTCTTCAATCCAATTGCGCATGTATCGTGTGATGATGAGTTTATATAACTCTCTAAGGTTCAAAGATGATGCAGCGTGGCTACTTGGCTATTTCGGAGGATCCAATCTACACCAAGCAAAACAAACAGAAGCGGCAAACAAAGTTGTGGTCATCATAGAGAGTTAACTATCACAAGAGACAGCCCTGCAGCTTACCGGGTGGCTAATCGAAGCTGGCAAGGTGCAGTAGGTCTGCTTGGATAATGCTACTACGAATAGGTTGATAATAAACTGTGGGCTGCAGCTCTTGTCGCACTCTTCTAGGGATGAGCATAGCTTTAGCCCGTGCATGGCCGTGCTTGTTCGGAACGATGGCGCAGCATCTGCACATCCTGGGCTGAAATGCGTCGCGAAGGGCACGAGCCAGAGGGCTGTTGCTGCTGGCTGCTGGCTGCTGCTTCCGGCGGCGTGCCGCTCTCACGGCCGCTTGAAACCCCTCCTACGAAAACCTGGCCCGAGTTGGCGGCCAAGCGCCGTCCGTCGCCCAGCTTCGACTTGCAACTTTGTGTTGTCACTTGCTCGCACCTTCCAGGCAAACGTGCCCCTCACCTTCTTTCTTCAATCATGTCGCCAACAGCCCAGAGCACGCCGAAACGCCTTACTATCGCTCTTGGGCAATTACCGACTCTCTGCGCGCCACCTTGAAGCCAATCTTGCGGACCGGGGGCACCAAGCTGCAAAGTCACGTGCTACTGGGTGCAATCCGCGCTATGCCGTCTGGGTCACAGCGCCAATTCGATTGCCCCGGCGGGCGGGCCATGTCATTCACGCGCTCAGCGGTAGCGCAGTGAGGAGGCCCTCTTGAGGAGAATTCGCCAGGTCCTCTACTCCCGCAGCGCTGCGTCCGCCCAGCACCCCAGACACCACCTCGGCCCCAGAACATGCTGTCTCCCACTGACACCGTGTCGTCTCAGCTGCCAACCCACTTTGCAGTTGCACTTTAGAGCTCCAGAGCTTTTGTCCCGCCCGCTCTCCGCACCGCCCGCGACGCCTCTGCGCTCAACCACGCTCGAGATACGCGAGTGGCACGTCGCCATTGCGTCTCAATACCAGATCCGCCATCGAATTGCCGTTCCGCAGCTCGCCGCCAGTTTGTTGCTGTCGTCAACCCTTCGCTACCCTTCGTCTCACCTACACGCTCCAACGGCCCATTGCAGGCACATCCAACACAACGCAGCTGACCCGACGTGCTCTGGCCTCTGATCGTTCATTACATCTGCTTTAGAGCCGTTAGCTGCTCTGCGAGCAATGTCCCCGCGCCGATCGTCGAGGGCTCGCACCACTCAGCCTCCGTCCGCCGCCCAGACAGCACACAGCGTTTCGTCATCCTCGGGCTCATCAGCCCGCACTGATCGTGCGACCAAGACAGACCCCAAGCAGGCATCACCGCACAAGTCCTCGACCCCACACTCGCTCTCATCCGAAGAACCCGAAGAGCTTGCGCTAATGGACCGACCTTTCACACGGCGCCGAACGCGCGAGCAAGACGTCGACGACGACGATCTGACGAAACTCGACGACGATCTCGATGACGATATGGTCGAGGAAGATGAGGTGACACGCTGCGTGTGTGGTTACCAGGAATACCCAGGTCCGCCCTCGGACGCGGCCAAGTCACTGGAGGGTGATGACCTCAGTGGTCTGTTCATCCAATGCGACATCTGCAAGGTGTGGCAGCACGGAGGCTGCGTGGGTATTATGGATGAAGCCGCCAGCCCTGACGAGTACTTTTGTGAAGAGTGCCGCGAAGACCTCCACAAAGTCACAACAAGTCCCAAAGGGTACGTCCGCCATGCGGCAACAGCATTAATTGCGATGCGCTTCTGTTCAGCAGCATGCTAACAAGTCAATGCAGACAGAAGTACTCCCGCTACCTCCCTGTCTACGATCAACAGCACGGCAAGAAAGCGCGCAAGTCTTCTGTTTCCAAAGAGACTCTGTCCCCGTCGAGCCGCCACAACGATCGTAACCCGAGATCTAGTGTTGATTCACTTGGCAAGCGTCGATCCACGATGAACAGCAGAGCCGCATATGATGAAGACGAAGTACTACGAAAAGTGCTTGAAGAAAGCAAGCACGAAGGCGCGCCACCTTCAGAAGGTGGCAATCGCAAGAAGCGTAATCGTGACGATAGCGAAGAGTAGGTCTCTTCTACAACGAAATGCATTTTGTAAGCCGCCAAGTCTGACAAATCCTACTACAGGACCAAGCCAGAGGTCAAACGACAGCGGACCAGCTCGAGGTCGCCTAGCAACTCGCCTGTAATTGAATCGGAAGACGATAGCACGAAGGCGTCTGCACCGAAACAGAAACCGCGAGGCGCAGCTGCGAGGAGCCAACGTGAGAAGGAACAACGCGAGAAAGAGCGTGAACACGAACGAACCGAGGCAGCAAACAGACGAAAAGGACGTGCTGAGCGTAGGAAAGCAGATGGTATGTTCGAGACTATTATTGTTCTTTGTGCTCACCTAACGACCAAGCAGAGCCAGAAGCCTTAGAAGTCACACCTACCCCAACCGAGGAGCCCGCCGCACCTACCGTGATTTCGGCGTCTGCCCCACCTGAGGCACCAGTGGAGACGTCAAAGCCTCCACCTGCTCCTCGACGAGGCGGTCGGCCACCACAGAAGTCGCGCGGCAGACTTGGACGGAACCAATACTCGAGAGATGCCATGTCTGCTCCAAATGGCGCATCTCCTGCGCACGATCTGATCAATTCCCCACAACCGAGCGGAACGAACGGCAACAGCAATGGCCACGAAAGTAGCGACGGGGCTGCAGGGCAAAAGGCCACCAAGTCTAAGAACTCTCGTCTGCACAAGCTGTCATGGAATGACATCATGCGACCTGCCGGCGCGATGCAGAGCTACATAGCTCAGCGCCAGGTAGAAATGGCAGGCGAGAAGACGAGTCCAGCACCAGCTGTGCAACCTCCAACCAACGGAGAGCAGCACGAAGCTGAGGCGAAACACGAGGACACCGACTTGTCAGAGTTCAAGGAGCTCAGCACAACACAGATGATGGACCATCTCAGTCGCGACCTGGTACACTGGCAAAAGATGATCACCGAACAGAAGGAAAGGTAGCATCGCCCCCTCGAACGAGAACACACAATTCTGCATTGCATGACTGGCGCACCGGCGTTTTTGCTCCTTTGAGAGCTCTTGTATCTTTATCCACTTTCATTGCTTTATGGCGTTTCATGGTCCTGCAACTGGACTCGGCATAGGTTTGTCGACCAGTACGGATACCCTCCACTTCTGACAAGTGCGAAATGCGCACAGCATCCTTTGGTATTGGCGCCGAAAAATCTATCGGTAGCCTCACCGCATATTTCATAGTGTATTTTAGGGAATAGTTTGGGCGTTGGATCACGCCCGCAAGGCTTGTAAAAGATACTCAATGTCGTACGTAGAGACCACGTAGATGAACAGCATAGCTTTCATAATTCATTACTTCCACACTCTGTAATATTTTCATCCTCCTACCACCCATGCAGTGACAACACTACTCCTCTGGCTTCCCAACCTTGACTTCCAGCACCCCGCTCTTCGGGTCCTTCTTCAACAGCTCCAAAATCGCACCAAAGTTCTCGTCCGTCACGACCGTGTACTCCGGCCACACTTTCAAGTCGTACTCCTTGCTGCTCCAGTGGATCTTGAACTCTTGAATCTGCTCCTTGGTCTCTTGCGACTTGTACTTGCCCATGAACTCGGCGCAGTTGGGCGACGAGGAGAGCGTGGCGGTGATTTGCTTGTTGAGCGCTTTGAGAGAGGGTTTGGAGGAGGTGTCGAGGACGATGAATTCGTGACGGTTGGAGGGAGGGATGGTGAAGAGGATTGGGAACGACATTTTGGTTGTTCTGGTTTCTGGGTACTAGGTCTGTGATTAATTTTTCGTTTGCGCTGCGATGAGGGGGTGGTGGCCGCAACGGTCGCAACGGTCTTAAGTGTAGTCAACTCACCTGTCCTGAAGTTTATCGTACTGTGACGGCTAGTTGGGCGATGGCGTGTCTGTCAGATATGTCTACATGAGTCGCGATCTGGGGCCGCGCGCTTCTAAATCGCCTGTTCGTACGTCAATTGCAGGATTCCAAGCTTCAGGTGCTTCGTGTTACCACGCTACGTCATCTGACAAGGATGCTGGGCGTTGAGCCCGCTGCTGCAGGGGGGCCGTTTTGGGATAAGCGAGCAGGGGTGCGGGGATGCCACGCGAGAGGCGAAAACGAAAACGAAATCACAGTTCGGCGATCATGATGAGTTTAGACGATGTTGGAACAGTATCGTGAGATCGTTTATGCAAGGGGAAGATCCAAACTAAAAACAACTGAAACTCAAAAGAAGTATGGCCGAAGCCCTTCCTGTTCTCTAGAGACCCTTAATCTTCTCTTCGAGGGCGCGCTTTATAGCTGTGTGACGGTCAGTAAAGTCTCGAGAAAGAAAGCTGTGAACTTACCGTTGCAGCTATCATTCGCATCGCCGAACAGCATCTTTGTATTCTCCATGTAGAACATTGGGTTTGGCACATCGGCATACCCACTTGCCATACCTCGCTTCATGATGACAACGTTCTTACTCTTCCATGCATGCAAGACTGGCATACCAGCAATTGAGGATCCGGGCTCCAATGCGATAGGGTTGACAGTATCGTTTGCACCGATCACGAGTGTTACATCGGTATCTGAGAAGTCATCGTTGATCTCGTCCATCTCGAGAACAATGTCGTAAGGCACGCTGGCTTCGGCAAGCAGCACGTTGCATTGTCCAGGCATGCGGCCAGCGACAGGATGGATCGCAAAGCGGACATTGATACCTTTGGCTCGCAAAGCTTTGACGAAGTCAGAGATAGCGTATTGTGCCTTCGCGACTGCCATTCCGTAGCCCACGACCTAAAGTCGAGTAAGTATCTGGCACCAACCTTCTGTATACGAGAACTTACAATAATGACATTCTCAGCGTTCACCAGAGCTTCCGCGGTCTCGTCGGCAGTGATTTTGGTGATCTCGCCCTCGATCTTTGTCTGGTTCTGCGGCGTTGCAGCAATCCCGCCAAACAGGACGTTGGTGATAGATCTGTTCATAGCCACGCACATGATGTACGAGAGGATTGAACCCGACACGCCAATCAGAGCACCAACTGTGGTCAGTAGAGAATTATCCAACATGAAACCTTCGGCAACAAGAGCGAATCCTGAGTACGCGTTCAGAACGGTAATGACGACTGGCATATCCGCACCACCAATTGCCGCTGTCGTGGTATAACCCTGAATGAAGCTTAGCGCTGCATTACCTAACAAGCAAGCAGCGCCGATCAGAGGCGCTCCGGGTGCATATGTCAGGAAGGCTCCAAGCGTGGCGAAGTTTGCACCTAGAAGTGTTCCGTTGACAAGATGGCGACCGGGAAGAACCAGAGGCTTGGATGACATCTTGGCTGCCAGCTTCAAGAAAGCAACGATACTTCCTGTGAACGTTACGCCACCGATGAGAACACCAAGGTAGGCGCTGACCAAATGCAGTGTGGAAATGTCCCCAGTGTGGCCAAGAACACTACCTATACTGGTCAGGACAGCTGCAAGTCCGACTACCGAGTGAAGTGCAGCGACAGTCTGCGGTAACGAGGTCGGGGTGATTCGCCTGCCAATAGCCAATCCGGCAATTGTACCAATAGCGGCGACTCCTGCAAATTGCGTGAGCACGTCTGTTGTAAAGCCAACTGCTGCTAGAGAAGCGAGAATGCCGGACATCACACCAAGTATACCAAGGAGGTTACCACGACGAGCTGTGACCTGAGAAGCCAGACCTGAGAGGGATGCTACGCACAGAACGCTGCTCACAAGGTACCCAGCCTGGACGAGACCAGCCATGCCAGTCGAGACAGCTGCAACATATCCTCCTCCGAAAAGAAAGGCTGGGATCGCGTACAGCCAGGGATACTCAGGAGGATCGGTAGGTCGCTTGAACATATCCAGCATGCGCTTGGTGATCACGAAGCCTCCTGCGACGTTCACAGATGCGAGAAGAACTGAAAGCGCTCCGAGAGTCTGTGGGATAGTGCCTGGCAGATAACCGCCACCCATGACGAATAGGCCACCAATGCCCACCATACCAGAGATGGCATTAGTGACACTCATGAGCGGAGAGTGAAGAGCCGGAGCAACACCCCAAACGACACGATAACCGATCAAGCTTGCCAATGCGAAGGTGAAAGCATTTGACATAAAGAGAGGCCTGTATCTTGTCAACGCTGGCGTCATCCTCACTGAATAGCAGCGTCTTACGAAGTGTATTTGCCAAGGGCAAGAGCAGTAGTCATTCCTGCAGTCACAGTCGCGACCTGGCGGGATTGAGTCTGCCATGGAGTCAGGGCAACTATACTTGCAGCTTGGTCCGCGGGCGAGGGCGCCGCTTTCGCTTGCGCGGGCGGAGGAGCTGGCCGAGGGGCAGGGGGAAGGATCTTTCCATCATAGGTAACAACAGATCCGCGTGTGACCTCGTCTGTCAGATCGACGTCGTAGTATTTCTCTTTCTTGTCCTTAGGAACGAGTGAGAGAAGAAGCTTGGTAACGTTGTTAGAGTAGAGCGTCGAAGACTGAGTGGGCAGACGGGAGGGCAGATCAGTGTAGCCTTCGCAGGGTTAGTCTGTCTTTACCAACAATGGATTTTGCTTACCAATAATAGTAACGTCCTTGTACTTGACGAGCTTCCCAGGTTCAGTTGCTTCGCAATTGCCACCAGCCTCCGCTGCGAGATCCACGACTACGGATCCAGGGTGCATGGCTGCCAACATTTCTTCATGGAGTTAGCAGTCTGGTCGGCAACAGAAGCCTTACATGAAAATCTGCAGGTCAGGGTCTTACTTACGCTTGGTAATGAGTTTCGGGGCAGGCTTTCCGGGAATCAATGCGGTTGTGACCACGATGTCGACTTCACGACACTGTTCGTAGAAGAGCTTCATCTCAGCCTCAATAAACTCTTTCGACATTACCTTGGCATAGCCGCCAGCTCCAGAGCCGTCTTCCTCAATCTCGACTTCGATGAATTCAGCACCAAGGGACTGGACTTGCTCGCGCGCTGCTGATCGAGTGTCGAATCCGCGAACAATGGCGCCCATTCGTCGTGCCTAGGTGCGATCAGTTGATGATGGTGCATTACTTGATACTAAGCTTACGGTTGCAATTGCACTCAAGCCTGCCACGCCAGCTCCAATGACAAGGACTTTGCAAGGTGGGATCTTTATGTGGTTAGTCTTCATGATTTCATGATATCATGTACTTGAGGTGACTGACCTTTCCAGCAGCGGTAGTTTGCCCAGTAAGAAAACGTCCGAAATGGTTTGAGGCTTCCAGTACAGCTTTGTAACCAGCAATGTTGGCCATAGAACTGTCTGATCGTCAATCATCTATGGTAACACCACCGTGATTATGTGCCACTAACCTCAAAGCATCGAACACCTGCGCTCGAGAGATGCGAGGAACCATATCCATAGCAAAAGCAGTAGCCTTGCGAGATGCAATACGGTCTATGATATGCTTGTTCTGAACAGGATAAAGGAAAGAGATAATCGTGGCTCCTTCACGGATAGCATCAACCTCACTGTCTTCTCCGTCAATGCTGAGTGGTCTGACTTTCAGCATAATGTCGGCCTCAGAAAACACGCTTCTGCGGTCGACAGTCTTAGCGCCAGCCTGCTCATACGCCTCATCGGTGAATTGAGCTTCGGCGCCGGCACCGCGCTCAATGAGAACTCTGGAGAAGCCCTTTTTGAGTAGGAGTTTGACATTTTGGGGCGTGATAGCGACACGTCGCTCGCCTGGGTAGCTCTCTTTGGGGACACCGATAGTCAGGTTTGAGTAAGGCCCAGCGCTGAATGGCGGGGTGGTAGGGATCTCTTCGTCATGCGGCTCCGCTGCAGCATGAGATGCATAGCGCGTAGCTGTTGTACGCTGGATCCCCGTGACACGCTGAGGCAGGCTCCAAGGGCGCACGCGAACCAGACTCTGGACGCTCGCAGTTGGCAGACTAGCGGACTTGGAATGGAACTCGTGCTGCAGGCCAGGTACCGTAAAGAGGGAGGAAGAATACGGCTTGAGGCCACGGCGGCCACCGTGGGTACGAACAGCAAGGCGACAGCCTGCAATGAAAGGAACAGGCGCGCTCATGATGCAAGCTGAAGGGGGAACGAACAAAGAAGGCTGTCTAAGACCCGCATCTGTTGGCAGGTAGGTGGCGCGACACACAGCTAGCTAGGACCAGGCGTGATGTGAGGAGCACCAAAGTGTCACGGTTTGCGGAACACAGGTACATAAGGGCAGTACCTTTGGGCACCATTGGCATGTACGCGCCTCTCACCTTCTGTTTTCCCGCTTAGCCATGCTTCCCCGCACGTCTACCCCTCGAGCTTCGGTCGCACTGCGCCAGGACGCGCATTTCAGGGTCCAAGCACTCCAATATTCTATTGCGACTGAGCTCTGTCTTGCTATGTAGCAATTAACTCGACCATCTCGCAATCCTATCGCGCTGTATCTCGAATTTCGTAGAACCTAGTACTTTGCGCTACCCCAGACGTTCACACGATGATCACGCGGTGTGGGTCCGGCTGTCGCAAGACCCACCTTCCGGAATGAGAGTATTGGGCGGAGAGCGCGCTCATGCGGTTGGTCCTTTCAGGCGTCCTTCCAAGACATGTCTTTTCATTCAACCACAAGTGGCGGTGACCAACCCACTGCTATACAACATTACTGAGCTCTGTTAAACGTGGTGGTGGATGCGTTGACAATATCGCGGAGTAGCACAGAGCAAGGTTGAGTCACGCGACATGCAAGACACTAGAATGAACAACAAACTAATACATTAACTCGCTATAATCGACGGTTTTTACAGTGTCGTCGTGACGATAAGCTAATAAGCTTAATGGATCATGAATATGTACACATGACAAGAGAAAACCCTTTCCCTACATCAACCATCCGTCTCTCAATGCCCCAAGCGCCAAAATTGCTTCAAATCGTATCACTTATCGGATGTACTGAGAACTCTCGGAACGTTTAATGCCTCCACTGGAAGCCCCAGTCGAAGTTGGCCTCGACAGCGACATCAAAGGTGTAAGAAGTTCCGCAGCTCCAGCCCTGGCCGAATGAAGAGGAGATGTCAAGGGTAGCCTCGCTGGAAAGGAAAGACTTGCTGAAGAGACGGCAGTGAGTACCGTAGCCAATGCCGTTCTTCTCGAGATAGGAAGCCTGGAACTGGACGCAGCCAGCCTGATTACCACCGAACCAAGACATGAACATGCCGAACCAGCCAGAAGCGCGGTTGACCTGGTTCTGCTTCTGGGCGTAGGCAGCGCAGACAGAGGCATCATAAGGACCGGGGAAGGTCTTCTGACCAATGCAGTAGCGGGGGTGGTCGTGGACCTTGTTCTTGCAGTTCTGGGGCTTCTTGCAGTTCGGGGGAGAAGGAGGGGGAGGGGGGTTGTTGCCGCCCGAGTTGTCACTGCCCTTGTTGTAACCGTTGGATCCAGTGATAACGACCTTGAAGTTGTCGCGGCCACCGCCAGTGTTAGTGGCGGTATCCTTTGTGACCTTCTGTCCCCAGATAGAGCACTTGTAGTTGATGGTAGAGGGAGGCTGATCGCAAGAGCACTGCGAAGGGTTCCATGCGGGATCACGCTCGATGTAGATGTTGAAGCCAGTGCAGGTCTCGACGGAGTCGCAGAACTGGGAGCAGCCTGCTACATCGTAGCTGTTAAGGGTCTTGTAAGAGATGTAACCACCGCCAGTGGTAGCACCCTGGAGGTTGACGAAGGACTGGGAGTAGCCAGTGGGAGTCTTGGCCGAGACAGCGAGCTGCTTGTAGTCAGGGTTGTTCAAGAAACCGTCAACGGTATCATCCTTGGGAGGTGTGCCAGCACCTGCGGGCTGAGGAGCACAGGGGTCCTCGGGGTTGATGAAGCCGCAGTAGGTGCCAACCTCGATAGCAGTAGGGCAAGCAGGGATGCTAGTGAAGGCATTGGTGTTGGTCCAGGCGACAGGTGTGCAGGTGGAGGGGACAACAATGCTGGTTGGGGTTGCGGTGATGACAGCTGGGGGAGTGGTCGTAGGACCGGGGTTGGAGCTAGGCTGAGGCTGAGGTTGAGGCTTGGGAGCAGGGTTGGAGTTCTTCTGGGGCCACAGCCACCAGAAAGTGCGAGCCTCAAGGGACCTCTCGTTGAGGCTCCTCTTGGCGGCAGCAGCGGTAGCAGGACCTGTCGCGGCAGCGGCAGCGACAGACTGGGCAGAGCCTTGGACATAGGCAGTCTGCTGAGCAGGGCCAACACCGACAGGAGGACCGTCTGTAAGGACAGCGGCATCAAAGTTGGGAAGGTCGAAAGCCTGAGGAGCCGGGCTAGCGGCGACGAGGGCAGCAGCCCCGAGGACGATTGCGTAACGCATCGTAAAGGATGTTTGTATGAATGAAAGTCTGAAGATTGGAGTAGTGAGAGACTGGTGTAGAAACCGATGCTGATGATCTCTTCACACGGATTACTCTGATCCTTATATACTCGAACCTCGATTTGAGAAAGCGCCTTGACCTACTGACTGATTCCATTTCGAAGCCACTGCGGAGACGTAGTATTCGCCGGTGCGCCGAGCTGCACCATGGCCGGTGGACTCCCGTTGTTGTCGAGTACAATAGTGTTCATGGGTGACAGGCCAGACTAGGCAAGCCTTCGGTAACAACCAGCCATCAAACGGGCGTGGCTCATGCAGGTACATGGCCTGGCCACCAATTGAGGCGCCATCGAGGCGCCATCAGCACTTAAGCGAGCAGCTAGTGTGGTGTACGATCGGGTTAGACGCAAGGCTGGCTGGACAAGCGAAAGCTTGAGTTGTTTTTAAAAAGATCTGTCTTGCGTTTCATGCACGCGCTAGCTGAGTAGCACGAAAACCGCTGTTTGCTAAATCAATAGTTCCTATGGCAGCTTTCCCTCACGATGCAAACCTTCTGCAAGGCGATGTCGCCTTCGAAGAAAGTATGTGTAGTTGAAACAACGAGCCGCTATTTATGGAGCATGCAATGTGTCTGCGTCATACTGATTCCAAGCGACACGCACCAGAGCTTGCTACCGGATTCCAAGGTGGATCTTTGACGTTCAGTCAGGACAGTCTCCACTGTAGCTGTGCGAGACGATTACTTTACCCCTCATTGACAAGGCCGTAGTCTTGACCACAGTCCTCCGGCTTATACCGTAAGCCTCAGTGGCGAGAATCTGGACACAATAAGCAGTTCGGAGATAGCTCTGGACCTGAGTTTGGAGGTCATCGAGCCGAGCGCCCGAGTCAGCTCATGAGGCTTGCTCGACGATAGGATCTTGACCTGACCGGGGCTAGTAACCCACGTATATCGGGTGATTTGGAAGCTGCAACCTCCGTCGTCCGACAAGGGACCAACTGTCCGTAGGTCCCAAAGAACCTACTTGGGCAGCGTGCGAGGCTTGAGAACCGAACTTTTTCCCTCGTGTGAGTCCACTTTTTCACGTTGTGTTGACCCTGGTACCGAAGCTGGTGTACCAAGTGCGGGTACGGTCTCTAGCGCGCGTTCACAAGAGGTAGCGAGGAACCATCCCCAATACATCGATTGAGCCTGTGGACTACGTATGCGCAGGTTTGCATGTGCCTGAACATAAGCACAGCAGCACGCGACCTGTACGAACAGAGAGTGCAAAGACGGTTTCGTTCTCAGCTTAACGTTTTGGGTCGAGCTATTGAGTGGGTTGCAGATGCTTCACAGGTTCCGAGAGGTCTGGCGAAGCTACGATGGAAGGAAAGATGCATACGGTGCGGTCATCATGTATTGCCCTGGCTTGGCCAACGACCTGGCCGAGGAGAGTCCCGGCGTGTCCATACGAAGGGTTGCTGCAATCAGTGCGTCCGAAAAAGGAGGGTGGCCTGAATCGTTTTCGACGATGGCAGGTGAGAAAAGCGGAGCAAACGGCCAAAAGCAATCTAGCGTGCCGCGCAGGAACCATTGATCTTCCCGCCCGTGATCATCCCCTGAGCTTAGCCGGCCAGCCCCAATAGCCTCGAAATCTGGTGAGCTGCTCGCCCAAGCAGCAGCATGGCACCAGTCCTGAGCTGAGCCACACCCAAGCATGTCCGAAGCCACAGGTCTACCACGCGGCATTTCTTCAACCTCAGCCCACACCACAATGTCACCACGGTTCGACCTGGGACTAGAAGATGGATCGTCACAGAACCTCCGCCGAGTCTGATCTTCGCCGATCATCCGCTTGTTGTTTGTTGTTCAGACGGGTTGCTCAGGACTGACGATTCCTGGCGGATGCCCTAGCGCTCACGTCCGTTGAGTGGAGATTGGAAGCTATCGATAATGTGCTGCCGAATAGGCCGGTGAAGTGTGCTAAGATGCAGTTTCATATTGCACTAGCGCTCTCGGAGCCTCGCCGGATGCCCGCAATTCTCGTAATGGTCTTCGTCGCGATCGTAATCGATGCGCTCGTCTCCTGCATCATGTATTGATTTGAGTTACTTTGTGAAAAGATCTCGTCAACCTTGTCTGTTGATCGGGAGCGACGTCGATCATGTGCATGCGATGATTCCCGAGCGGGTGTCAAAGTATTCTTGAACAACTGCCGACTACTACGCGCCCTTGTCATCCAATGTCCAAGAAACATATACAGCCCCTACCTCTCGAGAATCAGGTAGCCACGGTCGTCTCCCCTCTCCTGGTACTCCCATGGCATGGAGGCTTTAGGACCCTGATCCAAAAAGTGGACGGAAAGTATTTGGGTAAGGGTCTCCCTCCGGCCAAATTCTTTTCTCCGAGGCTCAATCCTCAAGTCTGGTTCTTGGCCTTACACCAGCCTCATGACATTTGATGGTTCAGTCCTTACCTTATATGGTAGGCGCGATCAGATCATACCAGTCGTGACGGAGCTGAACTCGCTTGGCCCTAAGGGTTTTCACGAGGCTCCGCGGCACCTCTTTTGCTGTTACAAAGAACTTTCAGGGTAGCCGGCATGCTGGCCGCCTCCCGTCATACTTACTAACGCTGCATTGCCCATTGTTTCAAAAGCCATGTGGCTACTTACTCGCTTAGATCAGGTAGGGCTGACGGGTTGGGGTTTTTGGGTGTCGTTTTCGTATCTGTACCACGGGACGCTGATAGTCCAGACGAATCACAGATCCATCGTGTATTGGCTTTGTATGCCTTCTTAAAGGGCGATGGGTCTTGATCGCTTAGCGGAGTTGTCTGTTTGGGTTCGTGTTCACTTGGCCGGGCTCAGCGTTCTGCGCGAACAAGCGCCTAATGTCCGAACGGAGGCATGTGAACAAGGGAGTCGAAACATCAACATGTGATTTAGACCTCCGGGCTTTCAGATGCGCTGTTCAGCGTGTCCAATATAGCATACAGGATGGAAATAGTTTTAGGGTTAGTGTATCTGAACTTTCAATTGACGATCAAGATGCCGTCTGTGCTTAAGCACAAAGAAAACTTTGTTGGAGGAAGGAAAATGCTGCTGGTGCGATGAGCAACGAACAACTAGAAGAGCCTGATATGTGCGACTTGCTGGGTAGCCAGTGAGCATTCATGTTCAAGACTGTGCTGTCAGTGCTGCAAGAGGTCCTCAGAAAGGACTAGTGTATGTTGCCAGCTTCGAGTAGCTACATAATAATCTGAAGGATCCCAACTACACAAAGCAAGTAAATAGATGCAGCTCGTGATAACATAGCTATTATGGAGATTGGTTCCAAGAAGAGACTCTTCTTGTCTCTTACCGCGTAGCTGCTTTTAGCCAGCAAGGTGCAATATATCTCGAAACCCATCTTGTGTATTGTGACGTAAGCATGAGAGGAGTGGTCCCAGGGGTCAAAATGCTTGTACCTCTTCGTCAATGCCTTCTACGCCCTCAGCGAAATAGCACCATTCGTTCTTCATGTCCGGCCATTGGTCCTTGTTCAAGCACTTTGTAATTTCGGTCCTTGCTTAAAATGAATGATATGGAACAGATGGGCTGCCTGCAGGGACGACATCTGGCTTAGTCACTCGAAGTCATCAAAGGCATGAAGAATTGGCCGATTTTATAATGCAATAATCATTAGAGCTATGATAGCGAGTGTCCAAGCCATATCGTTGGGTATCAATGAAAAACTAATTCCTCCTGGTATCAAACAATCCCAAAAAGCAAAATCCGTGAACTACCATCAAACATCATCCGTCGTCAGTCTCCCAATATCACAAGCTTGTGAATAGCCATGATTCTTCATGTTTTATATGGTTGTTGGTTGTTGGGTTAGTTGTGGTCAATCAGAGCTCCTCAAGAACCCGGGCGTTGACAGTCTGCTGGATGGCATCGGGCTGCTGCTTGTACGAAGGGCCAGATGGGACAGAAGATGGGCCTGCGTGTCCCTCGTCTTCGATGGCTCGGGCCACCACATTGCCCGAGTCGGTTGGTCCTGGCATGAAAATGACCTTCGAGTTCGCCGACTTGGCCATCGCCTGCATCGCCTCGAGGTATCTGATCTGCATGGCAGGCGTACTGGATAGAATATCGGCGGCCTGTCTCATCAACTTTGCGCTCTCTACCTCTGCGCGAGCTGCGATAACCTTCGCTTCACCGGTTCGCTTGGACTGGGCGGCCATGGAGAGCGAGTCCTGCAAATCTTGGTTGAAGATCAAGTCCTTGATGAGCATGGACTCGACCTCGACACCCCAACCAGCTGAGGTCTCCTCAATAATCTCCCGGATCGATTGAGCGATCTCCTCTCGGCGTTCGATGACATCCTGGAGGACGCGGGCACCGACTACGTGACGAAGGGTGGTTTGCGTACGCTCAACAAGAGCCTGGCGAATATTGGCGATGCTGAAAGCAGCCTTGTGGGGGGATGTGATGCGGTAATAAATAACCGAAGTAAGTTGTAGGGAGACATTGTCCTTTGTCATGCAGACCTGCTTAGGAACCTCAACGATTTGGATCTTTACATCAACCTGAACAAGCTTCTCGGAGAGAGGGTTGATGTACACAAGACCAGGGTCGACAGCGCGCGCAAATCGTCCGAATTTCGTGACAAGTCCGACGTTTCCTTGGTTGACGGGCTGGTAGGGGTTTGGGCAACAGATGCAGCAGGGGATGGCACCAAGAGTACCAATAATTCCTCCAAAAGCATTGACCTAGATGATATCAGCGGTGTGGAGACGAGATACTCATATGTTCAACTAACCATTTTGCCATACCATCCGTGGGTGTCGGCGTCGGCATCATCAGGCTCAATAACCTTCGCATAGCTGGGCTGCAAATCCTCGCGACGAGGCGGCTGGACCTTCACAACAGGCTCTTCCAGGCGACGAGTGGGAGCTTGACCATTGGTGCCGTTGACGGGCATTGGAGCTTTGCCGTTGTCTTCCATTGTTGGAGCAGTCGTGGAAGTACTATATCTGGCTACGATGGGTCGTGTTGAAGATGTTGTTGATTCGGCGATCGTGTTTGAATCGTTCATATGTAGCACCATGTCCAAAGGAGATTGCTCCTTTATACATCAGACATTGCGACAGTAGATATGCTGCGGGGAAGCTAGTGGGTGACGCCAAGTGGGCACTTCCACATGTATGTCCCTCGCGCTAGCTAACGCCTTGGCCACTTGCTTGGAGGCTGTGCAGTGAGAGTACAACAAAGACACTGAATGCAATCACCATGGTAACTCATGTCGCACTGCATCGCACATGTCACATCTGGTACCAAAACGCAGCCTGAATTCAAGCGACTCTCTAAAATCTTCCGCGAGGGACTCTTTCTGTCTTCTCAATCAATGGAGCGCATTTCAAAACTCGGAGCGTGTCAAAGATTCAACACCGATCACGCATCCGAGCGTCAGGTGAGATCGGCACAGTAACTCCAAGGCCACCCATGCGCAGCTCCAAGTCGGTTAACACGGGTGACTTGTCTGTCCTATACCCGAATTGCGTGCACCGGTGTGCTCTCGTGACGTAGCTAAATCATCGCGGGTCTGCCTCAGTGGCTCAAACAATATCGAATTGTCCACACAGATCTCGTCAAGCAGACGTTCGCAGCATCTCCGCTATCAATACGTCAACAGCTCGCGCTTTCGGCCTGCCGAGGGACATCACGCGCTGCAGTAGCGCCACGGCTTGGGCACATCCTGGGCCCATTTCATTCGGCTCAGCCTTACCGGTGGCGTAGCGTCGAATTTTGGAAGCATCAGAGAAGCATTCTGAGGCTCATGTCCGTTCAGGCAGGGGATAAGGTCCTCCGGTGGATCGCTTCGAGCCTGCGGTGTCGGAGATCTCACGGAGGTCTGCACTGTGGGCAGAACGGCGCAGTTGATCTTCTTTCTCCGAGTGCTGCGGGGGCGCGCCTGATGAGGTGGCTGTACATGTTCAGGGTCCACCTCGTTATTCCCACGCGCTCTCGCGATGCATGCAACACCACAATATACAGTGAAGTCTGCCTGGTTTTCGCCACGTGAGCAGCGGATTGCATATTTCCAAGCTTCACAATATCGCACTCATCGTATTGCTGCTTGACCGGTGAAAATCATTTAGGAAATCCCTCTGCGCTGTTTGTGCACTGCCTCCACGAAGGCCTTTGCTCGCGATAAGACTTAAATGGCTCACCGAGAAGCTTACTAGAGTCACTGGTCAACCGCTGGTTCAGACTTCACGTCCCAGGGACTATTTCGCGCAACGGCGTGGTAGCATAGCCAGCAGTATTATTGCCGGCACCGTCTCATACTTTCGGTACTTTATGATCACGGCAATGTCAGATCTGTAAGCGCCCTACGATGCAAATAGACTCATGCTTGAGCTGAGCCCTCTGGCGCTCTCTTCAGGCGTCGAGTTGCCATATCCATTCTCCGGTATCGAGGCCAGCAACTGACAGGTGAGCACATGCTGTGTAGAGGTACATCGACTCGAAGCCCTGCAATACGGTCTACACAAGCGAGACCAAAAGTAATAGATCTCTGAATATAAACAGATGGACGTCGCGCTACTGGTGAGGCTGATTATTGTGCTAAAGAACACATGTGTTAGATATGCGTTATAGCTTCTGAAATACCTACGATCCGGTATGTGCTCAACCCCCATTATTGATCGTTGGCCGAGAAATCCCGGCTAAGCGATTGTTGTCGATCCTGTGGCCTGGGGAAATTGTGTGTGCCCTCTGATTTTCTTATTCACGAAGCTGTGGAATTTTTCTCCGTGTGAGATGGTCATGGCAAATCCAGGAAATTGTAACGGAAACATGTTCATCTTTGGCAGAACCATGGAGGAAACACCGAAATGAAATCGACCCAAAGAAACTGGCACAAGAAGATGAAAAGCTGGAAATATGTCTCTTAACATTTGCTCACTGTTGTCATTGAGCAACGACGAAAAGAGAAAAGTCACGACTCAATCACTCCTCTCCGTCAGGCGACGCTCCACTACCTACCTTTACAATCTTCACAACCTAACAGATCCCACGAAGATTACTCCTCCTCATCATATTATAGCTTGCCATCTTGAGAAACAAACAAGCAGCCATCAAGGTTGCGTGAGCAAACGTGCCCTTCCAACCGACCGCACAAGCAATTACAGCAATGTCTCTCACTGAAGCTCTCGGAAACCCCCTGGTACTGTTATCCTCACGTATTTCGGATCTACCAAGAAAGCGCAATTTACGACTGACATACATGTCTCAGATCTGAAAAGAGACCAAAAACTCTGCATGTTTTCCATAATCGTACGTTGTATCAGATGCTATTACGAGGAGAGTTATTGATCACGGTACCAACTCCTCAGCCGTAGATACGCACTAGCCATGTATTTCGGCTCAGTCCAACGCAGTTCGGATCCTGACACCTGACCCCACGATCTGCTTGGAACGATCTACCTAGCTGACAGGGCTGCGGTGTCGATCTAAATTGTGGGGTGTCTTTAACGATCATGGGAGAAATGTATTATGCTGATGGAAGCATGATGGCCTCTTGTTAGTCATGTTCAGGGTAGTGAAGCACACAGATTTGAGTTGATGGCTATGAATGCTTGCGTGCAGGTGGACTTAAAGTCGCTATGTCACGAAAGCAATTTACTGAAGTATGCGAATCACCTCATCAGTCGTGCCACTACATGTAAAGTGGCGACGTCGTATACATCAATACTTATCACCAGTACTGTTGATACTATATCAAAATCTACTTCTCAGACGGATTCACAATACGCATCATCACTTGGTACATGGTCACAAACTATCCTGGCCATCTCGACCATGTCCGTAGTGATTTACTCTCACAGAAGTGACCAGAAACAAGCAGCAAAAAGCATCGCCTCGCCCGACGTGAGACTCGAACTCACAGCCTTGGGATTAAAAGTCCCACGCGCTAACCCTGGAAACCTGTTAAAACTCGTCCGAATGTCCTCCGTTGAACTGTATGAACTTACAATTGTGCCAGCCGGGCAGAAAAAGAAGGCGTGTCCCCTGCCAGACTCGAACTGGCGGCCTTGGGATATCTGCTTGAGAAGCAGTCACAGTATGTTGACTATGAGACCCACGTGATAACCAACTACACCAAGGAGACCGAACGGCTCGGATGAGCTGTTGTGATTAGATAATCAACGACAGATCTGGAACATAGATATCAAAGGACGTTGAAGATGCAAAGAGTATTTGGTCTGGGTAACACAGTCTTCTATGCCTTTACAAATTTGTTGACGCTAGTGCTGTGTAGAGGGTGGGGCACTGAGTCAGTCTGCTTCTGCGGGACTTCGGCGGGTTGAGTGGGGCCATCGTGGACGTGAAGAGAAACATCGTGATACCGATCAAGTAAAGTAGGAGAGAGGCTGTGTATAGTTCTCCTGTTTTTTCGTGGTTCATACTGATGATCCTCATAACGATACTTACTGGTGGGTATAAGCATGATATAAATGGAGGCAAAACCAGGTGTAGGGATGACTCTTGAATCCTCAACAGGAGTCATCACGACATACACATTTGTATGCAGGTCGTATGGGAGAGGCGGTAAGGGTGCATGATCTTGTTCGGATCGTGGAGAGAGGTGCCGGAGCCTCAATCACCCCGCGGCTGAGACACCACACCATCTCGAATTGCCCGCACTATATTATCCACTTGGGGTATAAGGAGTCGGAGCCTTGCTCCACGGGACAATTACGGGACGGCGCGAGGGCTGGGCACCAAGTGAATCAGACTGCTCTGAATCAATATCCATATATCGCTGCCACGAATTCCTCTGGATGCTTGTGCGACACCATCGAAGACCGAAGAAGTGAGTAGTATCGACGAGGTTCAAAGCCCTGGATAGCCGCCGAGTGGATCTTTCATTGGGCTGCATGCACCGCAAATCCGACCCAACGCCAAAGTGGATCCGCTGGGCAGCCATGCGAACAGTCTGGTGGTCTACCGGTCGCCCGGAACCCAACCAAGGTACTTTCGGGCACCAAAGGATTCGATTTCTCGAGAAATGTGAGCAGTGACTCATTGTGCTCTCAAGAGCAAAACCCGGTGGATGCGCCGCACGGTAAGACTTGCTAGCCGAAGCTAAAGCAGATTAGTCGGTAGCCATCCATCAACCGTGATATGTTCACAGGTCAGTGCGTTCCTCGAGGTGCACGAGAATGATAAGGGAGATGTCCAGATTGGGAGGATCCACTGGTTCTTCCTTTTTTGTGGTGGTGTTGTGGGTGACGCTAGGCGAATGCGCCAAGTCTTCAGTCGCAACTGCATGAGCGACCTTAGGCTCAATAATATCGATCCTGGTCTCTTCGAATATAACAAGGCAGTGGATGTTCGAGAACAAGGGAACGTCGTACGAATTGCTAAGTATGAGGTCTTCTGGAGCGAGACCGTGCCAGCTTTCTACATCCTGAGCGTTGGAATATCACTGGAGTGTAGTTTCGGTTTCAAGTTCGGGCCTGAACCAGCGACAAACATGAACGATACGTGCTGAAGTCAGCTATCTCTCAGCATCGAATGATTATCATCCTTTTAAGGATAGATCAGATATCCATCGAGGTTGACGATTCTGGCATCTCTAAACAGTGACAAGTTTAGCACTGTTTCTGGGACGTGTACAGCTTCTCCTTGACCTGGTACTCGGTTCTTCGATGTCGCGCAGCACAGTGGAAGAGCACATGTAGTTGCGCCAAACGGAGAAACAAAACAAGCATGTCTGGCAGGAGGCGAAAGGGCCATAGCCGGAGTCGTACAGAAGTAAGAGCCACGTCTATCAGAAAGAGGGTGGAGGGTCATTGGCCGTGAGTGCACCTTGGAAGAGGTCTAGACGGGCCACAGCTCTTGCTCGCAGCAAGGTGATGATCAAATAGAAGGAAGGCCATTATGTCTCGAAATGCCACTGGCACCATGCGTGCCACTGAGAGGAATGTGAAAGTCCCAATCAAAACGAAACGGAAGCCTGCATGTCGTGCTCTCTCAATGATGATTACCACATTCAAATTGTGTGGAACACACGGTAAGCGCAGCACACACAGTGACGGCAATTGCGTGTGCCACAACGCAAGATGCGCATCGGTGCAGAGCTGAGATATGACAACAAAGTGCTGTGATTCCTTCAAAACGATCTGCCAGAAAGCATGGGAACCACTCGATGCCATGCGTCTTTCACCGGAATCCTTGGGGTAGCGGGGTATCAGATGCAGAGCTTCGTCAGCGCGCGTGATGAGGGGAACTCCCGGAACGAGGCGAGATGGTTACACCAGGTACAGCTGTCTTCATATCGTTGGTCCAACAACCGGGCGTTGTACGCTAATAGGTGGCAGATTCTCAGAAGCCATGCTTCGCGTCGACCAGACGGATAGTTGGTCAGCTCTGATGCTGAACGTTGGAACGGACCCGCGTGGCGAAGGACACATATTCCGTCTCGCTGCGGCTTTAATGAACAGTTGCGAAATTGAGAGTGCTGTGTTGTTCCTGCATGGCCGACGCCAACTGACGTGGCTAGCTCCAAGGGAAGGATGAATGGTCTGCGCACGACTGTGCGTCACAGTTCACGACGGATGGCAGCAGATCGAGCGTAAAAGCAGATGAAGCTAGGAACGAGTGGTCCTGCCATCGTTCACCGTGTGGAACGTGGGGTGGGATTGTTGAAGATGCAGAAGACGTACCAGCTAACGGATAGATGACACGGGTAATGGAGCTGGCAGAGCAGGGATCGACGAGACTAGATCCAGGACAGGGTTGGTGGCCGCACTTAGCGCAGGCTACCAGACCTCTTGTGTGCTGGCGATGAAATGGTCGTGAATTGAGAGCCTCCACGAAGCGGTGAGTGCGCCCACAAGCAGCAGGAGTGGACGGTAGCTTGCATGAGAATGGCGGGCAATCCCGGCTTCTGTTCGTCTCCTACGGCACTCTCTGACCAGTTGGGTTGATGATGCAGCTCTGGATGAGACGTTCGCATGTCTGAAGGATGGCCAATTGCGATGGCTCGTCTGGGAAAGCAGAAGTAGCTATAATTACGCACATGGAAGACGCTGATCGTTACAGGGTATCGCCTGGTGAGGGAGTGACGGCATCGCAAAGGGCACCCGTGTGTCAATTGCTTCAGGTGTCAGGATAGTCCGGGACAATGAGTGCGCGGACTGCGTGATGACGCCCACCTCTCCCGAGGAATGCTGCACAGGGCAGAGATGGCGACACAAGCGCAACTGTGCACTCGGTCCGCAGTAGCAAGGCGCCCGCCGTATGCAGAGCCCTATTCGACATCGACTACCGTCTGTGAAAACTGTGTGGACGCTGCGTCACTGCGGCGCATTGTGGCCTCGAGAGCAAGAGCAGAAGCAGCAGTCTTGTGACGGCGTGAGCATGGCGGGCGGGCGTTCCAGCAGGGTGTGGGCATCAAGCCGGCTGCAGTGCGCGCCCAACGACGTTTAGACGCAGCGCGCATGAGAGGCTACGGCCAACTGGGGCAGTTTAGCACGACAGGGCGGCTGGGCCGTTTTGAAATTTTGCTGGCGGGGATGCGTCTGCGTCGCAGCAGTCGATGCCCGAATGCGCCTGCATGCATGCCTGCAGCGCACTCAGTCACCCCAGACTTCTTTTCTCACGCATGCCCGCTCCCTCACTCCTTCCTCCTCACCCAGCCGACTTGCCATGAGACGATAGCTGGAGCAGACCCATCCCCCGCCCGTGCAAACATGCGCACCCCGCGACCGTTGACCGTCGCCTAATTGTAGTCGCAGTCGCAGTCGCAGTCACAGTCGCAATCAATCGCCCCGCCGTGGCCGTCCGCCCGTCCAGCCCAGCATTTATCGATAGCCTCCCGCCGCTAGACATTTCTCCCGCCCAGTCGACCGCCCAGCAGCCAGCCAGCCTGATGCAGCGACTGACCTCGGGCCCTGAGCCCACCATGGCGAGCAAGAAGCCGCTGCAGCCCACCGTCGAGGATTACTTCTCTGACGACGGCCATGGCCAGGGCGTGTCCATCGAGCCCTTTACCCCCGACCCGTCGCCGGGCAAGGCAAACGTGCGCACCAAGCGCTCCAACCCGGACCACATGGGGGCCGACAGGACCCCTACCGGAAGGGTACCAGCAAACATCGACGTCAAGAGCGACTCTGGGTATTCCAGCCAATCTGTCGCCGGCATGAGTAGCGCTGATTCGGCCGCAAGTGCTGCTTCGTCCCAGCGAGGCCCGCCCGTCCTCCCTGCGGCTCCGTCCCCCACCCCAACCCAGAAGCCCTCCAGGCCTCCCCACAGCCGCCAGCAGAGCCAGCAGAGCTCCCAGAGCGCCTCACGTCATCCGCTATCTCGCAGAGACTCGCAATCTTCTCGCCGCCCCCATAATACCGAACGCCGGCCTAACCCACCGGGCCCCAAACGAAGGGACAGTCGCAACGATGAGTGCACCACGCCCGGCTGCCACTGCAGTCCTGAACTTCCAGAACCACGGCCACGTCCCCAAGCACGCCGCCTGTCCATGCTGAACACTCAACCTCACCCAGCCGAGTCTGCCCCTGACGTCTCCTCCCACCACATCTACGACACACGTTCACAGGTCTCCGATCCTGCGCAGTATCCATCCTCGCCAAGGGAGAGCCTGCCGCTTCGATACCATGCACCGCAAGGTGGACCAGTCATTCAGCCCGCTGTCTCCAGACGACTGTCAATCAACGGTCGTCAGCCACGTCCCACCAGCTACCATGGAGAGCCCAACTGGCCACGATCCGGCATGCATCCGTCCCACCCCAGTCCGCAGGAGCACGGTCCGCCTCCCTCGAGGTCAGCATACATGCCCTACGCTCAATCTCCGATGAACCCTCAGTACATGCCTGCCTACCCGCCACAGGGCCATGCATCCAACGCGTACTACCACCTAGCGCAGTCGATGCAGCCCATGCAGCCCATGCATGACCAACAGAGGCCTCCATTGCAGGCTCGAGCTCAGACAACTGCTTACGGATATCCTGCTCCAGCACAGGCCATTCAAGTAGAGCGTAGCGACAGACATATGCCCTCGACACGCTATCACTCCAACGCCCTGCCTCCGGCTCCCGCCCAGCGCCAACAGCCGCGCATTGCCTACCCCAACGAAGAAGATGATGGCACAGAGTCAGAATCCGAGAGCGAGTCCGAATCTGAAGCAGAAGCGCAGTACCCGCTTCGGAGGCCACAGCAAGGTGCTTCACAACGCCGCCCAAGCCTTCGCCACGCCAAAACCACACCTGCTCCTCCCGTCCCCGAGATTAGGCGCCCTCAGACGATTGTTGTTCCTCAACCACGCGAGTCTCGTAATCATGACCGCGGTCAGGCCCCTCGCACAACACGCCGCGACTCGATGAGCAGACCACCACTTGTCCCCACGATAAAGTCTCGATCAGAGTATGACTCCCCACGAGCTCGCGTCATTGTGGAAGGACCCAGGTCGTCTCGTCGCGATTCGCAGGTGTACGACCGACCCGTTCACAGGGAGCCCCGCAGGACACATCACCAAGAGTACAACGACTCAACTCGCTCCAAACGATCTTCGCGAGTCTACGAGAATGTTGCTACTAGCCACGACTACGAGCGCGATTACCACGACGATGACGAGGAAGTGGAACCTGTTGCTCAACCTCTTCGTCGTCGACGTGGTACTGATGTCGAAGGTCGTCGAAGGTCTCACCGTCCCGTCGAAGTTAGGCAGCAGGCCGATGCTGAGGATTACATCAACTTAAACCGTGGTGAACGCAAGACGCTAGCTGATCAGAGCTACGAGGTTGCTAGGAAGAGGTCTTCACGAACCTCTGGAGGCCCATCCGAGGCTGAGTCATCTCGAAGCAGGGGCAGTGACAACAACGGCGAGATCCGCCTCCAGTTGCCCAACGATGCCCCTGTCATACTCAATCTTACTGGCGATATGGAGGGCCGTGCTCTCAGATTCGTTCCCGCTGAGAACGGTATAAATGAGTTGGTGATCAGCAGCAACGCCCGAGGCAGCGAGAGTGCCTATCCAGGCGGTCGAGGCAGCGTTCGGGGCGAAAGAAGGGCTATCATGCCCCCCAGTCAGCCTCGAAGGGACCTTGAGGAGATGACGGAGAGGAGCTCGCAGAGCAACCGCACAAGGCGAGAGCGAGGCGACCGACCATCGCGCAGAGAGCGAAGAGATTCCGACTATCAATACTAAGGCGCCTCACGGCGTTTGTACAGTATTGTGAAAGGGCTCAGCGTTCACTGTTCGTGATCAAAGTTCTTCAGCACATGCCCCTGCTTTTGCTTAGCTTGTTCCTTTCATGTCACTCAGCATGACCCTGAGATCTGCACCAAAGATCTTCGGCAGACACCACCTCATCCACTTAGCAGAGCGAGCGGGTTGCCACAAAAAGTTTGGCTTGGGTCACTTCCTTCTACACGTCTTTTTCTTCATTCCTGTTATGTTCCCTGTTTGTTTGCAGCGTTCCTTGCGACAGCGCAGGTCACATTGTTATTGCTTGCTAGACTGGAACGCTCACGCACACCAACACGTTACATGTGTGGAAGTTGACTTCATCTGTTGGACTCAGAATGTATGATGGGCATTTCCGTTGCTGTGGAGCGATCTCTTGAGCGATCTATTGGACGATCTCCTAACTACTTCTTTGTTTCCTTCATTTACGAGGCTATCTTCTCCATGATTTGTTTCCGTTCTATACCTGCTCCCGGCTCACGCCAGGAGGTTTTTCGATTTCTTGGATGGATTTAATACCTTTTTGGTTGGGCTGGATGTGTTTCTTTGGTCACCAAAAATGGGATGGGTTCACATTATGATGACGATGGATGATGGATGATTTGATGATTCAGCATATCGGATACGATGATCACGTAGCGTTGCTTTCGATTGGGTACAGGGGCAAAAAGGAAGTCGGTTTGGAAAGGTACGGTGCTTGCTAGTTGGCGCCATCTCGATTACAGACAGAATGAATTTAGTTACTGCCCGACATCATGTTTTCTTCTTCTCACACTGCTTCTCCCCGCCATGCCTGATTGGACACGATGTGGTCGTGTCTGTCTCATGCAGAGCAACCTCGGCGACATCAATCACTGCATAGCAGCCAAACAGTACGGATTAGTACATTCCTCTCAGCCGTCATCCCACTGTCTCAGTATCCCAGAAAACCTCACGCCCTCCTCTCAGCCCTGCTATCCCAAACACCCCACTCCACATCCCCACCCATCCCGCCGATCTGCCACTTCATCACATCCAACCCCATATAATCTACAACGCATTCAGCCGTACCTGCGGATCAGACCCAGACCCAGACCCAGACCCAGGGCCGAGCCTATGGAGCCACACCTGTGGCGAGGCGTGTGTGCTGGCGTGGCGCGCTGGACAAGTGGGGACGTGGGTCTTGGGATCCGGTGAGAGGAGGGGTAGTCTGGGGTGTGTGGCATTATCTGGGGTATGGGATGGGATGGTGTGATCTGATTGGTGTGCGTGCTGGTTGCGGTCTGTTAGGCGTGGTGTGCGTCTAGATTGGCAAGGCAGAGGGAGGGAGGGTCAGAGTTGGTTATGATGTGTGTTGTCGAAGACAGTTGTTGGGGTGGGTGAAGATCACATGGAAGTTGGATCTTTAAGGCGATGTGTTGTGCTTAGAGCTCAGCGCCGAGAGAGTTTCTGAGTGCCATGTGGTGAGAGCCGCTTATATGTCCATGTTAACGCTGTGATCTTGAACTTCGTTATCATCATCTAGCACCACAACGGATGAACTCTGAAGAACAGGAGGCCTCAAAGTGTATTGTCTTGCAGGCTCGATAATCGTGGATATAAAGATATTGACGTGCACCAGATCAAGATGAGACAGGGGAAATTGTGTCGGGAGTCCGAGACTTTGCCTCCTCTTCGACATGCCCGCTACCAAATGCTTCAGCTAAACAGTGCTCCTACCAACAAACTCCTCGCTATGCGACATTACAAGAGCCTCAAGGCAGCATAACATTCATTGATTCATCCATTCATTCCTCCTGATCCTCGAATGTTTCAGAGAAGTTGATCAGCGAGGTAAACTTCTCCGGCTCCTCCTCAACCTCCAGCTCCTGCCGTACTTCCTCATCAGCAAGCCACGAGGTAGGTACCAGCGCCACAGAGCCGTGCTTGTTCTTCACCAGTCTTGTCTTCTCTCGCGTTGCGAGTGGCTCGCTTGGCATTGCTATTTTCGAGTTCGCTGCCGTGACACCGTTCTTGCGCTTGTGTCGGTGCTCTAGGATGTCCACGTCGATGGTGCGCAGCGCAGCGAAATGGTAGATATGCACCTGCTTCTCCTGATCGTATCATCGACTACGAGCGATGGCTTGTGACATCGCAGAGTCGTATTTGTATTGGCTCTCCACCAGCAACGGCGAGATGAAGATGATGTGATTTGCGTTGGTGAGATTTCTGTTCAGGTCAGTGTGGATCGATAACGAATAGGAAAGGCTGACTTACACTCCCGCAGTGGTCTCGCTGGCCAGATTCAGCAAAAGAACTTTCGGACGGTCATTTATATCCTCGTGTGCGCTAGCCTTGAACTCTTCAATGATCTTGGCCGCCTGGCGTGAGCTAACACCGCTGGGTGTATAGTATGGAATATTGTGGTGCTCGAGGACTTTGGCTAGCATTGCTATGGTTTCATCGTTTGGAGCAAACACAAGTCCTTGATCGTTGCTTGGAAGGTCTCTGATTAGTTGAGCGATACCGTTCATCTTTCGACCGAAGTTGTGCGCGGTCGTACACTCTCTCGTCGAGCCCAGATCAGTAGCTTTGATCAAGTGGATAGCTTGGACAGTGCAGCTACACCCAGACGCAACACAGTTCTCGTCGTCACCACGCGATGTTATGCAGAATTGGCAGCTCAAATGACCGCACTGAGATGCCAGGTACAATTCAGACACTTTATCAGTCCTGGGACATGTATTGGAGTCGCAGGAGATGCTTTCTCGAAGGCCGTCGCAAAGAGAATCTAAGAGCCATTGAATCGTTTGGATGAAGCGTTCTGACCATGACCGCAAGGCGAGTTCAACGCATGATTCGCGGACTTGTGACATGGCGATCTTCGCCTCTTTAATCATCTTGTCTTTGGATACACCCCTTAACTCCTCTAAGCCTCCAGATTTGGGAGTATCACTCGCAGCCTTGAGCAGCCGTCTCGCTTTTTGAGTGGCCTCAAAGTCCCCTAACCAAGCGTTCTTCTGTATATCCTGCGTGAGGGTGTTATACAGCTTTGGGACTGTATTTTCTTCCATGGCGGCTTTCTTTGGGTCCGTAGGTTTAAGGTCTTTGAAGCCCTTGCTCTTGTGCCATTCGAAAGCTCCCAGCATTCGTTCGATCTCGCGCTCGGTTTCACAACGTTGCTCCGACCGCTTCGTGACCAGCATATCAAGACTTGATACACCCACAGCAGTCTCGTAGAACAAGGCAGCTTTTAGCAGAGCATCTTCTGCTGTCCTAGAGTTGTTGAGACTGGCATTCAGCCTGCTGGTTTTGCCGGATTCGGCTTTGTTTTTAAGCCTCTTCACCTGCATCCGTTGAGATATCAGATGCTGCGAAAGCTCTAAGTATACTGCGTGGTGCGCAACGTCCAAATCGACCGCCCGAAGTTCCTCTTGACATGGAACGTGATCCAGAGATGCCTCGTTTTGCCGCACGAAGTTAGTTAAGAATTCTTGCGCTCGCTCATGGCGCGCTACGTGCCATTGATGTGACATAACCTCGGTCTTCGATAAGAAGCGCTCGACAGCTGTCTGATCGTTAATTAGAAAGTTGTCCAAAGCAGTACGTTTCCCAGCCCCGATCGCGAATCTACCCAATTGAACGCCGAGGAACGACGCAATATTGTCAACATCGGTAAAGTTTGCTAGAGCTGGTGTGCCAGATAGAATCCAACGTTTGTGCGCGCTGATCTTCTTCACGCTGGCGGCCGTGAAAATGTTCTTGATTTTCTTGTAGTCGTGCAGGTAGTGGTATTCATCTACTACAACGCGGTTGAAACAAAACATGTGAAGCAAAGGCACGATGTGAGTATTGGATCTCACCGACTTTCGCTTTGCCGGAACTTTACATTTCGTGGGCTCACGGGAACCTTGTAGAGCCTTGAAAGACTGATATTTACTGCCGTGTTGTGATTTGAGCGGCAGAGCCGCCTGGAACCGAGGCTGCTGCAAGCGTCGCTCCAAGAGGTCTTGCGTGGCTAATTTGAACTCTGTCAATTTCATGCTTTGGAGATTTTGAACTTGAGCTGGCAGCTCTGCGCTGATGCCGTCCATCCATGCGTTGAAAGCTCGACAGCTTGAATTTGCAGGCTCTGGCATAGCTGTGACCCAAGCCAATTCCGAGATATACTCGTCGTCTGACAGGACATTCCAAGATACAACAATTACCCGACTCTGTCGCACGTCTTCGAGGGCGAGTTTCTGAAGCTCACCGAAATCTCTGACAACGCGAACGTCGAAGCTCTTGTACTGTCGGTCACCCAAAAATAACTGCAGTTCGGTCTGCCACTGCATCGCGATATGTGGTGGACACACAATCAGTGTTGCAGCTGTGTCGATAAGTTGCGGTGAAGCCTTAGCTGCGACGCGGTTCTGCTTGATTATAGCTTTGGGCGATAGCTGCTCATATTCGCTTTGTATGAGCGCGATTGTGGTTACCGTTTTGCCAAAAGATGGCAAGTCTGCCAGAACACCACCCCGAATCTCGACGGAAGTACAGGCACGAGCTTCAGCTCTCCAGCCAAGACTGGGGTGCACCGCTTCTTCAACTTCGGTCAGTTTCAGCTCCTTCCCAGCCTCCTGATCACGCATCCAAGCTAGAGCGCGTGGTTGCGCTCCACGTAGCTCATGCTCAAGACTGAGTGATCCTGAAAAGGGGGCATCGTTGGCGTTACTGGTCAAGTGAAATGCAGATAGACGTAAAGAGCCAGTATCCGTGTGGTCAGTGAGAAGTCTCCACTCACAAGCGATCAGCCTGGCGTTCGCCATACGACGACTAAGCCGTCCTCTTGCACGGTGAGCCAGCGAAACTAGGCTGAGCCCTACTTCTACTCGCGTTCCTCCCTTGGTCACTACGGGTCGTACCTGGAAAATTTGGCACCGGGCTTTGACGCCACGCTCGAAAGTAGCCGCGGCTTTACGATCTTCGTGCGGTGTAGCCTTTCCGGTTTTGTCAACGTTCCAAAGAAGGTCAGGGTAGGCTGGAGCACATGAGCAGCTGCGCCGAGAGTCTACATCGATTGACTGCCAGTCATTCAGCAGAGGCGTCGTCTTGACTTGCTCCAGAGCCCAAGAGTAATCAGAAAGTCTCTTGATTGGGAGCTCTTCTGGGAAGCAAGCGTTGAATATCGCCGATGCACTCATGCACTCGAATCCTGGACCGGTTATGGAGGAACCTGACTTTAACGTACTCACAGTAGGGCTAAGCATACAAGCGACTAGATTTATTGACTCAATCGTAGCCCAGTAGCCGGTGCATTCAATGGCGATGTAGTGTCTTCTGTTGCCGTCGCATATCTGCTGTGGTCTCCAGCTGGGATCCAGTCGTGCAGTGATCATGCGCGACTCGCCCCATCGCTTCCTGCCACAGTCAGGGCTGAATACAAAGCTATCGTGCTTGGCCTCGCCAATAAGGTTGGGGTCGAGGAAGAGATATAGCATCGATCCAGACAATCTCTTGTAAAGGCTTGCTTCGGCAGTTCCACAGTGAGGCAGATGTGTATACTCACCATCGTACACCACTTTGTCTTTATCGCTGCCTAGGATGTAAAGGTGGGCGGGCACAGTCTCAGATTGGTAATTCGGAAGACCCAGGGAGTTTCTCCAAGACTTTGATCGCGCTGGAGATCCCCGAATATGCAGGGAATGCTTCTGCTTTGTGGGGACAAAAACCTCCCAGGAAGTGTCCAGCAACGAGCGGCTAACAAGCGCACGAGCAACGGGTGTTGCAAGCGTTTGGCGTAACTCAGAATTCCCAGGCAGTCCGCGCAAACAATCCACGTACAAAAGCCATTGAGCTTGGGCGCCCAACATGAGCACCAACTTCGCGTTGCTACCAATATACACGACCTTCCATTGGTTGTCACATCGGATCAAATCGCTTAGAATGAACTGCTGAGAGCTCAGGTTCGCTTCAGCAATCCTGCGGACGTACGCTTCGTTATTGTCTCGCGTGCCCAGTGACTCGATTAGAAGCTCTTTGAGATCTGGGACGTTCTGCAATCTCAATCGAGGGGGCAGCCGCGGCCTCCAAGCGCTGATGAAGTTACATGGGGTCTGTTTTCGGGCTGCGCGCTCAAGGTTGCTGGTATACTGATGCTTGGGATTTGATGCACAAGTAGCGCAGGCAGTATGTCCGCAACCAGAGCAAATCTTAATATTCCTCTCAGACAATTGTTGATCACCCTCACAAGCGCACATTCGGGATGTTTCCTTTGCTTCTGCGAGCAGCCGTGCGATGTCAATACTTTCGGGAGCTGTTGGGTGACAGCCATGCTCTTCCATCGCATCACTTGCGATAAGCGGATTCTGAACTTGAGACGCGGATTCTAGCTCCGGCTCCACTTTGTTTGCAAGAGACCGCGATAGAAAAGCACTGTTACCGTGGATCATTGCGGAAATTATAGATGCCCCGATGACTGTCGTAGACATTGCATTGCCAGCGAGGTCTTGACATTCTCGTTGTGTTTCACCCGCGAAGTGAAGCTTGTCAAGTGGCATTCCTTGCAAGACCAGGGTCTGGCTGCCATTCAAGGCGTCCTGGCGATTGCTGGCAAAATCGCAACCTCCTGGTGTGATACAAGGCATCAGGCCAAAACCCGTCTTGAAACGATCCACATTCTGGCTCACATCCCATATCTTCATCTTGAACATGGAATCGTGCCCTTCTTGTGCAGCCTGCAAGTGAGCGACATCGATGGCATCGTAAACTCTCGAAGATTGAGAATCGTACCATCTACGATTGGCGTAATCGGGAGGGCTGGGTGTATTAGTCAACCAGCAATACTAGCTTGGTAGTTCGCACTTACTGCAGAGATCCATTTTCGCTCCACTGGGTGATCGGTCGTCGGATACCCAGCTGTTGTTCCGAACGGATTTGGTCGTACCTCAACCTGCAAAGGCTCCAGTCTGGTTCGGAGGATAATGCTGAATGCGCGATCATGTTGGCAGGCAAATCGGTAAGGAAAGCTTCGTAAGGGCTGCTACACTGCCTCTTGAGATCCTCCATAGTTGATCGCCATTCCAGAACGGCCTGGTCGACACCCTTGCCATACAACCTACGGTTGATCGCGATCATGTACATTCTCTCGCGGGTCTGCGGCAAGTAATAGTTTTTCGTGTCGCAGTACACCCAGGCTGCCTCATAGCCAATCTTTGACCACCGGGAAACTACATCGTCCCAAAGCTTCTTATCGCTCTTGACGTTCTCCAAGAGGACTATACTTGGCTGGAAGCGCTTTGCGTAGTAGTATATTGCTCTCCAAGTATCACCGGTCTCTCCTTGATCATCCACAGTCTTCTTGCTGTTGTTCAATGAAGAGATGTCTTTGCATACAAACCCAGCAATGAGCATATCTACCACACGTGGAATGTACTCCTCCGCGCCATAAGCTGTAGTTGCAGTAGTAGCTTCCTCGTCACCCAATTGGCGAGCATCTCTAAAAAGGACGCGTGGGTGAAAATTGCGCTCGATATACGCTTGTTTGGTTGTATCGATCTCAGCGCTGAAACTGTGCATTGTAGGCAAGGAGGGTTCGCCCAAGGCCTGTAAGGCCTCGTTCAACATTTGCAGAAAGAGTAGTGGAGACTCCGTACCAGAGCACATTGTTGCGACGTTGATGACTCTTCCCCTCAAACGTCGTAGCGCGCTTCGCAAGCCAAGCTTCAGGCCTTTGGAAGCCAAGTCTGTGATGATGTCTTTGATATTGTCCAAAGGCGCAAGGCTGAAATCGATACCTTTGCCTTTTTTTGGAGCTGACGTCGCATGTAGTTGTGACTTTCGTCGTGGCGCAGAAGTTGGTTCTGGTTCAAGGTCAATGGATCCATCATCTTCGATATCCGCCGCGTTGTCCGATGAGCTCTCAAAGTGCGCTTCAGGCTCGTCGATGTCGCCCTCGCTTTCACCCTCCGAATCAGTAGCGTCCCGTAATTCGTCTTCGTCGTCTTCGTTGTCGCTGGCACGCTGCGGGCTTTCGTTATCGGACCCATCGCTCAGAATACACTCTAAGTATGAGGGCCTACCGTGGCTACGTCGTGGACGCGATGGCTGTGACTCCGAATCATTAAAAGATACACTAGTCTGTGAATTCAACAGGATCGTTTGAGCATTTGGCAATGTCTCACTTCGTCTGCTCTCTCTGAGCAATTGCATGTCAGCCGGGTCATCGTCACCGACATCGGCAACGGTGGACGAAAGCGCGTTCCCATCGTCAGCAGTGTCTCCAGGACTATGCTCCTGCAACTTTGGAGATGAGCTCCGACAGTCCATATTTGCGGAATCTCTATCAAAACAACGTAGCAATGCGCTGTTGAGTAAGGCTGCATCCTTCATCGTGGACCTCTCACTGCCACGTTCGTGAGGTATGTTCCGAAGGCGACTTTTCGAGCTTCTTCCATGTTCGAGACCGTCATCTTGAGGCTTCCGCTTCATACCACTCGAAACGCTGTGTCCTAAATTAGTTGCAATAGATTCAGCATCGCCTTCAACGTTGTCCAAAGAAGGTACGATGCTCTGTCTAGTACTTCTGCGTAGCTGTGGAGAGTCTGTGGCACGAAGAGTTGCACATGAGGCATCATCAGACGGCCTAGACGTCGAAGAAGATCGGGAGATCTCGCTTGCTGTAGACTGCCCAGCCATCGCTCCAGTGATCTGTCCTGGCTCTGTTGTGATGAAGCCTGAGGCTGGACGCGGTTCGGGAAAGGGTTGGCGTATGATTGGTGTGCCACATGGCTTGTTCCATTGAATACATCGCGCACACCTGGATCTTCCCGATTCCCACCAACAATTGGTGAGGCCTCTCCATTTACATTGCTGGCAACGAGCCGCAAATCTGAGGATATCTTGGGCGGTCGCCGCTTTGCACTTCTTCTCCTCTTTTGTACACAAGTCGCAAACCCTGGATCCGTTCTCAAAATTGCACCTGTACGCAGCATTGGCCCCTCGTGTGTGACACCTGGTGCAGCAATGTGCTGGTGGGGGGTCTGCGTAAGTGAACGTTGGTGTTGGGGCTGATGCTGGCGACATTGTCGCGGTATTCAGTGTTCCTAAACATCTCACGTCGGTTTTGACACTGCAGTACCGAAACCCCTTACCTCGAGCGCTGGACGAGCCACCCTTTCCCGCGGCTCCGCTCCTTCTTGCGCTAGGAGTTGGAGTACTTGTGTCAGGATATACGGCAGCTCCTCGTTTCCGTGATGTGACTGACTTTTGTTCATACTGGTGTTTAGTCTCAATCACCTCTTGACCATGATCATCTGTAGTACGCGCTCGCGTTCGTGACGAGCGACGTAGAGATGCTTGTGCGATTTCCATATCCATTGGGGCGCCAATGTGATCTGAAAGAAGTTACAGGGTGCTCGACTTGCGGCAGCTATTCAAGCTCTCCGAAAGCATTGAAGTCGAGCTAACCTGTGAGTGCAATGTTTGCTGCGTCGAGTTAGTAACAACAGGGTACCTTAGGATAAATTGTATGCACGCGACGCGACACGCTAGGCCGTATTGGGTAAGAGACAGCCCCCGCGGCCCTGCACACTCCAACATGACGAGAAGTTGAAGAGAGTGCCGCACGTCACCAGAGTCACTCCGAAAGTAGGACGAGAACCGCTATATGTAAGCAGGATATGGTCCAGGTATTTCTCTCTTAGAAAGCAAGCGGCTATGCAACCTATTGAGGTAATTGTAAGCGACTAACACGAGCTCACCGCCGGCGTACGCGTACGCTCGGTAGCGAACGTAGTTCTACCTGACTCACTTTAACCGTGAGCACCTATATACCAGTCTGCTGTTACAGCCCCGATCAAGCAGAGATCTCTGCAGCAATGTCTACCGCCAACGTCTTCGAAGATCTTAGTGGAATCTCCACCTCATCCTTCAGCAATCCGTATCAGGCGCTCATAGCTGCTTGTGAAGATGATCCAGTACGTTGATCAGAAAGTTCGAGGAAGCATTCGAGTAATCGTCAACATAGGCCCAGATACAGGCGAAATACGCTCTTCATCGAGCGACGAGGAACTCTCAACAAAAAGCCAAAATGTTGGATGCCACATTTCCAGGCGTTAATATCGACCCTATTCTGCTAAGGCTAGAGGACCCCACAGTTGAACCAGGCTACGTAGACCCAAGACATTGTCTCGTCTACTGGGGCCGACCTACGACAAAGGTCAAAGACCTGATTCACCGAGTTCAGCAAGAGCTCTTGACTGTAGCGCCAAGTACAGCCCCCATACCATTCTGCTTCAAACAGCTGACCAGGCTAAGACCTATGGCTCATGCCTCGAGAATGTCAACATATCACGGCGTTGGAAGTGACGCATTCGAAAACGGCAGAAGAGATCCAGAGGCTGGTCGATCAGATGCGTGAAAAAGCACCGGCGATCACCGCTTACACCTCAACGCATCGAGTAAGACTTATCAAACCAACGATCGGTTACGATGCATCGGCTCTTGCCCTGAGTTTCGTGCCTGCTGCTGGCGAAGGCCTTCATTCTGAACGCACTCTGGCAGACGATAAGTTTACTTATCATCACCTTCGCCGAGATCTCTTTGATCTTTGCAGCGAGGCGGGCGTCACGGTCGACTCCAGATACGTCGTGCCTTCAAGTCATCTGACAATAGGCCGCTTCATCACACCCAAGGACCTCGCTGACGACGAAGGCTCTCCCGATGCTACAAAGATGGCTGCGTTCCTCAACAAGGTCGAAGAAATCAACGCGTGGCTAGAACAGGAGTTCTGGCCAGAGCACAACCATGGAAAGATCCCCGAAGGAGGCGAATTCAACCTCGGAGAAGAGACTGGACTGGATTTCCGCATGGGCACACTTTGGTATGGGGGGGGAGTGTCTGTTCATCGCGGACAGGGTTTTTAGCCCACGGTGAGCCACTGGCTCCAGGGCATACAGCAGCTTCCATAGAAATATCATAGGCTCGGAAACATAGAATCGATATGACTGTCATTGACATATTCGCTTACATGTCGTGGTTGTGTAGGTACACAGGTGAGACAGAATGGCGAGGGTGACGTGTGGACCCTCTGCGGAGAGACGGCGGAGGTGTCGTGGCACCTCGCTCGGACCAGGGTGCTCAGCCATCGCCGAAGCTCCAGCGGATGGAACAGCTCTGACACAAGAACACCCTCACTCTTTGGACCCAGCTTGCAAACACATATACACTTTAGACCTTCTCAGGCTCCAGTCAATAACTTTCGAACTAGACACGCCACGGACATTGGCCGAGTGTTCACAAGACAGCAATCGCATTAGTGGGGCAGGACCGCCATTGTTGCTGCCTTTCCTCTTCGCATACGTACACGTCCACACCTCTACCCTTATATAGAGAGAGGCCATTCGTCTAGTATAACAATTTGAGCACCATGTTCAACCGCGACAGACTTCCAGGTCTTCCTGGCAGTTCCCCTCGACCTGCACCGCGCAACGACGGCTACGGACAGCCACCGCCGCAACAACCTCGCCAACCCCAACAGCCGGGCCACGACACGAGGATGGGTGGCTATGAAGACCGCCAGCAGCAGGGCTATGGCGCACCTCAGCAAGGCTATGGTGCTCCACAGCAGGGCTACGGCGCACCTCAGCAACGCATGCCAGCTCGCGGGCCCCCCGGCGGTGGAGGATCTGCCAGGCAGCTGCGGCCCATCAAGAGCCCTGGAGGCAACGCCTATGCCTTCGGCAACTTGTAAGTATGTTTCGAGTCGCGAATACTATAGTGCTGATATCGTCAAGGGTTGCCGTGTCCCCGCAAGATTTCCCCCCTACGGCCGACGGCAGCGACATTTACATCCTTGTAAACGGCAATTACGTCTTGTCTGCAAGGCCTACTCAAGGCTGCCAGCCTGGTGAGATTGGCTTGACGGATGCGCAGAGAACATGGGCAGGGATCACGCTTGGCCCGCAGGATATGGTCGCTGTCCAGCCCTATGATGCTTTCAGCCAAGGTGGTGGTCAGTCATACTTGGGAGGTGTTGAAGTCGAGGTCGGCTTTGCTGCCAGGAAGACAACCGATGTCCCGTACGACCAGGATGAACTCGCGACGCAATTCAAGAAGAACTTCGAAAACCAGATCCTGGCGCCTGGACAGCAGCTACTACTAGATGTCAAGAACATTCCCCTCAGAATGTCCATTAGGACGGTACAGCTCGTAGATCTCTCCATGGAGAAGGAAGATGCTTCTGCCCCTCCCTTGACAGATCCTAGGGCTCGCGGTATCCTCACCAGACATACTCAAGTCGACTTCTTCAAGGATGCCCGAACGGACATCAAACTCAAGGCGTCTAACAGGCGACCCGCCGCCAACTCGATCGTCCAACCAGGGTTCAAGTTCGAGGATATGGGCATTGGAGGACTGGACAACGAGTTCAGTGCCATTTTCCGAAGAGCTTTCGCATCTCGCATTTTTCCTCCTGGGTTAGTCGACAAGCTGGGTATTCAGCACGTCCGAGGTATCCTTCTCTACGGTCCACCGGGAACAGGAAAGACCTTGATCGCGCGCCAGATCGGAAAGATGTTGAACGCGAGGGAGCCTAAGGTCATCAACGGTCCCGAAGTGCTTAACAAGTACGTCGGTCAATCTGAAGAGAACATCCGCAAGCTCTTCGCTGATGCCGAGAAGGAGTACAAAGAAAAGGGCGACGAGAGTGGCCTTCACATTATCATCTTCGATGAACTCGACGCTGTTTGCAAACAGCGAGGCTCTGGTAGCGGTGGCACTGGAGTCGGTGACAGTGTCGTCAATCAGTTGCTCTCTAAACTGGATGGTGTTGATCAACTGAACAACATTCTCCTCATTGGCATGACCAATCGAATGGACATGATTGACGAGGCCCTGCTGCGTGCCGGTCGTTTGGAAGTGCACATGGAGATCTCGCTGCCTGACGAATCAGGTCGAGCCCAGATTCTCAAGATTCACACCACCAAGATGCGCAAGAACGATGTGCTTGAGTCTGATGTCAACGTCGAAGAACTGGCCAAACTGACCAAGAACTTCTCTGGTGCCGAACTTAACGGTCTGGTAAAAGCAGCGTCTTCATTTGCTTTCAGTCGACACATCAAGGTGGGTACAATGGCAAATATCGACCAGAAGAACCTCGAGAATATGAAGGTCAATAGACAAGATTTCATGTCAGCGTTGGACGAGGTTAAGCCGCTATTCGGCGCTTCTGAAGAGGAGCTTGGAAAACGTCTCCAAGGCGGTATCATCCATTACTCGCAATTCATCAAGGACATCTTGGATGAGGGCCGCTTGTACATCAACCAGGTCAGGAAGCCAGATTCGACACCTATTCTCTCCGTTGCGCTGCATGGGCCGCCTGGCAGTGGTAAGACGGCAATGGCCGCGAGAATGGCCATCGATTCGGGTTTCCCATTCATCAAGCTTGTGTCACCCGAGGACATGGTAGGCTTTAGCGAGATGCAGAAGGTACAGCAGCTCGATAAGACTTTCCGAGACGCGTACAAGAGTCCGCTCAGCGTCATCGTGATCGACAACATTGAGATGCTTGTTGATTGGGTGCCTATCGGACCACGTTTCAGCAACACTGTTTTGGTCGCGCTGAAGGTGCTGCTGGCCAAGCAGCCGCCCAAGGTAAGTCACACCGTGCACAAACCAGGACAGCGTCAGCTAACTAAGGTTAGGATCGTCGCCTACTCATTTTCGCAACGACAACTGAACGCTCGGTGCTTACTCAGCTCGATCTCTTCAGTCGCTTTGACGCCGAGATCGCGGTACCGAACGTCAACACGCAGGCTGAGCTTGCACACGTCCTCCAGGAGTCTGGTGCATTCTCTGACCGCGACCAGCAACGCGCTATTACTGAGATCCAGGAGATTACTGGCAGTACAGAAGTCGGCGTCGGTATCAAGAAAATCCTCACAGGTATTGAGACCGCTAAGCAGGATCAGGATGTCCCTGGTCGCTTTGCAAGGGTCATGTCGCGAGCTATCGCCGCGAACAGGTGAACACCGTAGATTCAGGCTTCTCGGATATTAGACAACAGCAGGCAATGACAGCTACCACTTTCAAACCCCCCACGCCTATGTAAATGACATCCATCCCGGCCAGTCGTGTAACCCATGTACCTCGCTTACACGACAGCTTCACCTAGCACAACCCGGCCTAACACTCTAGAACACAAGCACCGCATCCCAAGAGGCTCCGTCGGAAGGCCCGCAAGCATGTCGGCCCAAGTACTACTCCATAACAAGGACGAGTCCGTCACGATGGCATGACAGCTGAGAAGAGCTGTGCTGCGGTTGAGGCTGGGCCCGAACAGGCATTCCGAGGTGGCGTTCGACAAGCGTTCGACAAGAGCCCGGGCTCTGGCTCGGGGAGCGCGAGTAGGGGCCGTACAACCGTGGCGTGGAAGGTGGAGGTGTCAATGTGAGGTTATCAGAAAGCTGTCTGACGTTGACAGGCTGGTAGCGGGAGTTAATAGTCAAGGGTAGGTAGGACGTGGGCTGATGTCTGGTGTGTCCTGATCTACGATCTTTAGGACAACGTGACTTGGCGCTCCTACGGTCATACTCAACTCAACCCAATTGCTTGATTGACTTCCTCGGTCACCTGATTTCCCCTATGCGTGTCGAAATGTTGGCAGACCCACAGCAGCACTGACCGAGCCAGTCACACTACATGGCACTACCCGAAACATGGTTAGAGGGTGATGTGAGGTACATAGTAGCTCATGCAGGTGTGGAACGGGAACCTTCACATTACGCGTGTCCATTGTTTCCCTTGCCTAGCATGCATACTAGCGTCTTTGTATGGGAGATGCTATCAGAAGGGCTGGGTAGACCGTTACATCGTTGGAGAGGAAGAACAGTGCAGCCATGATCAACCTCTCAAGGACGAAACTAGCTCAGGATAGAAGACGACGCCAGGATCGAAAACCAGCCAAAATTGTCATTGAATGTACCCTTGACGCCTGCAGTCTACCGACTACCCACTGAACACCCACCCACCCGCAACAAGCAGCCCCTTTCTGCGCCCAGGCTCGCGGAGCACGCAAGTAGCTCGCCGTTGCCATTCGTTCGCTACAAACCGCAGCAAGCGCCTGACGCTGCAGCGGCCCGTACCGAATCACATAATGTGAGCCCAAAAAGCAAAATAGTGGTGTGCGCTAAGGCAGGGGTGGAGCGGAGTGAGCGGAGACGGTCGACGACATGTCTCCGCCAGACAACGAAAAGATGAAGATATAGCAACCCAGCTGGTGGATTTGAAAGGAAAAAAGTAGAGGCATATGTTGCCGGGGAATCTTGAAGTGACAGTGTGCCGCCGTGTGCTTTTGCACTTTGTGAAGGAAACCGAAATTTGTATGTACGAGAGTCATCGACAGTGCCGCGTTGAGCAGCAGAATTGCGGGAAAGTTGCTAGTAGTCAACCGGCGCTGGGTATCTTCGCTGGGCAGCTCTATATTGATCTGGGTATTTTCGCGCTGCGCGATCGTTGAGCGAACTAGTTCATTGTTAGTTGCGCTGGTGATGAGATCTGATTCGTGATGATGCTCACTCTACGCGCTTCTGCGTCCATTGAAGGTCTTTCTGGACATCTTTGGCTGCTCGCATGCCTGACGCGAAGCTCGCTTGTGCGCTGGCTAGTCTTCGCTGCGCCAATGCTTGCAATTCGAGCAATTCACGGTGTTTGGCGTTCAATTCACCAGATCTGTGGGTTTGTTAAATTTCCACATCTTTCAAGAGCTTGATAAGCAAGGCGAAACTCACGTCTGTGCCTGCTTCGCCAGACTGCGGTCTAGTGGAAGAGGATCGAAGGATCCATTCAAGCGGTTACCCATGTAATCGAGTAAATCAACACTGGCGGCGCCGCTGCTCGAGTCGTAGTCGCTGTGACTTCCAGCATAGTGGCTCGAGCTCGCAGAAACTTCATAAGATGGCACGCCCGAAGTCGTTGTGCTGCTGTCAGAGACTTCTGGCGGTGATCCTGGAATACGGCCATAGTGTTGTTGCGGCGGATAGTAGTAGCCAGGTTTCTGTGGCATATTGATGGGCGTGGAGGGGTAGGTCGGGTAGTAAGCGTGTGTAGACATGATAGCGGTGTTATGTCACGGTGCTACAATGAGGACGTAGATGTATGGAGGCGGGAGTGTTATAGGTGTGGAGGATCCTCGTGCGTAATTGTGTTTGCTAGTACACCAAGTCCGGTCACCCAAACGATATCAATCGGACGGATGAGTGAAATATGAATATGATGTGATGTGAGTAGAAAGGAATCAGAAGAGGAACATCCACACTCGCACAATGGACCCCTTTTATACTCGCTTTTCGGCTTTGTTAGTCAACAGGACATGGTCTGAAGCTCTAATGCCGACTCATGCTTTGTGACCCCACCCGTGTGGTGATAAAGGTGCATATTCTTACGTCCAGTGAATTCGCCTGCCGGTGAAGCCGGTGATGGAGCGTCATTTGGACTGGGCTGGAATGGTCCCCTAGAGCATAGACAAGAGCCGATCATGATCCCGCGGCGGGCTGTTGAGCTCAAGGAGAAGTCAATTGGCTAAGAGGATAGGGCTAGTGCCGAAGTTGCTCAGCTCGTATCAATGAGAAACTTTCACGGGGCGAATTGGCGTGTGAAGGCAAAGGGAGCCGTTGCTCGATGACCGGCATCAAGGCGCCGGCAAGGGCAGCAGGGCAGAGTAAGCGCATCAGACGCGAACGCCAATGCTACGGCAGGAGCTACGCCTGTGGAATGCTGTAGGTATGTGCATGGGTAGTCTGCCTGATGCGCAAGCTAAGTGTTGTCATGTTGATGCGCTGGCCAACGCCTTCGAGCATGCAATCTGGAAGAGGCATGTGGAGTAGCAATAATTCCGGCTTAGGCAAGGAGACCGACAGTGGGGTCAACCCGCTTGAAAACTGGAGAGATTGCGCGTGCCGGATGTGCAACCTCGCGAGCAGACGACATGTTGCGCTCTGAGAAAAGTCATGGAACGATGTCGAGAGACAAGCGGTCGGTTCGGCGAGTGCCCCGCTGATTCTCTGCCCCTCCATCTGCCCAGTGCGTCATTCGCTGGGCAGCATTCGGGACAGGGCAAATTCTCATTAATTGGCTACATTGACGAGTACAACGCGTTGATGCAGGTTGGACTTGGCGCTTCGATGGCTTGAACGATATTGATCCCTGTCCTGCGTTACCATCGCACGACGCTTCACTAGGCTCTTCCACGCGTTCCAATTGCATCAACGAGAACGACGTTAGTGGCGGTGAGCAGTACTTGTTTAGCTCCATGTGAACGTCAGTCGCTGCAGTCCCCTGACATGCATTGAACCGTTCGCAACTTGAGAAGATTGTCCCGACCTTATCTTGATTGGTCAACGTGGCAGTCGAAGCAGTGTCGGTCGATAATCTGCAATGCATGTCTGTTATTACCAATGGCGAAGTTTAGGTGATGCTGCAATTCAAATTTTCTCAATTACTTGAAGACGATCGTCTCGGTGGAAGAACGGATGCTTTCGAGCCGATCCGGTGTCACGGCTGTCACCAGAAGCCATGTGAGCTGCACATGGTAAGCCACCTGAGCCATGGTCGTACCAATGTCTGAAGTGGAGCCATGGGTATTGGCTAATATAGATTTATGGCCGACCTTATGGCAAATGCTACGCAGGAACTACGCGCCGAACGAGCTTTGCAAGGCTGTGCTACAGATGTGTTTCTGGGATGGCGGAGATCACAGACCCGACACATGCTGTCAGCCCGTGGGCAATATTCCGATACTTCGGCGACTAAGCTCGGATTGTGGAGCTGACGCTCGTCGGAAAGATCTGGAACAAGATGACATCGCTTGAATGGTAAGGAAATGAAGGGGTTACAACTTCAAAAGCGGTGCATAACATTCTCAGTGTTGTATCTGTTGATATGGGTTTGCTTAGCCTGTGCCTCTTTCTGGATCGGTCATATGAATAACAGCACTTCGCTGTATGCATAGTTCCTGGATTGGGGTACGGGTGTCCTCTTCTGTCTTTCAGACGTACTCAGGCTGCGTAGTGTGCAGATCGAAAGCCTATGGCTGAGCACAGGCAATCAGGCCCTGGGTACAAACAGCCTAGATTATCTCCATGTCAGAAAGCTTGGGTAATGTCCACGTCAATCAAGCTCGACTGGTTGCGGGTCGCCATCTCAATGGCTGTCCTGAAGTGCCGGATCATTGTGGGGATCTCACGTAGGTTCTTACTCCTAAGGGTCTCAGCGCGTACAGAGTTTCAATGTTCAATAGACCAACCTTCACGTCCGCCCTGGCAGCAACCTTTCCCAGGGATCTTCGACAAAGCTAGGCAGGAAGTAGGCGATATCACCATCCGCGTTCCTGACACCGTTGCGAAGGGCGTTCAGTTCAGATCGAGGAATAGATGGCCCTCCAAAAGAAATCAGCTCGGACGCTGAAGAAGTCTCGTGACTTGTGCCCTCCTCTTGAGTCGACATGACCGTCGGTGGCTGCTCTGGCAAGGCTTGTCCACGAGCTAAGAAGCTGGCAAGCCCGCCAGCGGAGGCTGTTGGCTTCACAGCTGCCGGGGTACTCATATGACCATCACCACTGGCCTGGTCATCTTCGGGGACTTTCGTTCGTACACCCAATTCGGTTGAATTAGCACCGCTGGCGCTGTATTCATCTTTGCTTGATGTCCTTGTTTGATCGAATTTTCGCTTCTTGGTACCGCCAAATGATGAGAAGCCCATCATGGCTGCCATTTCGTCATTCTCTTCGAAGTCCTCCATTGTGTGGACCGGTTCTTGCCTCACCGATTGTTGTTGCACAGATAAAGAAGGGTGGGTCGCAGAGAGGTTCAATGAGGGACGCTAGTCTAACAATTGACGCCCCACAGCACGGGAGGCTTCGCGGTTGCGCGTGTTCTCATCATTGCTATATCCGATGCAAATGCACTTGCCTGTCATTCAAATAAGAAATGAAATTTCGCACTTGCCAGTCGAATTAATATGACATTATGACAAGCGTTGACTTAAACTTCCGCCCGGCTGAGACAGTGTGAGGTGGCTGAGGCGCGATCGACGTCAGTAAGCTACGTGCAGGGTTCACGCTCGCGCCTGGGTCGACAACGCCTGGGCTTACAACAGTGCTGTGTGGGACCTTTGTCCTGCAACTCTCCTCCACCATGTCCGAAGCAGCGACCTAGATCCTTTTGCTCTTTGGTGGTAGTACAATGACCGAGTCTCTGCGGACTCCAGCGGAGCGCCGCTTCACGCGGCCTAGTGTAAGCGCCCAATGCTTCAATGCGCATTGTTGGAGACAAGAGCTTACTGAAGATATAGCTACGGTCGGTGACGATGATCCAACCGAAGACTGGCGAGCGCGTTAAACGAAACTTCACGCTTCGACGATCATTCCACCGCAACACTGAGTCTTCCGAGTTTCTACTTGCGCCGGGCCAGTTCGATGCCTCCAGACACGAAGAGCTGGGGAAGTTTGAAAAGCTTTGGGAGGAACTCAAGATATGGCTACGCCAAGTGTACGCTTATGCTACATCTCCAGTTGGTTTTGGGATATTGAAGTGTTCGTTGGCATACATCTTAGGCTCCCTGGCAACTTTCGTTCCTCAGATTGCTGGCTTGCTAGGCAAGAACGATGGAAAGCATATGGTTGCCACCATTACGGTCTACTTCCATCCTGCACGCTCAGCCGGTAGCATGATCGAGGCCGTTATGCTGGCTTTCGCTGCTTTCCTTTACGCAGCCTTCGTGTCTTTCTCCAGTATGGCAGTGTCTGCCTGGTTCGGATCGCAGGACCTTCTGATCATCGGCCATGCCATCGTCCTTATCGTATTCTGTGGTGGGGGTCTAGGCCTTGTGGGTTGGACGAAGCACAAGCTGGGTAATCCGCTGGTCAACGTAGCTTGCTCTTTGACATCACTTGCTTTGATCACTGTATTGACAAAAGAAGGTGCCGTGCAGAATGCGACGTTTTCATACGTTAAGATATGGCAGGTACTCAAGATGATCATCTTGGGTTGTATGGCATCAGCAGCGGTGGCTCTTCTGATACGGCCGTCATCGGCACGGACCGAGTACCGTGACACGTTCATCCAGTCGACTGATGCCATGGCCGAGAACCTCAACGCCATAGCGCGGAGTTTCCTCTCTGGTGCTGAGCAAGATTTAAGAAACGAGTCCTTTATCAAGGCCTCCAGTAAGAGTCAGACAACATACAAGACGTTGGTCAAGAATCTTGGAGAAGCCAAATTCGAGCACTACGTGCTGGGCACGGAGGCTGAATACAAGATCAGTGCACGATTGGTCAAATGCTTAGAGAAGCTGATGCAGAGCATTGGTGGCTTGAGAAGCGCGGCGGAGACACAATTCACACTGCTCGCCCAGTCCAACGTGGACGTCAGTACGCCCTCTAAGAGTCTTCCTGCGAACGGCACAGTGACTTCATCAATCTTCTCGGAGTATGCGATCTCGCAGAGCCCGCCTCAAGTTGCCTCGCCGAGCCTCAGCCACTCAGAAAGACGCACCAGCATCCTTGCTTCGATCGATGAACTCCCTGAACCTACCACTGGCGAGCCTTCCGTGCAGGCTTCAGCTGATGTTTCGGATGATGAGTCCAGTAATCGCGATTATTCGTCCAGATTACCAACGTTTGTGCAATCAAATCTCACTCCTGCGGATATGTTCTCAGTCTTCATTGCGCACCTTGGTCCGCCTATGGTAAGTTTGTATCCATCGCGTTTGACACAATACTCACACCATCTAGAAAGCACTGACATACACTCTGGGCGAGGTGTTATCAGAGCTTCCATTCGGACCAGGACCAGAATACAACATGACCATCAACGAGCATTTCCGGCACAGTCTTGTCGACGCAAAAGCGTTATTCTCGAGTGCTAAGCGCGAAGCGCTTGATGTTGTATACAAGACCAAACTACCTACAAAGACTGGGTCACTTGCAGTAGATGCCGATTTTGAGGAAGTGGCAGCAAGCTGTGGCTACTTCAGTTCATCTTTGGAAGACTTCGCCGAGGATATGATAATCTTCTTGGATGTACTCGAAGAACTGAAGATAAATGTCAACCGCTATCCACGACAGAGAAGTTGGAAATGGCTCAAATTATGGCAGAGGGGCCGACGGAGCGGGCGCCCAGATGGTGATGAATTTGGTAAGACTATCTTGGACCGACCCTGTGGTTTGCAACATTAACAAGGCACAGAGCAATCAAACTTGATTGATGAAGGCACCAACCAGACGCCAGGTGGCTCTCACGAAATTCATAATCCAATTTACCGCAGATCTACACGTGGTGACCCGTACAAATCTGAGAAAGAGCAACCGCTGTCCTACCGCGCGTGGGTTGCACTGTCCGTTTTCAGAAGAGATGATCTGAAGTATGCCGTCAAGGTCGGCATCGGTGCAGTTTTGTACGCCATGTGGGCATTCTTCGAGCCAACTCGAGACTTGTACGGCCATTGGCGAGGCGAGTGGGGTCTTCTGTCTTACATGCTGGTGTGCTCCATGACCATTGGCGCATCTAACACGACTGGATTTCAGCGTTTCTTTGGTACCTGTCTAGGAGCTGCTTCTGCTATCATTGCCTGGATTGCAGCCGATGAGAACCCATTCGTGCTCGGCTTTCTTGGCTGGCTAGTCTCATTGGGGTGCTTCTACATCATCGTTGGAAAAGGCAAAGGGCCCATGGGACGATTCATCTTACTCACATACAATCTCTCGGCCTTGTATGCCTACTCCCTTTCGGTCAAAGACGAGGACGAAGACGACAGCGACGAAGGCGGCATCGCACCTGAGATTTGGGAGATCGTGCTGCACCGTGTTGTCGCTGTTATGGCTGGTTGCATATGGGGTATCGTGGTGACAAGACTGATCTGGCCTATCTCTGCACGACGGAAGTTGAAGAAAGGTACCTCCTTGCTATGGCTCAAGATGGGCTTGATCTGGAAGCGTGGTCCACTCAAGACTCTGCTCGAAGCCAATCTGGGCGATGCTCACAAGCCCTACTCCTATATGAGCGAACGTGAGGAGTTTGAGCTGCGCCGCTTCTTGAACCACCTGCAGACGCTCTGTATTGCCTCAACGTACGAATTCGAGCTTCGAGGCCCGTTCCCGGTGCAAAGCTTCAAGGTCATCATGAGCGCAACGAGTCGCATATTAGACAGCATGCACGCCATGAACGTCATCATACTGAAAGATCTCAAGGCTTCTGAAGGAGAGAAGGAGGTGCTAAAGTACACCAAGAAGGAATGGACAGAGCTCAGTTGGCGAATCAGTCACTTGTTTTCAGGTATGCTTGGCTCTTCCACGCTCACTGACGCCCTGAACTAATACATTACAGTCATGGCATCTTCGATGAAGTTGGCATACCCGCTGAACGATGTCTTACCCAATGTGGAACATACCAGAGATCGATTGCTGGCTAAGGTGTTTGAGTTCAGGCAGACGGGGCTCGGCAAGATAATAGCCAAGGATGAGGACTACGAGTTGTTGTATGCCTATGGTGAGTCATATCGTTCCGTTGTTTCTTATGGAAGTGCATCCCTTTACTGACATCCTACAGCCTTGGTGACTGGACAGCTGGCTCACGATCTGGGCATTATCGGCCAGGAGATAGAAAAGCTCTATGGCGTGCTGAGCGAAGAGGATTTGAAGTTGCAGTAGAAAGGGAGGAGCAGTCAGTCTAGTACATAGACGTATCAACTTATCTCATCTATCTACCTATACTCCGTGTATGTGCGGCGCAATTGCTGGAGTCGCATCGCCACTGCTGCACGCAGCTTCCGTGGCGTCTCTCGCCTCGAGCCTAGCTTGGGGCGATCCGGCATGAGTCACTATGGTTCGATCGGGCTGACGTGGGCGAAGGTACATTGGAACAGAACGGATGTCGTCTATTGAGCGACAGGAACACGCCTCATAGCAATACCTTCTTGCTCAAGCCGATGTGCATGCGAACGAATATTGATTGAACAATAAGAGTTGGCATGAAAGAAGGTGCAGCCAGGGTGTGCAGGTGCGGAGAGCAGCACACTCTCCAACTTCAGCTGTAATCAAGTCGAGCAATTACGTGCGACTCGCAAGAAAAGTGATCAGCAAGCGCAGCAGTCTGCGAAACTACTGTGTGCCAGAGCGTAATAGATGATGCACGTGAGGGGATGTGAGTGGTCCGAGCGCGACTTGGCGGATCTGTGTGGGCTCGCTTACGCCCACAGCAATTCCAGTCGTGACTTCCTCTCAGTCGTCTCAGTACTAACCCGCAGCTCACCCACGACCACCGTCGACAACATCATCGAAAATGTAAGGAACCCGGCCGCACACCCACAACCCATCGATCGAGCAGCAATTATCACTGCACCACACCCTCCCCGTCGCGCGGTGCTGTTTCCAGAGCGTCTCGTGGAGTGGCGAACCCCTCTTTCACAATTTCTCACCATGCCGTCCACACAACACCACGCGAGCTGAGTGCTGACGGACATGTCTAACAGGGTCAACCTCCGCACGCAGAAGCGCCTTGCGGCCTCCGTTGTCGGCTGCGGCAAGCGCAAGATCTGGCTCGACCCCAACGAGACCAGCGAGATTGCCAACGCCAACTCTCGCCAGACCATCCGCAAGCTCGTCCAGGATGGCCTCATCATCCGCAAGCCCGTCACCATGCACTCGCGCACCCGTGCCCGTGAGCTGAACGCCGCCCGCCGCATCGGTCGTCACCGTGGTTTCGGTAAGAGGAAGGGTACCAAGGACGCCCGTATGCCCAGGTATGCACCACCTGCCCGGCCACCGCACGCGCTTTGAAGGAACATATGTCGCACAGTGCGGTGAGCAGACGCATGTGGAATTCTTGCTGACACGGATTACAGCCAAGTTCTGTGGATGCGCCGTCTCCGTGTCCTCCGCCGTCTTTTGGTCAAGTACCGCGCCGCCGGAAAGATCGACAAGCACCTCTACCACGAGCTGTACCTTCTCTCCAAGGGTAACACCTTCAAGCACAAGCGTGCCCTCGTTGAGCACGTACGTTCACCCTGACATGACATCATGACTTTGTCAATCCCGCTCAACGTTCGGCTACTGACATGCTGTGCAGATCCACAAGGCTAAGGCCGAGAAGGCCCGCGACAGGGCCATCAAGGAGGAGATGGACGCCAAGCGCGCGAAGACCAAGGCCGCGAGGGAGAGGAGGCAGGAGCGTGTGCAGCAGAAGCGTGCTGCTCAGCTGGGCGACGAGCAGTAGATGGACGACATGATAAACAACCGGCGTGGGTCTTTTCAGGGTTAAAGGAGGGCGCAAATCTCCTTTCTATCTCGGCATATGCGGTCATGTTTCATGTACGTCTGGGGGGTTGCAAACGAGCATTTTTCTCCATGCTGCATACCCGACTGACAAGGCTGCCTCTTCTGAACTCCCGATGCTTATGAATGTCCATGGAAAAGGGATAGGTTGCATCGGCACACTAGAAACGAGTGGTCAATCTTGGAGTTAATCTTCTTTCTTATCGTCCCCCAAGTCTTTGATGAATTGATGTCTTGTTCACAACCTTCGCCACTAGCTTGACCCTGGCCACTGGACCGAACCACGCGCAGAAGGGTAGTAGGTTCGAAGCAGCGGCACTTGTCGCTCCGCCCAAGCAGCAGCACCCTTTGCGGCAGAAAACAAATCACCTACTGGTGACAAAGCACAACGAAGGTATGATAGTACTTGAAATAAGCTACTATAGCTTCCTTTAGGTGTTCTAGTCACCCATAACATATACGTTCCTATCAACGTATTTGCCTGCTTAGCAGCGCAAAAGCTTACGACCGTGCTTCTTGAAAGAGCAGAGACATCATCTATTTCAGATCCAATTGAACGCCAGACACCTCGTCGCTCGTCAACGGATATCTAAACACCCCGTAAACGCCATGCCCAAGAAACCCCCAACCGCTGCAATTTTTCAAATCTATTCAATGTCAGCGCCATATCCCTAAAGAAGCACAATATAGGTGGGTACTCACCAGCCTCAGCGCCGCACGATGCACATTCCTTGTGAAGTTCAGCATCGCGCGACTCTTATTATTCCCGCGCTGCAGCCTCCTATACCCCTCCTGGACATGGCTGGGCTGCACAGGCTCTCTCGCCTCTTCGGGGGGATCGAACAGCCCGCGCTCCCTCTTACGTTTGAGCTGGTTCTGCTCGCCGCCGGTGCTCTTCTTGAACGCATCCTCTGCATCTTTGACCTTCAGCGCTTCCTCAGTCAGTGTCTGGACGATCTCGAAGGTCAGGAAGCCGAGGATGTCGATAATATCGTCGCTGGGCTTGCTGTCCGTGATGAGTCCGAAGCCAGCCCATTCCTTGAATCGCTTGCCCTTGCGGTACGTGAAGGAGGCTTGACGGCAGTCGGACCAGTGTACGTATTCCTCACGGGTCATGTTCTTTGTGCGCTCGTCTGCGTTCTTGAGGCGTTGCAGAGTGGCGAAGTTCATCTCCTCTTCTTCTTCGTCCTCGACGTCGTCTTTCTGCGGCGGGAACTCGGAGAAGAAACTGTGTACGTCCCATACGAGATCGACCTTGGCGCGCTTTGCCTTCTTGCCGGCTTCTGGGCCGGGGCCTGAGGGACCGCTGCCCATGACGCCTGCGGCTAGGTCTGCATCGCCTGTGCCGACGTCTGCGCCCGCGTCGCCGCCTTTGTCATCGCTGTCTTTGACGGACCGCCGCACATCTTTCCATTGCAGAAAGTGTCGGAGGCGGGAGATTTTGGCGCGGTCGTGCCGGATCAGCATGAAGAGGTCGTCGGTGGATATGGATTTGCTGCCGCGTCGGGTTGCGAGCGAGGTGCATTCGCGCAGCATGTGTTGGACTTGATCTTGGACGATGGATTCGATGAGCGTGGTGGTTTCTGGGGACGGTTCGCCGGTTTCGCCGGAGACAAACATCATCTATAGTCGTGGGTCAACATCATTCTGTTAAGTATGAGGGAGAGAAGGTGTTGTGTGTGAGCATGTTGTGGGTTTGGGGCATAGTGGTTTGGGAGAGCCCAGCGATGGAGTTTCGAAACAGTAACGCTTGTCCAGAAAGCTGTCCATAGAAGAACAAGAGTGCAGGCAAAGTAACAGCATCTCTGGGGTGAAGTAAAAGCAAGTCGGGAGAGCTGATGTATGAAGAGAGAGGTATACAAAGGAGCAGCTCGTGAGGACGACCGAACCGAAACATAATAACTCGAACAAAATCACAACCTGTAAAGAAGACAACTCACCTGCTGGATCTCCGTCCGGTACTTCGCCATCTTATCCTTATCCGCCATGGCTCAGGTTTACGCGCAGCGCACGTGTTGTCCAGGTGGGAGAAGGTAAGGTTGTCGATACAACGCAATCCCAGCGGGCGCACAGCAGCACAACAAGAGCAAGTACCCAGCGCGCACTCGCAATCACGCTTCGCTTCACAGGCTCCCTCGAACCAGCACCCGCGGATCGTTTCCCTTCGTTTGTTCAGCGCATCGATGGACGTCGCGGTGCGGTCGCGACACACTCCCGCTAGCGGCCAACCGCCCGTACCCCTGCACATCAGCCCTATGGGGGACCTGGCCAGCCCCGCGAAACTTAAGAAATTCACTGTACAAACCCCACCACCACCAGAAACCTTGAACAAACACCACGTACACACCGCAATCATGTTGTACCTCGTAGGACTTGGTCTTGCAGACGAGAAGGACATCACGGTCCGTGGATTGGAGATTGTGAAGAAAGCTGAGCGCGTGTATCTTGAGGCGTACACGGCGGTTTTGCTGGTGGATAAGGAAGCGCTTGTGAGTATCTCTTCTCCCTTCAGACAGAAAAGCGTTATACAATGGTAGTATAGAAATTGTTCGTGGTTCGGTTTGCTGATCATACCGCAGTAGGAGTCGTTTTATGGGCGCTCAGTAATTATCGCCGACCGCGAGATGGTCGAATCCTCAAGCGACGACATCCTCGCCGACGCCGACAAAGTGGACGTCGCATTCCTCGTCGTAGGAGATCCATTCGGGTACGTCGAAGGGCCTCAAAAACAACCCCAGCATGACCCTGTCTAACTCTCTCTTTCTTCCCAGAGCAACAACCCACACCGACCTCGTCCTGCGCGCGCGCGAACTCAACATCCCCACGCGCTCCGTGCCCAACGCTTCAATCCTGACCTCGATTGGCACCACGGGCCTCCAGCTGTACAACTTCGGCCAGACTGTGTCCATGGTCTTCTTCCTCGACAACTGGAAGCCCGCCTCGTTCTACGACCGCATCGCCGAGAACATACACGTCGGTCTGCACACCCTCGTCCTCCTCGACATCAAGGTCAAAGAGCAGAGCATCGAGAACATGGCCCGCGGACGCAAGATCTACGAGCCTCCGCGCTACATGACTGTTGCGCAGTGCGCGCAGCAGATGCTGGAGATTGAGGAAGACGTGAAGAAGGAGGGCGTGTATGGGCGCGAGAGTCTGGCGGTGGGCGTTGCGAGGGTGGGTGCCGAGGACGAGAAGATCGTCGCTGGTACGCTGGAGGAGCTGTGTGAGGCGGATCTGGGCAAGCCCCTGCACAGCTTGGTGTTGTTGGGGAGGAGGACGCATGATCTGGAGAGAGATTATCTGCTCGAGTTTGCAGTGGATAAGGAGAAGTTCAAGAGCGTGTGGGCGAGGGATTATGAGGGAAAGCAGTGAGCGGGTTGGAAGATTGAGCAGTGGCGTGTTCTGACTATGCATGAGGGTAGCATGAGGCGTGGAAAATATGATTTGATGATACATGGCAATATAAAGGATCAAGAGCTTCATCTTGAGCTTTGATCGCCCCCAGAACGCCTTTTTGGTGCAGGTCTCCAGAACACGTCGCATATTGAGCCTCATTGCGGCTATATCGAGCAGGCACGGCTCTCCCCCACTTGACTTCTAAGCCTGTATGGAATCTACTGCTTCTCATCCACACTACATTTATATCTAGAATGGAGGCAGCCAGAACTGGTACCCGCCGTTCTTCTGCCTGAAGACGCTGAGCAGGAAGCTGTATGTGCAGAGCAAGACACCACTCCACAGGAAGACAGCAAACTGCTGAGCCCTTGAGTCCGCGATCCTGGGAACCTTGAGCGCAAGCGAGATAGTCGCAAACGCCAGGACACCGTAGATGGCAGCGATAATCTGCGACTCAAGACCGAACTGGTTGCTGAAGCCACCGGCGAAGTAGTTCATGCCGCCCTTGCCATCACCCGAAACGTAAGGTGTCTTGCGGATGTGGTTGAACATGTGTCCGGAGGTGAAGAGCAGGACGGCGATCAACGAGAAGGCAGCCCAGAGGTTGCGGTTCTGGAGGAGGGGCAGAACGTAGGGATAGGCAACGGCGACGACAGTGATAGCTCCGAGGATAGCGGTGGTGACGGAGATGATCTTCATCCAGTTGATAGGACGCGAGATCTTGGGCTTGGGAACATCGCCGGGGAGCTGGCGGGAGATCCAGCTGTGGATCTGTTCGGCGGACTGGGGACTACAACATGTTAACGCGCCGAATGGATAGAGACGTGTGGTCAGCATACCCAGAAGTGAAGTCATAGCGGACAGGCTGAGCATCGATCTTCGCGTTGGGGCCGATAGTGGGAGGGAAGTAGACGAGGACGGGAGCTGTCTGGAGTTGAAGCTGTACATTGTTAGCTGCGATAGCCAGCACAAGATTCTGCAGGACAGCCGTACCGACTGGAAGGTGTTCTTTCCATCCACGAAGTCCAATGTTCCAAACAGAGTCCTTGTCTTGCCATCCTTGTCGCCTTTGAGCCAGCTCTTGCCCAACAGATCCCACTCCGGCTGGAACTCGCGGCAGAGGACACATCCGAATCTTGTCTCAAGCGCAGTGAGCAGCACGACAGCCGAAAAGTCCCTCGAGCCCTTGGTCAGGGAGTTGTAACCACCATCATCGAGCTTCAACGGGCGTCCGATGTCGAGCGATTTGGCGCGGGCATCGACGAACTTGTCGCCGGTCTTTTTGGCTGCAAGAGCTGTAAAAGGCAGCAGCGAAGCTGTGAGGACCTGGAACCACCGCATTGCGTCGGTAGGAAATGTGTTTGTGGCGGGGTGAAGCTTGGGGGACAGCTGTTGGTGGTGAGGCCGGCGATGCTTAACGTGGCCTTCGGCCGGCGCATGCGTAATGCGTCGTTGCCAAGACTACAGGGATCTGTAGAGCGCAACGGGCATGGGAGATGCAACATGCAATTCACGGTGTGTTGTGAAATGGTAATGTACAAAAATTTAGTATAATCAAGGAGTACTAGAACAAATCAAAACAGCGAATGTTTGATCTCACTTCTCTTTGATGTTGGTGTTGCTGCTGCCACTCTAGTCACTGCGCACCCTCTGGTGTTTTGTTTACCATCTCGAATCTCTAGTCGCGTCACCCCTCCACTTCGATCACATCTACCCTACAACTTCCGCACATCTTTCAGCAGTAATAGCGCCATGGCCGTCGCCGTGGACCAAGATATAGATCATAGTTATGAGATCAAAGATGTGAGTGAGCGCACGTCCTGTGGAGCCTAGCGGCACCCTTGTCGCCGTGTTGTCTGCACCTCTGTACACAAACACTGACACTAATCCCAACCAGCTCCAACATTCGCTGCGCAGCGCAAATCTAGAGTTGAACCTCTCGCGCAGCAAGCATTCCATCGACGTCGTTGTCAAAGACGAGGAAATCAGGAAGCTACAAGTCAGCCAGTGCCTCCTTGCGGACGACAACAGCGATCTCCACGAGCAGCTCGAGGAAGAACAGGCCCGCTCAGACGAACTAGAGAACGCACTGGACGATGCGCTTCTGAACCTCGACGAACAAAAAGCAGAGGGCGAAGCGGCGCAGAATCAGATCCGCACACAATCGAGGGAGATCGCAAATCTTAAGGTATGCGCACCCTGCTCTGCCACAACGACATCATGACTGACGCCAACAGGCCGAATTGAAGGCTATGGAAAACGTGACGTCCGATTCGAACAAGACCCTATCCGAAAAGCTCGCCCTGTCTCGTGAGATCTCGTCCTTACGTCCCGAAGTCGAACACCTCCGAGCGCAAGTCGAATCGAACCAGGGCCTGCTTTCTGAAAAATTAGCTTTGCAGCGTCAACTCACCACGTTACAAGTCGAACTCGAGAACGAGAAGCGAACGGCCGCCCGCACTATTTCCAAGCAAGGAAAGAAGATGGAGCAGGACGAAGGGCTGCACAATGAGCTGGAGGAAGTCCGCAAAGAGCTGGTAGCAGAGAAGAAGGATCGCATGAAGGCGGAAGCTGCGGTTGCAAAGGCTGAGAAGGCCGTGGAGAAAGTACAGGCGGACCTCGAGACTCAGCAGCGAGCGACTGAGAAACTGGAGGCTAAGCTGGAAAAACTCGCCAAGAAGGACACAAAGGCGAGCAAGCGCGATGAAGCGCATGATGCTGCAGTAGAGGAGCTACGCCAAGAACTAGAGCAAGAGAAGGCACTGCGCGTCAAGGCTGAGAAGGCACTCAAGAAAGCTGGCTCTGACAACGCCGAGGTTGAACAACTTCAAGAGGAGCTGGAAGCAGAGAAACAAGCTCGCCAGAAGGCAGAGAAGGCTCTCAAGAAAAGCTCTCAGCAGACAGACCAGGCCGGAGATGCGCAGAAGGAGCTCGAGGAGGAGAAGCGCGAGCGTAAGAAGCAAGAGAGGGAGTACACGAGAACTCTGGCCGAACTCGAGGGCCGCAACAGCGTCCTCGACGACAAGTTGAGCGCTTTCCGCGAGAAGCTGCGCACAACCAAGGAGAAGCTGAAGGAGAAGGAAGCTCAACTCGAGCGCATCGAACGTGCACAAACCGCACCGCCCACCAAAGCCAGCTCCGACACAACAAAAGCAGCCAAGAACATCCGCAAGCGAGGTGCAGCATCCGTCGAGCCAGACACAATGCTGGGAACGCCCGGAGATGCACCAGCAAAGCGCTTCAAGCGCGGCACTTCCGTGTCCGCCATGGGCGACACATCCAACTTCTCCCTGACACCTTTCCTGAACCGCACAGGCGCTGTGACAGCAGGCTCGCCCATCATCGAAGAAGACGAAGACGCAGAAGACGACGCCGCGCCCATCAAAGCCCCCAAACTCAAACCAAGCAAACCCCTCGCGCCCACTGCTTCCACAAAAGCAAACCCCAAACCTCGCAAGAAGACAGCACTTTCCTCCGTCCTCGCCGCCGTCGACGAAGACATCCCCAACCTCACAAAAGAAACGGCAAACGCACCCACCAAAATCCCCCTCAAAGACGCTGCAGACGACAACGACATCATCACCTCCAAACCCGCAACCTCCAAGCCCAAACCCCGCAAATCCCTCATGAGCTTCGCAAACTTCACCGACGAGCCCGCCGCCGAAACGAAAAAGAAGAAGCGCCGCCTCGGGGCCCCCGCAGGCAAGACGCTCTTCGACGCTGACGAGGACGGCGACGAGGCCGCGGGCTCGCAGGCCCCAGCTGGTCTGGGACTATCCAGCGGGAAGGGATTGTTCGCCGCGCGCGCCCTAGGCAAGAGCGTCCTCGGCAGGGGAAATGCCAGGCCGATTGGCGCCGGGTTTGGGAATGCCGGCGAGCAGGGGTTCGTGTTTAGTCCGTTGAAGAGGGATAGGAAGAGGGCTGCGAATTGAGCTGAGACGAGGTGGGGGATGAGGTTGGCGGTGGGAAGATGGTAGGCTTTGTTTATGTGGCGTTTGGTCATTGGGATGGTTATGCTTGAGCTCATGCTTATGGGTGTTGGTGTTGGCACACCTTGCATTTTTCGATTTGATCAACATGTTGTTATCAGTAGATACCTTCTTAGATTGACATGTTACACTATCTCCTTCGGTATGGGACCCGTCTCACAGTCTTCCCCTTTCCTGTATCTAGTCTTGATTACCGCCGGCATTTACTACTTTGTACAGCATTACTCAGGCCATGTCATGCTTTCTCGCATCTTCTATAAGCCCAGCATCCGCACCATATCGGGCAGCAGGTCAAACGTCGTACCTAGTCAGCAATGCCAACTTTGTGCACATGTTACGTTGCTGAGGAGCCGAGAAGTGGCAGCAAAGCGGTTCAATATCCTTCACGCGACATTACTCAAGTCTATGCCTGTGGATCCGATTAGCATGGCGGGCAGCATGCGTCAGAGAAGATGATGGTTGAGTTCAAGAGCAAGTAAGGGAAAAGGTAAATATGTTTACTGCAAAGAAGTAAGTGTACGCTTGCTATATATAATACAAAAACTAAATGTAACCTGCGTTGTCCCGAAAAGCAGAACCCTTGACCACATAATTTCGCAACCGCACAACGCCACAACCCTGAGAATATTCGACAAGAAAAAAGAAGGTCGGTACAAAACACATTAGGAAAGCATACGCGTATGAATGTCGAAAACGTCATTCCTCCAACCGCCCTCGTCCCAATCATCAATCCTCTCAGTCGCACGACGACCCTCCTCCTCCCAAAGCTTGACGACACTACCAGGTGCGTACTTGCCAGCGAACACACCCTTGCCAGGCGCAGCGACGCCAACCCGAGTGTACAGGTCGGGGTCGTCTTGTGGGGTGAGGCGAGTAAGGACGGCCTTGAAGAAGGTCCTCAGGTCGTCGGGATCCGAGATACGTGTTGCTCTCAATCGCTCCCTCGCGAAGAGAAGCTCGCGGTTGGCGGCGTGGATGGCGTCAGCGATGCCCTTGGCAAGCTGCATCTCCATCACCTTGCGGATGACGGGGCGGAGGAGGGGCTTCAGGATCCAGCCGAAGAAGCTGAACTTCGATTTGCGCAATGTGTAGCTCAGCTTGTGAATGTTGACACGGACAGCGCGTAGAGTCAAGATCTGCTCTTGCCTCTCTTTTCCGACCTCCACATCAAGGTGGATATCAAGACCACGCTCGTCCATCTGGAAAGAGGCGATACCTTCATCCGCAAGGCGGAGCAGACCTGAGTGGGCACGAAGAAGGAAGCCGATCTCGTCAGCACGGAAAGACAGGCCGTCGATCTTGATGGTAAATTTAGATGTTGCTCGAGAGGCGACACGGAATCGAGCCTTGCGCAGCTCGAAATCGTTGTACGTTTCTACCTTGAAGCGAAAAGGCAAGAATGAGGTGTGGTTGATCGTCTTTCCAGGTTCGATGATAAGGTTCTCCAGGAGAAGGTCAATCTCTGGAGTAGACACCTCGAGACGCGGAATAGGGACGTATTGGATTGCCGAGATGATGAGAGGAACGAAAACGTTGATAGCATCCTGGACTAACTCAGTGTTGGTGTAGCTGTGCTGGGGTGACAAGATACTCCAGATTCTGAAGGTGGACTTGGCGAGGTTTGAGACGTCTTCGTCTTGTGCTACTGCGGCAAATGTCCTCTGAGTTTGGGCGAAGAACGCATCTACATCTTCGCGCAACGAGGAGTCATTGCCTACACCACTGGATTTCTTCCGGAGCTCCTGGAACTTTTCTTCCACGTGATCAAAGAAGTCTGGGTCAGTCAGAAGCTTTTGCAGAGAGTTGCCAATGTCCATAAGGAGATCCTCGAATGCTGGATCTCGCTTCGAGTGTTCAAGAAGCTTGTGGAAGCTTTGTTCAAGCTTCTTCCACTCGTTAGAATCTCCAAACGAGCTCATGAGCAACCAGAAGTTCTTCACGGCCTTGTCCATTTCGCGGTTGGTATCGACGTCATTTTGTACAGTTCCCACGGCCTCCTCGGCCATGCGCGAGTACGTTCTAGCGTATCTCTGGAGCAGCAAGGAAAGGGTTGAGACTGAGTCGGAGTAATCGCGTTTCTGCCGGAGGTTTGTGACCGTCTTCTTCAATCTGTACAATAGCGAATCGCCTTCAGCTCCCTGTAGCTTATCGGCAATGCTGTTGCCAGCTGCCTGCGCCACCTCGACAGTGCCTGACCCAACAGCCTTGGCAACCTCCTGGACTTCGCCATTCAGCTCTTCAGAGGAGACAGTGTTACCGTTGGCAGCATCTGCACCTGGTTCCTTGAGTGCCTTCTGCTCTGCTTCAGAAGGCTCGACCTTCTTGCCAACTTCCTTTGCAACATCTGAGATGGTGAATGCGGTGTCCTTGAAGACCTCTCGTCCAACAGTGTTGAGATCTGACAGGAAGATGCGAAAGTCGGAGTTTGTGAGGAGTAGGGAGCCAACAGTTTGGAGGCTTTGGTAAGCTGCGTATGTCAGTAAAGTCAATCATGACAGAACACCACGACCAACCTGCAAAGGTGTCGGCCTTAGCCTTGGAGCGAGTAGCACTGCGTGCAATGTCTGCGACGTCCACTTGCATGCGAGCTTTGGACAGATACCAGAGGAAGTCTTGAATCTGGTCTTCGCTGTTCTTATGCTGGAGCAATTCGATGAATTGGTGAAGCCATTGTTTAGTAAACTTGACAAGCAGGCGACCAGAGTCACTGAGTTCTGGGTTGTCTGGATTGAGGATGTCGGCGGCGAGGATGGTGCGTAAGTTGATGATCACTTGCTCATTGGATGGCATGAATCCTTTCCCAAGAGCACGGATCATCTGATATGAGTGCAGCTTCTGGTGGAGCTCTCTCTGGTTACATGTTAGAAGCTATCCGCAGAGTGCAATGCAGCTCGCGCACCTGCAGAACCGTATCATCGCGATACTGGGGCAGCAACGGCTGATGGTCATCACTGTCACCGAAACCAAAGCAAGATGACAACGACATATTGGTGGTGTTTGAGCGTGGAGGCTGTCCAGCAGACTCAATCGCTATTGATCAAGGCAGCAGCCAGGCGTACGCGCGATCATGATGTCGTAACTGCTCGTACCAGCTTTAGCGAGGTAAGAGCTACCCTGGACGTCATCGTGTGGCTGCTGTGGCTGGTGTGCAGCTGCCAAGATCTGCGGATGGATCTCTGGAGGGAGTCAAACCTCTAGGGGTCAAGCGCAACTCCCCGCGCCCTGCTCCATGCCCAGACGGCTTTTCCCCAGGCCAAGCAAGTCAACAAACTGTCGCAGCATTGCGACATTATTGACAGCAGTTCGCAGCAGTTCTGATCGACAAAGGCTGTCGTCTCAGCATTGCCGCACATTTGAGCTTTGGCAGCCTTAGTAAGCGCATCTTCCAAGCACTGCATCTCCCTCACACTGGGCAACGGCAGCGTCTACACCGACAGATGTAGTCTGCAGGAACTAAGGGAGCTTCCTCCGATATTCTGGCATCGCCCGACTCCGATAGGGACTCATTACGCGTACTTGCTAGCATCTACTCCAACTGCTCCAACTGCCGCAATCGGACCCGGCCTTGGAATCTTCTTCTGCGATCCACTCCAGTCTCCCGCCTCGCCAGAAGGGTCTTCTTCGGACTGTGGGGAACTGCGTGAACTGCGCAATTGTGTGAACCTTTAAGACCGTGCGTTGTGCGGTATCTACCATGCTGCGCCGCTACAACACAGACATCCTCCACACCTTGCAGATGCTCGCGTGCTCATGTTGTTCAGCTGTCGTTCAGCGTTTGGGCTGCATCGTGTACTTTGTGGCCTCCGATTTATTTTCTCGTTGCCATGTGGGTACGCAGCTAAACTCCGCCTTGTAGACTTTCCCCACCCCACACACCCAGAGCAGCTTAGGTAGATCAGCGACTGTCGGAGCGGGAGCACTACCGCTCTCCAGGATTTTTTAGTCTCGACGGCATCCGATGCGCCAGAACAGACATCACTCGCAGCGAACGACGCTGCTACGCGGCACGACAATGTGAGCATGAGAAAGCCCGTGTCATGTTGTCTCGGAGTTTATCAATGGTTTCCCGGTACGATCGCCCCTTTTCGCGGGCGTTACAAATGCGCACTCCATTTTGGTCGCACATCGCAGGGTTGTCAGGCTCTTTCTTCGGATCATCGGTCCTCTAGCGGGTGCCGCAAGAGCTGGTCCACCATCGAAGCTTCACGCAAGAAGGCATGCGCGTGTCGTGCTTACAGAGCACCTTGTGAAAAATAGAGCATTCACGTTTCAGATAGGGACTGTGCACTTTTGTGCTCGTGAATTGGTAGAAGGGGCGTGTATCAAGGCCGGAACGTAACTTCCCCATGGTCGCATGCTCAGCGTGTTGCAATGCTTCTTGGGGACTCTGACGCAGTCGGTGACACCAAGAAAGACGCACACTGCACAAGGCGCAGGGCAAATAATACCGCGCATCGTATGTTTTGCGCCGCCATTGCGCATGGACTGCCCAAAAAATGCCTCTTGATGCCTGATGGATTCCTTCGGCAGCCCTGTGAATGGGCAATTTGGAGTTAGTCTATCCGCGGCCAGGGGTTTGCGGTCTCGTCTCGATGTCGAGCTCCAACGTGACAGCTTCATGTGTCATTCGTAGGGGCGAGAAGCCATGGAATTGTGGGCTCTCCCGCCGCGGAAGAGCGCTCTTCACTGCGCTCAGGTACGGGTGTCCGAGTCTTCCCGATATATCGTCGCCCTAGGGAGTCCGTAGAAGCTCTGACTCGCTAACGGCGGGCGCTCGTACCCTGGTTGGCTGGTCCGTGCTAACAAAAAGTCCCATGCGGAATGATGAAGGTCGCCGGCTCTCCTCCATGACTGGATTTAAGCGGTTCTGATAGGTTGCCCGTGTCATTTTCAAACACCGTTCACAAGCGGACCGTCTTCCTCTTTCTCTTTTTATATCCCGGCGGTTGTAGAATCCTGTCAGCTCCCGAACGTCAATGCATACCGCGCGTGTTGCCTCGCTCTTAAAAGGCGCCCTTCCCTCACCAGGCGCCCAAACTGCATTCCGCTTCCCCAGACTCTCCCAATTTCGGTCTATGGCCTCAGTAGCTTCAGCAATGGCTCAATCAGACTCCACCACACAAAGGCCTTCCATGGCTACCAGGCAACTCACCACAACGTGCGTTTTCTAGACAGTTTCCATGCCACAGCAGCAGCCATTGACATTGTTCTAGGAGCGGTGACTTTTGCTCGTCCAACACTCTCAATGTTCGCAAGCACCTTGGAACTTACGGCCTCCACCCTCCTTCCGTGGAGAGCTTTGAGGTGCAAGCTGAGCGATGTACGTCACGCGCCTGCCTTTCTGAGCTGAGCCTTTACTAACGAACAACACAGGCCTCAGGCTCCTCGCCATGAAGACGACGCCCATTGAGAAGTTCCAGTACCTTGTCCACCTCAAGGCCACAAACGTCCACCTTTTCTACAGGCTGCTCTCGCAAAATATCAAGGTACGACTGCACCTCCGAAAATCGGAGCATTAATCGAGCTGACCACAAATAGGAACTCACCCCCCTCATCTACACTCCCACCGTCGGCGAGGCCTGCGTAAGATGGCACGAGATCTACACACAGCCCGAGGGCATGTACCTCTCCTTCGCCGACCGTGGCAACCTCCGCGAGATCCTCGACAACTGGCCTCACGACGTGGAGATCACCGTCCTTACTGATGGTTCCCGCATTCTGGGTCTTGGAGATCTTGGTGTCAACGGTATGGGTATTCCCGTTGGCAAGCTGTCTCTGTACACTGCCTGCGCTGGTATCCGCCCCGAGGCCACTCTCCCTCTCACCATCGACTTGGGCACAAATAACAAGGCTCTCCGCGAGGACCCCTTGTACATGGGCTCGAGGGTGCCCAAGGTCACCGCCGAGGAGGAGAAGGAGTTCCTCGATGAGCTCATGGCTGCTCTGACTGACAAGTGGCCCAAGTAAGTTGCTTTCTACCTCTACGTTCTCAATGCAGTAACTGATCGCGTGACAGCATCGTCATTCAATTCGAGGACTTCAAGAACCCCTTCCCCGCTCTCGAGCGCTACCAGAACACCTACAGCATGTTCAACGACGACGTCCAGGGAACTGGCGCCGTCATTGTTGGTGGCTTCATCAACGCCGTCAAGGCGTCTGGTGTCCCCGTCAAGGATCACAAGGCCATCTTCCTCGGCGCTGGCAGTGCCGGTGTTGGTGTCGCCAAGCAGATTGTCGAGTTCTTCAAGAAGGAGGGTCTGACAGAGGAAGAGGCTCGCCGCAAGTTCTGGTTCGTCGACTCGAATGGTCTCGTCACCAACGACCGTGGTGACAAGCTCGCCGAGCACAAGGTCTACTTTGCTCGCGACGACAACAACGGCCGTCAGTACCAGTCTCTCGCCCGCTTGATCGACTACGTCCAGCCCACCATCCTGATGGGTCTGTCCACCATTGGCGGTGCTTTCAACAAGGAGATTCTCCAGAAGATGGCCAAGCTGAACAATCACCCCGTCATCTTCCCCTTGTCCAACCCCTCCAGCAAGTCTGAGTGCACATTCGAGGAGGCTGTCCTCAACACTGAGGGCCGCTGTCTTTTCGCCTCCGGCTCGCCCTTCCCCTCCATGGAGTACAATGGCAAGCTGCTCACCCCTGGTCAGGGCAACAACATGTACGTTTTCCCCGGTATCGGTCTCGGCGCTATTCTCTCCAAGGCCACATCCGTCACACAAGACATGATCTACGCCTCCGCCGAGTCGCTTTCCACATCCCTCAACGAGCAGGAGGTTGCCGACGGCTGGTTGTACCCTGACATCCGCCGCATCCGCGAGGTCTCCGTTGTTGTCACCCGCGGTGTCATTCGTGCTGCCCAGCAGAATGGCGTTGACCGCGCCATCGATCTCCGCAACCTCTCTGACGAGGAGCTCGATGCGCACATCGTTGAGAGCATGTACGATCCCTTCAAGGACGGCGAGGCAATTGGCGACGAGGTGGCCAAGTTCGTCGCTCAGGCCCAGGCCAACGGTGTCAACGGCATCACCAACGGTGTTGCTCACTCGCACTTGTAAAAGCTTTTTGATCTTCATTCTCATTTTCGGCGCTTGGGATGCTTCTAGGGCAGTGCCCTCACGTTTGGCCACAACACTTTTCGGCCTTGAGATGGACTCAGCTAGAGACTTTGGGGCGGATGATTCGATACCCTGTTACACATCCTCCAGTCTTGCATATGCATAGGTAGATACTGATTGAGCGTACAATTGAATTGCGTTGCGTTTAATCATGGTTGAGGATAATACGATTGAATTCAATTAAACAATATCCTACTATCTCTTGAGTCAGTTGTGACCCTCCAATTTACAGCACATCTACAACCATCACACAGACCAATTGCCCCAACCTCAGCACCAGAAGCCCAGCCTTGCCCTCACCAACATGATCTTGTCAGCCTCACCATCGTTCGCAATACCCCCATCCAGCTCTACAGACCCCAACACAACACCGGCCTCGGCTCCGCACTACAACAACAACGATCCAACCTCGCACCATCCATACCTACCCCACACTCCCCAGCGCCCTCCGATATCGACACCCAGCAAAGCATTATCTAGCCCGCGCTCAAAATGGCCAAACTTGCGATCCTCGGGAGTCATCATCCAAGACACAGCAGCTGAATACACTTGCCGCGGCACTATGCGCCCTGCCTGCAAGCCTGCATGCGTGCATGCATGCGAGTCCGCTCCCGCGGGAGTGAGTGTTACCCAGCCACGGGAGAGGTAGTCCGTCCGTCATGTCATTCCAGCACTCGCTCGCTTTCCGCTAGGGTAGGTACCTAGTCTTACACATGCAAGCCCGTTCGTTAGGAACTTTAAGCTTTCATCCCGGTTGCTTGCTTGCAGGCATTACGACGTGTGGACCCGCTTGTTCGCTCCCTGTCCTGTCCTGACATGGTCCCGGTTGGATGTCTCACGTACCGATACCCCGGATCCACCCGCGCTTTTCACATGCAGCGTGTGCGCGTGGTGTGGGAGGTCGGTGCGGCGGATCGGGTCGTAGGGTGCTGAGCTGCGCTGAGCTGAGCTTGGACGTCGAGCGAGCGGAACGGCTTTCACATGCATGTCATGTCTGGAGCGGAATTGGGGGAGCGGAGCGGAGGTGAAGGGTGGGCCGAGGTTGTGAGTGGGGTGTGGCTGGTGTTTGTGGGATGGGCAGCTAAGCTGCTTGGTTGCTGGGTCTGGTATGGATGTTTGGGCTGTACCGGGTCGAGGGTTTTCGATGCTCAGTGGTGTGACGACGTGCCTTTCCTGGGATTATGACAGTGCGGCTGGAAGTCTTTGTGAGCCGGTGGTTTCTAATGTTGCCTTTAGAGAAGCGTCACATGATCGACAACCAGGTTGGGCTATGTTTTCATGCCGCTGTTTTTCAGCTCATCCTTCTCAGTCGATCAGAAGACGACGTCGACACCGAGTACCAGTCTGAACTTTCGAGATGCTCTCAGCAGCAGATTTCATGTCTGACCATCACAGCACCACATTGGCATACAGTGCACGTCAATGTTGATAGAACGATGGCCATCCTATAACATCTGATTTTGGGAAGACAGGATGAATCCTCAGGCAGTTTACAATGCACTGCCAAGCCACATATTATGTTCGCTCTCCTTTCCACCAGTTGAACGCAAACGCAACACCGTATTTTGGATTTCATTTTCAACTCTTTAGAAGAGTCTTCATTTCTACAATCTTGGTTCGCGAGCGATCCTTCTTTAGACTCGTTTCACCTATCTGCTCACTGGAACAACGTAAAGCTGTCAGGATGCAGCAACACTGGTAGCAGCTTCACTGGTTCGAAGAATGCGCTGTGAGATACTGGATGGAGCATATAGAGGGTATAGATGGGTTGAACGCGGGATCTTTCTCGACGATGCGAAGTCCATGAGTGGCGTTCTAACATTCAAGGTCAAGTGCAGAGGTAAACTGGGAAGAAAGTACGGAAAGAGCGTACGCATAGGGAGAGCAAAGGTAGACGATAGAATGACATGGGTCAAATGGCTTGGGTTAATTGAACAAGAAATTAATACTGGGTAATATGTTTGCCTAGAGGTGGGTTGCAAACAGGTGAAAGCGAAGTTTGTCAACAGAATTGCAGCGGAACCATCTCATATTTGCCCTGCAAGGTATGCTACAAGCTACATGTGCTCAGCATCGTCTCCACTCCCCTCGACAGATCTGCTTGGAGGATAGCAACAGTGCAGCACCCACATACCGCTCTACTCTGGTCTGCAACCGCCTACCACCTATCCAGCCCATCCAAGAATCCATTGCCAGTGAAACACAACATCCCTAAAACCCCTCCTCACCGCCGAACCCTTCCCTCACTTTACCTCGCACCCTCACCGACGCCAGCTCGACCTCACTCTCACATCACCACCACCATATAAACCGCTTCTCCCCCTCCGACCCAGACCAAGTTCCCTCAAACCCTCACTTCCTCTGAACACAGCTGCACCAACTACAACCACACTTCCACCCCATATCGCAACCACCACACCACGATGTCCGACAACGACACCACGAAGGGGAAGGCAGCAGCGAGCTGGACTGACCGGGAGCGCGTACGTCATTCCTCTCTTTCTTCTCTTTCGTTATCGAAAGACAGTGACTGACTGCTATGCTATATAGCTGGCCTACCTCGTCAGCCTCATCGAGCACACCAACACCAAGTTCAACTTCAAGGTACGTTTTACGTGTTCGTCTTCCCTTCTCCTCTCGACACGTCCCGCTCAACACGGGCGGGCGGCTCTTCCCGGCGAGGTCAAGCTCCAAGCCCCAGGTCATGTCGCCCACACAACCGCTCAAAGCAGACACTTATCACCTACTCACCTCTCTCTCCCTCCCTCCACGACCCTCCTTCTAACATATCGAAACCGCAGGCCGCGCCCCTCCCCCCCGGTCGCACAGTCATCGCCTGCGAGCGCATGGTCGGCCGGCTGAAGGTCACGCTGAAAGCCGAGCTCGAGGCGCTGAAGAACGGGAAGCCGATGCCCGATACGACGGCTTCTTCTGGAGGCGGCGGCGGTGGTGGTGCCAAGGGACGCAAGCGTAAGGCTGCTGACGATGGTTCTGACGAGGGTAAGGGCAAGGACAAGGGCAGCGGCGAGGCTGGAGGGGCGAGGAAGCGCGGTCGGAAGGGGAAGGGTGGGAAAGTCGAGGAGGAGGCAGAGGAGGAGGCCGAGGAGGTGGCGGAGGGAGGGGACATGGGTGTGGGTGTGGTGAAGGAGGAGGAGAACGAGGAGGGTGGTGAGGAGGAGGTGGAGGTGTGAAGATGCTCTTGTGAGAGGGAAGCGTCTTGAATTGCGGAGTTGGCATTGCTTGGACGCGTCTGCTTCACGTGTCATGCATGCATGCATCGGCGAATGCAGCAGTATCAACGCGTCAGTAAGGAGCTGGGTGTGCTCATCACGCCGCCCACACAGGACGACCACAAGATGGTTCACATGATTTAATCACACGCAGCTACAAAATCATAATGAACAGATACAAACACCCAAAGAACTGATATTGACGCGGACGTGACAAACTACTTACTTACACCTTCTTTTCCAACCGGCCCATCTCATTGATCTCGTCGTGAACAAAAAACCCCACTGTCCAAACAAGCCCCAAAACACCGTGCTATGCTGTGCAGCGCAGAAAGCGATCCCCGCAAAGCCAATATATATGCGCCCCCAGTTGCCCAGGGTATCTTGCAGATGGCTCGAAAGCCGGGAAACAAAAACACCAAAAGACAATAGCAAAGCGCCATCCAGTCAAAGCATAGAAGAATCAGATGCCATGGCTCCAATAAATGCAGGTAAACGCGCCCATTCGATCTCGCACCCGCAACACCACCGCCGTCTCGCCTACCCCAGCCACGCACGCTACACGCCGTCCGTCTTCTCCACCTCTTCAGGCGTCCCGTCATGCCACCTGACTGTCGTGCTCATTCTCACGCTCCTCGGCCTCTCCGGCCTCTCCCTCCCCAACGGCCCACCCTCATCGTGCACCTTCTCGGCAACCTCGTTCTTCGCAACGTTAAGCGGCTGGTCCGCCCCACCCTCGCTCAGCGCCTCCTTGACCAGCTTCTTGACCTCTGTCTGCAAGTTGGGGATTTCCTTGGGCTTCTCGTCTTTGTTGAGGTAGCTCTCGAGCAGCGCTTTGAGCGTCTGTGCGCGCACGGGCTTCGCGAGGTAGTTGTTCATGCCGGAATCGAGGCATTTTTCACGGTCGCCTTGGATGGCGGAGGCGGTCATGGCGATGATGAGGACGTTGCGGACTTCCGGGTTGGGGTGCTTGCGGATGAGTTTCGTTGCTGTGGAGAGAGATTAGTTGAGTTGGGTTGGGTTAGATGGAGGAGAGAGGGGTAAAGTACCTTCGTAGCCGTCGCAGTGCGGCATCTGGACGTCCATGAGCACGAGGTGGAAGGGGCGGCCGTTGTCGCTGGCACGCTCGAGCGCATCGATGGTCTTGAAGCCGTCGAGGTAGGCATCGCATTTGAAGCCCAGTTTCTGTACGAAGGAGATTGCGATGCGTTGGTTGATGAGGTTGTCTTCGGCAATGCAGATGCGCAGGTCTGCCCGAGGGATGGCAGAGAGGTCGATACAGCTACCAGCAGACTGCTCATGGCCGTTGTTCTCTTGGCTGGAGAATTTGGCCATAGGGTCCACATCGCGTGTGTAGTTCTGCGCGAGAGGGCCGCTCATGTTGACCTTTGTGAAGCGTAGAGAGAAGGAGACTGTTGTCCCGACACCTGGCGTTGAGTCAAGTCGAACTGAACCATGCATGACGTTCTCAATCAAGGCTTTCACAATGCTTAGTCCAAGACCTGTACCGCCGTAGCTACGTGCGGATGACGACTCAACCTGCGAGAACGGCAGGAACAGTTTCTTCTTCTGCTCTTCCGGGATACCAATGCCAGTGTCTATGACACTGCATGTGACGTCGACCCAATCCGGACCTTCCTGATCAACGACGGCGCGTACAGTCACTGATCCGCGAGGGGTGAATTTGTAGCTGTTGGAAAGCAGGTTCATCAGAATCTGGTGGAGGCGGACAGGATCGCCCATGACCAACATCTCAGGGTTCAGTTCAAGTTGCTCGATGGTCTTCAGGCCGCGTTCTGCGTTGGTGTATGCGAGGGCACGTACGACCTCTGTGATGGTCTCGTTGAGCGACAACGGCATCTCCTGCACGTTCATCTTACCAGCTTCAAGCTTCGAGTAATCGAGCAAATCGTTGATGATCGACAGCAGCGTGTCACCACACACACGGATCGAATCGGCGTAGCCTTGCTGTTCTGGACTCAACAGGCTGGCTTTGAGGAGCTCCGACATACCGATGACTCCGTTCAGAGGCGTGCGCAACTCGTGAGATACGTTGGCAAGGAAGAGGCTCTTGGCCTTGGCAGCTTCTTCCTTGAGCTTCATGTTCCTAATGGCGATGGCTTCGGCCTCTTTGGCTTTGATCTCCGCGGCTCTTGCCTGTGCTAATGCGCGCTTCTGCATCTCCAGCATTGCTTCGTTGCTGGCACTGACCCGCTCAATCTCTTTGAAGAGCAGCGCATTAGCCAACGAGATTGAGATCTGATTTACAAGTAGATGCAGAACCTGTGTGTTGCGTTCCGTGAACGAGTTTGGCGGACCCTCAACGTAAATGCTACCGAGCAGGTGGTCGGAATGGATGATTGGTATGCAGATGACGGCCTTGCCCAGTGGGTTCCGCTTCAGATAGGATTCCGACACGTTTGAGAAGCGGTCGTCCTCCAGCAGGTTCTGGACGAATACGTTTTCTCGGAAGCGCAAGCTGTACAGGGTAACCTGTCGGGCAACTATATCATCAACAGTGTCCAGAGGCTGACCTGCTGGGAACGAAGTAACGCCAGCTGTTTGACCGGGGTCGTTGTTAGATTCACTGGATGCTACGCAAGCGATACTCCACTCGATCTGCGTGTCTTCGACGACGATACCGCAAAGGTTGCCCCCAGTCGATTCGAGAATTATCGATGCCATCTTGGCCATCAGCTTGTCGACCTTCAGTTCGCTCGAGAGAACTTGAGAAGACTCCAGAATGGACGAAAGGTCGAGCATGTCCAGACCGACTGCAGAGAAGCCGTTGCGAAGATCGCTTGGTGATTCATGTGGGCGGCCAGTCTCCGGCACAATCCAGTTCTGGGTCCGATCTACAGCCGTCTCGGTCCCAAGAAGCTGTTCGTGATCTTCGTTCTGCTCGAGTCTGAATGTGGTGTTCCCTGTATCGATGATGGTTGTCTGTACAGCGACGTCTACCGTGGTAAGAGACACAGAGCCCTGTAGAAGGAACTCGTATTTGCTAATGACATGATTGGCCTTGCCATATGCCGAGATCCTTCGGTACACAGAGATGCAGTCTTTAAGAGCATGCCGAGCCGGCCTGTTGGCTCTCTTGCGGACTAGCCATTCGGCATAGAGCTCTAGCGCATGGGCCTCATCCATAGTAAAGCCATGGACTTCGCTGTGATCCATTGCTGACTCGTAGTTCACCAGCGCTGTTGGAAGGTCATCATTCACCTCTGCAAGCATGGCGGCAAGCAGATGGATCCAGGATCGGTAGTTGACATCTGTGATAGCACAAAGAGCCTCCAGCTGATTGATGGTGGTAAGGACATGCTTGAACATCTGCTCACTCTTTGGGTGGTCCTTGTCATCACGCAGCACTGCCAAATAGGCTAGCGAGAGATGGAACATGACCGAGTAGTTCAGGCGTTGGCACCAAAGACTGCCCAGCATTGGTAGTAGGAGTTCACCTAAAGCGCAGGCCTCTTCGTAGTAGCCGTAGAGGACAAGGACCGGCAGTTTGCTGGCAAGATAGTAGGTCTTCGGTCGCTTTGGGTTGCTGGCTGTTTGTTCGATCCATCGGATGTAGGCGGGTGAGTCGTGTTCCTCATCCGTGAAGATCGTCGATGCGTCGTCTATTCTAGTCTTGCCCTGCAAAGCCCTAGCATATTGACGGGACCCCATGAGTAAGACGCCACCTCGTAGATCCTGTTGCCAGTTCTTTAGATCCAAAGGGACGTCGTCGACGTAGGCCTCGATCTCCGTACAATCGTAACAAGCAATCACTCTGAAATGGGCTTGAGTGCCGAGGTTGAGCAGAGTGAGCAGACGATCGCCTGCTGTTAAAGCCGACTCTAAAGCAACTAATCTCACAAGTTAGTCTTCTGCTCGGAATAAATGGTACAATCGGACTACACGTCTACGACGATAGCCGCTCGCCTACTGACCTTGAAGATGAGGAACCAGATCAGCTGCTGGAGCCTCCAGGTGACCCAGAAACAGCGGGTGCAGAGTTTGGCCCCGGCCCAGGGTGTAGCTGTCGTCAGGGAACATTTGAAATAGTCTCTTAGCTATTGCGCCCATGTCTGCTGCGAAGTTCAACATTGCAAAGCGGCCACCAGCAATACTGCCGAGATGGACATAGGCGAGTGCAACTTGAGATATTGTGCCCCGCTCCAGGTGAAGATTGACTAACTTGAGCGTAGCCTGGTAGAAGAGCAAGCTATTTGACCAGAAGGCGGCGCTAAGTAGTTCAATGAAGACTGGTCCTAGTGTGAAAAGTATGCGATCGTCCTTGGGCGGCCGACTTGCTAGGAGTTTCTCTGTATCGGTGTTTTGCAGATGTGAGTATAACTTCTGGAACTCAGCATCACATTCCTCCCAGCTGGTGGGGGGCACTGCCGAGCCAAGGAGAGACAAGCAGTCTTTCAGCGCTTGAAATGCGCCAAAACTATCGCCGCGCACTGCATGAACCCTTGACTGTAGGATGAATGAGCTAGCCATATCGCAAGGGTCGCGAGCATGTTGAAAGGTCGTCCGAATAAGACTGAGTGCTTCGTCGAGCATATTCTGATGCCAGTAGCACTCAGCTGATCGGACGAATAGCTGCAGCGTCTCCTGATATGAGACGTCATGCTTCGACTCGTCCCATGGATCGTCCTGCAGAAGCATCAAGCAATGCGCGAAGTAATAGATCGCGGTGGATCGCGCTCCTGACTCTGCTGCTGTTTCTCCAGCCTGGTACAGGACATCCCGGAAAGGAGCACGGTTCGTTTCCCTCGTCTTGATCAGCTCGACAGCAAGACATATGTGACGACTTCGCATATATAAAGCCTTGGAGTCTCCCATTGCATCATCGTGCCACTCATTGCTCGAGCTGACCAATCGAGCAATCTCGTAATGCATCATCGAAGTATCCCAGTCTTTCTCGAGCAAGGTGGCAGCAGCGAAGAGGTACCTGTCGTGGCTAAACCGGAATCGAGATTCGCTATCAGCAGGCATTAAGATGTAAGCATTGAGAGCCCCATTCAGCGCTGTCACTATGCACTCCTTCTCTCCGAATAAGGGTAGCCTTTCGGCTTCGGCGGGTGCGTTTTTCGGGTTTAGCAGCTTCGAAACTAGATCGTAAGAGAAAGCGCCGCCCAGTAGAGAAGCCCATGCTAACAGCTTGCGAGTGTCTGTCGGTAGCTCGAGCAATCTTTTCATGATGAAGTCGTTGGTGACAGAAGAGCCATACTCTGTGCTCTCAAAGACTTCAAAAACTTTGTCGAGATCGAATAGCCAGTTGTTTTCTCGCCAAGAATAGTAGACGCATTGCTTCCGGTAGCATGTGTCCAACATCTCTCGGATGTAGAACAAGTTGCCTCGACTCTTTTCTTGTATCACCGCTACAAGAGGAAGGATGTACTGGTGATCGCGGTGGAGAGTCTCAGCGACATATTCAGTAGTCTGAGCTTCGGTGAATGGGTGAAGCTGAACTTTTGTGGCTGACTGCATCGAAGGTCGAAGCTCTCGCGGTATTCCCTCTTCATCGGTGTAAGTCAGTATCAGTACAAGGGGGATTTTTGCTTGAACGATATGGTGTATAAGCTCTGCTCCTTGTTAGCGTGCTGGGTACCTGAACAAGGCTGACGGAAACGCGTACCTGCACTTTCGGAGTCAGCATTCTGTACATCTTCCAAAGTCCATATGCATAGCTTTTGCATGGCGAATAGTCGCAGTACATCGATGAAAACGCTCATGAACTTCGTTGACTTGGATGCACCTCCGCTTCGCAGCCATGCTTCAGCGGTGTGCCCAGAGCTCCCGCAATGTACCGCAGGCGAGGACCCTCGCCTTATTGGGTCGCGACCGCGTGGCTGGGGAGTCTTTTGAGTCCCACCTGTCGTGAGCAGCCAGTCTGGCAGATTTAGGTAGCTACGCAAAGCCGCCCAGACACCTGTGTTCTTGAGGAAGCTGCGCAGACTATTGTGGAAATCGGACGATACGTCCGCTTCACTGAACACCTGACGAAACATGGATGACATGACCTTCAGAATAGGGTCAAATGGCGCCTTCTTTGTCTTGTCGAACTTGGCTGATGCAAAGTAACCATGACTTCTTGCGGTACTCTGTACGCTTTGAACAAGACGCGATTTTCCCAGGCCAGTTGCGCCACCAACAGCGATAACCTCACAGCGACCCTTCCGCCGTGTTGATCGAGCACTGGATATGTTACGCATGATTGTACTGTCGTTCGATGGTGCGGATCGTGATAAAGAGGACGACCCCTCGATACTGTTATTCGATTGGCCTCGACTTGTTGTCACCAGGTTAGGGCGGCTGTGCGGACTCTCTTCAGCGATGGAGTCCCTTGTCTGAGTGACACTGTCAGATGATCTCTTGTTACGTGTTTGGTCAAGAAAAACCGGCGTTGTGGAGGATACGCTGTTGAGCCGACTCTCTGAACCTCGAGAGCTGGAAGTGTCAGACACAAGATCATCGAATTGGAAGTTGAACTGCCCATCCGAGAAGGAAGAATTCGAGCTCAGGCTGTTCAGGACTTTCAGGCCACCTCGTCGACGCTTAGAAATACGGTGAATCACGTCGATGATGATTTGACGCTCTTTCTCGCGGCCAATCTGTTGGAGTGGAAGATTGAAGAAACAACTAATGTCTTTGGATGCGATCTTGAATGCCTTTAGGCCTTCAACGTCGCCTTCACAGAGGAGCTCGCGGATTCTGATTAGATCGAACTTCAGGCCTGACGTTGAGTGATATCGCTCCTCGATATTCCGCTGGGTCATGCGTTGGATGACCATGGACAGAGCCTCAGGGATGTCGATGCGGCCTGAAGAAACAGGTGGTATCCTTTTGCTCAGAACGTTCTGCATGACATCCAGCGCTGTAGCACCACCAAAGGGTGTGTCTCCACATAACATTGTGTAGAATAGTATCCCAAGACTGTAGATGTCCGTCCGGCTGTCCGGCTCTGCCGGCATCCGACCTGTTTGTTCTGGTGCTATGAAAGCAAGCTTCAACTCGATGCCGGTCTCGCGACTCAACGTGTTCCAGCCTGCAGAGGTCAAACCATTCTCAAAGGACCTGGCGCCGCTACCAAAGTTGATCATCTTGACCTGACCATTCTCAGCAAAATGGAAAGCGTCCCCACGTATTTCGCCGTGGACCATCTCGTGGCCATGGTGCAGGATCTCCAAGCACTCGGTTGACCCCACGGCGAAATCTAGAAAGGTAAGCAGAGGAACGCCAGTGCTGGAGCGCGGGTTGGACGACTGCCAAGTATCATCACGGCGCGTGAAGTTGTACCAGTTCGGACCGAATGTCACGAGATCCTTGAGGTAGTTGGGCCCTGGGGCCTCGAAAATGCTGGCAACCAGAGGCTCCTCGCCAGGCTTGGTGGGAAGTCTGATGAACTCGATGGGGCGGACAAAGTGCCTGCATGTGGGATCGGAGTTGTTGACGATGACCTTGGATAGCTGGTACTCGCGCTCGAGGCGCAGTGTATGGCTCGATACTCGACACACGACAGGACATGGCTCTTTGTGGAGCTGGGTGATGGTTCCGTGGGTGTGGGCGGTCGTAGCACTGGCGTCGCTGCCGGAAGACTTGTGACGGAGGACGTTGGACGGGCGATGCGAGTCTGGGGAGTGGGCGGCGGTGGGGGAGTTGAGGGCGCTGCGTCCGCGAGAGGAGGGGCGTTCGTGTGCGGAAGTGGCTTTCTGATGACCAAAAAAGTGCCAGTTGTCGTAGGACTGGGCAGTGTTAGCTTCACAGGTGCAACAGGAGGCAGCTCGCAGCTCGCAGCTCACCGAGTGGAAGGGCTTGATGTCCGAGTCCCAGGTGTAGTTGGGCAGCTCGAGCAGACGCGCAAAGATGCTGGCAAAGCGCGTGCCCCGCGGCGACGTCTGCTCGGTCAATGGCATGGTGCTGGACTGGACGGGACGTGTTTAGATGGACAGAGGTGACGGCATGTTCTGCGTAGTGTAGAAGAATCCAAGGGTGCTGGGGCCAGGCCGTCCAAACCGATGCTATGGGAGCCGATCTACGGGCGCGCGATAGGTGCAGCGAGCATGGTGGATGGGATGCTGAAGACCGTCACGGGTTGCAGCGCGAAGAGGGCAGACGGCACGGCGTGGCGCGTGGCTTGCGTGAAGGTGGCTCTGGACGACAGTGCTTCTACTAGGTGCTACTACTACTACTACTGCGGGACCGATGATGCTGACTGAGCATGGAGCTTGTTGCGGCTTGCGGCTTGCGGCTTGCGGCTGGACCTGTGTGCTCAAGCTTTGTGCGGGCTTCCAGCCTGTCATACGTCGGATGCGCCCCCACCACAGCCGCGCTTGTCGAATTGCAGCCCTGGTCGGCGCCCGGCGATCGCGCAACGTCGCGCCTCGAGCACTGGCACTGGCACTTGCGCTGACATGAGGCTGTGAGGGCACTGACTGCGCACTGCAGCCCTGAAGACTGATCGCCGCAGCCGGTCGACTGCACCGTATCCCCACACCCCCTACCCTAGATACGGCCTGCTCTGCAACAGCTGTGCTCTCTCCAGTAGCGGCCCTGCCTCGGAAGCTGAAGCTGAAGCTGAAGCTGCCTGTCTCCCCCCATTACGTAGTTTGCGTAGCTGGTGTTCCACCTCCGCCCCGCCGTTGATCGACCGCAGGCCCGCGAGCCCTTTGATTGCGAGACACGACCACATGCATTCGCTGCCCAGACAGCCGCCCACTGCCCGCCCTCACCCACAGCTGCATTAGGTACTGCGCACTGCATACTGCCATTGCACACCGCACCTCCCGTGCCACCCCCGCGAGGCCTTCCATGTTGCACAATGGACATGACCGACCGCGACCATGGCTTCCAGGACGACGACCCGCCCGCTGCTCCTGCGCGCCAGCTGCCCTCTGACCTGCCCACCTCGCTGAACGATCGGCGGCCCGTGAGCGCCTACATGCCCGAGGAGACGGAGATCTACGACGCATGGCAGGGTGAGTAGCACCTCTGGAGCACTTCCACGTCCAGCGCCCACGGCTGACTTGGACAACAGGCCAGTCGTTCCTAACCACGCCCATGCCCGCCCGGCCCCTCAGCTTCAACCTCTCCCTCGACGACCCCAGCTTCGGCGACGATGACATGCAGCAACTCGAGGACAGTGACAGCCGTCTGGTGCAGATGCTCGCACACCAGGCCCGTCTGAAGAACGACAATGCCGGCGACGAGGCCAAGGTCGTCGCAGACGACAAGCTGTCACACGAAGAGAAGAGGGAGGCCCTACAGGGACTCTTCACCCTGGCCACATCGAATGGCGAGCTTGAGCGTGTGAAACGGCTCCTCGACGGGAAAGCAAAGGAATATATCAACATCGACGGCGTCGATGCAGAAGGAACCCCGCCACTCGTCTACGCCAGTTGTTTCGGCCACGAAGACGTTGCGCGCATACTGATCGATGATGGCGCCAAGGTGGACATACAAGACAAGAACCGCTGGACGCCGCTCATGTGGGCCATGACCAACAGGCACAAGGGGATAGTAAAACTTCTTCTGGATCATGGAGCCTCGACCGACGTCAAGTCTTCTGGCGGCCGAACCGCCTTCGACTTTGTGGAGCCCAACAGCGACATCTCAGACTACTTGCACGAGAGCGGCTATGCCATCGGCAACGCTGGTGTCGATGACTTTTACAACTCAGGGCTGGACAACGACCGCTTCGAGCAAGAGATGCAGGAGAACGACATGAAACGTCGAATGATGATGGAGAGTGCTTTCAACTTGGAGGTCGACATTGGCAACCTGGGGCTCGACGAACAGCCAGAGGTACGTCGTGTAATCTTGGTCTCGTGGCTTGCACGTGCTGACCGCAAATAGTCCCCTGAGGAGCCTGACGAAGGCCAAGAATTTATATGGGATCGATGTCTCAACGATCAAATGTTTGTCTTCCAGGAGAGTGAGCTCGAACGCATCCTCGACATAGTCATCACAAACATGACACCGCAACGATCACCGTCACAGAAACCCGTCCCTGCGAACATCCTTTTCCTGGCAGCTAGATACGCCCATTACCATGCTAGCGCGGATCTTCTCGGGACTCTCCTGGTAGCCGCCATGGGCAAGATCAATGATGTCGTCGAGAAACATCAGTGGGACATGACAGTATTGGCATTCTGGATGTCCAACGCCACACTTCTGTTGCACTACATGAAAAAGGACACAGGTTTATCGACAGCTGCGAGCGAATTCCAGCTACAGATGGCAGAACTCATCAACGAAATCTTCATTCTAATCATCCGGGATGCAGAGCGACGAATGGACAAAAACCTCGACTCATCCATGCTGGAGCACGAGCCCATGCCGGGCTTCGAGGACGTACAGTTCCAGCACGAATGGAATCTGTTCCGCTCGAAACCGAAAGCTAAGCCACTAGAACCCCTCGAGAAGCGATTCCGACCTCCCTCGCCGAAGGCTCGAGCAAAGCCGTCACCCCGCAATATCAACTCTCTACTCTCGTCGACTCTTTTCGTCTTGGATCTGTACGATGTTCACTCGGTCATCACTGCGCAAGTGCTGTCGCAGCTGATCTACTGGCTATCTGCAGAGATGTTCAACCGCATCATATCTAACCGGAAATACCTGGCCCGGACAAAAGCTATGCAAATCCGAATGAACGTCTCTACGTTGGAAGACTGGGCGCGTTCCAACAACCGGCAGCCAGAACACTACGAGAACGGATCGATGACTTCGACAGGCGACAATACAGTCGAGTCTACCCGGAAACACATCGAGCCACTTATTCAATTGCTGCAATGGCTGCAATGCTTCACATCGATTGGCGAAGATCTCGAGTCACTCGTAGGCACGATCCAGCAACTCACAAAGCTCTCCCCCCAACAACTCCTCCACACCGCAAAATACTACCGCCCGGAAGTCGGCGAGAAGGGTCTCCCCAAGAGCGCTTCCAAGTACATCGTTCATCTGCAACAAGCCGCCGCGGAGCGCAAGACCCGCGCTCGCTCGCCCAATCCACCCCAAAAAACCGACGCCGAACCTACCACCCCCGTCAAACCATCCTCCGGCGCTCAACTCGCTCCCGCAGCCTCGCCAGTCCCCTCGCGAGTATCAGGCGAACTGGAAAGAGAAGAAGACGATGCACCCAGCGAGCTCCTCCTCGATCCCTCGTACATGCTGCCTTTCACCCTGCCCACGTCGACAGACATGCTCATCAGCTATGGCGCGGGCTTTGGCGGCGTCAACAGAGAGCGCGAGCGGAAGTATATTCCAACGGTGCCGCCGGAGTTCATGGCGAAGTTGGAGTTCAGTGGAGGGAGCAAGAACGGGGGTGGGTACTATGAGGAGCAGTGGAATGACTCTAGCTACGGGTGAAGACCTTCGTATGAGATGATGAGGCGCCGTTGCTGACCTGACGGCGTGCTGCAGATTCGTTCATACGCGATGGGTCAGACTCAGACATCAACCTGCACCGAGACGCAGCTACCACCGCTAGCAGTGTCAAGGAAGGAGTCTGATGTGGTGGATGGTGTAGGTTCAGCACGAGGGACGCTTTGCATAAAGGGAAAAAGGGGTTTTGCATATAGGTTATGGGCTGCATCATCAGCGTTGTTTGTTCGAGTGGAACTTCCTGCGCATCTAGATAGACCGTTTACCAAACATACCCGCGCATAGAACCACACTCTCTACATGGCTTCCGCTACTTCCTTGTGCAGACCCAAACACACACCCACAGCATCATCACCACAAACAGCATCATACGAATCACGACTCTCATTCGTCTATGTCCCTTACCCCCGCCATCTCCTCCTACACCCTCCTCCCAAACACCCTAAACCTCTTCACGCCGCCATCGGGAATAATCACCAACTTGGCATGTGTATACCTCTGGCCCTTCACATTGCCCAGCTCCTCCTTATATTCAATCTCGACATCAGGCCCGCTCTTCTGCGGACTCAACACCTCGACCCACGCCGCATCATCACTCTTGGGATCGCTCTCAAACGCGCCTGCGAAAACCTGGACTTTCTGCGGGAAGTTGCCCCTGAAATGGGCGGTATCGACGACAACCCGCTCGATCTCGCCCGCCGCGCCCAGCCGCACAATCGTCCAGTCGACGTGCTCGCCCCGCGTCCGCTTCGTCTCCCACCCATCGCCCATGTCGTGCCCCCGCCCGGGGAGCAGCAGGTTGTCCTTTGTCCCGAAGTGCTGGTCTGAACACGCCGTCGCGACGCCGCCCATGACCGTCGCGCTGAGCTCGAAGACGGCCGATGTGTCCGCGGGGAACACGGGGACGGCGTGGCCGTAGAGGCGGAACCGCGCGATGCCGCCGTCCGGGTACATCAGCAGGCGGACGTGGGTGTAGGGTTTGTCCGTGACAGCGGGCAGGAGCCATGCGTGGCGCTGGCTGGGGCCGCACTCCTGCTTGGCCAGGATGGTCTCCCAGTGCTCGTAGGCTTCGGACGCGACGGCGGCGTCATCGTCGGTGAAGGTGCCCTGGACCGCGATCTCAGGCGCGTGGTTGCCGTTGAAGAAGGCCGTGTCGATCTCTACGCCTGCGACTCTGCCCGAGGCTACGCCGAGCTTGATCACGACCCAGTCCGCCGGCGCCGTGTTGTGGCGTCGCGTCTCCCATCCGTCGTACCAGGCGCCGCTGTGCACGAAGACGCCCGGTTTCGAGATGGGTGCGGTTTTGGTGATGAGGTTGGAGGCTGAGGCGAACCATTCATCGCTGAAGGAGATGATTTTGGAGCCGAGCGGTGCGGAGATGAGGTCTGGTGATGGGTCAGGAGGGTTGGTCTGGATGTAGTGGCGGAGGTTGAGGTTGAAGTTGAGGATGAGGATGAGGTTGAGGGGTTCAAGGAATTGAAGAGAGACGGAATAGAGAAGCCAATCGTACCTGTGTAGTTGGACTTGAAAGTCGCGTCGATCTGGTCGGCGGGAATGAACTTAGCTGCCATGATTGCTTGTTGTGTGTGTCTCTAGAGATAAGGGATGTGATGCGGTATGATGTGACGTTGAAGCTCCAAGCAACCAAAGTACGGGAACTGAATCTCACGTCGTCAATTCCTCTATCAGTCTTCAAATCTGTACTCTACAAAAGCACACCGCAGGGTCACCACGCCCCTCTATATATACCCCCTTCCTCCCCTCCCCCACTCCCCACTCCCCATACCCTACCACCGCTACGCTCGCCATCTCGGTCCCGGTAGCACGCACTCACTTATCGGAGGCTCCCGCCGCCGTGAGCCTTTTCTTTCCGAGACTCGCCAGTCCCAGCCCCGCAGATAGTTAGTTTCGACACCTGAGCAAAACGGTTGCGATCAGGTAAACCATCTCCGAGCGGTATGGCTCTGCGCCGCACCGGACCGTGTCGTGTGGTGCGCCCGTGTTTCGACACCTGATGGGTTCGAGTAATGTTTGGGTAATGCGCCTGGTGGGGCGCTAGATAGCTAAAGGCGGAGGGCACGTTGACACGATTTTCCACCTGATAGCGTGACGGGATCTACGCAGGGGGGATGCTCAAGTAGGCACGGTTGGGTAGAGATGCGTGAAGATGGAGTGATTGCCTAGAGATCATCTCCGTTTGCATATAGTCTTGTCAGACGCTGCAGCTCTGGTCGGGAATTTGCTCAGTGTCTTTTGGGGATCAGTCTGAAAGCTTGAGCTCAACCGAGGGCGGAGTCAGATTAGACCATACAGCGCTCGCTCCAAAGGGAGGGACGTATGGATCGTGAGAAGTCGAAGATTGTGTTTCTCTAGGTACATACAGTCGAAGAAAAGATTACCCCATCGCGTTCAAGCATGTACATCAAATTGAAGTATCGTCAGATTTCAGAGGGTATCTAGATTACAAAAAGCTCCAGCGCTCGACCTTGCAGGCTCCAGGAGCCAACTTCAACTACTCTAATTATGTTCACATATGCCCAGAAAGACATGGTCGTTATCGTCATTATATGCTGCCGCTCGTCATCGTCATCGTCAATATGCCCGCTTTTCATATCCAAAAAATGCTGGCGTTGTGAAATCATCGCATGTAATCCGGCTTGCTCGCTTTGTTGACAACCGGCGGCGGTCCATCGTCGTCAGGGTAGGGCAACGGTGCGCCTGGAGGCGGGCGCGCAAACCCGGTGCCAGGCGGGGGTGAAGTTCGATGTACGGGTGAGATGGGCGATACTCTGAACGCTGGGTGTCCGGACAGTGGTGGTGGTACTTTGCCATCGTTGAGGGGTGTCTTGGGTGGTCGTGGTGGCGGCTCGAAGCTGATTCTTGGTGAATCCACGTACGATAGCGGGCGGTCGAACGAGAATTGGTCGCCTGAGTTCCGCCCTGGCGAGGCTAGTTCGCCTGAGTGTCGCGGTGGCATGTCGTTGACAGGTTGTGGGAATTCATCCGACGAAACAACCAGATATTTATCGTTATCTGAGTGCTGTGGACGATGGGGCTGTAATGGAGCCGGACGTAGGTCAGACTGTTGCATGGTTGCCATGTATTCGGGTGTGAGCTCTTCGGCGGGAAGCTCTACAGCGAAGCCAATGGGCTCAGGAACGGTGGGTAGTGGCTTGTTCGGTGGGGGCGAAGCCAATCCCGGGATCGAGTTATTCTGATTCTTCTCTGCTCGCTCCCAGCGAAGCTTCGCGCGATAGATACGAGCGATCTTGGCAGCGGCATCCAGAGACATCGTTTGGACGTCCTTTTCGGCCAAGTACATGCGAGTGTTCGTGCTGATCTCAGACAACGCATTCCATTCGTTCATGCCGAACTCACCCACCCCTACATTGACGTTCAGACGGTAGTAGTTCTCGGGGTTGACCTGGCGTTTCGCAAGGTGATCCTTCATCTCTTTATGTGTCTTCTCGCAGCCCTCGATCTTAGAGATGAGCTTGCGCCGTGCCTCTGCAAAGTCGCCAATGCCACCAGAGACGAAGCCCTCCCACCACAGATGCTCTTGGTTATTTGTCCCATCTGGACGCTTGCCTGTGCCGATGCTGATGAACACACCAATCTCACGGCCAGGCCACTCATTGCAGACGGCTTCGTCAAGAACCATGGGTGCTGGATTGTATTTGCCGCTTCCCTCGTCTAGGAAGACGGATTGGCCGATCTGGATGGGCTTGAAGGCGAGGGCAGTTGCAGCTGTCGCTCGGCCGGCCTGCCATATTGTTGCGTTGGGTGCATTGGCAGGTTCTTTACGTGAGTCGTAGGATCGCAGCCAGACCTGCCCGGTGCCAGACTTCTTGGTCCCTTTGTAGACGGCCGTGACAGCCCTGTTGTATGTCAGCATTGGGATTGTCGGATATCAACACAATCCACTCACGTCTTCGTGCGCTCCTCGCGGTTGTCGTACAGTAGGGCATGCGGGTTACCCCACTTCATCGCGGCTATGCGCATATTGACTGGTGCCATGCCAATCTGGCTGTACCTGCTGGCGTTGCTGGCGCTCCGATTAACTCGTCCCTGTTGCAGCGCGCTGCCGGGTGTCATCGGGGCGTTGAGGTCTGCCGAGGATGCGAGGCCGTTGTGGTTGTCGTTGCCTTCGTCGTCGTAGATAGTGTGCTCTCGCACGCACTCCATGATGGCCTCCTCCAGCTTGGATGCCTTGAAAAGCGTCGATCGGTACGGAATACCCGCAAATGTCTTGTCCGTCTCGAAGACCTTTCTTGTCATGCGCACGTACACATCCTTGCATGTCTCTACGTCCATCCTCAGCCGCCCGAGCATGATGGCTATCAGCCCACCGGTGCCGGTGCCTGCAATAAGGTCGAAGTGCTCGCATGGCTTTGGGATCTCATGTCGCTTGGGTGCTCGTCCTTCTGTTTCGACAAAGGTCCTGTGCATGAGTTCCTGGAGGATGATTAGCATCGAGTACCCCCGCACACCTCCGCCATCTAGATTTAGTCAGCGATTGCGCGGCATACGTAGTACGCAGGCAATGAACATACCGAGCGACAGAATGCGCAGAGGCGGCCCCTTTGTGGTGTCCTTCCGGCGGATATGTGAGTTCGCCATGTCGGTCGTCGAATGTCGAGTATCGAGATTGCGCGCAAGTAGTGGTTGCCTCTCAGCCGGGCGCAAACCCAAGTGGTGCGCGATGCGCGCCTGAGGATGCCGGTTTTCGTGAGACTCAGTCACGCTCAAAAGTCTGCTCGGTTCGCAAGATGGGGAATGAGGAGGGGCGCCGAGCGTCTATTAGAGCCGTGGTATGCGTATCGTTTTAGGGAGCTGATCTATCGCTGCGGTCTTGGAGCAAGAGCTAAGAATTCCAGCCTCGGCGTGTTCGTCGAATGTGGCAGGTGCGCCTGGATGACTGCTGACTTTCTGGCGCCTTCGATGGATCCTGCTGGGAGTCACAGGCGAGGGATTGCAGTCAAAAGGTAGCCTGCACGTGGGAATGAAAGAGCTTGAAACCTGACAGTCTTTGGGCATTCACCCAACTTCTTCTAACGTCACACCTGGACAGTGCCAACCCCACCGCAACGAAGCCCTGGCGAGCGCACAGCCACACGCTACTTTCTCTTCGTCAACACAGCAGCCAACCAGAGCCTACCTTGCGTCGTGCTCCATACTTTATCCATACAAGCGCCACTCTCGTGAAGCTGTCAAACTCGGAGAAACCAGCTTCGGCGAACCTGTTGCTTGCATTCGCGGACAGATCATCGCGCGTGCCTGCAGCGGCTATCTGCTGACCCGCTTTTGCCCTCAGGAACCTCCTTCCACTGCATCCTAGCGAATCTGCTCGTCCAATCAACCTTGTTCGACTCTCTTCGGCAGGTCATGCTTCCAGAAGGCTTCGCCTTGACCGAGCGAATCGCTCTACAGCAGCAGTGAGCGTCGAGCATGGGTTTCTGGTAATCGCATATCTTTCTGCTCTTGAAGTCGCTTCGCATCCGAGCACAATAAGAGGTCGAGCTTTCTTGGACTGGTATCGTGAAATTGTGTCTGCAAATAGACCTTCGCCTCCCGCTTACTACATCCAGCAGTGGCGATGGAAGACAACAAAACCTCGTCTTGCATGCATTGTATTGTGGTGCTGCTGACTTGTCTGATCGGCGTGACCCGTACAGGGAGACCATGGTTCTTCGGGGTCTTTATCAGATCTTGACTCAGCATGTACATTGCTGTCGCCTTCCTAATCGGACCACTGCAAATGTCTGTAAGATGCGCAGACTGCTCACCGAGGTTGACAGACTACTACTCGTTTATACACACGTCGTAACAAATATCTATCATGCTCAGCCGCATTTTGTTAGTGCTCACTGGCCGCGGAAGCGGCTAACGTGCTTCTCCGCTTATGGCTACTGGTTTGCTTGGTAGGGCGCGCACGTGGGGTCCCAAGACAACATCCCCCTTCCACAGTCACAACTTTTGCACACGAACAACAATCATCTCAACCAATTGACATGGCAGACAATAACCAGGGCCATACCTCAGAGCTTGATCACATACCGACAGTATGGCTACTCACTGGCCTTGTCGTGTTTCCGTACTTGATCTGGCAGTTGCTAGGGTTCCTTAGCCCTCTGATCCATAACCTGACGGCAATGCGTATATCCGAGGTATGTCCATAAGAAGAGCCTCAGACCATTGAACTAACCTCTACTACAGATATACGTATACCCGATTAAGTCACTTCGTGCAGTACCCGTGAAAGAAGCAGTCGCCACCAAATACGGCTTCGACCATGATCGTACGTATCATAGTACCGTCCGTGCGCTGTCTACTAACTATCGCAGGAACATTCATGCTCGCCAAAAAGAAGGACGATGGAAGTTGGCAGAACATGACCATTGGCCACTTCGCGGATATGACACAATTTGTTCAAGAATTTGAGAACTATGGTACAAATGACGCTACCGTCAAGGTCACCTACTGTGCATATGGAGATGAAGACAAGGTTAGGAGTATTCAAGTACCGCTTGTGCCTGACGTCGAAAAACTCGAAAACTTCCACGTCAATATGCACGGCAGTCCCACAGATGCATTTCACATGGGTGAGAAGTATAGTCAGTGGTTCACTGAATGCTTTGGCTACGAAGTGGTCCTGGTCTACATTGGCGAGAACAACAAGCGTCCCGTCATATTTGAAGACATGCAGCCCCTCGAACCAGACCCATTGACCGCTTTCTTCAAGAAGAACATACCCTTCCTCGGCCGTCGCGTGGAGCGACTCATGGGCATCCGCCAAACAGAGCAATGGCGTATCAAGTTCCAGGACTGCGCACCCTTCCTCATCACATCCAAGACCTCCCTCGATGACGTCTCCTCGCGTCTCGACGGTGAGAAGATGGAAATGGTTAAGTTCCGCCCCAACATCGTTATCGAGGGCGCCAACGACCCCTGGCAAGAAGACTACTGGGGCAAGATCACCATCAACCAAAAGACGGAGATGATTATGGCGCATAATTGTGTGCGCTGTCAGAGCATCAACCTTGACTACAAAACGGGCAAACCTGGTGTTGGACCGAGCGGTGAGGTGCTCAAGAGGCTGCAGAAGGACAGGAGGATTGACATCGGTGCGAAATGGAGCCCTGTGTTTGGAAGATATACGTTCTGGGGACCTGATGCGCCGAAGAGTCAGACCATCAAGGTTGGCGATAGGGTGAATGTCACCAAGGTCAACGAGGGGTTGACGATCTGGAGTAAGTCCACACACTGGCAAGCGAAGTACATGGACTAACTACAATCAGGCTGGCCGGGATTGAGTTAAGTTTGAGCAACAGGTATCCTATATCTACACGAAAAGGATGAATTGATATAGATACCAAGACAAACATCACCAAATACATTCGTTCTCACCATACCATCACTCTTCCTCAAGCATCCTCACACCCATTCCCCTTTCCCCTCCCCAAGAACCGCACCTCCACACATCCCCCCTCACACACCCCCACCGCAACATCCCCTCGACAAAACACCCTCCCTTCCTCCTCACACAGCGTGCAATCCCCAACAAGCTCCTGCCCTACATCCCGCCCTTGCCTCCGCGCCCGCATCGTCGGGAGCGCTCGTAGGTATCGAAAACGCGCAGACAGCGCGGCATCGACGCCTGCCCACGCTGTGCCATCACCACCACCATCTACTTCCCCATGAGGAGGCAATGTAGGAGACGGGGGCGGAGCAACGTAGCCCGGAGTCTGGCGCGCGGACGAAGATATGCCGCTAGACCCGCCAACCGGCAGTGTAGAAGTAGCCGTCGGTGTGGGCGCCGTCGCGGGCGTGTTCACAGACGCGGTCACGGGTACGGGTACGGGTATGGGTGGGGGTGTGTAATGCCCCTCCAGCGGCACGTTCGCACTCGTACTTGCATCCGCACTCGCACTTGTGCTTGGTACCGCGGTCTCGCCGTCCGCACCAGCGAACGCGGGGTCGAGCGTGAACATGGGCGGTGGTGGGACTGCGCTGGTCCCTTCTAGTATGGGGTTTAAGGGCGTTGGTAAGCTTGCTTGGGCTTGTTCGAGGGAGACGGTTGGGAAGGGTGGGAAGTGGAGTTTTGTTTCCGCTGCGGAAGGGAAGGTGGGGACGGGGGGCGGTTCTACAGTCTGGGTTAGTGTTACGAAGACTGTCTCTGTAATCGTTGCTATTGCTGCTACTACTGGGTACGGTGGGTGCGGGGGTGAGGGGGGCGTGGTGTAGAGTATGGGTGAGGCCGAGGAGGCGTAGGTGGTTGCGGCTATGGATGCGGATGTGGATGTGGATGTGTTGCAGTTGTGAGGATCTTCGTGGGCTAGAACCAGAGTGCTAGTTAGTAGGACGAGGGTGGGCAGGTGGTGGTGCATTGTAGACTCCGTGTGATTGAGAGAGTGGAAGGTAGACAAGGGTTGGTTGTGTTTTGTAGGGAGTAGAAATCAGGACGTGGTTGATAAATGCAGTGGTAGTCACATTTGCGGGGCGGGCTTGAATATTTGTGCGTGAATCCATGCACAAGCAAGCACCGAGTAGTCTATTGCTGTCGTTTGTCACGTTCAAACTTGGTATATCGCTTCGCTTTTTCATGTCTACTCCCTGTGTGACCATCACGTCTTTCACACTCTGATCTCCGCGGCTTTCCTCAGCCTGTTCATCACGGCCGCAGCGATGTCGTCACCAGTGGTGTCGTCGATGCCCTCTACGAAGATGATTTCGACACCCTTCTTGTCTAGCTCCCGCAGTGCGGAAAAAAGACCCCGTGCTACGCCTTCGGTTTCCGCGCCAAGATCGATGTCCCACACTGTCGTGTTACTGGAGTCAAGTGTGTAATGTTGGGCGTGCGGGATCTGATGCTGGATGACTGAGCGAAGAAGATTGGAGAGCCTTGAAGGGGCGTCGGTGGGGACTGAGTCGGTGCTGTTTGACTGCAAAGTACCGTTGGCATGCCCATTCGCATCAGACACGGCAGCACCTCGAATCGTCAGCCCAAGCGCAGGCCCCCAGCTCTTCGTCCGTATTATTCCCACCTTGCGCTTCCTTGTGATCTCCTCTTCCGCAGGCTTCGCAGCACCAGCCTCGAACAGCAGAACCTCTGCCTTCGGGCTGTAGTGCCTGTACTTCATGCCCGGCGCTCGAGGCTTGCTCGCGCCGCCTTCCTGCTTGTCTTTATACCCAACCGTGACGTTCTCCCATCCAGGGCATTGCCGCAGCTGCTCCACGGTCACGCCGCCGGGGCGAAGTATGCTCGGTGGGCTCGATAGACCGTCGACAACTGTGCTCTCAACACCGACTTCGCACGGCCCGCCGTCGACAATGGTGTGGATGCGGCCTTGCAGGTCGTCGTAGACGTGTTCGGCGGCCGTGGGCGACGGTCTTGTGGAAGCGTTTGCGGAGGGGCCGGCGAGCGGACGGCCACAGAGACGAAGGAGAGAGAGGGCGAGAATGGAGCGCGGCATGCGTGCGCCGAAGGTGGAGAGACCCGCGGTGACTTCTGGAGCCAGGGTGGTGTTCTCTGGTACGGGCAGGATGATGGTCAAGGGTCCGGGCCAGAAGCGCTCGATCAGCGGCCGGTAGATTGCGGGGATGGGGTCGCTTCCTTCTTGCGGTTGCCCGCTACTGGAGAGCAGCTCGCGCAACTGCGATAGCGAGTGGATGTGAACAATCAGAGGGTTGTCTGACGGGCGTCCTTTAGCAGCGAAGATGGCCTTTACCGCCGAACTCCTTGTCGCGTCTGCTCCCAGACCATACACGGTTTCTGTAGGGAATGCAACTGGTGTGTCCGTCTTCACTATTTCCTCGGCCGCTCTCTTGAGGCTCTGATAATCCTTCCCCTCTGCATATTGTATGTCCCACTCTTCAATCAGGTCCGTCTTCGACTCCGTGAACGATATGCTGCCCAGCTTCTGTGGGTCTACAGCGAGGATATTGGTGTCCATGTTTGCGCCTGTTCGTGGGTAGAACGTGGTGACAGTCCTGAACCCTGGCAATGTTGGAATTCGCGGCGCCAGCAATGCGCTCCAAGTTCTCAGCGAGGTAGTATTGGAATAGAGGAGCCCTGATGCGGCGACTTGCACCAGAGGACGTTTTTGTGGATAGGAGAAGACGTGTTGGGCGAATTTGACATTTGGTATGCGGGGATGTCGCGTTAGCATCAGAGTGATGACTGGCGATGAAGCCCAATTTTTTTCGTGCTTTTCGGAACCCTTCCGATCCAGACCCTTGGCGCCCGACGTCATGTTCAATGTGGGAAGTATAGAGACATATCCGCACATCATCGTTCTTCCTAAGGGAAGTCGGTCAGTCCGTTGTCAGTGTATAGCTAACTTTTCGAGACCGAGTCAAGAGCGAACCCCGTTCGATACACTTTGCATTGCTACGGAGTATTCATTTATTGCTATCCTACTAGAATTCGTACACTGAGCCTCACAAACGCCACAGTACGCCTGCCTTGAAGTTGTTCAAACACAATACAAACCAAGGGTATCCGGTCAACGCCGTTTTGTAAACCCTAGACCCCAAAAGAAATCGCTAATCCAGCAGAATCGAACCAAGAGCGACAATCTTTTACGCAGACACGGACACCTCTGCTGGCCCAGCAAGGATGCCTTCAGCAGGTGCATCGACTGCTGTCATCTGAGGAGCAGCCTGGCTTTGAGATGCAAGCTCGCCGCTGGCAGCAGTCTCAGCCCACTGTCCCCAGAGGCCACGCTTCGCACGGATACGGAGCGGACCGCCTAGCTCGGTGCCGGGTTGCTCGACCTTGATAGCGTCCTTCGTAGCCAGGACCAAGACTTCAAAGAACATCTTCGTGGCGTCCGCTCTCGATGTCTGCGTCTCGGGCAGAAGCTCCTGGAAAATGATTGTGTTCTTCTGTCGAATCGACTCACTTTCCTCTGCTTCAGGACCGAATTGTTCTCGCAGAAGATGGACCGCGTGCTTCGTACCCAGTGAGATCGGACCGCTCTCGGCTGGGTGGTAAATTGGTACAGTGGTGTCGTCGAAGTTGTCAGCGGTGGGAGAGTCAGGCTCTTCTTCCTCTTCTGCCTGCGCACCAATGTCGCTAGGAAGCTGCATAATTGGGTCGTCGCCACCAAGGGTTGTGTCGCCAGGGTGGATGTCACCACCTCCCAGAGTGGGCTCATCCTGATCGATATCCAGCTCCGGTAGCGCCTCTTCGTCCTCCTCAGTCTGTCCAAGGGCTGCAGCAGCGTTGTCCCTCTTGCGCTTACTAGGACGCGAAACGAGTTCCAGTGAGAGGATGCCCCTCAACTCGGGAGCCCAACCCTGACCGCGGCCGTCGCCCAAGATGCTAGAGACAAATCCGCCGGATCTCTGCATGTTTAGTAGAGCCATCAGAACTGGATCACGTGGGAGGAAAGACGCTTGCTTGAGAATCTTGTCTCGGTTCGCTTGTTGATCTCTTAGTTGGGCAGTCGAGATCATAGTTTCAGCGTCTTGGATAATGACTTTCCTGCGCTTGGCCCTGGCTTGGTGGGCCGACTCTTCCTCCTGTTCGGCGTCCTGCTCCGCAACCTCCTGGGCAAGACGGGTTTCTTCCTCTTCACCAAGTTCGGACAATGGCGAGTCTTCGCGGGTAAGGGCCGGAACATCATCACCAGCCACTGAAGATGGCATCGGGAGGGGGAAATCTGCGCCCATGCCGCCCATATTGGTGTCTCCAATATCCAGTTCTGTACCACCTGCGGGCAGCAGATCGGTTAAACCCTCGCCCACATCCAAGGGGAAATCATCATCATCGTCACGCAACTTCATTTCGGTGGCGTATTCGTCGTCCAAAGGCCTCTCGGCAGGCGCATCGCGTCCTATCTCGGGCTCCAAATCCTCACCGATATCAATCTCGAAATCATCCATATCTTGCAAATCTTGCAATTCGAGCTCTGCGTGGCGCGGTTGCTCAACACTGTGAGACAGAAATTGGCTGGCGTCCCAATCCGGTAGTGTGGTGTTCCCCATAGTAAGGTCACCGTCGAATGCCTGGGACAGGAGCATGGAGGGGTCGGGCATAGGGGCCAAGAGGTCAAGGTCTGTGATCATGTCGGGAAGGGTCAAGCTGGTGGGGTTGGCAACATGTGTCTGGGCCGGCAGATCGATGTTTCCAGGGCGGAAAGCCTACAACGTGTTAGCTTTGTTACGGTCGGTCGCGACAAGACATACCATCTTGATCTTCCACAGCGCATCGTTGCAGTCATCGTGCAGGTAGTGTGCCTTGCGGTGGTAGATGCGCACTACACCAAGCAACAGCTGGCCGTTCAATCGCAGGGCCAGAGGACCACCGGCAGCTCCCTCAGGCCGGATGATGACCTGAATGTCCTCATCGATCTTGTCTTGCAAGACCTGAGCCTTTGTGAGCTTCTTGTGTTGGTTGGCGGCAAGCCAGACTCGAGCAAGCTGGCCCGACTTGAACAGAAGGTCTTCGGGAAGGAACATGGTGACGGTAGGTGGAGACTATGGTTGCGCGGGGCGAGGAAGTAGACGCGTCGTGGGCGTTGTTGTTTACGTCGGCGCGTCAGCAAGAGGTGGGTGCGCAAACGGTATGCGCGCGCCGACGACTGCAAATGTGTTCGCCAAGAATGCGCGCAAAGTAGCAATGGCAGAAGAAGTCGCGAAAAGCTGCACAGCGATGGTGGTGTGGATGCGCGTAGGGGTGGGTGGTCTGTGTCGCGAGGCTGGTCGATGGCTGGAGAGGCAACGACGGTTCGCTTAGCTATGCCGTGTCATGCACGCTGCCGTACGGCATGCAACACCTGCTGCAAACAACAAGCACCACATTGCCCTCGATTTGCACTGCACCCTGGTAATGCTGATAATGCTCAGTGCTTTTTGTGACCATACAGACCTATTAAGTCTGCTCTGAAAGTCCACAGAGCTGCGCAGTCTGTAGCTCGTGCGAATGCACCAAGCAGTGCGTGCATGCTTGCCTACGCGTGCACTGCGTATGCGACTTCAGACTTTGATTGTTTGAATGTGATGCATGCTGCTATTGATCTCGCCGGCTGCCAGGCGCATGACATCACGGATGCATATCCATGAAGCGCGCCATCACTTGACGCGGGAGAGACCACGTTCAGCATTGCCAAGACCAGATGCCGTGTATCCCGGAAGGGCAATCGAGGCTCTCAAAGCGGCACAGGATTGCAAGCTTCGAAGAATGCTTCTAAGACATACTGCAAACAGTCTCTCGAGGGCAGTGTCTGGCGAAGCTTCTAGCCAAACGACTTGGCGAGGTGAAACCCGTGAATTCGCGTCCAGGCGTGCGGATCGCGGCTAGGTGACCCATGCAGCAGGTGCTGGTGCTTTGACGTTTTGAGTGCTTAGATCTACATCCAAGTGGCCCTTTGAACGAGAAACAACACCACTTCCAGCGCTTTTGCGAGCTCCTTTCTTGTGATACCCCTGCCTATCCGTTGCATTTGTTTTCTCAGCAGCATCAATGCAGTAACAGAACAGGAGTCGCCAGTTCATCCTCATTGCGCCCTACAGGCCACCTTCGCCGGCCGTGATACAGCCATCTCCGTGAGATGCCAACATGTCCAAACCTACGACACCGTCACTGCCAATGTTCCATACCTCCAATGGTGGCCCCAAATCCTCACGCCCTAACTCTCCGCATCTGCAGCCGCCAGCGACACCGCAGCGAAGTGGCACACCTACGGTACTTGTGAGGGAATGAGGCATCGATGCAACAGCTGACAAGACCAGCCCAAGCAATCAATAACGGCCTCGTATTCGATTCTGTCCCACCAAGAGACTGCACAGAGACTGCAAACGTCCGAGACGCATGGCCTGTCCACCTCTGACGCCTCGGCGCGCATACACATCCACGGTCGCAACGAGCTGCCCCACGAGGAATCTGAGCCACTATGGCTTCGCTTTGTGAAGCAATTCAAGGAGACTCTTATTTTGTTGCTACTGGGTTCGGCTGCCGTATCTCTGATGCTAGGCAACCTCGAGGATGCCATCAGTATCACGGCAGCAGTGACGATTGTTGTCACTGTGGGTTTTGTACAGGAATACAGGTCTGAGAAGTCTCTGGAAGCGCTGAACTCGCTTGTACCTCACTCGGCACATATCATTCGCGCGGGCCACGAGCAGTCGCGTGTCGATGATACTGCTACAGAGGGTATTGAACTGGACGAGTTGAAGGACACAACAGCAGCGCTGGCGGCTGCTGAGAGGAAATCGACCACCATATCAGCGACATTGTTAGTACCGGGTGACCTAGTTCTCATTCACACAGGCGATCGCGTTCCTGCCGATATTCGAATTACCCACGCAGCGGACCTCTCAATCGACGAGTCAAACTTGACAGGAGAGAATGAGCCAGTCGGCAAGTCTCCGGATACTATCAGCCCACCTTCAGGTAATCAGCGTGCACCCTCGCCCTTCTATGCATCTGAAGGTGCTGGGACCGTTGGTGCTGATATCCGACTGAACGACCAAAAGAACATCGCATTTATGGGTACCCTGGTTCGCTCGGGATATGGACAAGGGATTGTCATTGGTACAGGCGGCAAGACAGAATTTGGCGCAATCTCAGCATCATTGCAGGAGATTGAGAGCCCCCGAACACCGCTACAATTGTCTATGGACCAGCTTGGCAAGGATCTCAGTTACATGTCCTTTGTTGTGATCGCCTTCATTGGCCTTGTTGGGCTGTGGAGAGGTTGGAAGTTCCTCGAGGTTTTCCAGATTGGTGTTTCACTTGCCGTTGCAGCTATTCCGGAGGGTCTGCCAATCATTGTCACTGTCACGCTCGCTCTGGGTGTGTTGCGTATGTCCAAGCGAGATGCGATCGTACGACGCCTGCCCAGTGTTGAGACTTTGGCTTCAGTCAATGTCGTCTGTACAGATAAGACAGGAACTCTCACAACGAACCACATGACGGTCACAAAACTTTGGCACTTTGACGAAGCCGCCCCGGTCGACATTAAGAAGAAGCATGATACGGAGAATCTCGACTCCCCCACACGCAACATTCTGCGCATTGGTAATATCGTCAACAACGCTCGACTGCTGAGTGAAGATGCCGGTGCATCTACAGCAGCTGTTTTGTCATCGACAATGGGCGATGATAGTTCCTCCGCCAAGAGCAGATGGGTTGGTCAGCCTACCGACGTTGCGCTACTGGATCTTCTTGATGCTTTTGCTGAAGCAGATGTTCGTGAAAGACTGGGCGCACGCAAGTTCGAGACACCATTCAGTTCTGAGAGGAAATGGATGGGTGTCGTGATCAGCGGTAGTTCCGGCTCAGACGTGTCGTACATCAAGGGTGCGATCGAAAGAGTGCTCGATCGCTGCGACACGTACGTCAACCCTTCGGGGAAGGAAGTAAATCTCGATCAGTCACGCAAACAAGAAGTCTTGAAAGCTGCAGATTCAATGGCACAAGAAGGCTTGCGAGTACTAGGCTTTGCAAGTGGGCCCGCGCGCAAAAAGCCCAGTAGTGGTGCTTCAACACCTGCCGCCTCATCGGCTTCTGCTATGGGTGATGACGAGCACTATCGCGGGCTCGTCTTCGCCGGCCTTGTTGGCATGAGCGACCCGCCCCGAAAGGGTGTGGAGAAGGCCATCCGACGTCTGATGGCTGGCAAAGTAAAGGTTATCATGATCACAGGGGATGCAGAGACAACAGCAGTGGCTATTGGAAAGAATCTGGGCATGTCGGTCAACCCTGATTCCGCCCTCGGACGAGCTGTCATTCGTGGTGATGAGCTGGACCAGATGAGCGACGAAGAACTTGCACAGGCGATGGCCACCACCTCCATCTTCGCACGTACCAGCCCCGAACACAAGATGAAGATCATCCGAGCACTTCAGTCGCGAGGCGACGTTGTCGCTATGACTGGAGATGGTGTCAACGATGCACCTGCTCTGAAGAAGGCCGATATTGGTATCTCAATGGGCAAGCTGGGTACAGACGTCGCTAAAGAGGCCGCCGATATGATCCTCACAGACGACAACTTTGCGACCATCCTCAACGCTATGGAAGAAGGCAAGGGTATCTTCTATAACATCCAGAATTTCCTTACGTTCCAATTGAGCACCAGTGCGGCTGCGTTGAGCTTGGTGTTACTGAGTACCTTCCTTGGTTTCCAGAACCCGCTCAACGCCATGCAAATCCTGTGGATCAGTATGTTCACCCTCTTACCACTTGTTCGAAACCACACTAACAAACTGCAGACATTTTGATGGACGGCCCGCCAGCTCAATCTCTTGGTGTCGAGCCTGTCGATCCTGCTGTTATGGCTTTGCCTCCTCGCCCTCGACACGCGCGTGTGCTCACTCGCAAGCTCATCCAGCGTGTGCTGCAATCCGCGACCATCATTATGCTTGGTACACTGACAACATACTACCGCGAGATGTCGATTGACAATGAGGTCACCGCACGCGATACGACCATGACCTTCACTTGCTTTGTGCTCTTTGACATGTTCAACGCTCTTACATGTCGCTCATCTACGAAGTCGGTCCTTACTGGCGAAATCGGCGTCTTTGACAATAAGATGTTCAACTACGCTGTCTCCGGATCGCTCATCGGCCAACTATTCGTCATCTACTTCCCACCGCTGCAGCACGTATTCCAGACGGAGGCTCTGGGTCTGTCTGATCTACTACACCTCATCGCAGTAGCAAGTACTGTGTTTTGGGTGGATGAAGGGCGGAAAGCGTACCTGAGGTACCAGGCAAGAAGACCGTACGGGGCAGGGTACAGTACTGTTGTATAATATTTTTGCTTGAGCATAGCATTGGATAGACATAGACAGCCACAAGGGCACAAATGCAGCATTTGAGCCTCATCAGAAAGGCAACACAACAGATAGCCTCAGGGGTAGCTTGTGAGCACGTGAGCACCCCATCGAGCTGCAAGCACGTGAGCTTCTAGGCCGTACCACCCAAATCCAATGCTGAGGGCGGTGGAGAAACCGAAAACGTAACTCGAAGTGTTGAGCCAGCCAATTGCCCCTCACCGCGCCTGTTGAATACGGAGTGGGCAACCTTTGCCGGTCGACGACCGACTGCAATCTCCCCGGGTTGAGCACCGTTGCCCGGGCGTTCGTGGGTTGTGCGCTGTCACTGTGCACGAGTCACCTGTGTGCAGGGGGGCGCTTGGTTCCGAGTGCAACGACCGAGGGTCCTTCGACAGGGCAGCGGCACGCGCAGGTGGACTAGCGCTGCATGCAGGGTTTCGTAAAGGCGGTGGACTGGGCCGCTGGTTGCGATGAAATTAAGATGCCCCATATGATTGCGGTTACCCTGTTAAGCTGATACGGGGTGATTTCGTCTCTTGTAAACACGCACAGTCGCATCCCTCAAACGCTCTCACGTCACTTCACTCTTGACGCGTCGACGTGCTGTGAAAGGAAGCGTACCACAAGTACAAGCCAAGCTCAGCTCAGCTCCACAGCCGCAACGTTCGCCACTGAACCGCTGTTGGGGAATTCATAACGATCCGTTGAGCGTCTTTTTGGACCGCTTTGAAGTACATTTCACACTCGCTGCCTACACAACGACACATAGCACGCACCATGTCGACAGCGACAGCGAACAAGCCGCCAGCGACAGGCACCCCGGGACGCAGCACTCCCTCGCGAGTGTCCGCGGCCTCGCCCGCCGCCAGTCGGACACCTAGCCGCTCTTCTACGCCAACGACGAATGGAACAGCAGGAGGTGTTGCGAGGACGCGCTCGGTCAGGACAGGAGCCAGTGGCTCACCAGTCTCTGCGCGCGCCTCTGTGAAGAAGCCCGCTCCTCCCTCAACGCTGAGGAGAAACTCGTCGCAGGTCGATAGCCCCACCGAGGAGGATAACGCGGCTGCAGAGGCAAAGGCGGCGTATCTGCAGGATCTCGAGGAGCGTCTTTTGAAGGCTGAGGGCGAGGCAGAGGAACGCCAAAAGCAGATCGACGTGCTCAACGCGCGTCTGGACGAGGCACACACCGAGCAGTCGAAGCTCGAAGAACGCGCCCATGAGGAAGAGGAGAAGGTCGAGAGCCTCGAGAACGAGAAGAGAGAGATGACGCGCCAGCACAGAGAGCTCGAAGGCATCTACGAGGCCGAGCGCGCCCAGGCTATGAAGGAGAAGGAGACCACACAGGCACGCGAGGAAGAGTTGCACGAGACCATCCAAAGGCTGAAGGAGACCATGGCCACCAAGAACGTCCAGAATGTCGAGGACAGTGAAGCCCCACTATCACGTACGTGTAAGTTGGACCCTTATGGCATGAACTTTTGACCCTGACACTTTTGACAGCCAGCTTCCGCAACAACCCCTCGCGCAGTAATTCCTCCCAAAACCTCGAAAACTTTGCACCGCCCAACTCGGTCCAGCGCAGCAATTCGCGCAACAATTCAAAGCTCATCCATCAGAAGGACAAGATCATCGAGGATCTGCGATTGGAGCTTGCCGAATACCAGGTCAAGGTGCTTGAAGTCGAGAATGCTGGAGGTGGCCGGACTCGCGAGCTAGAGAAGCAGCTGCTTGAGACGCGCATGACAAACGCCAGATTGATGGAAGACAACGAGAGCTTCCAGCTTCTGCTGGGTGAAAAGACGCTCAACGGTGATTTGAGCCGCGGCGACTTCTTGCGTGAGTCTTCGCATGCTGACGACCGCCCATCCTCGAGCAAGGGTATGTCCACCAGCTTGGCTGATGAGTTGGAAGAAGCTGAAGAGGCCCCTGATGTCGAGATTGTGCGCAAGCTCGAGGCTGAGCTCAACAGCATGAAGGACCAGAACAAGGCTCTAACCCTCTACATCAACAAGATCATCGGCCGACTTCTCACATACCAAGGCTTCGAGTCTGTCTTGGGCAATGACATGGACGACAAGCCCAACACCAACAAGGATCTTCCTGCCCCTCCCCCTAAGGAGGACGAGCAGCCAACTGGTTTCCTCCAGCGTGCCAAATCCGTCGTTGGTGCTGGACCCCGTAAATCTCGCCCAACATCTATCATGGGCCCGCCAGGTCAACCAACCTCAGGAGTCCACGAAGATCCTACCACCGCACCCAGCATCCCAATCGCTCAACGTGCCCCAAGTGGCGGCAACCCCCACCGCCGCTCAGCCTCCATGAATCCCGATGCGGCAAACATCGTCAACACCATGTACCGCATGCCCCCACCAGCAGCCACCCCAGGCCAGACCTCACCCGGCCTCGTAAGCCCACGGAACAGCTTCTTCGGCATCCCCATCGCCAGCCAAACCAACAGCACCGCCACCTCGCGCGCCGCTTCGGGTCAGCAGAACATCCCCGAAGACCGCGAAGTTGACACCGCAAGCATCATGTCCGGCACCACCAGCACATCTGCCGGCGCAAGCGGCCACGTCGACACGCCCTCGCCTCCCCGCGGCCGCCTGGAGCGCAGTGACACCTCCGGCCCCATGACAGGCAAGGGCATGCGACCGCTCCGCCTGGTGCAGAACGAGGAGGAAGCCAGCAAGGCGCGCAAAGCTGCAAACCGACAGAGTTGGTTCGGCGGGCTGTTCGGCGCGAGTAACCCTGCGCAGCAGCAACAGCAGCAGCAGCAAGAGCAGTAGTTTGAAGTCGGCTCGGACTCGACTCGACTGCACCCTGACGATTGACGAGCTTTGGATGTAATGTGCAACGTGCAAATGTGGATAACAGGATGGAAGTTCTGAATAGCAGAGTGAAGCGAAATGGGCCGATATGTACGAAATCTGGAAAGACATTTATGTATACCCCCCTCGAAGACCATAGATGAGAGAGATGATGATGATTGCTTGAGGCATATGATATTAGGTGGGTGGATAGGGGGTAATGTCACGTATATTTTTCTTCCAGTCTTGAATTTCTGCATGGCTTTGTGCTCTTGTAACATACACTATAACTTACCAACGCTGCCTGTGGTAGACCCTGTGTAGACGGTCTTGTAAGTGGTGCATATGTAAGATCCCTAATTGGACCCCTTGATTCTATTCTTCTGTCGTAGGATTCGTTCCCCTGTATGAAAAAATATGGGTCGCAACAACACATGACAAGGCTGAGGCAGACATTAGAAAGTGATCGGTGGGTTCATCGACAGTGGCGCTGACATGCATGAAGGATGACAGCGCTAAAGTGTTGGAATCAGGAGCACGTTGCACACACAACTAAGCTTGTAATCTCTTCATAAGCCTCACCCACCCCTTGAAGACCTGGAACATCCACGATACTTCCCTCGCCTGAATGATCGCGCCTGCAGCATAGGCATTCATCTGTCCCTCTACCATGTCATTCCGAAGGGTACAAAACCGTCCTATTGAAGAGTCGTCGGCACCTTGGCAGCTCTCCGGTAGAGGTCTAGATGAGAGACCTGGTGAAGCCAATATTGAGCTCGAAGAGCGGCAGCAAGGCGGATTATCAAGCGTGACTGGACAGCCTTCGGAACCATCTGACGATCGTTCTGACTCACAACAAACACCGCCTGTACTCAAGGCACAAAACGTAAATGAGACCTCGTCCCCGGCATATCAAAGTCGCATGAGAGACGTTGCTGGCCCCGGTACGACGTTCGGTGAAACCGAAGAGACGGACAGATTTCTCTCTGACAACTATCCTGAGTCAACTTCAACTTCAACTTCCAACGGTCCTACTTCGAAAAAGAAGGGAAAGAGTCACGAATTATTACTCAAAACATGGTGGATTGAGATTGTTTCGCTACTCATTGCCACAGCTGCTTTGATTGCAATCGTGGTCACACTGGCAAAGTATGATGGACAGGAGCAGCCCGCTTGGAGTTACGCCATTAACTTGAACACCCTGATTGCCATCTTAGCAACGTTGTTGAGGGCATGTATGGTCATCGTTGCGGAAGAAGGTGTGAAACTCCCGTATGGCCTTACGACCAATTTGCTGATTCTTGGTAGCTATGAGCCAACTCAAGTGGATGCTATTCCGTCAGCCTCAGCCCGTGCAGTATCTTGGACACTTTGATACTGCTACTCGTGGTCCCTGGGGCTCGCTACTTCTATTGTTTCGAACGAGAAAGATGTAAAAACCTCGTCATCTTGTTGCTTTGAGAAAGATAGCTGACGCATGGTAGAGATCCAACGCTTATAGGTTGCATGGTCGTTCTGCTCTCTGTCGGTGTCGGCCCATTCACCCAGCAGGCTGTGAAAACTGTATCATGTGAGCTGCCCCTTGCGACTGCAGAAGCAGATATTGGTATCGCAAGGTACATCGGTGGCGGTAACATAGTCCGCGTTGGGGCAGGACTTTATGATTTGGACGGAGATACGAAAATAGCGATCATTGATGGATTGGCCAGCCCCAACACCACCAGATTCGAGTTGAAACCTGGATGTAGTACTGGCAACTGCTCATTTCCATCATATAACGGTGTAACGCATTCTTCTCTGGGAATATGCAAGAAATGCGTCGATGCAACATCTTGGACCAGAGAAGTAGAGGAACCAACCCAACAAGCCAATGGTACCACAGCGAAGGTTACAATCAGTCTTATGCTACCTGACAATACTGGCATTGGTGGTAACTATAATGACTCGCCTCCAGCAAACATCATGGGCGTTTCTAGTAAATCCGTCATGAGGGGATCCAACAGCTATCCGTGGCAAGGGAAATTCCTTACTGCTTTTGGCGACGCATCAAAAGACATTTTCAGTTCATCCATCTTGAACACCAGTGTTGTTACCCTGACGAACGATAACTGTGGCCCGCTGGGTCGAGATGGAGAGCCCCTACAAAACTGCTCACACGACGGCTTTGATACCACGCATAAGCAGTTCGACTCTGTAAACGTTGCAGCGGCCGCATGTTCATTCTACCCTTGCATACGAGACTACCATGGATCGGTCAAAAATACTATTTTCGAAGAGACCATCTTGAATGAGACGCCAATAGCTAGGCTTTCAGTGCAGAAGAATGCTCTGATCTCCTTCATACAACTTCACACCCCTTGTATCATCGAGGGTAAAGCATACACGGCGAACAATATATCATCAGCCCCACGGGATTCAAAGGACCTGGACTCTGGCATTGTGGGGAATGAACATGTGGGCCTTCCGACTCAGTGCCTCTACGGGATGTACGGCGACTATATAAGTAGCCTGGCCGACTTCATGCAAGGAACACTAAATGGAGGATGTCGGGTGCCCAACACCTATACTTTTGGAGGGAGAACGGATGACTACAAAAGGGCCCGATGCACCCCATGGTACCTCCAGAGCTTATTGGATTCGGGAAATGCTAGCTTTCAAAGCATCGATGCCGGCCTGCAGTCTGTCGCACTTGCTATCACCAGCGAGATCCGCAAACAAGGAACAGGCCTGGAAAACTACCTCGATGGATCGTCTGAAAGAAATCCACAACTGTATGCGAAAGGATCCGTGGTTCGGACAACCGTCTGCACCAGATTCGACTGGAAGTGGTTAGCATTCCCGCTAGCGTTGGTTACCCTTACAATCTTCTTGCTCTGCATTACCTGTGCCAGAATGATGCTCGATAAGCAAAGGGTTCCTGCATGGAAATCCTCGATACTTCCAATGCTCCTCACAGGAAACCAGATCGGATCTACTATCGTTGCGGGCGATCTCAAATCGATTGTGGCAGATACCAATAGAGTGGTCGTTAGACTGGCGTATGATGGGAAAGGGTGGGAGTTCATTCGCGAGGAGACCTCGAAGCAGGCGGGTGGAAGTGATAATTAGCAAAGTGCATTGTTACATCCTCCAAGTGCCGCATCCATCAGTTCACAAAAGTGCTACCTGCTTCAGTATGACCACCACCAGACGTCTCCCCCTTTTTCGACCCAATTCCCAACTCACCCAGGTCCGTCTCCAAACTTACCCCCTTCGTCCACACAGATACTTTCATGGCCTCGCCGTTCTTCACAATCCCCGCTACATCCATCCACCCCCGATCCTCAAACTCCAATCTCCGAAACAACCTCTGACTATTCATATTTTGTGGGTGCGTAAACCCCGCCCACCGATCGAACCCCCTAGTTTCTCTAAAGTGCTGCATCAGCGCCTCACACGCCTCATTCGCAAACCCCTTCCCATAGTACTTCGCCAACAGCACAAACCCCAGATCCGGGATCGTCGGGCACGACAACCCTGGAAAACGCTCTAGCCCCATAGACACATAGCCCACGTACTCTCTCTCCGTAGATTCAGCATCACTGCCGGCCTTGTTATTCAAGGAAATGATGTACCGTCCGCTTCCCGTCCTGGCGAGCTTTTCTGTTCGCCCAATCAGGCTCGCGCGCACATCTGCGATGGTGAGGGGTTTGTCTGGTGCCGGCATGCCTGAGAGTGCGCCTACAGCGATCACTTCAGGGCTGTTTTGCAGCTCGGCGAGGAAGGACATGTGAGCGTCATTGGAGGGGTCGAGGTACCACAAAGTTAGGCGAGGGGTTGCGATTTGGAAATTTGGGTCGAGCATGGTGAGTGGTGTATGGTTGAATGTAGTTTTTGTAGTCTTGTTGATTGTGATGATGGCTATAGAAACGATGCTGTGGGGTGTCGAGCCTGACTTTAATGTGTTGGTATTTGTTCGATGCTGTGACTCATGGCACGGGTACAGGATGCATATGTCTTATCACCTGGTGTATACGTAAGCGCTAGAGAAAATCAGGAATGTGACATTGTGAGCGCCGCGTTTCCGGGTGTTGAGGTTTGAGTCAACACGGTCGGAGTCGGTGATCTCTTCTGTGACGGTTGGCTCATGACATGGAAGCACAGGTGTAGTTTTTTGGATGGTGATGCCAGAAAATCTATATTGTTCCATGTTCAGTCTACGGTATCGTATGAGTTGCTGTAGGTAGAGTGCGATAGTAGGCATATCCTTCTGCTGCTGGTGTTGTTGTTGCAGGTGTCCCATCGTTACAACGGCCAAACCAGCCCTTGGTCGTGCAACTTGTTGTAGTTGCTTCTATAGATGACGTAGTTGTCGATGCTGTGGTCTTATCTTTACATCCGAACCAGCCAGGCTATTGATGTCAGTCCAAGATATAGATGAGGTTTGCAGGTTACTTACTGTCTTGCACGTGCTGGTGCTTGACTCCGTGGTGGACGTGACAGGAGGCTCCGTCGTTGTCGCCGTTGCTGAACTAGTAGTCGAAGTGTTATCTCGACAGCCCCACCAACCAGGTGTCTTGCAAGTCTCAGTCCTAGTTCTAGTGTGCAATGTGGAAGTGGGTGTTGAAGTTGTTATAGGAGTGGTGTGGGTCCCTTCCTCAAATTTCCAAAGCAGACAGTCAACACAATCGACGTCTTCGTCTATACACGTCGCTGCTTTGTCGTACTTTTGGTACACATTCTCTATTGCATATCTCAAGCGATGAGTCTGTGTACTTGGGCGCCATCCCCAATCCTTGACGACATCGTAGGCACAGCGCTTTCCAGTGTGGCAAAGTGTCTCGAAAGCGTACCCTCCAATTGAGCAGAAGCTCGAGAAGCCATTGCACGTGCCCATGTAGACTGGGTCAGCAGTATGTCCGAAGTGGAACCCGCCCGTATTCTTGCGAAGAGGTGCAACGTCACCAGCTGCCGGGAGCCCAAGGCGTTTGGCCGCCATGGCCTGGGGATACGCCTCGAAGGTGACTGCTGGGATACCGTGCTGCAGACCGATCAAGGAGGCGAGAACGCCACCCAGACTGTGTCCAGTGGTAATAATATTCGCATCCGGATAGATCTTCAAGACTTCTTCGTAGAGTTCCACAGTCGCTTGGTAATATCTGTTTGGCTTCCTAATCTCTTGCCTTACGCACTCGTCATCGCAAGTGTATGTGCCAGTCATACAGTCGCAGCTCTGCTTCCACCAATATGAGCCACCCTGACCGCAGCAGCAGGAGCCGAAAAGGTTGTCGTTATCCTTGTCATGGCCAGAAGTGCCATTTCCCTCGAACATGGCTACTGTAGTACCCTTCACGGAGAGTATGATGGTTTCGTTCTTGTCATCGCTGAACACGTGACCTCGGATGCCACTTTCGTCCCACCCGAATGGCACAGACGAGTTGTAGTTCTCATCCACGTCCATCCATTCTGGGTCCTCGGGGCCAGGCTTGTAGGCATCTTCAGACATGGATGCAAGACTGATCACAGTGTCCTTGTCTTCAACATCCGGACCAGGGTATTCCTCAGCTACCCATATTGGCGACATTGTCGACCACATGGGTCTCTGACCATCATATTTGTGGATTTTTGATGGCCTCTCGATAGTTATAGGAGCTTTCTTAAGAACGAAGGGTCCGAAGTGGCCGACAGCGCTAGCTTCAACAACTCTATCGGCGGTTACGTCCAGCCTCCTTGCACGTGGTCCTGCTTGGCCGGCACCATGGTGGATGACGTGTCGCAGAGTTAAGCTGTCATCGTAGGATAGATGGGCAAGTTTACGATCTGAAGGTGGCGAGCTTGCAGATGGATATAGATCCAGGTAGGAGCCTAGGATCAGTAGCAGCACCGCGACCTGCGCGAATATGCCAACGGTGAATAGGTATCTGGATATTGTAGTCCAAGGTTTGCGAGGCTTGTCAAACGAGCTCATCTTCTGTAGGCATTATGTTGGTGTTGATGAGACGCGGACTCATCCCGTAGATAAGGTCGAGGGCACAGCCGCATGGCATGGGCGCGTGACAACGGCTAACCGTTTCGGGTCGACCCGTGCTTCAAGCGGTTACGTCACGTTGGTCCACAACAGTCACGCTCTGTGCTCTACTTATTGATGCAAAGTAATTCTGTAGGCATCCACGAAAGCGTGTAGATTCCATACACATTGATTGTTGACCAGAGTGGGGCAAATTGTAGCTTTCTCGAAGATAGCGTATCTTCGACAGCAATGCCTGCACGTCCGACTCATATCCATAAAATTTAACTTGCAATGCTTACTGGGTTCTAATCAATGTTCGCTCTCTCACGGCCTTCCAACATCTGGTCGTTCTCTTCGTCTCCGAGTAACGACTTGGCAAAACGGCCGCTGTTCTTTTGCTGACCTATGAATGCGCAAGAGCAAGGGTCGTTCCGCATTTGCCTGGCAGCCTAGCGCCTCACGCGTGGTCGCTTTGAACTACTAACCCTCCCGCCCCTCCTCTCGTTCGCGACAGTCCCAGATGTGGAAGGGCGCGTCGTCACATGATTGCCAGGACCTTGATATAAGAACCAGGTAGTTCCCACGTTCTGGAGACCACATTTCTTTGCGCGAACTCCTTGCAGCATGGCAGCAACAAATCGGCAAGATGCGTTTTCTGCTGATCGGCAGTCCGTGGAGCTTGATGTGCTCCAGTCCGATGGGACGCAAGATCACCGCCCTGAACCAGTGCCGGATCGTGATAGCGAGACTGCGTCTATACAGTATCCTCGCGGCATCCGGCTATCTCTGATTACCATCGGTCTTGTTCTATGTATTTTCACATCCGCTCTCGATGCCACCATTATCTCCACCGCCCTGCCAGCTATCACCGACGAGTTCGGAACCATTAGTGACATCGCTTGGTACGGAACATCGATGGTCATCACTCACACTGCCTTTCAGTCCTGTTGGGGCAAGGCGTATAAGTACTTCAACCTCAAGACAGTTTTCCTGATGTCCATCCTAGTCTTTGAGGTCGGAAATGCCGTGTGTGCTCTTGCACCTACGAGCGAGATGCTAATATCTGGTCGGATTGTGGCTGGCTGCGGTAGCGGAGGTATCATGACTGGAGCCTTCATCATCATAGCGCTCACCGCAGGACCTAAATACCGCGCCTTATACATGGGAGTCCTGGGTATTACGTTCGGATGTTCGAGCGTTCTCGGACCGCTCCTGGGAGGGGTCCTTACTGATAGAATAGGGTGGAGGTTCTGCTTCTGGTAAGTACTTATTGCAGGCGTTCAAGTATGAGACTCATCTTGAGCAGGATTAACCTGCCTATCGGGTTTGTGGCCGCTTTCACGATGCTCATCTGTTTCAAGTCTCCGATAGACCCAAAGGAAGCTACGCTACGCGAAAAGGTTCTACAACTCGACTTCAATGGCGGGGTTCTCGTGGCAGCTTCCCTATCGTGTTTCGTTATGGCCATGCACTGGCTTGGAAAATACCCCTCGACCAGCGCGCACGTCATAGGAAGCTTCTTTGGATCTGCTGCACTCTTAGTGTGCTTTATCCTGAACGAGCGGGTGATGGGTCAAAGAGCTATGATACAGTCTAACCTCCTGAAGAATCGAATGGTACTCGCAAACGCTTGCTATCTCTTTTTCCTAGCAGGGGCCTACTTCCCGCTTTTATACACACTGCCGGTTCAGTTCCAATCTGTCGACAATACGTCTGCCTCCCAGAGTGGTATCCGGTTAATACCATTGTTACTCGGCATCTCGGCTGTCACTATGATCGCAAACGGACTCCTTACCTTTTGGCGTCACTACAAGCCCTTCCTCCTGATGGGAGCTGTCTTTGCAATTGCGGGCAATACAAAGATATATACATCGAACGCTCACACACTCACGAGTGAATGGGTTGGCTACGAAATCCTCACGGCCATTGGAATCGGCATGGCACTCCAGATTCCTGTCATCGCCAACCAAGCTCTGGTCTCAGCCGACGACATGGCGGCTGTAACGACGTTCACACTGTTCATGGAGAACTGTGGTGAGACATTGTTCGTCGCATCAAGCGAGGGCGCTTTCACGAATGGTTTGCTGTCAAGCCTTTCCAAAAACATGCCGGAGATTGATTCGAAAGCTATTCTGGACGTGGGTGCGACGCAGATCAGAAATCTGTTTGATGGACCAGACCTCGACAAGGTGCTAGGTAGCTACCTCGACGGATGCAAGACCAGTCATATTGTCACTGTGGCCTGTGGGACTATTGCTGGGTTGATCTCGTTCTCGAATGCTGGACCTGCTGCGGTGAGCTGGATGAAGCTGAAAATGAACAAAGCGCACGAGCGCTAGACGATGCACGGTCAGGGTCAATTACATAAAGATCAAAGTGCCCTTGTTGTTGTGTAGTCAGACATAATCCGATGGAGTAATCAATTGGTTTATGCGATACACAAACGGTCTAAGGCACAAGGAATCTCTACAAATCCAGAGTTGTATGCAGAATCCGAACGGCCAGTGCTTTGCTCCATAAAATTATCTACAGGTAACAGTCCTTCAACATGGAGAAGCAGATCGGCACGGATCACATAATACAATCACTTCCGCTGAACATCCGATATATTAGGCTGCAACATAAATCAAATAGCATCCACAATGATCGCGTTGGTCTTTGTAGACTCAAGTTCGGAAATTTGCAATTGTCGTCTCCGAGATGCCCGTCCCATCCATCTTCGCTCAAGTACTGCCGCCCCTTCATCTCCTCGCATACTCAACGCTGCTTGGAACAGAGCTGTATCAGAGCTTTGTCATGACGAAGCTTGCATATCAGGCTCTTCCTCGATCAGCTTTCACAAGTCTTCAAAAGCGAGTATTTCCAATATACTTTCGTGGTCAAACCCTGCTACTGGGCTTGGTTGCTCTCACTCTTCCAACCCAAGGCCCGCGAGCTTTGGTGAACAGGTCCAACTTGATCGCGTTTGGTGTGGCTAGTGCTACTGCAATTTTGAATCTGGTCATTTATGGGCCAAAAACGCAGCGTCTGATGATCGAGAGGGTGCATCAAAGCATGTCTCGCTCCAACTCGAAATCTCGAAACAGCAACTGACAGTGCGCAGTGACGCGCGACTCAAAACAAAGTACCAACGCGGACAACGTTAGCAAGGAGATGAAGGTACTCAATCGTTCGTTCTCGCATGCGCATGCCATGAGCATCCACCTGAACCTGATCACCGTTCTTGCGACGATGTACTATGGCTGGCAGCTTGCGGCAAGACTAGATTTCTAGATAGCTCAATAAGACTTTGCAATCAGTCAATTCATTCCCGGCGTGTTGTGCGCAGACAGAAAGTCCGGTCGTGCCAACGTGCCGATACGGTGGTATTATCGAGGGGGGGCGGATCGGCCGACGCCCTTTCTTCCGATCCGGTGCTTCTCCGCTCTCCAGCACCACAACACCATTTGACCAGACTATCGGCTACGAATGAGTGACGAGACACAACCCAGTGTAACGAGGGCAGCCATCTCGCGGACGACACAAGCCTGTCAGAGATGCCGCGCGCTCAAGACCAGATGCTTGCCAAGCGACTCAGCAGGCACATGCCAAAGGTGCGTGTAAGATGTCATCTGTCAAAAGACTAGGAGAAGAAGAAAAAGAAAAAAAAACAAAAGACAGTTCCATCAAATTGTATGGTGCTGATTATATTGCAGATGTTTTGGTGCTGGGCGTGAGTGTAACTGGGCAGAGGCGCCGCGAAGGGCCAAAAAATCACGAGCGCCATCGTAAGGGTCCCTTGCCAGAGCGTTAGCATTGTCTCAACATACTATAGACGCATCTCACAAGTCGAACAAAAATTGGATGGGCTCGTTGCGAGTCTCATCAACCCTTCTTCGGAACCACAGCTTTCTTCCGTGTCCGAATCAGCTCCTGCAAATCAACAACATCAACCAACATCCGTGTCAACTCCTGCTGCTCAACCATGTCAATCAGCGTCGGACGGAGAAGCTACCGACGGTAGACCATTAGCGCCTGGCACATGGCTTCCATTCCCTTCTTCATTCGAAGAACAACCTGAGGGTCTGGACACACCTGCACCACAACTGGACGAGGGCGAAGATGTAGCCGATCGTCAGTACATTGAACAAATCCGCCGCATTCACAACTTCGGTGACTCAGAAGATAATTCCAAGTACCCAGGAGGTCTCTTTAGACCCTCAAAACGGCGCGAGGAGCCGATCAAGGACGATCTTATTGACAGCCTCCTAGCTTCTGGGAAGGCTGACGTCTTATTACGCGACTATAAAGAGATGTCAGACTCTTTCCCATTTGTACCTTTGAGCTCAGAGATGACTGCATATCAACTCCATGCTGATTCACCCATGTTGTTTCTTGCAATCATCACAGCAGCTTCATGGAAAGAGCACAAACGCCAGATGTCGCTTGATGCAATTTTCAGGCAGGAGCTTGCAAATCGTACGATAATACGTCCACGCAGAAACCTTGGATTGGTTCAAAGCGTTCTTGTGTATCTTTCGTGGTGAGGTAACCGCCCTAATCACATGTTGCTTGACTTACAAGATCTTCAGGTACCACTTTGTATTCTCTCACAAAACCCAGTCAGTTGGGCCAGCAGAATGTTAATCTCACACGCTGACATGAGCAGACAAATCTTCTTTCTCCACCATCTTGTCATTGGCTTAGCTCTTGACATTGGGCTGCATCGCGATTTTCAGCCTATGTTCTTTGCCAATACCAGAAGGCCACCAAACGTCGAGCCTAAAGTCAAACGGGAGCGTCAACGAGCCTTTCTAGGTTGCTATTATCTTGCTTCCATGTATGTATAGTCTGATTGTAGTGGTACGGTATTAACTCTATTGAAGGATCTCTGCAGCTCTGCAGAAGCCGAACCTACTTAAGTATAGTTCGGACATGACCAGATGGGCTCAAGAGCTGAGAGACCATGGAGAGTTTGCCACTGACGAGGTGCTTGAGCATCTTATATCTTTGCGACAATTGGATGACGAAGTACAAGATACTCTCTTCACTGGAGCTGGAGCAGATGCTCGACTCACAGACGCCCGAGTCGTAATGCACGTCCGATTTTTGGAGACACGACTCGAAGCATGGAAAAGGGACAGTGGAGGGGCAAAGTGCAAGAGAAGTGAGTTGTTCCTTCAGAACTAAAAGCCAACTCTAACTGTTATTCAGTGCTATTGCTTTCGCATGCATACACTGATATGATGCTCCACACAATTGCGCTCCGTCCTATCGTGGAACCTACAAACTTGCCCGCAAGCGACAGCAGCCATGTGAAATCACTGCTGTCTGCTCTAGAAGCAGCAAAACGCTTTTTCGATACCCTATTGTCATTCGCTGCCTCTGACTATCATCTGATATCCTTCGCAGAGTGGTCGCGATTACCCACAGTCATGATGACAGTAGCGAAGCTATGCATCCCGACTGATTCACACACTACGGTGGGCTGGGATGTCAAGACTGCACAGAATGTAGTACGACTCGATATATGCCTCGAAGCTTTGTGTTATCGATTTCAGAACCAGACAACATACGACAAAGTCACGCAACCTCACCCCGACTTTTGGTGGGCTATGCGATTTGTGACAGATTTGACTCGCAGCTGGTACGTCCGCAAAATCAGTACCGAAGCTCAGGAAGGAGGTTCAAGTCTTCCTACTCCGACTTTAACTACCCCACATCATGTTGTACGCTCAGATACTGGGGCCTTGCCCACCCCTCCAGAAAGACGAAACCAAGGCAATGGCTCCGGCTTTCCAGACATAGATTTTAGCAGTATGGACATGGATATCGGCATGGATGGTGGTGACGACGATCCTGTTGCATTCCTGAAGTCCGCAGAATTTGATATGGAGCAATTTTTCGACATGGGGATATGGGGCGACGAGGCATACCATGGTATGGGCTTTGGAGGCGGCGGTATGCCTTTTTAAGTTCTTTACTGTCCTTGCAAGAATTTTCACGTCCATTCGAGCTGTGACTGCTTGGCCTTGAATTCTCAACAATCAACCCTCAAATAACGCTCACAAGTCAGTTTGTGCTTGTCGTGATATCGCATACACAAGCTCATCAGTGCCAGCCGGACGAAGATCTCCCCGGTCAATCTTGCGAAACAAACGATGCGATTACGTTCAGTTTGTTCTGATGACGCGAGAGATGCAGCAGCCCTGGCTCGGACCTAGATGTCGCGAATATATTGTCGATCATTGCCACCCCGCATCGTCAGCCCCACAAACAAGGAAGGCCCCGAGTCTAAGACGCATGATAATCCTTGCGTGCCTGCGGGAGCACATCCCAAGTCGAAGCGATGTCGTACTGTCATTGGTGGAAGCCAATCGTTCTTGTGAAATGTTTATTGCGTTTTCTCGCAGGGCAGGTTTCAGTATCGCTTTCGCTGCTTGTTCATGCAATGTTCATGATACTGAAATACAGTAGAGATCGTCGTGGTCAATGACCATACATAAGGGTGTCAGGAGAATTGGCCGCACTCAACTGTAGGACTGCACTACACTCAGAATATCGACAAGATGCGCTTCACACTTCTAAGTCTCCTTCCCACTACCCTCGCATTACCTGCTGCTCTTCAGACTCGCACTGATGGACCAGTGTACTGGTTACTTGCAGGAGACTCTACCACAGCAACAAATGGAGGTTGGGGAGACGCCTTTCTAGCCACCACGGTTAGCGAACGCTCCTCGGGCAAGAACTATGGTCACAGTGGCGCAACAACTAAGTCCTTCCGTGCCGGTGGCGATTGGAGTAAAGTTATAGGTGAAGTTGGAACTCATAAGGAGGACTACCAAGTATATGTTACGATCCAGGTACGTTCTGCATTCATGTTCTGCTCATGCAAGTTACCAACAGAATCTAGTTTGGACACAACGATCAAAAGGCGACGAGTGGTGTTACACTTGCGGACTACAAAATCAATCTTGCCAAGTTTGCTTCGGAAGCCAGTTCAGCGGGAGCAACGCCTATTCTGGTCACTCCCTTGACGCGACGTACATTCAGTGGTGGAAAGGTCATCGAGAACCTCGCCAACGAGACAGCTGCTACGATTGAGGTCGCTGAAGCGAACAAGCTGCACTGGATTAACTTGAACGAAGCTTCCACCAAATATGTCAATGCCATTGGGCAAGCTTCAGCAGACAAGTACAACCTGGCATCCGGTGATCGAACGCACGTTAACGAGTGGGGTGGCGTTGTCTTCTCCAGAATCGTTAGCGATCTGCTGGTTGGAAAATACCCCGAGGAGTTTGACAGTGTGACGAAGAAGAACGAGACGTTGAGTGCTTTGATCGCTGCAGGTACTGCGGCTTAAGCCTCTAGTATCTTGCTATGCTGACACAAGTTTGGCTATGGACAAGCAATCATCTGTCCAGATTCTTGTTTAACCCAAGCATGGTTGCTGAACATTAGGGGTTGCGAATAATCATATACCGAGAGACTCCTTACTGTATAGTTCCAAAACCATCTTTTCGAGAAAGAGAGAAAGGAGGGCTCAATTCGATTGGTCGCAGCTGCAAGGTGGGGCCAGTTTCGTCCATCCCAGGGTGCACACTCCTTCCAATTCAACTTTCATTCAAACTTTGACTCGCCATTGCCCTCGTGGAAGATCGATTCCAGAGCTGATGTACATGAAGCCAACAATGCAGATTACACGCAGCGGCTGATCGCCCGCTTCATTGCTCAAAGAGACAGCGGTGGTGGCTCTCCGGATCCAAAGCAGGAACGGCCCTTACTCGCAGTCGACCTAGCGGACATAGTTTGCCTCCAAGAACCGGAAAAGACGTCTTCAACGGCTATAGGACCGCGATCCCTGCACCTTCCAACATTGGCCTCCAGCGTGGTCACAAGGGTTCGCCGCATGTTTCTCAGCCTACAGTCCACAATACCAAGCTCCGAAAGCCGTAGAACGGGTAAGATGCGCCAATCATGCAGGAACTGTGTCGACTAGCTCATATAACCCTAATCTAAATGCTGGGGTACAATGAGCCTCGGAAGGAAGCGATCTCGCTCTATAGTGCTCCGCGCCCGAAAAGGTCAAGCGTGGACTTGGCCTATAATTTCAGAAAGTACAAATGGAAAGTCGGAAGGAGGTAATTGAAGTTATCGAGGTCGTCGGCATTTCCAAGTACTGGAAGTCAGTTGAGACTCTCAAGATGCGCTGCGACGTTGCTATCACCGCTCTTCTCGCCTCTGGCGCAACTGCTGCAGCAGTCAAAAAGGGATTTGTTACTACCAAGGGTACCACTTTCAAGCTTGATGGCAAAGACTTCCATTTTGCTGGCTCCAATGCATACTATTTCCCCTTCAACGACGTAAGTATTTCCAGGGAAGCATACTATCAATTGAGTCTAACCATCGTTAGCTCCCTGCCGACGTCGAGAAGGGTCTCGCTGCTGGGAAAAAGGCTGGCCTGAATGTATTCCGCACCTGGGGATTCAACGACCGTAACCGCACAACAGTTCCTGGAGGACTTCCTCAGTATGGTGGCGAAGGTGCTGGGCCGAGCCCAAACGTGCTTCAGTGGTGGAACAATGGCACAGCGGAGATCAACCTCGCCCCATTCGACAAGGTCGTCGCCGCTGCCGAGAAGACTGGAATGAAACTGATTGTCGCCTTGACTAACAACTGGGCCGATTACGGCGGTATGGATGTTTACACAACCAACCTGGGCGGTAAATACCATGATGACTTTTACCGCGACCCCAAGATCAAAGCCGCGTTCAAGAAATACGTCAAAGCAATCGTCCAACGCTATAAGAACTCCAACGCAATCATGGCCTGGGAGCTCGCCAACGAGCCGCGCTGCGGCGCCGACGGCGTCCGCAACCTCCCCCGCTCCACGAACTGCACGCCCGACACCATCACAGCCTGGATCGACGAAATGAGCACGTATGTCAAGAGTCTCGACAAGGATCACCTGGTGACCTGGGGTGGCGAGGGCGGCTTCAACATCGCCAGCGATGACTGGGCATACAACGGCGCTGACGGCGGCGACTTCGACAAGGAGCTCGCTCTCAAGAACATCGACTTCGGCGTCTTCCACTCCTACCCGGATTGGTGGAGCAAGACCGTCCCCTGGACCGTCCAGTGGATTAAAGACCACGCGGCTTCTGGGCGCAAGGCGAAGAAGCCCGTCGTGCATGAGGAGTACGGGTGGCTCACCGACGACAAGAGACAGGAGTACCTTGGCAAGAGCGATAACCAGACCAGAACGGAGGTGCTTGGGCTCTGGCAGCAGACGAGTCTGAAGGAGAAGATGAGCGACATGTACTGGCAGTTTGGGTATGGCGGGTATTCGTACGGGAAGAATCATGATGATGGATTTACCATCTTCTTGGAGGATGAGGAGGCGAAGACGCTGGTGTACGAGCATGCGAAGAAGGTCAACGCGCTGAATAAGTGAGGTGGATATATACAAGTAAAGATCTATCGAAATGTTGTATCAGACATTGGTCGCATTCTATGCAGAACCATATTTCCTCTTCTTTACAAACCTGCCACCAACCCGCTCCCACACCGCATCCGCAGATCTCGACCTCAAATTTTGCCTGTTACTACCGGATTCTCGAGGCTGCTCTTCTGACTTACCTCTAACGCCGCTGTCCGCAATTTCTACATTGCCACCGACCTTGTTGTTTTCATCGCCACGGGCCTCGTCGTCTTCATCACCACTGGCCTCGCTCTCTGCATCACTGCCGCTCTTGCTTTCCGTATCAGACAGCTGCATACCCATAAATGTCGCCTTCGGGGCAGTGGTCTTCTCCTCTCCACTCGCGCGTCTCTTCTTCCCAGGCACCAACAGTGTCCCCACCTCATGACCAGGAGACCCGGTTCCTTCGTTATCCTCACCAGAACCCAACACAGCCTCGACGTCCAAAGTCTCTTCTCCACATCCCATACGTGCAAGGACCTGCCTTACGTCCTGTCCCTCGATATATTCAACCTCAAGCTCATACTCGATCTTTGGCTCTGTGAGCTCATCCTCTGTCCCTTCCGGCCACTTTTTCGCCTTCTCCATATCAAAAGCCAGCGCTCTGACGTTCTTCCCAAACGACGCCCTAGCCATGTACGCCTCCGTTCTAACAGATAGATCTGCTCTCACTCTCTCCAGATCATCCGCATCAATCACACGCCGCAGCGACGCAGTCTGCAGGTATGTGAACGTCTGCTCTTCAGGAGAATCAACGTTTACAAGACCTAGTCTCAGTGCCAGCTGTGAAGCCATGAGCTCGATGGCGGCGATGTATCCGGAGGGATTAGTTGCGTGTCGCGTAATGTACAACGTCATCCTTTCTACGATCCCAAGCCAGCACTCTAGCCGGTACATTTTGTCACGCGCCAGACTATAGAGAGAGGTAAAGGGGGAGGTCGGCACACGGATGTTATGTATAGTTGCAGGGTTTGGAGGAGGTATCGGACTTCCTCGAAGGTGGGGGCGAAGAAGGCATAGGAGAGTCCAGCTGCGGGCGGGGGTAAGAGCTTCTGAAAGACGGTACCGAGAACGTTCTGTACGCTTTCCGGAGCGCCGGCGAGTGCCTTTTCGAAAGCCTGGCACGCAGCTTCGCACGCGCGCGAGCGAGAGTCGAACAACTCGTGGAGTTCTGCGAGATCCCCAGCTTCTTCCTCGTCGTATTCTCCTCTCTCCTCCACGGTGGAAATGACAGGTGCCGCTGGTGTAGGTAGCCCAGGATGAGCTTCTGGATCGCTTTTGCACTCGTCATAGAAATCGAAAATACCGATGGTGTTTCTGACCATCGCACCCTCATGGTCCGCATCCGATATATCTTCGGCGAGTGGATGGCACCTAGCAGGCGCGCGATCGACGCTTTGTCGCAGATGTACGAGGGCAAGTTTACATAGAAGGGTGTGTCCGGGGGTTGTGGAGAGCTGTTCGTGGTTGCATTGGGTCCAGACGATGCGGCTGAATTGGCACATGTTGGTGGTGTCCGAGCATGCTCGGAAGGGGTATATGATGGGATGTGTGCGAGAATTGAATGGCGAACTTTTCGTGCTAGAAGTATGCGCATCTGATGTTAATGGATGGTAATGGATGGTCGATCAGACACAGATCGTGAGCAAACATTGTGTGGTTGATTGAGACGCACAGCGCATGAAAGGAACAAGTGTTGCTCGGGAGGGAACAAAGCGATGAACGCAGACAAACAATGGTGCTTTCAGCCCAGTGCGAAGTGGCAATGCGGGAAAACTTGGTTCGATACTGCGGTTACGCGATGTCGAATCACGGACTTGTTGCAGCGCTGGCATCTGTCGGTGTTACAGCGAATCCCTGGTAAGCGATACGAGAACATTAACGCAGAATCCAACGGCTCTTTCATACTCCCCTCGAGCCCAAACCCCTCACGGCGCCTCCACAGACTTCTTCACCTCGCCCTCCACCCACACCTTCTTGACCCCATACCACTGCACCTCCGCACTCGCCAACCCGCCCTTCGCAACCCACGACTCCACCTCCTCCATGATTTCCTCCACACCCCCATCTCCAGACTCAAACTTCGCCAACACAAGATAACCCGGCCGATCAGGGGCACTCATCACACACCTCTCCAGCAACGTACCATTCGCAAACTCGAACCTCCTGAGCCGCACGAACCCTTCCACGCTCCCAAGCCCCTCAGCCAGATCCTTTGCAAACCACAACAGGAACTCAGCTTCCTTGCCCTCTACAGGCGAGAGCGTGATGCAGGCGAGTTTGAAGTCCGCAGCGGGATCGCTGGGGGAAGGGTGCGGGGCGGAGGGCGTGGGGAGCTCTGCGTAGAAGCGGATGTCGAAAGCACAGTTGGCGTAGTATTTATCGAGGAGCTCCTGAGGAAGGGCTCGGTTGGTGACGGCCTGGAAATCCGGGTCTGTGGCGTAGGCCAGGGAGGGGAATTCGTAGGTTATTAGGTGGGGGCAGGGATTAGCTGGGTCGAGGGCTGTGTAGCGGATTGCGGAGGGGACGCCGGGGAGACAGAGGACTTCGAGGGCATGTTCCTGATGGAGTTAGGACAGGTGGAAGGGGCTGAGTCGGTAAGAGTGAGGTGTACGTTCTCATACCAGTCGTCGAAAGAGGAGACGCTGAGCTGGTCTGGTGAGACGATCTTCGATGAGACCCACAGTATGCCTGCGCTTGAAGTCATATTGAAAGCCAGTGCCATATCTGTTTGGTCGCTTGTTGTGTTCTGAGAGTAGTGATTCGAGGTTTAGCATGTGAGATTGGAAAGGATACTCAACACTGGAGATGCCTGGTGCGCTAGGTATCTTCCAAGTTTAGCCGCGTGACGCGCTGAGTCGGGTAGCTCCTAGGTACGAAGGAAGGACCGATATGGCTCCGCTGGGGGGCGGAGGTGGATACGAATCTGGGAAGGTGGAGATATCAGGCGGTGTACGAGGAGATCTGTGGAGAAGTCGCCAAGTTTCGTCGCAAGAGCTGGATCGAAGCAACGCAGGATGTGGATGGTGAAGTGCAGGTATTGGTAGCATCGTGCTTCGATTACAATTACTCGCACCTCTGTATGTACCATCCTCTCGGGTGCTGTCTCTCCTCTACTACTGCGTCTGTCGCGAAGCGACACGAGTTATCTCCTGCCTCTTCTATAGGAAAGCTGCCGACTCTTGCAAGAGTATCCGACATTCAAAACTCTTCAAAAGCGCACACAGTGCGCAGCATCGCCAAACCAGACCGCCAGCCGAAAGAACAAATCGCTAGAAAGAAGCCGCTAACAAAGGAAACCAACATGCAGCAAATGCAGAGCAAACCTAGATGCAAGACGAATACGGAAGAGAGGTTTGTACAATCTAATACCGTGGAACTTTTGGTGGAGGGCGAATATTATGTCGAAATAAGCGGGCCGTTTGGTGGATGGGAACAACGGCGGCGATCTGAACCAGCTCACTATGCGCTTTCAAGATCAGGTGTTGGAGTCTCGCTCTCATCTTCTGGCACCGATGGCGGGGCCTGAACCAGACTCTTCCTCTTGGCCTTTTTGTCTTCTTTCTCCTGTGACGATGACGCTGGCGAAAAGGATCCGTTCGCCTCTGAAGTATTTGCAGCCAGCTGTGGTGAAGGTGCTTTGGCGCTGGTGGGTTTCTTGCTGGGGGCGATGCTGGCCATGCTTGTGGACATCTTGCTTGTGTCCTTGTTTTGGGTGCTGTCCGAGTCCTTGGAGAAGTCTTTCCACTTCCGCCAGCCGTCAAAGTCGATGAGGGCCTGCATACATCCCCATTCCTTGACTTTGCGCTCGAGCCAGACGAAGTTTACGGGCTGTTGGCGGGTTAGCTTGGTCTACAATCAGGCGTATGTGAAACTCACCTTGGTCAAGAAGTCGTTGCAGCCAGCTGCCAAGGCCTCGTGTCTGTCACTCTGTAACGAACTGGCAGTAAGCGCCACAATGATGACGGGACTCTTGAACAGACTCCTATCCCCTAGCCTATCGTCTTCTACCAACTCTTGATCTGAACCATTTTGCTGTCCTAGTCTTGTGTTGGGAGCCTCACTGCTACCACTGCTGAACACACCGATACTGTTCACGCGCTCCAGTCTCCTGATCTCCTTGGTCGCTTCCAAACCGTTCATCACTGGCAGCTGGATATCCATGAGCACCAAATGGAAACCACCGGCCTTCCATTTTGTCACAGCCTCCTTTCCGTTCATGGCGCGTTGCCAACGAACCTTTAGTCTTTGCATGAAAGCACCCAAAACACGCAAGTTGATTATGTTGTCTTCGACGATGAGCACATTGATCGGTGGGACTGAGCCATCCAAGAGCCCTGCAGGCAGACTCGGCGGCTCTGCGGGTGCTGCTTTCTTTCCCTTCTTCCTCTTCTCAGGGCGATCAGGACGAGGCGATGCTACGCGGACGGTGGGCGGGGTGTCGTGTTGTGTGCGTATAGGAGGGTCGGCTGGGATAGGAGGCGTAGGTATGGGAGCGTTGGAGGCTTGCGAGTGCTTGTCAGCCGAGGCGGAGGAGTCGTGGCGGGGTCGAGTGGGCCGTATGCTAGTAGCAGAGGAAGGGATGCCACCGGCCATTGTGGTGGGCGATGCTGTGTTGTGGCGGTTGTACTTGGGTCGGGTGCTGTGGTGAGGACGACGCAGACCGGCGCCAGGAGAGGGCAGGGTAGGCAGCTGGCCGCCGTTGGTGAGGACGGCTATCGAGTGGGCAGGGTGAGGTGCACCGTGCGGGATTGCGGCGGGCGAGGGTTGGACGGCGGGCATGGGCGGGAAGTACTCGGTCTGGGCATGTTGAGCATCGTCGTGATGGGCGTAGTAGAGGGGCACTCGCGGTGATGGCTTGGGCGTCCGCCGTGTGGGGACGTCGATGACAAGGGCCTCGTGGACGGTCTGGCCGCCAGGGAAGTAGGCGTCGAGGGTCCTGCACATGTCCTCCTCGGGACCGAGAGTGCGCTCGTTGCCATGGCCGGCATCGCGCGGGACGATGCGCAGGGTGACGTCTGGCGAGTCGAAGCTGCGGCCGAGCGAGTTGGCGTACTTGCGGAGGATCATGTCGCGCACGTCGTCGACCAGATCGTCCTCGCCAATCTGCACCAGCGTGGCCGAGGCATTGGGCCGCTTGACCCAGATCTTGCGGTGCAGCATGGCGGCGGTGATGGCAGGTTGCGCTGCAGGGCCAAAGTAGTCGGCAGCAACGGGCTGTGTGGGAGCGTCGGGGGCCAGCAGCGTCTTGATCACGCGGGCATCGGTGGTGGCAACGAGCGACTGGCGGCGGGCCGGGGCGGGGGGGTGGGTTGGCGGTGCTGTTGGTGGTGCTGTTGCTGTTGCTGAGGGCGCGGCCGAGGAGGTGTCTGGGTGAGGCTCAACGGCAGACGAGCTTGTTGCGGGCGACGGCGTGTCCGGCACGGGCTCGGCGGGCTGCGCGATTGCAACGGGCGGGTGGACGGGGGTGGGCTCCTCGAGCGTCAGCTGGGGACAGACGGTGGGCAGCTTGCCGTCGTCGAGGTCAGCGGATGTGGTGGTCGAGGCACGCGTGTAGGCAGGCGACCTGCTGCTGGAGCTGGCCGTGTTCTGCGAGTGCTGTGAGTGCTCGGCGCGGATCTCGGGCTTCTGCAGCACCTCCGACTGAACCAGCCGGGGCTGCTCTACACCCACGCCGTCGCTGCTGTCGCCGTCGCCGTCGCGCACCTCGGTTGCGGCGTGCTCGGCGAGCTTGCTCAGCGAGATGCTCTTGCGCAGCGTCGAGGGCACCCGCTTGTCGCTGCCTGCGGAGCTGACGTTGGAGCGGTGGGTGGGCGTGGTGCTGGTTGCGCTGCTCCTCCGCAAGAAGCGTGGCAGAAAGCGCCGCGACGACTTGACACTGCTCATACCGGCGAGCAGCCGGAGACGGTGGGCATGCAATCGTGGGAAGCACTTTGCAGACCCCGTTGCAGGTTGGGAGCGCTCGATGGTGGTTGTTAGGCCAGCACCAGCCGTGGAGCGCGAGCGTGGAGCTATGTTGCTGCCGTCGTTGATGAATCCTAATCGCACGATCGAGCCTGTGATCGTGATGGGATCGGCACAGCTGCTATGCACAACAACAGGCGGCACTTTCCTGGACTAGCGGGCGAGCTGGTGATAAAGGAGCGTATTCAGGTCAGATCAGCCAAGGTCAGATCAAGTCAGGCAAAGTCAAGTCAATCGCCGCACAGAGAAGGAGCGCGCTATCTATTATTATTGTTGTTGTTGTTGTCTATACGCGCAGCCTGTCCGCAGTGTCCGGGCGCTCGAGCTTCAGTCGCCCAATTTGCCCAACATACCCTGCACACTTCCATCCACTCCACTACTGGGAAGCCTCTCGCGGTGCTCCACGGCCTGGTCTACAGCGTCTCGCCACTGTCACTGCAGCTGCACGCGTAAGCTTTACACCAGTGCAGCCCAAGACATCCTCCAGCTCGCTGGTTTCACCGCGCTGTGGGAGGTGTCACTTGCACCAGGGCTGCCAGACACCCTAGGCTAACCCTGCCGCCGTAGCGGACAGCTCATGATTCTTCCATGTTCACTAGGCTCGTGTCCAGATGACCGCCTGTTCCGTTGCTCGGACGGCACATGTTTGGTTATTACTGGCCCCTTTTCGTCCCGCTCAAGGTCTGTAGTGGAGATTGAATCTTGTCGTCGCCACTGAGTGCTGCACGTTCACCACAAAAGCCTGCTCTGCTATCAACCTAGTTAGGGATAGTCTACTGGGCTGTCATGTATCCAACGACCACCAAGCGAGCCCTATGCGGGTCGCCCGATATGGCTGAGTCTGACATCGAGCTTCTCTAGATAGCAATCCTGTTCGCTTTAACAAAGACGCTCTCTGGATCGTCGTTGACAGCTAGCACGTCATCAGCAGTGGGCCTCAATGCTGTTTCTAGGAATACCGCTCTTACAAGACATGGCATTGATAAATTGACCGAGCAGTACCGCCGATATTTTAGACTACCCGGCAAACAGCGCTTATCAATTACCACATGCGGATAACTATAACCTCAAAGAGTTGACTGTCACAACATCCGAGGCCGACACATGCCATATTGGCAGCATCTAAACTCTCACATGTACAGACCCGGCTCTCACAACCTCGCTTCCCAATCTTGACCTCTCCTGTATACGCGACCGCAGTCTAACACAGATCCTCACCTCAGAAAGCACCGCGTCAGGATCCAGCTCTCGTTTTCGGGTTCGAGTATTGGAACCGAAAGAGACACCGCATAGGAGGGAGACAAAGACTGATTCTGTCTGACGGAGTTTATCTCCGCAGAAGTATCCAGAGGCCACTGTAGACGAGCAAAGTTTTGTTGCGCTGTGAAAACGCCACTAAAGAGCGTTTGCAATCGACTATTGAACACTCGTAAGCTCACCGTACTGCGTGCATCTTCACACGCAAGACAGTAGCATCCGCGCTCATTTCTCTAGTCACTTTGCAATATTCAGTAACATTGGCGTTATCTCCTGCGGTCACACTGCAACACAGACAGCACGTCGTAGTATCTCCCTCCACTTCATATCTCGCCGTATTCTACGTGCCCACCACCTAGCAATTAGCAAAGACAATCATCAGTGCAAACATGCTGTTGACTCAACCGCTTGGACCAAGCACAATCTACAGATACCAAAGAACAAACTCACAACCACTTCTCCACCCAAGATGCCCTTGTTTCCCTCCTCTCGCCTGGTGAACTGGCTTCTCCTCTTCTCTCCACTCCAACCCACACACCCCAACCCAATCGCCATCGCCACCACATAACCTCCGGCGCAAAGCTACGCCGACGACTGTCTCAACAGGTTTCCCCCTCCACTTGCCCGTCAACCTCGCCCCTCGTCTCACCCCGCTGCATCTCGCACTGCTCCCGCATCTGACCCGAATCCTCCATTCACCCTCCACTTAACCCCCCACCCCACCTCTCATCTCATCCGCCCCCGGCTCACACTACTATTCACTCCCATCCATCTTCTCGTAACCCAGCCCCAGCCCCAGCCCTAAGCCAACCATCACCATCACCACCACTACTAACAACCGCCCTCCTACCCCCTCCCTAAACCTGCCCTAACTGCTACTATATCCTCCCTAACTTACCACTATCTACTGCTAGCCCTAGCATATCTACTAACTGCATACGCGCGTTTTGCAAAAAGGCACAAGAGCGAAGAGAAGAGGGATAGTGTTTAATACGTTCCCTAAGTATTATAAGGAACAGGAAGAGACTAGGAGAGGAGAAGGTAGTAGAGAACAAGGCTAAGAAGTAGAGGAGGGCGAGGGCGAGGGAGTAGACGACAGAGCAGGAGGGGACGAGCGCGAGGATGAGGGTGGGACGGGAGACGGAGGAGGAGGCGGCGGAGGAGGAAAGAAGGAGCGAAGGGGTGGAAACTGGATGAGTAGAGCGAGGGAGTGGTTAGTCAGCATGCATCTGGGACCGGGTTCTGGCGAGCGTCCAGGGACTCCGGAGGCGTTAGGGGGGAGAAACAAAGGGGTACATGATGAGGGGCGAGTACATAGCATGAGCTCCTTTCGTCTGTTGGCATTGCACGACCCACTGCGCGCCGCAGCACGCGCACGCTGCGGGCACCTTCATGCAGCTTACATCGAGATTCGCGCAGAGAGAAATCGGAAGACCAGAAAAAGATCGCCTCTTGTCCAGGCATAACACGTGAAGTATCCGTAGCGTTCGTATATAAATAGCTCGTTGAGAGCTGAGAAAGCGACTCCAAATCTAGGCATGAAGCCTTGTCGCACATCTCCTGTCCTGTCGCAGCCTCTCCGTCGCCGTTCTGTGTGTATATCCAAGGCTCTTCGGTCTACCAACCAACCAGTAACTCTTCGCACTGCGTTCTGCCTCCCCACCCACTCCCTCGCTTACGATCAACTCAAAAGTCCTTGAAATACTCCTCCCACTTATCGCTCAGCTCTTTCGTATACGGTTCACGATGCCCACTCTCATCCTCGTAATCATCGAAGTTCCGTGTGTCTGCGGGACCTCTTAAGTGTGGGACAATAGGGCCCTGGATCTCGCGGCGATACATCTTGTCCCAATCGATGTCTTTGAACCATTCGTGCTGCTTAACGCGCGAGGCGCCGCCGGCGATGTTGCCGAGGCGCTTGGAGACGTCGACTGTGCAGAGCCCAGAGATGAGGTCGCGCGCGGGGGCGGACATGGCGCTGGGGAAGCGGACTTTGCCTTCTACGATTCTGGAGAACGGGTCAGGGTGTTTCTATTGTCTAGGGAAGAGCTACGCACTGTTCGTAGATTTTCATGGGGTTTTGGTCCCAGAAGGGTGGCTGGCCAACGAGGAACTCATAGACCAGGATGCCGAAGGCCCACCAGTCTACTGCTGTGCCATGGCCTGGGGGCTGTCAGATGTGGGGCTAGTGTTGGGTCGCGATGGAAAATACCTGTATTTCGGATGACTTCTGGCGCAAGATACTCTGGTGTCCCGCATAATGTGTAGGTTTCCCCTGCTCGCGTGAGTAACGGACCCACAGATTCGAGATCATTGTGACGTACGGTTCTCTACCTTCTTTGCGAAGCCAAAGTCCACCAGCTTGAGGTGTCCTTCGGCATCGATGAGGATGTTCTCTGGTTTTAAGTCACGATATGCAACGCCTTCGCGCTCGTGCAGGAACTCTAATATTAGTACGATTTCAGCAGCGTAGAATTGTGAGGTTGGTTCGTTGAATCGTCGTGCTCGTCTGAGGTAGCTGAATACCTCACCGCCAGGGCAGTAGTCCAGCTAGATGCACGTGTTACTGAATATTCATGGAGAGGTTAAAATAGAGACATACGACCATATATAAAGAGTCCAGAGACTGGAAGCTGGCGACCATTGTGGTTATGAAGGGATGTCCTGCAACCTTTGCAAGAACGTTGCGCTCATTTCGAACGTGCTCGACCTGCTTGAGACGAATTACTGTGGTAAATGTCAGCAATGTCGACTGCGTTGGGTTTCCCGTTACACACCGTCCACCTTGCGCAATATCTTCAGGGCAAAGACCTTGTCGTGGTCTTCTTGCGAGGCATCCTTTAATCGTACCAGCCATACGCGCGCGAATGTGCCTGACTGCAGTCAGTGAAAGTCGGGCTTCGATGCGTTGCTACAGTGCGCACCTGTGCCGAGCGTCTTGATCAGCTCAAAGTCCTCCTGGCGTAGTACCTTGCTCGAGTGGCCGACGGCCTTTTGCTCGGGATCCTTGTCAATCTCATCCGGGCTCAGTGTATGTCGTTGGGCCTCCCACTGTGCAAGGGTGCGCTTCTCCTCCTCACGCGGCTTGTCCATGGCCGAGTCGTTGCGGTCGTGCAGCGGGACGGAAGGATGACGCGCACCCTCCTTCTTCTCGCGGTGGTGCTCAATGGGGTGGAGGAGGCGGTTGACGGTCGCCATGGCTGCTGCGGGCGCCGGTATGGCGGGCGTGTTCGTGGGTAGGGTCGAGGCGGGAGTCGCGAGTCTCTGGGGGTTGCTTCCGTCTTATTCAGCGCATCGCAGCACCGCAACGGGCGTGTTGTGTTTGGGAGCGAGCGCGGACTGTGCTGTGTACGAGCGCGGGCGCGGGCGGCGGCAGGGTATGCGTGGTTGCAGTAGTCGTCCAGGACCAGGGGCCGTCTGGATATAACGGTCCCTCAGCATGGCGGGGGCTTGCCTGAGGCGCATTCTTCTGGATGACGCATGGCGTGGGGAACCCGTTGCTCTATGCAACAAAGCCGACCCGCTAGAACGTGCACCCGCCGTCTGTCGCCGTGACGGCTCGACGGCTACGATGCAGCGCTGTGCAGCAGCCCGCGAAGCGAACCTTGGAATCCAATGCTTTGCACACACGTGCCCGCGCAGTCGCTGCTTGCTTGAGACGCTGTTTCAGCACGCGTGATGCAACACCCAGCTGAGTGATCGTCGCCGGCATCCCGCGGCCATAAGCCTGCGCTGCGTTTTGGCTCTCGGTATTACAAGGCTATACCGATAAGCCCGACTAGAGAGGCGCGCCTAGTTAATCGGGCGTGTGCAATGCTGGCAGGGCTGGCAGCAGCAGCAGCAGCAGTAATGTGCAAGTCCCGGCTTGCTGGCACTCAACAGCTAGCTGCCAATCGGCTGCTGCACGCCGAACAGGGTCGCCAGCTGCTGTACACACCAAGCTCTCCTGATGCGAAGAAATGGATAACGAGTCTTTCAAGCTGGTATAATCATTTTTGCTCCATACTGCAACTCGCTGAAGCCCGTTTGTATGCGATTTGCTGAACGTCTCCTAGCATTGCTCTGTATTCTCTACTGCTATCCATCCTGCATTGCGAGAGCAGGCCTCTAATCGGGCAGACAACGGGGTCCTTTAGGGCAATAACACACAGTCTCTGCAGACAAACGTTGATTTTGCTGCCTATTCTGCTTTCTGCTAAAGACGTTTTCTACGCATCATTGTTGGAGAACTCCCAGCTCTTCTGTAAGATATCCTGCTCAGGCCAGGTACTGTTGTGGCGTTGACATATTATCATGACCAGAATACTCGTCACAGGATACTCGTCACAGGAACGATGAAGGATCCCGGCACCTGGCAGCGCAGATTATGATGGACATAGTAGGGCAAACATGTGCTAAGCTCGATCGTATATGCGCAGCGTACTCAGCACTGCTAGTGACGGTCCGGTAGCCGCTCAAAACCATGGATCATACATTGAACGGTAGCGCAGCCCTTACTGATAAATTGCCGCAATGTACACGTCCAATCTACACCGAACCCAAGCCAACTTCTCTCAACCCAAGCTTCATGCGTAAGATACAGCCTCCATAAACCTTTCTCAATTCAACCAAAGGCTACCTGCTCCTCTAACGCCGGATATGTTGCATGCAATTGTTGCTGTGTTTCTACACCAGATAGTCGTACATGAAGTCGGGTCAATGCGCGCATTCAGCCACTGGCACGAGTGTTCATGATAAGGGCGACAATCAGCCTGCAAGCGTTAGTATCAGGTAGCAATGGAGTGCACCTTGTTGCGACCAAAACATACCCGTAAAGACCCAGAACTTCAGCAAAGATGAGAATGAGAACCATGCCAACGAAAATCCTCGACTGACGCATGAAAGAGCGCACACCCTGTTTTGTTCAGCCACGATCCTTTTGCAATCTCCAATGTTTGCACGTACAGCGTCTCCTACAATGCCAATAGCGTAGCCTGCAGCCAGTCCAGACAGACCAACAGACAGACCAGCGCCCATATGCATGAATCCTGCAAACAGCGAGTACTCCTTCTCAGGTGGGGGCTTGATGTCGCTGGCAATGAGGACGGAGATGACGAGGGCGTAGACGGCCAAGATACCAGACATGACAATGGGGATGAGCGACTGTTCCATGATCAGCTTAAGCTCCTGTGCTTGCGAACACGGCTCCAACCTTCATGATCAGGTCAGGCCTGTATGTTCCAATACCGGCGATACCAACGCCAGCTTTAGCTGTGCCGTAGGCAGCTCCCATGCCTGTTGCTCGTCAGTCTCCACGCCTTTCCTATGCTGTTCAGGGTCGCATACATCCAAATGCCATCTGTAGGAGGATCGTTCGTTTAGTTCTCAAGCTGCGGCGGATGGTAAGGACTCACTGCGAAGAAGATGCCGCTCTGCAGACTGTTAGCTTATGAAGTCATCGGTGCTCTCGGAGGCACTCACCATGCCGAAGAAGGGCGCGAAGCTGGGCGCGAGGTTGTCTATCTGGCCCGACATGTTGCGTGAGTGCGTGTCAGCTGCGGCGTGATGTCGAGAGGCGTGGCGCGAGGCGGGTGTTGAGGGGCGACGTTGGAGGTGTGAACGGCGCTGTTACATGCATGCTTGACATGGCCGGTGGCCGTGCACTGCTGGGGCGCTCCAGCAGCCAAGAGTGACCACACCTGCCGGCAGCGCATCGTCTCGCCCACGCCCACGCCTGCGTCCACGAACCGCACCGCTACCCGCATTGCTCACCCGTAGAGGCGCCCGCTCCCAGCACTCGCTCGCACCGCCTCGCACGCCCATTGCTGCTCCTCCTCGCGTCAACCAGCCGGCGCCCACGGACCCCTCGGGGATACAGCACGAACCCTACCGTGCCTACCTAAACACCACCCGCCTCGCCCCGCCCTGCCCGCTCGCAGCATCGCCTGATCTGCCCTGCGCTCCTGCCAGCTGCCAGCTGCCAGCTGCCCCTACGACTACCACCGCCACGGGCAACTCTTGCACCCCGCGTCTCGGCTCGTATCGCGTGTCTGCTCCGCACCTCGGCGCCCGCAAGCGACCCTTCACTCAAAAAGTCTTCCCTGGCAAGCCAACGGGTGCGAATGTGCTGCAAACCATAACAGCGAACACTGCGGTCTGAAGAGTGTACATGGCCCACTACGGGAACCAGCAGGGCGGCGGGCCGCCGCAGTATGGCCAGCCCACGGGGGGTGCGAGGGATGCTGCATTCGCCAACATTTTTGGAGCATCGCCAGCACAGGCCGGCCGTTCACAGACTATGACCTCGCAATCCCACATGAGGGTCCCTGATCGCGCCGCCACCATGTCCAGCCAGACGGCCGATATGATGCAGCGAATGCCGCCCTTGAGGCAACCCGTCAATGGCTACGATCGACGTCCGCCCGCGCCCTACGATCAGCGCGCTCAATCCAGCTACGACCCGCAACGTCCTCAGAGCCATGATCAGCCGCCGCAGAACTATCAGCGTCCAATGCAATCATCCAAGGGCAACGGCTACCCACAAGACCCGCGCTTCTCCCAGGGAATGCCACAGCAGCGCCAGCCCCAGCCGCAGTACCTGCCCCAACCATTGCGACCAGAGCGCCAGCCGTATGGACAGCCCCAGCGTTTCGACTCGCGGCCCTCGCCTCCCGGTCAGGCTCCCTTCAACAGGCCCATGCCTCCACGCTTCCCTAGTACGGGCGGGCCAGCATTGAACAGTGACCCATACCGTTCACAATCGCTGGCAACCGGCCCAAGACCGCAATTCAATGCCCCCGGCCCAAATTACCAATCGCCAGCAAACACCTTCCGCCAGCAACCATACATGAATCACATGGCCCGGACTACTGCTCAGGGCCGTGTGGTTCCTGAGCGTCCAGATGAGCGAACAATGTCCATGACGTCGTACCGCGGTGGTCCTGAGGGTGACTTTGGACCGCAGCAAACCATGATGAGTGGAAGGGTTATTCCTGGTCGCAGACGGGAGTCTGGTGGGCCAGAGATGGCGCCGGGTGACCAGAGATCTCCTGCAGTGTCTCCGCCAGCAAGCACGGGACCAGGGACAAAGACCAGGAACACAAGCCCGGGTAGCATACCGCAAATGCGTACTATGTCTATGGCTTCAACAATAGCACCATCCATCGCGCCATCTCAGGCCGAGCGGACAGAAACCATGTCGTCCTCTGTCACCCGTCCCAGTTCTACTGCAACCACCAACAGCAACAATAGGGCCTCTGGTCAGTCTCACGCTGGGACCATGGTGCAAGCTCAAGAGCCGAGATCGCGGCGGGCCCCTCTTGTCTACCCTGCGCTGTTGTCGCGCGTAGCCACCACTTTCAAAGACAGAGTGCAAATATCAGAGAAAGAGAAGGATGGACTGGTTTACCAGAGCGCATTCACTGGAGCTGATGCTGTCGACCTCATCGCTTTCATCATCAAGACTACCGACCGAAACCTGGCCCTACTGCTTGGGCGATCTTTGGATGCCCAGAAGTTCTTCCACGATGTGACTTACGCACATAGGTTGCGCGACTCAAGCAACGAGATTTACCAGTTCCGCGAGACGATGATGGATGAGCAGGCCGATGTCAACGGTGTTTTCACACTCCTTACCGAGTGCTATTCCCCTACTTGCACACGTGACCGACTGTGCTACTCCATCGCTTGTCCCCGCCGCCTTGAACAGCAGGCTCGCCTTAACATGCGCATACAGCCGGGTCTCAAGCGTGAGGAGTCACGTACCAGTCTACACGAGGACACGAACGACGAAGAACAGAAGCTTTGGATTAACACAGTTCCCAAGGATGTTGCCGATAGCGTATCAGACAAGGAGAAGAAGCGCCAGGAGGTTATTTCTGAGTTGATGTACACAGAAAGAGATTTTGTTAAGGATCTGGAATACCTTCGTGATTTCTGGATGAAGCCACTTAGGAACCCTGCGACATCTCCCATTCCAGAACACCGCCGGGAGAAGTTTGTACGCACCGTTTTCAGCAACTGCCAGGAAGTTTATATGGTCAACTCTCGCCTAGCAGAGTCTCTAACCAGACGTCAACAAAAGGAGCCTGTCGTACGCAATGTGGGTGATGTATTCTTGGAATACGTTCCACACTTCATACCATTCATCAAGTACGGTGCGAACCAGTTGTTCGGGAAGTATGAATTCGAGCACGAGAAGCGTACGAACGCTGCTTTCGCTAAATTCGTTGACGAGGTTGAGCGCATGAAGGAGTCCAGAAAACTTGAGCTCAACGGTTATCTCACAAAGCCGACCACTAGGTTGGCAAGGTACCCACTATTGCTGGAAGCCATCCTCAAGGCGACCTCAGATGACAATCCTGATAAGGAGGATCTTCCGAAGGTTATTAAAATGATCAAGGACACCCTCTCGAAGGTCAACGTTGAATCTGGAAAGGCTGAGAACCACTTCAACTTGATGCAGCTCAACAAGGATCTCAAGTTCCGCCCGGGAGAGTATGTTGACTTGAAGTTGACGGATGAGAACCGCCAGTTGGTTTTCAAGGGCTCATTGAAAAAGACACCAACCGAGACCGTTGGCGATATTACATGTTACCTCTTCGATCACGCCATTTTACTTGTGCGCACAAAAACTGTCAACAAGCGAGACGAACAGAAAGTGTACAAGAAGCCTATACCTTTGGAACTGCTAGTCATTACCCAGATGGACGAAATTATCCCTAGACTTGGCATTGCGAAAAGACCGTCAGGGACAACTTTGATGGGCGCTGGCGCGAAAGCCATCCAAGCGGCTGCGCCCAGGGCTGATGCGAACAAGCAGCAAGGGTATCCGATAACATTCAAACATCTCGGAAAAGGTGGCTATGAGATGACACTTTACGCCAGCACGCCAATATCGCAGCAGAAATGGATGGAGCATATTGAGGCCCAGCAGAGAACTCTGAGAGAACGCAGCAACATCTTCACCAAATCAATCATCAACGAGGGCTACTTCTCTGCAGCGATCAGGGTTACTTGCGCTGTTCCTCTTGGTAAGGCATACACGTCACTCGGTTGCTATTATATTCTAACAAGATCACAGATGGCGGTCGCAAACTGGCACTGGGTACGGATGCAGGTGTATATATTGTGGATCGCAAGCCGAAGGACGCTTCGATACGGCCCAAGCGTGTCTTGGACTCGAAGGGTGTTACGCAAATCGATGTTCTCGAGCAGCACCAGATCTTGCTCATTCTGGCTGACAAGACCTTGTACTCATACTCGACCGAAGCGTTGGATCCTGACGAGGCTCAAGCCGCTGCAAAGCGCCCTAAGAAGATCTGCCATGCCAACTTCTTCAAGTCTGGTGTTTGCATGGGCCAACAACTTGTGGCGTCAGTTAAGACCTCGGCGTTATCAACGACCATCAAGGTCTTCGAGCCCAAGGAGAATATGGCCAACAAAGCCAAGAAATCTGGTTTCGCCAAGATGCTCGCCCAGGGACAAGATCAGCTCAAGCCGTACAAGGAGTTCTACATTCCCACAGAGTCGTCCTCGATTCACTTCCTTCGATCGAAGCTTTGTGTTGGTTGTGCTCGTGGATTCGAGGTTGTCAGCCTCGAGACACTCGAGACACAGTCGCTGCTGGATCAGGCGGACACATCTCTCGACTTTGTCGTCCGCAAAGAGAACATCAGACCTATCCACATCGAACGCATGGGTGGCGAGTTCTTGCTCTGCTACTCAGACTATTCTTTCTTTGTCAACCGCAACGGATGGCGAGCACGACCAGACTGGAAGATCACATGGGAGGGCAACCCACAGTCTTTTGCGATCTTCAACCCATACATCCTTGCGTTCGAGCCCAGCTTCATCGAAATCCGGCATATGGAGAGTGGCGGCCTGGTGCACATCGTTACGGCGAAGAACATCAGGTGGCTGCACTCGTCCACTCGGGAGGTTTGTGGAGTCATCCCCAGTCATGTAGATACCTTGCTAATACACACACACAGATCTTGTACGCATACGAGGATGAACTGGGTAACGATGTCGTTGCCAGTCTGGACTTCTGGCAGGCAGCCAACGGGCCGGCCCATAAGCAGTCGATCGAGACCAACCGCTATGACAAGAGCTAGACGCCGTCGTTGCAACATCAATAATCGTGGGGTACAGCGTTATACTTGTCATCCCGTACATCGCGGGTCGTACGTGATGTTGTTGTCTTAAGACAAACTTGGACGGGTCTGTATCGGTTCACCGCCGAGTGGTGCTCTTGGTTAGGGCACTAGCTGCGTTCAGATGTCTGCAGCGCTCTCATGACCGCAGTCAAGCAGAGCGGATTCGTTCTAGACAAGACGATTGGCACCTGCGAGCATCCGCGAACTGGAGATGATCTGCGGCAACGCGAGAGGGGCTCACAATTTCACATCTATCTACTTCTTTGCTTCTTGTATAGTACGCATAGCTGGGCGCGAGCTGGTGTAAATCAGGTAGAACGAAGGTCTATTTTGAGCGACCTGGTGGAAGCATGTCCGGAGAAATACCATGTCAGATTAGCGGTCATGATAATGGAATATCTGTTGATTTCTAATCGAAGCAAACCTATCGACTGTAAGTCGTTGCGACATGTCCATAAGGCAAAAGCTCAGACGTCGGGTATGAATGCAACGACGTCATGCCTCTTGCCATCCTTCTGACCTCGGTCGCCGGGCCAACATCGCTTAGCATCCCTGAAAGGGCAGCTCCCAAACAGACCCGGACCCTGGCGCAAGCCACGATCGACCGCACAACTCCACCAGACATCCGGACGTTCGCTGACACCGCCGCCATGCCTCCAAAGATCGTGTACGGCAAGAAGACTACCGTGCGGCCCGTATCTGCAAGCTACACTAAATTCCTGTCTCCGGAAAAAGACACGCTTTGCGCAACAACGAACGGAGATGTAGATAAGTTGTACAAGGAACAAAGGGAAAGAGGAAGGGTGACCGAACAAAACATCCAAGATGATCTGGCTGGACTGGAGGCGCAGCTAGGTGTACTGGCCATAGACAATGGGTGTAAGCCTCGAGATGATTCTTTGTCTGGGAGGAGGAGCAAAAGCAGGCCACGGAAAGCACTCAAAGATCGCGACGCAAACACAATTTCAACAAAGGTTGAGGTTTGCAGAGATGTACAGAAGGCAGATGTAAAGGAAATGCCCCAACTGCAGGACCCCGTAAACACGCACATCGCCCTCCCTCAGACCCCAATGCCGAAACAGAAGAAGAAGAGGTCGAAGCCCACTACATCGAAGAAAAAGGCACCGTTACCAACGCCAGAGTCTACACCCGAACGAGACGATATCTATGTACCCTACATCGCCCCGTTACTGCTATATAGCGATGCAAGCAAGATTACAACATTCGAGCAATGGTCGTCAGAGTTGGAGCCATTATTCGAGGTCACAAAAATTGCAGAGGCATCTTTTTCCGAGGTCTACCGCTTGTCGTCTATCTCGGCTATGACTGGCCTCAACGAGGAGTCGGTACTCAAGGTCGTTGCCTTGAAGACCCCCCCAGGGGCACCACTGCCATGCCAGATGTCAGAGCGCACAGTCAGGGATCGCGAGGCGCAGATGGCTAAAGAACTAGAAGAAAGAGAAGAGAAGGACACTTACAAATCTCAAGTCGATGATGTTTTATCGGAGGTAAAGCTTCTGCAGAACCTGAATCACATCCCTGGCTTCACAAACTTCCGCGATCTTACCTTACTACAAGGCCGTCCTTCGTCAACGTTCAGCAATGCCTGGAAAGCGTGGAACAAGGGGCGGCCAAGGGGCAAGAAGAGCTACTTTCCTGATCCAAGCAAGAAGACTAGCTATGACGAGACGCAGCTCTGGGCGGTTATAGAAATGCAAGACGCAGGAATGGACTGCGAGAAGCTTATGGAGGCCGAGGGTCTTGGGACAATCTGGGAGCTTTGGGATGTTTTCTGGGGCGTCTGCTTGAGCGTTGCAAAAGCCGAAGAAATGTGTCAGTTCGAACACCGGGATCTCCATATGGGCAACATTTGCGTCCGCTCTTCGCGAGCAAAGGACAACATCATGCACCCAAAGATCAAAGACCCGCTTCGCCGTCGCTTCAGATTCACCGGTCTCGAAACGACCGTCATTGACTACACCCTATCCCGCGCAGACATCGTCGACCACGACCGAACATCTGCCTCTCCCTCCACCCTCAGCATCGCAACACCATCACCCTCCACATCCTTCACAGGCCGCGAAGTCGCCTACCTCGACCTCAACAAAGATCCCGCCCTCTTCGAAGGCGACGCCTCGGAAGAATACCAGTACGAGATCTACCGCTACATGCGCGGCGCAGCCCTTTACGACAACCCGCTCCAATCCGCGCCCTCCCCAGCTCCAACACCAGACCCAGAACCCCCTGTCACACCCCGCCGCTCGCCCCGCAAGAACACTCACATCCGCTTCGGCGAAGTCCCAGAGACACCGCAACGTCCCGCCTCCTCTTCCTCCTCAGGAAAAGCAAAAGACACAAACATCTGGCGCACCTTCCACCCCAAAACAAACCTCGTCTGGTTGCACTTCCTCCTGCACAAATTGCTCAACCACCTCAAAGGGTACGAGCCCGAGCACCTCTCTACACAGGACGTGATGGCGAACGTGGACCTGGGCGCCGACGCGGAACAGCCTGGAGCTGCGCTCAAGGTGAAGAAGAAGGCGGTCAAGTTGCATGAGGTGTTGAAGAGTGTGAGTGAGCTGTTGTGTCCGGTTGCACTGGGGCGAGAGGATGCGCTGGGTAGTGTGAAAGAGTTGGTGCTGTTGGCGGTGGAGGAGAGGTGGGTTAGACCCGGGGATGTCCGTCGGTGAGGTGGAGATTATGGGTGTTGCATGTGTGGAGAGATGTATTGGATTGTTATGGCTTGGAGAAGGGGGATCTTTGGATAGATTCGCATTGGCATTGGCATGGGGCACTGGCGTTGGCATTGGCATGGGCATAATGGCGTTCTTAAAGACAGCGAGATTCTGCATCGCATGAGTATTACTATGAATGATGTTCCCAGTTCACTTTCTCAGGCACAAGCGATATAGATCAACGAACTACTGTTGTATCTTGCCTTACGAGTATCTGTCAGCGTCAATTAACACCAGCCCTAGACTCCCAAGCTCACACGTCTCGCAAGTCGAACAAGCCTGGCCCCCCTTCACCAATAGAATCCGCTATAGCATGTCTTGTTGAGCACTTGCTTGAAGGAGGACGTACAGGCAAGTGTGACCTCGTTGGAGACACCAGTCATTTGACGAGTACCGGTTATGCAAATACTGTCGTCCTGAGCGATGAGGTCCGTCGACTAAGGACCATATGCAGTAAGCATGTGTAGTGTATCTGTACCCCTTCTGCTGACCCACCCTCGCTATCTAAGATGATAACCAGCGGGGACTGGACACATCGATAAGAATACGCGTTTGGCGTGCTTCAATACGCTGATACATGCTCTGGAGATGCCTCTTGTAGCCTGACTTCAAGTTCCTGATGGGGTGGAGTCCTTCAACAGAGCTAATCGGCTCGTCGGAGCTGGTGAAGTGAGGTGGAAGATCTCTGGCGTATAGCTCATCTCGGTGCTGGTGAAGCGCAGCTGTGGTGATGGAGTCTGTTCAGAGGCTCGTGTCCACGCTCGATGCCGGTCTGTCGTCTTCCTTTTAAACTAAATCCAAGTCCTCAACCTCTGTAGATTGATTGTTTTCGTAGAAATCGCATTGTTCCTCGCCTTCAATACAGAGAAGCCCGACTCGCATGTATGACGGAGGAGTAGTTGTTAGTTGGCGCAACATGAGTGCGGTTATCGTTGGTCTCGGATCCTCGGTCCTGTCATAGACATTGTCATGTCTCGTACAGTGACATCGAAGCAGGGTGATGAGTGTCAACTCCTCGGCGTGGGGAAGTGTCAGCATCCTATCGAAGATGAAAGCCCTGGTGTGCAACCTAGCCTCGTTGTCTCTGCATCTCACGTTCGCGAATGAGTCACTCCAGTAATTGTAGTCCTCTGCGGCGATGCTGGGGCGGAAGGTTTTCCCTCTCAAAGTCAAAGAAGCACTCAAGACCTGCCCGGTTGGCAGCGTGTCTACCTCCATAATGGTGACTTCTGCAACCTCTTCGAACAGTGAGCATGACGCATGATAGTACCAATAAGGAAACATCGAAACGTGGCAGTCAGAGTTGGCCCAGCTCCAGCTGGGCGCTCGCCATTGGGCAGGAGGGGGAGAATCTTGGCGGCGGTATACATCATTGTTGGTCTGCCATGCCAACTCCGTAATCAGGCGATGCTTCCACATACCACAGACCAAATCAACTCCAATAGTCCTCTTGATATATTGAGCAATGCCGTTGAACGCAACCAATTTGTCCAGACTGTACGTCAGACCACATGTCGTGTATCTTGATACAAAGATAGACCAATCATCGTAGTACATCTCTGATCTTGCCTTTTCAAGCTCCTGGGGCGTAGTCACTTCCGTGTCCATACTTCTGATCGCATTTCGTAGCCACATATCACTATCAGACCCGAATTCGACGGTAGGTTTTTGGTCAGGATAAACCTCAGAAGCAGAATGCTCTATGCACTCGTAATGAACGCCTGCGACAGTGAAGTGGACGGTTCGTGTAGACAAGAAACGCTCTTGGTGCACCCAGGCTCGTTTGTTGAGGGGACTTTCTGAGATGATCGATTCACGCCAATCTGGCGGAAACACCCGTCTAGAAGAACTTGGTTCCAAGCAAAATGGCAGGAGAGCAAGTGGATTCCTTTCAAACGACAGCCCAACCGATGAGTCTTTCGCTCCGCTAGCTGCAATGTTGAGTATCGCATTGGCGTATACAGTATGCATTCCAGCCGCCTCGGCCTCCCAGTCTTGTAAATTATCTTGGAAAATGCTCAAGGAGTCGATCCAGATGTATCGTAACCCCAGCCTGTCGCATACGTAGACAGCGTCTCTGAATGTTTTGGGCAACTCCCTCAATGCTACGCCGGCTCGTAAGTTGGCCTCTGTGCTTCTGGTCAATTTGATCGGCTGCACATCACCCCAACAATGCGAGAGTGTGGCATATTCGTATTTCCCAAACGATTTACTGTCTTCGAGGTATACTTGCCCAGTCTCTGCTTCGGACATCTGTATGCGGAGGAGACGGGTTGGGGGCCTGCCCAAGATTGCGCTACACCTCGAGTGCTGCTCAAGACAATGCTCCAGTCGTTCCTTGAGGAAAGCAATGCTATCGTCAGACAACGTGCTGGTTGACAATGTCTCCACTCTGTGTCGAGACGTGTGAGCTTCTGGGTCGGTATGCATCGTCAGCTATTACCGAAGACAAGACGAAAGTCATGCGGTCTTACCGTTGGCCAGTATAAGAAGACTTCGTTGATGACTGAATTTATCAGGCGAATAGAAATGTAGTACACAACGTTGCTCGCCGAGCGCATTCGTGGACAGTTCGTGCTCGACTTTTGCGAATTGTGTCTGGTGAATTAGGGAATCAAATTCGATGATAGCGCATAATGGACACGTCGCTGGTGACAAGAGAGCAGGTATTTCTTCGTCAAAAAGCACTCCTTCTTCATAACGGAACACATCAGAGCAGCGTGGACACAGCTTCGGACCCCTCAAGTCCATCTTCGAAGGGATAAGACGCCACACTTGATTGCTCTAGATCTTTGTCGTTTTGTGTCTGATGGCCGAGGCCCGCCGTGGTTTTTGTCCTGTACTATTCAGCGTGTCTGAAACCGTTACTCAACCACAAAGAGCCTTGCGTAGCGTAGGTCACAGTCTAATGTTCAGTTGCATGTTACTGTCGAGTAAGCGGCTGCAACAAGGGTAGAATCGGCCCCCGCTTTTAAGCGACTCCGAGCAAGGTTCCCAGTTGTTGCTGCGGATCCAAATCAGACGTAAGCTTACTGCACCTTCAGCTCCGGAGAGCCACCTGGCAAGATTGTATAATTCCCAGGGTCAACTGCTATGGACGTCTTGTATGTGTTTGCCATAGGTCCGTGGAGCCCTTCAAGGTGGTCACGCCGCTTATACGCCTATTATTTCGGTGCGTTAAATCCTACAAAGATATAGAATGGCTCGTCGGAGTCGGCAAAACGCAGTATCGTATCCCAAGAACAGTGCATGAGCATTCGTTGAGCGAGCCGCTTAAGATTTGTTGATTCATTAGGATGTGGTCAGCCTTGAGCCACTCGTAGAGAGCAAAGCCTGTGCGTGACCCAGTGCTCCAGCAATCCGATGCGGCCATTTGGTCTGCCCTATGGACAGTTTTCCAAGGCAGGCTGGTGGCAGAAGGTGCGTTCACCACTCGAGGTTCAGACTCTCAGCCCAGGTTCCCTTCTTCTCCACTTTGACAGCCTCGTGCACATTGCCCTTACCCATATCGCCTCCGTAGAAATGGGCGAAAGCACCGTGCCCTACTTCATCCCACTGAAGTCTTGCCCTGTTATCCGCATTGACCTTTCCATCACTGTCTGTGCCCGCTTCGAGCACGCTATACTTGATCTTCAGAAGCCACAGCTCCGTGAAGTCGCCGAAGAACCTGTCTGCTGTGCCAGGAACCTGCTCGGAGGTAGACAGGTGTATGAAGCCGTCCTTGCGATCGAGGTCGGACAGGGGCAGGCGCTCCGGAAGGGGCGATGGTGGTTCGGAGGGGAGGATCTTGTAGAGGTAGTTGGGCAGGGGCGATGGCGCGGTCATGGTGAGGGATTGTGAATGTACGTCGGTATGTCGAACGATTGTGGGAGCGTAGTTGAAGGTCTAATGCCAATTCACCAGAGTGATGCGTGACTAAGGATAAGAAGTCGCGTCGGTGAAAGAGGACGGCTCGACGCGTTGATTGGCTCTTAGCGCCTTCATTAGTGACCCACCGCTACCGGACGAGCGAACCGTGGAACTTACGACGGGAGCGCGCCACGAAAATCAGCTCGGATACGGCACAGGTCACAACATGGACGAACAACACTCATTCGCTATCATTCACACGTATCTGAGCCAGCGGTGTAGACAAAGGCGCCCCCTGAACAGCATTTGCGCCTTTGGTTGACACACGTCATCGCGGCGACCTCGTCAGCATTCAGGAGTGGACACCAACAGCAAGAATCGTTGAAACACTAAGCTTTGAGCCTTACGACAAGCACCGGAGCTGAAAGGACGCGTCTTGGCTTATTACTTCACGTTGCACGCCTGAAGATTGAAACGAAGCCTTTTCAGCCCACCTTTCACTAACGCTGTTGCTAAACACACACCTTCTGCTCAGCCACCGTCAATCTATTGCCCATGCGCAGAACCGTGCACTGGAATCAGCATCCTCGCCATGCCACTTTCATCGCCAACTTATGAGAGGTTCCGCACGCTATTGTGGTCAGAGAAGAATCAGGACTCTACATCAGGACTCGATGTGCAAGATTCGCGATCTTCATCCGGGCTATCGTCTGCTTCGCATACCATAAATAACCAGACATTGAGTAACAGTAATGCTCAGCTTGAGTACTCAGCTGGAGGTTCTGCGTCCTCTCGAAATACCCATACTCGGCCAGAGCTTCCATCACGGCAGAGATCAGAGTCTCAGCTTTCTGACTTAGATGTGTTGCACACTCGCCTTTCGAATGCGCACCTTCTAGCTCATCATCAGTTCGAGCTACACCCGTCTGGTGGTGTTTCGTACAGGCCCCATTCAGCTGGACCTGCGCGTCATGGACGACAGGCATCACACTCACTATTACCATATATGAAACAAAACTCTAATAAACAAAAGCCGATCTCGGTGGAACTCACACAGGGAGAAATCCAAGCTTTCCAGTCGCTAGACGTACCAAGCGCGCTGTGTTGTATATGCAGAGATGACGATAGTCTATCGCGTGCTTTCGTCTACTTTGAAAGTTTGAATGAAGGGGCAGCAAACGCAGTATTCAGTATACAGGGTGGCCAAGATCCCAGTAAGCCGCATGACTTCTTGTTCGTTGCGGTCAGAGACTCTGGAAAGAAGACATCAGCAATCCCATCCCACATGGTTGTCGATAAGGTACTTAGAGTCAGCAAGGGTCTCCCGAAAAGTCTAAGATCAGAGGTGATCGTTGACGGTTTCATGGCAGATGTACGGCCATTGTTCGTTTCCCCGAATTTATCGACGAATACAAGCCAGAGTCTGGGAGAAATTGATCTGGATCAGCACCTCATGGCGCACCTTCCTGTGGTTCTGTTCAACGAAGGAGTAGCTGCGCTCAAAGATCTCGTTCCGGCAATACGACCATTGGGCGACACAGCGCAATTTGGCATACTGCTGCCCAACATGTCTACGGTTCGAGGACAGAACATCACATTCGAGATCAAGCCGAAATGGCTGGCACAGTCACCAGCTGCACCACCGGATGCGATACGTTGTCGAACGTGCGCTCTTCAATTCTCGAGAGGAAAGGGCACCCCTGCCGACTACATCTGCCCGCTACGACTGAGCAAGGAAGGCACAGCATCGGCACAGGATATTGCGTGTGTAAGACAATGGGCGACCAATGCATTATCTGTACGTCTCGATTGCGACTCGGATGCTCTCTTGCCTCAAGAAATTGCCCTTGAGTCCCTCGTTGATCGTGTAACCGCCTACTTCACAGCTGGCGACGGCCGGGTTCTACTACTTCACCTCAAGAAGCTACAGGCAACGCTAGACTCTGAAGGTATACTGCAGCGCTATGCATATCCTCGCGACGATTCCAATTTTGTATACGACCTTCGTCTCGCCATGACTTTACGGGATTGCTCCTTGTTTGTGGTCGTACCCGTTCGCGATGGCGAGATCACGTCCAAGCTTGCAGATCTTGATTTCAAATCTGCAGAAAAGGTTGACGACTGGAGAGAAAAAGAGGCAGCTTTGGTCGACGGAGGTTGGTATACAAAGGATCCTGAAGCGCACGATGTGTGCTTATTGGCGTTGGGAAGTCTAAGTTAGTTGTTGCAGCATGTAACAAGCTGTGGAGCGAGCCGAAGTTGGTACGATCTCAGCATTCTTGGCAACAATTCTAGCCTTGGAGGAGAGTCTCGCGACGTGCCTTTCTAGCAGTTGTCGGACTGTATCGGATCGTTGCGGTGCATCGCCACACTTGGCGCACCATCCACCCCACGTTCTAAACATTCCATAACTTTGACGTACGTCACCACCGCGACCTACATAATGTTGCACAACGCGACGGCTCACATTCAAACGACCTAAAGCATATTGTCAGACTCATCAACATGTCGAGCAAAACAGCGCCTTTTGAAGGGTCAACTCACAGGCCAGCGGCACAACAACGAAGATCACTTGCAGAGGCCGATGATGCGCCAATACCTACATACGCGGAAGCAAGCGGCTACGCGCCACCCCCAGGACCACCACCAGGACCACCGCCAGGACCACCGCCAGTCGCAACACCAGTTGAGCCAGCTCGACTTCAAGTTGCTTCACCTCCAGCTGCAGACGAACTTCCCGGTTACGACACCATAGATCCTAAGAATACTGAATTCTTGCTTTACGGCACATTCATTCACACGCCTAACGGGCCGGCGTATCAGCTCTCCTCACCTCTCGACTCCTTTCACTCTCCGCTGAGAATACGACGTCTCCGCGCTGCCGAGCTTCCTCTCGCACACGAGATACCCATAGCCTTCGACCGCTCTCAGACTCTTTACGAAATACAAGACCCACCGTTCCGCGAGAATGAGATATACATGGTCGGAAAGAAGCCGCATTGTTTTGGTGGCGCGTTGCAGATCACATTCGGATGGAAGACCTGGCACATCAGACACCTCGCTGGGCCTAATTCTGCGCCCAAAGAGATCTTGACGTGCAAGAAGATAACGGCAGGCGGTGGACTGTTCGGAAAGGGAAAGTCTAAGGCTGGAGCAGTAGAGAGAGATGGCTTAACAGAACCGTTCGAGTGGAGGGATACGGCTGGCAGACTGCTCGCGACCGAAGGCCTGCAGTTACTACCTGCAGGTGTCGTGCCGACTGTGCGGTTGAGTGAGAATCTGGACAGCATGTGGAGGGAGTTGATGATCACCTTCTGGGCTGCAAGATTGTGGGCGACTTTCAGGTAGGTATTGCACTCAGTCTGAATCATGTATAGTATGTACACTTCCTGTACTCCCAGCGTCTGGTGTTGGTTTCGAGCGTAATTTGGCGTAAGCTGGTGTCACTACTTCTACTGGATGCAGTCAATGTATTATCACAATTTCTCAACCTCAATAGGTCTCTTCATTATGACCCCTGTCAACATATCGTCGGTTCAGCGGATTCAAGCTCACTGTCGACGTCATGAGGCTCTACCGAGGTTCCCCGCAAAACATCTAAATCACGAACACCATGCAGCCTATGCGCACGCAACTGCATCGCATGACTCGGCCGGTGTGCATGTTGCAGAAGCAGAAAGAGCTTGGGTTCCTGATACCGCTCCGCCGGGTCGTATAACGGGGAATTGATAGACCAGCAAGATCCTGGACCGATCCTGCACCGTGACACGAGTGCAAGTGCAACGCGCAACCATGCCCAGCAAATCTCCCTTCCCAGACGTTGAAATCCCGTCCGTGGATCTCTGGGCCCTGATCTTCGACCGCAAGAACCGGCCGTTCTCAGACGACAAAGTCATCTACCGCGCTGTCAACGCATCCCGCAGCTACACCTTCGCAGACGTCAAAGCCCACGCAACCGCCTTCGGCGAAGGCCTCTGCAACCTCTGGGACTGGCAGCGCGGCGACGTCCTCGCGCTTTACACCCCCAACGACATCGACGTTCCGCCTGTCATCTACGGCACCTTCTTTGCAGGCGGCATCGTCACGCCTGCGAACCCGGGCTACTCGGCCGACGAACTCGCGTACCAGCTTGAGAACGCAGGGGCGAAGGCGCTGGTAACCACGAAGGCGTTTCTGGCGACTGCACTGGAAGCAGCGCGCAAAGCGGGGATTGCTGAGGATCGGGTGATCCTGCTGGGGGAAGAGAAAGATGCCTCGCATAGAGTGAAGCACTGGAGTAACATCCGCAAGACGAGCGGCGCGCTGCGGTACAGACGGCGCAAGGCGGACCCCGAGGACCTGGCGTTTTTGGCGTACTCGAGTGGGACCACAGGACTGCCCAAGGGCGTGATGCTGTCCCATCGCAACATCGTCGCCGACCTGCTCCAGATCGAAGGCGCGGTGGGGAAGTGGTACTCTCACACCACCGACAAGTTCCTGGGCGTACTTCCCTTCTTCCACATCTACGGGCTGACGGGGCTGGTGCATCAGATGCTGCATCGCGGGATCGAGCTGGTGGTCATGCCGGCCTTCGACATGGAAGTGTTCCTGCGCGCGATCCAAGAGCATCGGATCACGTTCATCTACGTTGCGCCGCCGGTGATTGTGCGGTTGGCGAGGGACAAGCTGGTCGACAAGTACGATTTGAGCTCTGTCAAGATGATCACGAGCGGCGCGGCGCCGCTCACCAAGGAACTCGTCGATGCCGTGCACAAACGGCTTGGGATCAAGATCAACCAGGCGTATGGGCTCAGTGAAACGAGCCCTATGACGCATACACAGGTACGCACCCTCTTACTCAGCCACAAGTACCACATAATCCCACTAACATGTCCGACTAGCCCTGGGACGAATGGCACAGCTCAGTCGGCAGCGTGGGCAAGATGTTCCCCAACATGCACGCCAAATACATCGCCAGCGACGGAACCACCGAGCTCGGCCCCGGCGAAGCAGGCGAGCTTTGGCTCTCAGGCCCCAACGTGTTCAAAGGGTACTGGAAGAACGCCTCTGCAACCGCAGACTCCATCACCCCTGACGGATTCTTCAAAACCGGTGACGTCGGGTTTCAGGACGAACTGCACAACTTCTACATCACCGACCGCGTCAAGGAGCTTATCAAGTACAAGGGGTATCAAGTCGCGCCGGCGGAGCTGGAGGGCAAGTTGCTGGACCACGAGGGTGTGGAGGATGTTGCGGTGATAGGGGTGCAGGATGAGCAGAGGCAGACGGAGGTGCCGCGGGCGTATGTGGTTGCGGCCAAGGGGAACGGGGAGCCGGGGGAGCGGGAAGCGAGGGCGATTGTGGAGTGGGTGGCGGGGAAGGTGGCGAGTCATAAGCAGTTGAGGGGTGGGATTGTGTTTGTGGCCGAGGTGCCGAAGAGTGCGAGTGGGAAGATTTTGAGGAGGTTGTTGAAAGAGAGGGCGAGAGACGATGTGCCTATGGGGATCGAGAGTCGGGCTAAGCTGTAGAGGGGGGCGAGATAGAGGTATGCTTTCGAGGTCACTGTGTCGTTCAGCGAAAACACAATTGATGAGAATGGGCAATGAAAAACTCGTTTCAACGTGTCTATTGTGGGCATGCCGATGGTTGGTGTTCTACGACTATGCTTGATGCAGTGCGCCCACCACCTAGGTCGGTCGCAACGTCCAACCCGTTCCGATTCATTACAAGCTACATTTTGACATAATGCTGTGCATACATCTACTGAACAACCTGGAAATAGGGTTAGTCATGGTCATCAAAGCCAGTTTCTACAAGAAACATACCTTCTCCCGCAGCTTGCTTATCCATTGAACGATGCTCTCGCCCTGGTCTGCGCGGTCTTCGACCAATAATGTCTGAGCCCAAAGCTTCAGGCTAGGCTCGCCGTCTTCCTTGATGACGTAAAGCGAAGGCTGGGTGATGCTGCCAACACCCTTGCTCTTGTGGTCGCCAGACTTCTCAACGACCGCTCGTACGCGCTCAGAGAAGTCGTTGTCGATGGCTGGCAAGGAGGTCTTGCCCTGCTTGAGTTGTGTGCGGTCCTCGACACCGAAGACATCGCCAAGCAGAGCGGGGACAGTGTCACGTCCAACCCAGAGGAACTGGTTGACACCGTCGTCGAGCAAGTACAGACCGTAAGGAACAATGGACTGCGATGACAGGTTCAACAAAGGAGGCATTGTAATCTGGCCCGTGGTAGGGTCAGGGATACCAGCATCATCAGGCATGTCCTGTAATGTGTGAGCTCGTGTGTAAGGTATGGACTTTGAAACTTACGTGAAGGCTGTAGAAGGCGGGGTAAATGTACTGAACCAGCAGGCGCAGGGGCAATGTTGAGAGGAGGTCCAGTGCAGCTGATCGCAGATCGGACGGGATCTGTGCGCTCTTGCGAAGACCAACGTTCTTGATGAGACCCAAGAACAGAATTGGCAGAGCACGCAGGTTCTGAGGTAGCTGGAGGCCGCCACCTCCCATGCTGCCACCGGCCAGCTCTTTCCGGTATGTCTGCAGGATCTCGATGATCTTACCCTGCAGAGCATCGCGAGCGGCATCCAGGCCACTCGACAAAGCGCGCTCAGCAGCCTTGTGTGTGAAGTAAGTAGTGATGGCCTGGGCGTCGGCTGAGGCGTAAACATTTGCGAGGTTTTCTGTAGTGGGCACGGCAAGTGTCAGTACCCTGATACGGCGCTGGCCGCTCGATGTGGTGTGGAGGACAGCGGCCTGGAGACAAGCGAAAGGCTTGCTGATGGTCTCGTCGATTGCGACTTCGATGACCACAGCCTGATCTCTAGGGTATGCCGGGAAAGCGCAGAGATCGGAGGAACGGTTGAAGAAATTTCCGTAGAAGGCAGACATTCTCAGACCGGTTGTGGCACGCACACGAAGGACAGCCTCGAGACCAATCTCTGCAGACAAGTAATCGGAGAACTCCTTTGCGATCTTGACGACATCTTCCTGCCTGGCAGCGTTCCATCCAGGGTAGAAATATGTTTGACCTGCTGTGAAGCGCGGGAGATTGCTGAGGGTCGCAACATCCTGGTACTGGGACGAGAACAGGAACATGTCGACAGAGACCTGGTTCTTGGAGCACTCGACAGCAAACGACTTGTACCAGTTGTTAGCCGGCTGCAACAGACTACCTTCCTTGCCGGTACCCAGCAGAGACTTGTCCTCTCTCGGGGTCAAAGCAGCGTGTCCAACGTTTGGCAGAGATGCACCAACGACAGTGATCTTTCCTCCAAGGGGAGAAATCAGCTTATGCGCGGATCGAAGAGCGGAGCCGAGGGCGAATCCAGGTACGTGGGTGTTCTGGAACATTGCTGGCAGACGGTCGAGGAAGTTCTCAATGTTGTTGCGGCACTGGCTCAAGCTGACGAGAAGATCTGTGGGCATGGGCAAGTAAGGCTCGTCCAAGTCGGAAACAACAAGCTGGTGGGCATCGTTGTTCTCACTGCCATCAGCTGGGATGGAGAAGAAATGCAGGCTGGAGTCGACGGCCATGAAACCGATACGCGTCCGGCCGTCAGCGTTGGGTATCCTGTCCAGAGCCTCCTTGATGACACGCGAGATGACGGCGAGTAAGCCGCTGTTGACGGATGCCTGTGTGCAGTCCAGCAGGATGTAGTAGCACAGCGGCTGGGGAGGTCGGACCATGTACTCCTGCGGCGCAACAAACTCGGTCACGGCGTAGTTGAGCTCAGGTCGCTGCCACCTATCGACGGCCTTTTGCTGCGCGGCATCCCAGTCGAAAGCCTGGGGCACGTCGTTGGTGAGGTTGCACATGTTGCAGCGCCATCGGTGGCCGTGATCGAGGAACGAGACGAAGGGGTTGATGTAGGCGCGGCATCGTCGACAACGGCTGATGACTTGGTCGTGGACAACGGGTACGGGGTCTTCCGAGTCGTGCAAGCTGGCGTAGGGGCTGATGACCAGCGCAAAGGGCAGCTTGCTCTTCTTCAGCAGCGAGTGGTTGGTAGGGATGGTGTTCAGGGTGCAGCGCAGGTACTTGCTCGACTCGTTTGCGAACTCGGAGGGGGTTGCGGCGGCGTTGGCGGGGAGGCTAATGGGCGGCGGGGGGTTGTACAGCTCCGAGACGTGGAAGGGCTGAGCGATCAGGTCCGAGGGGAACAATTGGTTCTGCGAGGCGGCCGTCGCCTGCTGCTGCTGTTGCTGTTGCTGCTGCTGGAGCTGGGGCGCAGCCTGTCCCTGCTGCGGGCCCAGGTTCATCTGGCCAAACTGCTGGCCGAGCGCATTGGGGTCCTGGGCAGGAGGCTGGCCATACGCAGGCTGTCCATAGCCCTGCGCGGGCTGCCCGTACCCTTGAGTGGGCTGCCCGTAACCCTGAGCAGCTGGGGCGCCATAGCCAGGAGCAGCAGCACCGTAGCCAGGCACAGCTGGCTGGGGGGGAGGAGCAGCTCCTCCGCCAGCATTCAGTCCAGCATTGGCTCCGAACTCGTAGGCGGCGCCCGCATATCTGTCCCTCTTCTTGCGATCCGCCATGGTCAGTGTTGCGGAGCCTCGGGCGCGGTGTGGTGTCGGGCGAGGATGGGTCGTGGAGATGTGCCGTCTTGTGGTCGCGGCTATCTACTCAGACACAGAAGTGACGGTGTGAGCTCCATGTGTCTTCTTGGGTCGCCGCGCATTCCGCGCTAGTGAATTCCCCGCCAAACCCATGCGCACAGGCACCTCAAGTACACCACTCCCGTCGCCAGCGAACACATCTCCCGCTCCCTCTCTACCACCTTGTGCACCAGGCAGCAGCCAGTGCAACAAGCGCCTTCCTTCTCTTGTGGCCACGTAAACACTCCATCACGATACTACCATGTGCTAATGAACGAAATTACATGTATACATTAATCGACCAAATGGCCCTACAAAGACGCAATAATTCAAGCATTATACTAGCATCTCTCATCGAACCAGGCACAGTCGGTTCCGTCTAGTCTCTCTCGCCATCAATCAACGCCAGTCTTTCTTTCTCAAGCAGTAGTCTGTTGGAATTGGGTTGGCTGAGGCTGGGCTGCCTGCTCTGCAGCCTGCTGGTGCTCCAATCTCTCGGCTTCCGACACGGGGTATGGAGGCTGGCTGCCAACGTCGGTGCCTTGTACACTGGACTCAGCGTAGCCACTCTCGCTTGTGCCCACCGTGTCCTGGTATTGCGGTGAGGTCTGCACGGGAGCAGCGCTAGCTCCACCCGCTTGTGCTCCACCAATCGCCCCTACGCCCAAGCTACCAGCGTTGGAGGTTATGGGCTCCACGTGCAGTTCATAGTTGCGAAGGTCGTCCTCGGCATCGTTCAGAACTTGACGGGCATTCTCTCCGCCTGCAAAAGGTGGGTGAACGTCTCCGGGCACGACTGGGGTGTCGTCGACAAGGTTGATCAGTCGACGAGCGTGCTTGGCTAAGATGGTTTGCTTCTCAGCACGTTCAATTGTTGCCGCAAAGTACTGGTCATAAGCTTCCTTGAACTTTTGGCGAGTCTGTGGAGTATCAGTTCCCGCCAGGATACATTCCCAGGTCACATACAATGTTGGTGAGCTGGGCCTCTGCCACCAAGCTCTGTGCTTCTGCGCGGACAAGCTCCTGTTCAAGCTGTACAATCTTGGTGCTTTGAGGCTCCTTGTATTTAAGCTTGGCAATCTCATCCGAAATCTAGATTCGAGTTAGTATGTAGCACATCCGTGGAAGGGAACACCCACCTTAGCCTTGTGATCGCGGCTGGGTTGCACTGAACTCTCAGTGTTGCGAATCTGCTTCAGCACTCCTCGGTAGTCTTCCAAAGCCTGCGCGTATAGATCCTCTTGTTCTGCAATCTCCGCCATAAGAACACCAAGTTTGTCCGAGACCTCTGAGATGGTCTCGTCCTCGGTCGCTTCGCCCCATTCCGAAAGCTGCCTTGCAACACTGACTTGTTCGCGGGCCGCGGCTTCATGGGCGCCAATTACGTGGTTCTCAGTCTTGATGATCTTGTACAGCTTCTTCGAGAGCTCAGGCTGCTGAGTGCCGCGCAGGGATGCCATAGTGAAGCGGTGCTTAGACGGCTGCTTCTCGGACACACTAGAGCTACCCTTCTTCGACCGAACGGAAAGTGAGCGGTTCCTGTGCAAGGGACATGATCAGCAAATGATCACCGAAGCGCTTCGGTTGGTACCGAGGAGGAATGCCGGGCGTGAAACATGTGAAGGGACTGCCGAATATGCCATGTCGGTTCTCGAAGGTCGTAAGGCGGTCTGAATAGTTCCGAATGAAACATGGAGTGAAGCCGAAACAGGCGCCAACTCGGACAATTGCAGTCAGGAATAGACAAATGTGCACTCACATTGTGGATATGCTTGCGATCCTTTCCTTCGTATGCGATATACTGCTTATTACAGTGGTTAGCCATAGCTTGTTGGGGACCGTCCGCGTGCGCGCGGCAGTCTGAGGCGTGATTCGTTCGGGGGATGTCAAAATACCTTTCTGATAAACGAGGCGGGGCACTTGAAACACTTGACGCTCTGATCTTTGCGATGCTGGGGCCGGAGTATGGGTCTGTTTGAGGCTCCAAGGCGGGGGTGCTTGGTTGACATGGAAGTTGCGCGGTGACATCATCGGCCGGAAGCCGCGCTTCACTAGCCACACGCGGTTATCAATTGCCAATACGACGAGATCTTTTTCTTAGTACATCTATTGGTGTTTGGACACGAATCTAAACATGATCTCGTGAGACTGAGGAGCTCATCTACTGCGAAGTCGTCATCACATGGAAACACGAACAAACAACCTGCAGGAACAATGCTCTGCCGAGCCCAGCATGCGCAGTACCGTTTGAGGCACAGTACACCAACAGCTTGGCGGTCACCGTGCCGTCCGCATCATGACACTGGCGGTAGTGGTCAAGTACCCCTGCCCTCAACGAGGCTCAAGGACGGGACACTGTCTCCGAGCTGCATTGGCGTCAGCTGGTCGCCGCACAATGGTGCACACGGAATCCTCTCGACGTCGGTGCATTGTGACGGTAAGAAGCCACTTTCCAAATTTTATACTGTAAAGTGGCATGATTCGATCTCGAAAATGCAAGTTGGACACTGATCCCTGGATTCCGTCTCTCAGAAAGTGTAAAGCAAATCCGTTGAGTGAATCACGAAAATCAGCGATCTTGTTGTACGATACTGCCTGGTCAACAACCGCGATCCATGCAGCACACGATATCTGCATCTTCAGTTGCATCTCACCACGTGTGGTGGATTCGATCGACTGACCTATGGCACTTATCAGACGCCTGTCACCCGCCAACCGTCTATAGGCCTTAGTGGTTATGATCGAGCACCTGATTGACGTGACGCTCACTCGATCTGCCGAGCACAGAGGCCGAGACCGTTGTTGCTTACCATGATTTGAATGATCTGAGAGTTCCATAACCTGCAGGCCTGCAGTGCGACAGATATATGGGTCGTCAACTAACTGCATCCACGCTAGCCACTCCTGACGATCTTTGCCCGCGGAGGACGTTTCCTGGTTTGCTTTTCGTCCCAGAAGCTTTGAACAAGAACTCTGTGCCACGATCCTGGAAACGACGTGCACCATAGCATTGAAGCTGTTACACCCACGAAATCAACCAACGCGCGACTTGTAGACCCCTCCTGCTATCTTGAATCCAAAACCTAGATTACTCAAGTGGCTCTTGGCCGTTGCTTCCTCGTGCAAGTGCTTGCGAAGAACTGTTCTTTGCCAATTAAGTCGGAGTTATTGAGAGCAACAGTAACCCTTGCTGCTCCACCTAAACATTTCTCTTGGAGCCAGTAGCGTGGCAGCCGAGAGGTTGCACTACAGGGCTGTCCAGGATCTTAGCATGACGTTGTCTGCACTGCTCGTATGTTCGCCTCGGCTTGGCTGTCAAGTTTCCAGTCGTGACTGGTCATTACTAACATCATAGCTTCTGGCCACTACCCTTTCCTAATCAACAAGAGACTTTTGCATCCCGGAATGCCATGTCCTGAATTTCGGCATCCACGCCAAGACGGATGGCCCGCGCTACAAGTACTACCCTGCGTTGCAGCCGAGTGGCCGGGGTCTCACTTCCGTCATCCTGTGCTTCTCATTGGATAAGTGGCTTGGCTTCACAGACTCTTGCACTATGTTGATCTTTGAACGGCGATACTGTGGTCGCGTCGAGAGTACGAATCGGTCAGACACCAACCTCCGTTACGTGCGATTGGTGAGAATCGTCAGCTTATGATTATACAGGTGCTTACAAGCTGATGAGTGGGACTAGCTATTGGTCGCATACGTAGCATCGATTCCAAGCACTCGAGATCCTTGTCTGGCGGCTCCAGCCCTGCTTACAGACGGATTTGGAGCATACAACATTAGATCTCAAGACGCGTGTGCATAGGACTAACATGCTGCAAGCCACGCCGCCAAGGGGCGCTGCTGGCACTGAGCCTATCTGAACGTTCCCAGACGCTCGGTACAGTCGCTTCTGGTAGGATTGCCAACGCCTTTGTCCATAAACAGCACGCGTTGTACTCCCATGGATCAACCTACGACGTCTCGGCGCAGCTCACAATATCCTTGTATCAACGCGGCCGTTTTCGTGCACGAACCTAATCTGTCATAAGTGGGTCCATCGAGTGGGCGCATCCTTTCTCTAGAACGGACGGCTGATCAAATCAAGGACCGCTGGATAGTGATGATCGAGCACAGATTTCCAGGACCAGCAGCTCGTCATACAGTAGTGGACCGATTGGCGGCTTGTTCCCCACACTTTCGATCGACAGATGTATAAAGCAATGCTTCCTCGATTGCTTTGACGGCATCTCGTCTTGTCTGTTCTTCCACTACAACCGCAAAGATGGTCAAGTCCAAGCTCATTGCAGTCCTAGCTGCTTACGCACATGTCGCCCAGGCAGGATGCCCTTACATGGATGGCGAAGCTCAGGATGTGCCCGCAAGCCATCCTCAGGTCAAGCGAGCAGATAGCGGATACAGCGTGCCAGCGAAGACCGATGAGTTCATGGCCCAGTTCGAAGTCAACGACACTGATGTCTACATGACATCGAACACCGGAACTCCTATTGAGGATCAGAATAGCCTCAAGGCAGGGGAAAGGGGTCCTACGCTTTTGGAGGACTTCGTTTTCCGAGAGAAGATTATGCACTTTGGTATGTTGGCTACAAAGATTGATGGGACAAACATTGACTAGCGTTCAGACCACGAGAGGGTTCCAGAGCGAGCTGTGCACGCTCGAGGTGCTGGGGCTCACGGTGTCTTCCAAAGCTTCGGCGACTGGTCAAACATCACGGGTGCCTCGTTCTTGAACTCCCCGGAGAAGGAGACCCCAGTTTTCATTCGGTTCTCGACGGTCGCTGGCAGTCGTGGATCGGCCGATACAGTCCGCGACGTTCACGGATTCGCTGTTCGATTTTACACAGATGAGGGGAACTTCGATATCGTTGGTAACAACATCCCTGTCTTCTTTATTCAGGACGCGATCAAGTTCCCGGACCTTATCCATGCTGTAAAGCCAAGGCCCGACAGCGAAATCCCTCAAGCAGCGACTGCTCACGATAGTGCCTGGGACTTCTTCAGCCAGCAGCCATCCTCTATGCACACTCTCTTCTGGGCTATGAGCGGCCATGGAACGATCCGATCTTATAGGCACACAGACGGTTGGGGTGTACACACTTTCCGTTTCGTGGCTGACAATGGCAAGACTAAGCTTGTGAAGTTCAGGTTCAGGACATTGCAGGGTAAGGCCTCCCTTTTGTGGGAGGAGGCCCAGGTTACTGCGGGAATGAATGCCGATTACAACCGCCAGGATCTCTTCGAGAGCATCGAGAATGGCCAGTACCCTGAATGGATCTTCGAGGCTCAGATCTTTGAAGAGGAGGACCAACTGCGGTGGGGCTTCGACGTCCTCGACCCTACCAAAATTGTGCCAGAATCAGAGGTTGCTTTCACACCGCTTGGAAAGCTTACCTTGAACCGTAACCCTCGTAACTACTTCGCAGAGACGGAGCAGGTTATGTTCCAGGTCGGCCACGTGGTATGTCTCGAATCCCAACCTTAGATGGTATCATCGATCTGAGCAGCGCTAACTGGCTTTCAGGTGAAGGGTATCGATTTCTCAGAAGATCCCTTGTTGCAGGGACGTCTTTTCTCTTATCTTGATACTCAGCTCAACCGCCACAACGGCCCCAACTTTGAACAGTTGCCCATCAACCAGCCCCGTGTGCCAGTCCACAACAACCAGCGTGACGGAGCTGGTCAAATGTACATTCCTCTCAACACAGCAGCATACAGCCCAAATACCCTCAACTCTGCCTCGCCTAAGCAGGCAACACAAAAGGAAGGTCGTGGTTTCTTCTCTGCGCCCAACCGCTCTACTGGAGGCCGTCTGGTACGCGCTGTCTCCTCGACCTTTGCCGACGTCTGGTCACAGCCTCGACTATTCTTCAACTCGCTTCTTCCTGTTGAGCAACAATTCGTGATCAACGCCATGCGCTTTGAGACCTCCCAGCTCAAGAGCGATATTGTTAAGCAGAACGTTCTTATTCAGCTTAACCGCGTCAGCCACGATGTTGCCGTTCGTGTTGCTGAGGCCATCGGTATGACCGCCCCTGATGCCGATGAGACCTACTACCACGACAACAAGACGACTGGCGTCAGTGTCGCCGAAGCACCCCTCCTCAAGCTCGACGGTCTTAAGGTCGGCTACTTGACATCAAACTCGGCTAGCAACGAGATGGCCTCAAGCCTGAAGGCCGCCCTTAAGGATGTCAAGGTTGGCTTCTCAGTTGTTGCTGAGCATCTCGGTGACGGCATCGATCAGACTTACTCTGCCACATCTGCTGTCCAGTTCGATGCTATCATCGTGGATGGCAGTGCCAGCAGCCTCTTCGCTGCTCCTGGGTCTCTGGCCAACAGCAACGCGACTGCCTCCAACACGACTTCCAGCTGGCGATCTACTCTGTTCCCTGCTGGTCGCCCCCTCCAGATCGTACAAGACGGTTACAAGTGGGGTAAGCCTGTCGGTGTCGTTGGATCTGGCAGCCAGGTCTTCTCTGCTGCCGGTGTTCAGGCCGGTACTCCGGGTGTGTATGCGTTCGGAACCAACGGTACGACATCAATTGTCGATCAGCTCTCTGAGGGTTTGAAGACCTTTAAGTTCTTGGACCGCTACCCTCTGGACAACTAAGGTTTAGTGCGAATTCAACTTGCAATCATTCTTCTGTACATTTTAGATTTTAGATAGACTTCGTAAATGCACGTTATTCAATCACACCCATACTCGCAAGCACAGGGGGGTCCCAAGCCTCGGCTGAACGGTTGGTCTAGCTGCACTGGTGATCACTGGGATGAAACAATTTCAATGCAGCGTCATTGCGATACTTCCCCTCAACGCTGAGACCTCTCAGCGCGACGCGCGGGACACGACGTAGCCACAGCAGTGGCTTCTTTGGGGCGTTAGCCATAAAAATGGCGCAGTCATCTAGCCGTGGCTGGCCGAAGCCACACCGTTGATTGGCTCAAACCACTTGCTACCCCCGTTCTACGGCTCGAGTGATGCCGGACACCTATCGTATCATTGGAAATTCGCAGCGTGAGCGGATACTCGGCGTGGATTGCGTAACGGCGCATCTTTTGTGCAGCTATTCAAAGCCTTGGAAGCGCCGTCAGCATGCATGACACTGTACGCGTTTACTCTCTCGAATCTGATCTTACCCACATGCTGTGGCTGTGACATTGCCCAAACTGGATCACTCACAACTTCACTTACTTGCTCAGCGCTGGATAGAACAGCGACCGAGCCTGCGAATCTGGCGATATAGTATTCGAAAGCCAAACAAGGATCTCAAGGTCCGCTCCAGACGCCCCTCTGCAGCTACCATGGCGACCATGAAGCGACACCACTCCCTACTGCACCGCCACAACAGCAACCGCTCCTCGAAGGAACAGTTCGAACCACAACAGACCATTTTCGATGGCACAGACGCTGTCCCTATTCACAGAAAGGTAGCGGTCTCGAGAGTAGTCGAGGCTTACGACGCTCTACGAGCAGAAAACCGCAGCAACTCACCCACCGCCGAGCAAAGCACAGCCGACGACCCGTTCGCCTTCGAGTCGCTCGTCATTTCTCTTCCCGACGGCGAGATCCGCGCATTCAAGTACTTCCTGCGCAAATGGGACCCGAACGCGCGACCCGACCTCGAGGTCGACGAGACGGTGGCATCATGGCAGACACAATTCGAGGAAGCAGCGGTGAAACACTTCTTCCGGAGGATAGCGCTCTGGAACGAGTCTGAAGAGATTATGCTTGCGGCGAAACGACAGAAAGCGATGGACATCAAAAATGGAAGGCGGAGAGATCGAGCGAGCTCGATAGGCAAGATGTGGTTCAAGGAACGAGGGCGAGCCTCAGAGAACGATCCCAGTATGAGAGATGAGTTGAAGCAGGTGACGACTAGGGAGGGTCTGGCACAGCTCCTTTGGACGCTGCTGAACGATCAGTCAAACCCGCTGTGTCCGGAACTGTTTGAGGTTTGTAAAGAGGCTGTGAGAGCCAAGTATAGCATTCACACTGTTGATAGTGCTGAAAGTGAGCAATAGCTGCATGGCTGGCATCTGGCGTGGCGTTTGATGGAGTATGGTTTTGTACATAGCGATTGGGCCGAGAACCCCGGAATAGAGCAAGAGCCCGTAGCATTGCGATTTGATATCAGCTCTGCATTTGCATACAGATTTTGCCAGGTGTCAAAGCGAAACAACCTCTAGCGGTGCTCTTCTTGTGGAGTGGGGCTTATTCAGCAGTGACATCACCGCTATCCGACCCGAAAGAGTTCCGATCGGAAGCGTACCTCTATAGCCGCCAGATATGTTAGAGCTCACGATGAAGCTCTCCGTCGAACACAACCTCTCCATTGAACAGACACAATGCCTTTCCTCACTATCAGCGGCAAGAAGATTCACTACACGGACTTGAAGCCTGAAGGCAAAGATGTTCTGGAGACCTTCATCTTCATGCATGGCCTCGGGTCATCGCAGAACTACTACCACGCAGTCGTGCAGCGGTTACAAGCGAACGGATTCCGGTGTATAATTTTCGACAATACTGGTGCTGGCAGATCTCCGTACTCTGGTGGTCAGCCGAGCATTGAGAGCCTCGGGGATGATGTAATTGGCATCCTGGACGCGCTTGAAGTATCCAAAGCAGTCGTTGTTGGACATAGCATGGGAGGGTATGTCAAAGTCATTCTACAGAAGTAATGTGCAATACTGAATTCGGACAGCATTGTCGCGGCTCACCTAGCAGCTGAGCGTAGTGACAGGATTGTTGCTGCTGTCTTGATTGGTCCTGTGTACCCCAACGAGGGCGTTATACCTGTGTTTGAGAAGCGCATCGACACAGTTCAGAAAGAAGGCATGCAGCCTATGGCAGATACGATTCCGCATGCTGCAGTTGGGTCGAAAGCATCTCCTTTAGCATCAGCATTCATCCGCGAACTCCTCCTTGGTCAAGATGCTGCCGGATACTGCTCCAACTGCCGAGTGATCGTCAACGCCAAACCGCCGAACTACAGCAAAATCACAATCCCCATCCTAATTCTGGCTGGAGAGGAGGACAAGAGCGCGCCCCTTGAAGGGTGCAAGAAGATGTTCGAGGAAATGGGGACAAGCGAAAAGAAACTGGAGATCATGAAAGGTATCGGTCACTGGCACTGTCTCGAGGCATTCGAAGACGTGGCCAAACTGATTGAAGGTTTCTATCACGAAATCCAGTGAGTGTGTTGTGTAATGACCAAAACACTCTCAGCAGCGAATCAGCTTGCAGTTCGGTAAATTCAAATACTCATCACGATTCAAGCCTCAAGCTACGATATTGGAGGTTATCGTTGCTTGCTTAGTGGGCACGAACGATCTGCTATCAACCTCCTCGTGACAATGTCATTGGCGGCGCCCATGTTCTCGATCATGTGCGGACAGCAACTTGGCGCAGAACGGTTCCACCACAGCGTTGCGCGTGCAGCGTCGCGCGGACAGCGAACGCATGGGCCTCGGCGAATTGCACACAGCCTCTTACTGTGTATCCCGGTGTTGAGCAAGAAGAGCCTGCAGCACTCCGAAGACTCTTCGTCTGGCCAGGGCCCTGCCGCCGTCAACATCCTGGTTACGGGCCACGATGCCCTGCGTTGCTGCTTCATTGGATTTTGACCCTGACTTTTGGACACGATGCGGCAAGTCTTGCCTTATCCAGGCTGGTGTTCTTGGCCCGATGGCGCTATCGATGGCGCTCTCGCGCATGATTCGGTCCTTCCCGCGCCAAACATGCCCGCGAGGCTGCAACTCGACATGCCTCGACCTCACCCACTCACGACGGCCGTCACAGGCGCGGCCAAGTGATCTACGCTGCTGGTTTTGGCCATTTGATAAGGCGTCACTTAAATTGCGGCGCTGGCATGTGAAGATGGACGACATCATACTTCAGCCCACGGTCCTCAGTGCCATCAACGGGGTTTGCCTGTCCAGCGCACCTGTCACTGTCCGTTTCGACCATCGCAAGCCTTGACAAGTATTCTCCAGTTTTTATTCCGGCACTAAACCACTCGGGCGCCTAGTTCTATAACCCCGGAGCAGAAGAAGGTCCAATTTGAGGCGGTGAACTGAAGCCTCAAAGCCCGCCCACCGCCCGGTCGCACTTCTGTCAAAGAACGTGCATGTTCTACGTGCGCACTTCGGCGTTGGCACTGTCTGAGCCAATAGAAGTACGAGATCTACAATTTCCGTCGTTTGACTTTCTTTATATCTCGGTTAGCAGCTCTGCACCTGGCCGCACCGGTTCACCCAATAGTGCTGCGGGTCTCATAGCCTGCATCATCTGATTTACTTGCGCATACATACTATCCTTGTACTTCAGATCTTTTGTTCCACCTCATTTCACGTTTTTGTATTTGAGATCGGTTGTCTTCTCTTCCATCCGCACTGGTTGCTGGTGAGTCCCCTTTCGTGGGTACCTTCCTGATTCGACGCAGCACTGACGAAGCTAATAGGATGCCGAAATAACTTTACCCATCAACAATTCAACAACTGATTCAAATTTTGGTTAATACGTCACGGCCCACTGCTGTCACCGCCTCTTTATGGATCGACAATGAATCGAAAGGACAGTGGTTACGTAGACGCTTTTTGTTCGCAACCCCTAAAGGAGCAAACATCATCCTTGCATCGAAGCAACACCGCACCTCAACGCCGTCGCATGGCGAGGGCAGCTTCAGGCTCGGTAGACACTACCGGCTCTGTCAATATGCCGACCTCCAGGCCAGCTTCTGAGAAGCGCAGACGACCTACGAAAAATCGATCAGCCTCATCGTCAGAGAACTCCGCCGCCAGATCGAGATCAAAGGGCCGCGGCCATGATTCAAAGTTGTCCTCCCGTCGCACTTCATGCACTATCGTGGATCCCTCCAGACCAGCACGCCATTACCGAGTAAAGAGCACGCACAGCGTATCACCTGCAAGCCATGAAGTTGATGATGTTCTCGCACTCCATTTCCGCAGCTGCAGTTTGTTCTCGAACCCTTCTTATCAGGCTGCCCCTGCTCTCCCGAGCCCGACCCTATCTCAACCAGACACATCTGGCTTTTCCAATTCGGCACCGCGCTTCAGTATGGACGAGATAGCCATGGTTGCAGAACAAGTCCCGCTACAAGAGACCGAGGCCATCAAAGGCCCAGCTACCGCTACAACTACACACTGGATGTCACCCAGCACACGGAAGCGGGACTATGAAAGAATCGACAGACAGAATAGTGGAATTCGAGGCCTAGTCAGGAGGGCACTTCCGCGAAGTGTATCAGGCCCATCGGTAAAATTCTACGAGAAAGATCAGTCGGACGCTGGATCCGTTCGACGCTACAGGCTGGATGTCATTGACAGCCATATCGGTGAGGAGAAAGACCACCAGTCGAAGACGCATCGACCCAAGTTGAAGTCGAGGTGGACCTGCTTCTAAATCACACACACCCATGAGACACGGCAACACACAGTTTTTGCATAATTACGCGGCATCATGATACCCACGGCATTTGCGCTTGTTGGATTTTACGCACTATACCTACTTAGAGCCTGGATTTATTGGTCTTTGGTCTTGCATAGCACAGCGTGTCATTAATTTATAGTAAATATTGAGGAACGAAGATAGTCAAAGGATGTCGCGAGAATGATTTACGATACGTACAATTTCATGTTGTCTTTGGACTGCACCCATCACAATAGAACTGCACAGTATCAATCATTTGCATGTGTTTCAATGTTGCTTTGTATTGTGTCTACCCAAATCACTCACAGCTTCGCCTCCTCCTTGACTGTGCCAATCTTGAGCTTCGCCCCGTACTTCTTGAGCACGCTCTCATTGTGATACTGCAACCAACACGTCAGCAAGAACATTCCCTCGGGCCCCAACGTTCACGCAATACTCACTTTCCAGAACTGCTTGCTTGCATCCTTGCCGCCCACTCTCTTGAGAATCTTCGCGCCGCCGGGGTGCTCGTCTACGAAGCTATCCAGCTTATATACATCCTGGTCGACGATAATGTACAGCCCCTTGTCGACCGTGTTGTGCTCGGCGACTTGCTTCGTTGTGAGTTGTTCGGACATGCTGGGCGCGTGAGGTGTGCGAGAGCGTGGAGCAGGGGACGGGACGAGTGCGGTTTTGATTGAGGTTGTTATGTTGTAGGTATGGAGAGAGGTGCACGTGGAGAGAAGGTACAGGACTATGGTGTTTGAGTGTTTGGTACGGTGGGTATGGGGAAAGTATACGCAAGTCTGGGGCGGCGACAGGGTATCTGTACCTGCGAGTCGTGGCTCGGTGTTTGGCGCGGGTGTTGTGCCGAGGTTCAATGTCAGCGAATGAGGGGGGCGTTGATTGGTGGCCGCGGTCTCTGAGCGTCGAACATGCCATGCCCGCGAGTAAAGACCCACTCAAACCACATATTTGATGCTGTGGTTTGTACTCGTGTATCTTGGAGTCATTTAGTGATGCAACATCCGCGAAAAGTGGTCCGTCCTCTGCGTGACACTACTTCTACGCCTGCTGTCTCAAGCAACGTGAGACCGACGAGTTTCACGAGCACTTTGTCAACGGATGGATACAGAACTGCAACTCATAAGATTCCTCGAGAAGACGAGTTTGTCGGCAGCTCCTCAACATAATCATCGCCTTCATATAGTCAATCTGCAGACTGAGCGTCGCTACATTTGATCAAGTGCAGCTCTCTCTTTGAACCAAGCCAGAAGCAAATATCTGATTGTTTTGAGTTGTTTGCCAAATATCCGCTGCGCATATTGCGTTGATATCTAAGACAGCTATCTAGAACAAGCGGACTCGGTAAGACAAAGCTTGCATTTGATAACACTGCAAGAAGATAGTTGAGAAACAAAGCACAGATGTTTCAAACATTAGAACAAAGAACAAGGACGACCTCCAGATGTCTAACAAACGAGCCTGACAAACGACCAAGCGCTGGGCACGTTGTCTTGTAGACAGATACTAAAAGGTAGAGGTATTACAGAGAATCAACAGTTCTTCACCAGTATCTCATCAGAAGGCATCATACAATTCAAGAGTTCGACCTATTCTTTCTTGGAGAAAGACACAGGCATACCTCTGGATACTCTTCCAGAACTCACTTTAATATATCAGCGCCTGAACGACATGTGTCAACCCCTTGTCTTTACATGCTGCGCGTGTGCATTCCCTATACGTACCGAGCACAAGCAGTGCAGCCACGCCGAACTGCACGGCTTCAATCCATCGTCTTGCCCTATCCGGATAAGACAAAATCGACAGAGCAACTCGACGATTTGTGGCAGGTGCAGTTACAGGAAGCAGAGCTTAAGCTGCCTTCCGGATGGCTTGCTGAGCGACGTACAGGAGGAAGAGGAGGAGGAGGGTTGAGAAGAATTGGAGGAAGAGTGAGAGGAATTGGAGGAAGAGAGCGAACTTGTGGCCATGTGATTATCGTTACAAGAAAAGGACGTTTTCCCATTGAACAGGATAGAGAATAAAGAACTTGAAGAAGGGATATGATTCGCATATGTTATATTCGCCTGGAGCGCAGTCGTACATAATATATTACTACTTACTTCCTCTCCTCCTCCAGAACCTGTAGCAACCTCCTTGTAATCCTATCCCTCTCTCCTGTATCAACTTCACCGTAAGCATCCTTTGCCTGTGCGAAAATCTTCTCTTCCCACCCATCACCCACATTTGGCGTACCCAATTGCGACCAACAATCCTGCACCGTCCCGCCGATATTCTTGAAAAACCCCTCCAATCCTGCCGGCCCCCCACCAGCATGATAACTCTTGAACGGCCCTGCGACTGCCCAACGCGGTCCCATCGATGATTGAACAATCTCATCCAGCTCTTCTACGGATACAACGCCTTGATCGACTAAATGTACAGCTTCGCGCAGCAAAGCAAAAGCGAGTCTGTTGGCCACAAATCCTGTCGACTCTTTCTTGATATGAATCGGCACGCGTCCTCTACTCCGCCAGAAGTCCTGCGTACGCTGTATCACATCTGCAGATGTCTCGGGCGAGGGCACGAGTTCTAACAGCGGCATGATGTGAGGCGGGTTGTATGGGTGAACAACCAGCATACGGGCGGGTTCTTTCATTTTGCTCGACTGCTGGGACGCTGGAATGCCGGATGTCGAGCTCCATAGAAGAGCGTCTTTCGGTGCATGTTTTTCTACTTCGGCCCAGAGGTTGATTTTGAATGGGGCGTTTTCGGGTCCGGATTCTTGGATGATGGAGGCGGATTTAACAGCGTCTGGGAGCGAAGTTGCGATGTTTATGGAGGAGATGGAGGGAAGGGAGGCTTGATCCTTGTCTGGGAAGAATTTGGGTAGGGTTTCTTGAACATGATTGGTAACGTCTGAGCGCGTGTCGTAGATGGTGAGCTGCGAAGGGCTGGCCAGGTGCGTGAGGTGGAAAGCTGCGAAAGAGAGCCCGATGGTCCCCGTGCCTATCAGGGTGATCTTTGTTTCTGGATCTTTCGCCGGTGCTGATTCTGACATGTTTAGTAGTGGGATGGTCCTTGTGAAGTAGTATGTCAGGCATGGCCCAAAGTGGGTAGCTCTCGGGAGCCGTTTCTACGTTCCAACCCCGCCTACAAGCTCCCGTCCCCCGCACGACAACCGACTCGAACATCACGAACCGACGCGGTGGTGGCGCCGAGGATTGATATCATGGGTCCTCAGGTCCGGGGCTGCGTGCCTTTGTATTTACTGCGTCTCCTTGGATAGCTCCCGTGTCAATACAATTTAATTTCGTTCCAATTTTCGTACAGATATAGGAGTGTGAGGATCATTGTCGTCATCACCAAACATGGTCATCTTCAAATCACGCCAACCGCCCATTGATTGTAAGGTGCCAGAAATGCTTTGTCCGAGCGGACGATCAAACTGACGAAACGTAGTGCCAACAAAGCTCACGGATTGGGATTGGCTCTTCGATTCCACATACTCACCCATAAACAAATACCCTCCAAACGAGCTTGCCGGCTTCCAAAATGCAGTTACGAAAGAACGTATTGACTGGGCCGATGTCAAGAAGTACTCGACCTACATTTCTACTGCGTTGGTAAAGAAGTACGGCCTCAAGGCCGGCGAGACAGTGTCCTTGTTTGGCCAGAACACCGTCTGGTATCCGGTTGCTATGTTTGCAGGTCTACGTGTCGGAGCGAAGATCAGCGGTGCAAGTCCAGCGTACAATGTCGAGGAGATGACCTTTGCGCTGAAGACGGCGGACTCGAAATTCCTGCTTACAACGCCTGGCAGTATGGAAGTTGCGGCTGCGAGTGCAAAGGCAGCTGGTCTGCCACAATCGAATATCTTCCTGCTTGAAGGCGAGCTTTCCGGCTATACCACCGTGAAGGAACTTATCAAGGTCGGAGAGTCATACGGCGAGAACGGGCAGGCCCCAGCGTTCAAGATCCCTCCTGGCCAGAAGAACAAGGATGTATGCGGATTTCTCTCCTTCTCAAGCGGTACTACTGGGCTGCCCAAGGCTGTGATGATCTCTCACCAGAACGTCATCGCCCAATGCCTTCAAATTCAGCAAATAACCCCGGAGACCCACAAGAAGATAATGGCAGTTCTACCACTTTTTCACATCACTGGCCTCGTCCATCAAATGCATTTGCCGATCCTTCTCAACGCTGAAGTCATTATGCTCCCACAGTTCACCATGGAGGGCATGCTCAACACCATCGTCGAATACAAGCTCAGCGAACTGCTTCTGGTCCCCCCAATTCTCATCCGTCTGGTCCGCGATCCCATAGTAGACAAGTACGATCTTTCGCACGTAACCCGTTTCTCGTCAGGTGCGGCGCCACTGAGTGAGGAAATCATCCAGCTCCTGCAGAAGAAGTTCCCCAACACCGGCTTCAAGCAAGGCTATGGGATGACAGAGTCTTGTTCATGTATTACCGCGCACCCCCCTGAGAAATATTCGTACAAATATGCCCATTCTGGAGGTGCAATCTGCGCTTCTACGGAAGTCAAAATCATCCGTCCAGATGGCACAGAAGCAGGTCTCAATGAAGACGGCGAAGTCCTCGCCCGCGGACCTCAAGTCGTCATGGGCTACCTCAATAACCCCAAAGCAACCGCGGAAACCTTTGACACGGACGGTTTCCTGCACACAGGCGACCAGGGCAGTATCGACGAGGAGAACATGATCCACATCAGCGACCGCATCAAGGAACTCATCAAAGTAAAAGGCATCGGCGTCGCACCCGCAGAGCTGGAAGACTTGCTTCTCGGACACCCACGCGTCGAGGACGTCGCCGTCATGAGTGTGCCGGACGAGTACAGCGGCGAGCTACCCAAAGCATATGTGACATTGAAACCGGGGGTGGAGGAGAGTGTGGCTGTGGGTCGTGAGATCATTCAGTATGTCAAGAATAAGAAGGTCAGGTACAAGTGGGTGCATCAGGTGGAATTTGTAAGTGCTGCTGTCTGCGTATGTGATCAGTTCGTGCTAATGGACGTTGCAGATTAAGGAGATCCCCAAGTCCCCATCTGGCAAGATTCTCAGGCGTGTATTGCGGGACAAGGAGAAGAGGAGCGAATTTGGGTTGGTGGTCAAGGACGAAGCGAGACCAAAATTGTGAGGGTGGAAAGCAACGGACGGGGAAAGTCTGCCGATCACGGCCACATCGTGTTTCGATGTTCCGATTGTATGACTGCAATATCGGGGTGGAGTTCCTCATCGGTAAATATCTTTTTTCCAGCTCAACTCATGTCAGATAGTCACCAGTCAACGGCTTTGGCCTCTTTGACCTTAAATATATCTGGGTTATATTAGATCCAAAACATGATGTTTCCATCAAACAAGACCACGGTTTTGTAGTGTAGCGGTTATCACTGCGGATTCTGATCATTTCAGTACCTTCCGCCAACCCCGGTTCGATTCCGGGCAAGACCTTCTTTTGCGCCCGCAGACGCCTTGGGTCCGAATCAAATCCAGACCATGTGCAGCCGTGCGGAGCGTATTTACTTTTTGTGCCAACAGACATAACCTACGATGGTAGCGTATAGATGTTTCGTCGTGACCGAGCATGCTGTGAGATTCGATGGGGTAGATAAGTTTTTTTTTATTTACCTTTCCCTTTAAGTCCCTCACGTTGAACACCACCTGCACAGCTGCTCTGCAACAGTCTATGGGCACATGGTAATCTCCAAACGGGGGTTTGGAAGACAAGTGACTGTTACTTTAGTGCAGGTACTCGCCAACAAGCTGATGAGTTGCAGTATACGGTAAACTTGCAAGCTATCTCAATCTTTGCTCCTATTTCTACACGCACGCGCACAATATATCTGAGCTTACATAGCAAGACTAATAATACTCGCTGTTATGCTGGCAAGGCTTGCAGCGATCAGCTTGTAGATGGTGTATCCCTTTGACCATCTTACAGCCTCGATAGATATGGGACTCAAGAAGCGTCAAGCTCCCTATCGTTTCAATCTCCAAGTAGGCCTTGAGATTAAGACGTTTCTTGTATGGCTTACGGTGTCCAGCTCACGGCTAGGCTCTGGACCCCATACCAATGTTAGCAAACACAGCTTCCGGGCAACGTGCCAAACCTACGAGTGTGTTGATCTCCTGAAGTAACGTGGTAATTATCAAGGAGCATCGCTGGGGGCACGTAATTGCTGGGGTGTTCGTTCCCGTAGTGACTCGACCTGACTTGGATGCGTGAGCTTCGTGACAAGTTGACACAGGAGATCGACAAGACGACAAAGTCGCTTTGTGAGACGCAAATATGTGTGGTCTTGGAAATGAATTTAGTGGTATACATGTCTGGAGGTGATCCTAGACTGCCTGCTGTCTTGCTGCTTTTTGCAAATGCCAATCATCCTCAAGGATGCCTTTCCCTTCGCCAAACGCCTCGCAATATGAACCTTCTGCTCTTCGTTCCACCGCCATGACCTGGATTGTACGTTGCATTTTGATAATGCGACGTTGGTGAACATCGCCCTCCTTCTCTGCGTGTTTCACCGTGGTCCGTGGCTTGCTCGTGATCTGATCTGATTCTCCTCTCACACACCACTCAGATGACCCATCGATAACTGGCGTAGCGACCAGCTGTTTCCGACTTTCTTATAATCTTGACGACAGCACCGCGCTTCAACCCCAAGTACTTTGCGACTGGATCTGTGGACTGGATCCTGGGCAGCTGTGTAGCCTTCAGGCGGTATCTCTTCAACAGCTGCTGCTTCTCCTCCTCACTAAGCAGGACGTGCTTGGGGACCAGCTCGTGCTTTGTGATGTTGACCAGCAAGTCCTGCTCAACGAAGACCTCGACACCGCCCTTGGGGCCTTCGGTCAAGGTGGCCGAGCCACGCAGCAGACGGATGGCCATACCGGTGATAGGCTTGACGGTAACCATGATACCCGAATAGAACTTTCCGTTAAGCAGATGCGACATGTAGTCGCGCAGCTGCTTCAGACCAACGTTCTCATCGCTGTTGAATTCGATCCAGATGGGGCCGATCTGGGGCTGCGGCTCGGGGTCCTTCTTGGTGGCTATTGGGGTGTACTTGGCAAGCATATCCTCGCTAGGCTGGCAGGAGAAGTTGAGGCGCGAGCGGCTGAGGTGCGGTCAGTACAAGTGAGCTACGGGCGGTTCATCGTGGATGCATACTCAGGCTCGCCGTCTGCGCGGCCGAACTTGACGGCGAATTCATCCAGCGACATGTTCATGTCGTCTTCGAGAACCTGGTAACCCTTTGTCATGTCAGCGCCGTTGTTGAGAGCTTTTGTAGGCGTGGGCGCATCCTACGCGGTCGTGCATCATCTCCTTGGTTGTGCGCCAGACCCTCCACAGGCGGATCAGATTGGCGTTCGGTTGCCTTTCGTCGGACATGGTGGCGGTAGCGGTCGGTCTGGCGAGGAGCGAGTGGGTGTCGGGAAGTCAGAGGTTCGGCGTGATGGCAGCGACGGCTCAGTCCAGGCAGGCGTCTTGTTCAAAGACGCGCAAAAGTTCAAAGGACCGCGCCAAGCTTTGCAGGTGCAGCGCAGCCACGGCGCTTGCCCTGTCGCGCTCTAGCCTCCGCCCGCCCCGCCATGGAAGCTCCGCCAGCTCGCATCCCACCAGGCGAACATGACATCCTCAAACCAGATCCCAAATCTCCGCACACTCCTTGGGCCTGGCCGTGGAGGTGGACTTAGAGGCAGAGGCCGCGGGAGAGGCGGGCTCGATAGCTCGAGCGATCAGGCAAGAGACGATGCAGTCAAGGGCACAGATCAGGATGCTGCGGGGAGCAGGGTGAGCTGTGTCGAGCTGGGCTACCTGCATGATCCATATGCGAGGCTATTTGCGACACAGCCCTCGACGCGGCGACTTCCTTTGCTCAATAGAGGTATGTTCTCTGCTTGTCTTTCACCTGCAATACATTGCGTTGCTGACAAGCATAGGCTCCTACGTTCGCACCTCGGCCATCGACCTTCTCGTATCCAAGTTCCTCCTTACCGATTCCTCTTCTGCGAAACAGATTGTGTCGCTCGGTGCTGGCACTGACACACGCTTCTTCCGTCTGCTCGATGCTTACCCCAACCTCCGCCTCATCTACCATGAGATCGATTTCCCCACCAACACATTGCCCAAGATTGCGTGCATACAGCGGCAGCCCTCGCTGCATCGTAAGCTACTAGAGATACCCAAGGCTTCGACTTCGTACTATTCTGCAACATACAATATACACGCTCTCGATTTGCGCTCTCTCTCCGCTTCTACAGAAGCTACGCCGCTACCCGAACTGCCAAATCTCGATCCTACGATACCCACCCTGATCCTTTCTGAGATGTGTCTGGTATACCTACAGCCTCAGATCGTTCAGTCTATCATTTCGACCTTCACCACGCACTACCTTCGACCCTCCACGCCCACATCGATCGTACTCTACGAACCGATCCTACCACAGGATGCCTTCGGTAGGACCATGATATCAAACCTACAGACGCGGAACATACACCTTCCTACGCTCACCGCATACCCAAGGCTCGGCGATCAGCGCGCACGATTGAACGGGTACGGCTTCAAGGACGGCGCGAGGGCTGCAGATACAGACTTCATCTGGAAGCATTGGATAAGTAACGAAGAAAAGGAGCGCGTTGCGGGGCTGGAGATGTTGGATGAGCTGGAGGAGCTCGAACTCTTGCTCAAGCATTACTGCTTCGCATGGGCATGGAGAGACGGAGAGAGTGATATTTTCTCAAAGGCTTGGTCAGATGTACAGGAGCAGGCGTAGACCTACAGTGTCGCAAAGGCTATTGTAACACCACAGCAAGCCGCATATGGATTATCGTCCGATCGGAAGTTCGAATAACCTATGTATCGTGATGATTGACACGTGCGTTCGTGAATTCGAGATGCTCCGGGTGCTCTAGCTAGGGCGCGCTAAGGGTCCACTGCCGTTCGCATCATCGCGCCTGCCCTTCGAAGATCAACAACCACCAGCTTCACCAGAAGTCGATACTAACCCACCCCGCGGCACACATTCTCGTGCAGCATACCGGTGCACGAGACATGTCGCAGTCTCAGCACATTGTGCACTGAAGTGATTACCGAACCTGCCCGCTTTATTCGCGTTGCGACAAGTCAACAAGCAACAAAGACACCCACACAATGGCGTTCAACAGAGCCAACCAGCCGAGCTTCAACCTCTTTACCGGGGTCGAAGAGTCGCCGCCGCCTGCTGAGCCTCTGCGACAAACTTTCCGCAACACTATGCGCGCCTCGACAGCAACGAATGCGCCGCACACTGTTGTGCCTGACAATCCGGTCAACGAAGACCTGCGCGCACAGCTGAACGCGCTGCGCTATGAGCTCGAGACGGCCAAACAAGAGAAGGCGATGCTCAAGCTGGAGCTTGACCAGGAGATCAGAGATACCCAAAGCCGCGCCGAGGCCGACTTTCGCAGAGCTCAGCAAGCCGAGACAGCAAATGCGCAGACAGCAAAGAAACACGAGGCACTTTCCAAAGAGCTGTCTGAAGTCCGCACCCGAGCCGAGAACGAGCGACGAGATCTCGAGAGACGGCTACGACAGAGTCAAGAGAAGGCACAATCGCTCCAGGAGGACTGCGACGAAGTCAAGGAAGATCTGGCGGCTTCGCAGCGCCAGAATGAACACAAATACAACAACTTGCAGGCCGAGCACCAGCGCTTAAAGGAGAGCGTAGAAGACATACAGACAGACCTGGTGGCTAAGGTCGGCGCGCTGCAGGCGGCGCAGAAAAAGCTGGGTGAGCGAGAAGAAGAGGTTGGGCAGCTCGAAGCCGAAGTGCTGCGCCTTAAAGCTATCACAGGAGATGCCGAGACATTGTCTGTCATCAAGAGGGAGCTCTCGGATCAAGTCGCGCACATCCAGAAACTGGAGGCTCTGACAAGAGAGCAGAACGTCGAGATCAAAAACTTCCGTAAGCAGCACAAGGCCATTGAAGTTGTGGAGGAGGAGAAGAGAACACTCCAGACAAAGCTACGTATGATGGACGACCTGCAACGGCAACTGGGCGAGTCTGAAATGAGAAGGGAGGTGCTTGAAGGGGAACGAGATTCGTGGACTTCCTACCTCGAGTCTGAAGCCAATGAAGATGGCGAGCTTCAATTCGAGACCCCCGAGGACCTTGCAAGAGCGTTTATCCAGGAGCGGATAGACAAGGCGGATCTCTTGAACAAGTTGGGCGAGATCAAGCCTGAGCTTACCGTCAAGGAAGCCAATATCCAGGCTTTGGAAGACGAGAAAGCCAAGTTGCAGGCCGAGATTCAGCAGCTCAGAAGCTCTGCGACGACGGGCGGCGCGCCCAACGCAAAGGAGGTACAGGCTCGCGCCAGGCTCGAACGCCAAAAAGCACTGGCAACGAAAGAAGTCGAGTTTCTGCGCGCCCAAGTCAAAGCCTTCGACGACGAGGAACGCGAAATGCAACCCGACTCATACGACGCCGCTAAAACACAGCGCATCCAAGAACTCGAAGCCCTCGTCGATGAGCACCGCAAAGAGCTCGACACCCTCCAGAAAGAATTCAACAGCATCGAAAAGCTCTCCCCAATGCCAACCACCGGCTCCAAACGCCCTCTCGATACCGACTCAACCGACGAACGCGTGGGCGAACTGCGTCGCAAGAACCGCCAACTCACGGAAGACCTCTCCACGCTTGAAAAGAAACTCAAGCTCATCCAAACCGAATACAAAGCGCAACACAGCCAACTCAAGAAACTCAAAGAAACCTCCCGCACGCGCGTCCTAGAGCTGAAATCCAACCCCACCGCCGACGCCGAAGCCCTCAAGCTCTCCACAGTCCGCACTCTCCGCGCCACAGTCGCCGACCTCACCGCCCAACTCAGCTCCCCCTCTGGCCCCGCCCCGCCCAAATCCGTCCCCTTCTCCGCCTTCGAAGCGGCCCAGGACGAAATGGAGGAACTGCGCCACGCGCTCGCGTCCTCGGAGAAGAAGCAGTCCCGCCTCAAGCAGATCTGGACGGCCAAGAGTCTCGAGTTCCGCGAGGCAGTCGCATCTATTCTCGGCTGGAAGCTGGATTTCATGCCCAACGGGCGGGTGAAGGTGTCGTCTATGTATAAACCAGGAGACGAGGACGGGGAGAATAGCATTGTGTTTGATGGCGAGAATGGCACCATGAAGGTTAGCGGCGGCGAGCAGAGTGTGTTTGCGGGCGACATACGAGATCAGATCGTGTACTGGGTAGAGGGGAGGAAGGAGATCCCTTGCTTTTTGGCGGCGTTGACGCTAGAGTTTTGGGAGAGGGGCCCGGGGGCTGAGATGACTATGAAGCTGTAGTGTAGACACCGGGGGCCAGTCTGTTCTGATGGCTTGTGGAGCATGATGTGGATGGCGGTGGACATAACTGACCGAATCTAATGTAACATAGCATGATACGACCTGACATAATTCCCGGTGTCTCTGATCTCCGTCCTGTGTTCTGTGTCATCCTTCATCTCGACCGCACACTGCACAGCCATCAAAGCATCCCCAGCCTCCTCATCTCACTCTCCATCTCAGTTTCTCTCGCCCTCCTCGCCCTCTCCCAGCTCTCGCTTCTCGCTCTGCCGCGTCTCACCCACTCGCCCATCATCCATTCGCCATCACCCTCATACCTGCCAGACCTGTCCTCTGCCCTCACACTCGCAAGCCTCGCCATCTCCCCAGACCCATTCCTCGCGCACCATCTCCGCCACCAGCGTCTGTTGTCTGGCACACCGCCCCTGCGAATCCACCGCAGGTACCCGAACACCCACAACCAGAGGAAGATACCCAGTGTAACGAAATCGTAGATCACGAGCGTGACTGTCGCGGCTGTGAACCAGTACGGCCATTTGGAGAGGGGATCGGAGGCTGCAGAGTCAGAGGGCGATTTTGCGGCGTGGTCTCTGTCGTCCCCGTCATGTGACCTAGTGGCGGTCGGGGAGGGCGTTGGGTTCGGTATGGTAACGATGATGGTGGTGGTGGGTAGGTGAAATGGGTTTGAGATGTTGGTGAGTGCGGTAGTGAGTGCGGTGATGAGGGTTGCGTTTGCCTGTGTACGAAGAGACGAGGGGAGAGGCGAGGAGATGGTTAGGTTTGCGTTGGACACTGTTGCCATGGCAAGAGTAGAGTTGGCGGTGCTGTGCAGTGGTGGTGAGCTAGGGACTGCGCTGTCGATGTTGCCTGTCTTGAGTATGAAGCTTTCGGGGAGCGCGTGCACAGCGCCGAGGAGCGCACTGTAAGTGAGCACGCGGCCCAGCATGGCTATGGGTACGTTCGATTGGAACGCGCGTGGACTTTGGCTTTGAGATGCGGGTGGAGGCAAGGCGTGAAACAGCTGCCTTCAATGTTGTTGACGAGGCTATTGCAGTGAGCGGTGTTTCCACTTTGGGGAGTCGCGAAGTGGAAAAAAATAATCAGCCGACACGCGACCGAGACTGGGGCAGTGACTGTTGTTGCTTGTTGGGGCGGAAGTGAAGGGGGAAGGTGCGAGCATGGCGCCAAAGTGAATATGAAATGCAGAGCTTGCTGTCATGTCCAGCAGATGCAGACTGGTAAAGAGATCTCCTATGTACAAAGCAAGTGGTATCGCCAAACTCCAGTCTCTGCAAGTGGAGTGCTATTTAGATTCAAAGCAGCGTAGCATCGTTCATCTTCTCCTTGCACAATGTGATTCACGAGTCCTTGTCCCATGGGAGCGCGAATGTGCCAGTCCAGTCCTCGACCTCTTTCCTTAACTCGAGAATGTCAGTGATGTCGTCACCCTCGCCAACATACTCCTTGAAGGCAGCAACGCTGCCAGGGTTCTTACGGCCGGTCTCCTCGGCCTTCTTCTTTGCGTCCTTGTCCAGCTTCTGGGTGATGCCGACAGCGCGGTGAACAACATCGGCAACACGCTTGAAGTCCTCCGGCTGGAAGCCACGAGTAGTCATAGCAGGTGTACCCATGCGCAGACCACCAGGCTTGAGAGCAGACTTGTCACCAGGAACGGTGTTCTTGTTCGAGGCAACACCGACCAACTCGAGTACACGCTCAACTCGGGCACCGTCGACACCACGATCTTTCAGATCAATGAGAACGAGGTGGTTGTCGGTGCCACCACTGACAAGGTTGTAACCCAGACCGCCGTTCTCCTTAGAATCACCAAGACGCTTGGCAAATGCCTGAGCGTTGTCAAGAACCTGCTGCTGGTACTCCTTAAACTCCTTGCTCTGCGCTTGTTGGAGCGCTACAGCGAGGGCTGTGATGGTGTGGTTGTGAGGTCCGCCCTGGTGACCGGGGAAGACAGAAGAGTTGATAGGACCCTCGAGATCGTACATCTCCTTGTTGCCCTTCTTATCGACGCGTCTTACACCCTTACGGAAGAAGATCATGGCGCCACGGGGTCCACGGAGAGACTTGTGGGTGGTCGTTGTGACGATGTCGGAGTAAGGGAAGGGCGAGGGAATGACACCAGCAGCGACAAGGCCTGAGATGTGCGCCATATCAGAGAGGAGGTATGCACCAACTTCGTCTGCAAGCTTGCGCATGCGCTCGTACTCGATCAGACGACTGTACGCGGATGTGCCAGCTACGATAACCTTGGGGCGGTAGAGGTGAGCCAGCTCAGCCATCTTCTCGTAGTCGATGATGCCGGTCTGCTCGTTCAGCCGGTATGGGAGGGTCTCGAAGTACTTGGAGATAGCAGAGATCTTCTTGCCCGGGATCTGGTAGCCGTGCGACAGATGGCCGCCGTGGGGCAGATCGAGGGCGAGGATGCGGTCGTGGACGTTCATGACTGCGGAGTAGGCGTAGAGGTTGGCAGGCGAGCCAGACAGAGCTGCGCGGGGTGTCAGTTGGCGGCCAGCAGTTCATCAGGTATACATACGCTGGACGTTGACGCCCCATTCCTCGGGGCTGAGGTTGAAGGCCTTGAGCGCACGCTCCTGGCAGAGACGCTCAGCCTGGTCGATGAACTCATTTCCTCCGTAGTATCGCTGGCCCGGGTACCCTTCCGAATACTTGTCTGCACGAGAATGTAAGCTTCATTTGCGGCGAGTGATGTGTGACACATACTCTGCATAACACTGCCAAGGGCATCGAGAACAGCTTGCGAGGTGAAGTTCTCCGACGGAATCAGGTTGATAAAGTGCTTCTGGCGCTTCTTCTCCTAAAGGACGAGCGTCGTGAGCTTCAATTGCGTTTGGGAGCTTGGAGAGCTAGGTTGGTGGCGTGAGTCTTTCATACCTGCTCAATGATCTTGTGCACAGTAGGATCAGCTTGCTCGAGGTCCTGCGACAGCACCTGGGGACGAATTAGACAGCCGGTCAATATGGAGCTCTACAGGATCAAGCTACCTTCTGTTGTGCCTCCAGCGAGGTCGCGTATCCCCGCCATTGTCGCTGCAGTAATCTTGGGTGGTTTGTGGCGGCTGTGCGGCGAGCCAGCTGGCTCAGAGGAGCTCTGCATACAGATCTTAGAGACGCCATTGCTGCAATGTGTATATCACGAATGGAAGGGCCACTGCGACCTTTAAGGGAACCCTATTGCGATTGCTGGACTCGATATCCGCAAGAGGCAACACGACGATGGGGCGGACAGCGGCGGCAATTAGTGGAAACGCTAGTGGACGCGCAGTTGTTTCTCCGACGGCGGAGGCTACAAAACTTTCGCGTGTTCGCGTCTTTGTTCTGTTCTTTACAACTAAAACCTCGTGATTAAATGCTTTCAAGACAGCTTCATTCTCGCTCGGCCGGCGCAAGCTGGTTGACGCGGGTGCTGCTGAGACGCTGCGGGCATCACCACCCAAGAGCAGACGAGAAACCTTATGAATGGATTTAGTTGTGCGCTGCATTTGAGATGCCAATGCAAGCCCACGCCAGCATCGTGTACGATGAAGGTCGCGGTGGTTCGCCAGCCATTTCATGTTGATGGCGCCGCGCCACTGTAATACTCTCGTTGTTAATACGTAGGTAGCAATTCAATCAATCCATCTCATCTCATCTTGTCGTCTCTCATTGACTCTCGATTGACTTAAGCATGGTCCCTACCTGCGGCGTTTGCCAAGCCGCTTTCACTTCTCCAAGAAGTCGCGACCACATCACGTGTGTCTGCTATTGTTTACCTGGGTACTTGCACTGAGTCTCACTAGTCGCGTCGACAGCGTCAACCTGGGCATTGTTTGACCAGTCAACGACCATCACGTATACACCGCTACACTGCACGCGTCGTACGGTCACTGGCACTTGAGTACAAATATGGCTGCCGACACAGCCCAGAGGTCGTCCTCTCCTTCACGGTTGACCTCTTCACGGTCGGGAACCAGCCCTGAGCTCGGCAGTCCTTCTAAGATCACTCAGTACAACAAGCGAACCGGCCGCCCAGTACGCCGCAGCGCTGGCAAAATGAAACGTAATGCAGGGTACGTGGATCCTACGGTTCTCGATGAGGAAGACTTCTTGCCATATACTTCTCAGGACGACAGTGAAGAGGACACCAGCTCGCCGCGCGGCCGCACCGAGAAGCACAGGCGCAAGCGAAAGCGGAGTCCTTCTCCACCATCACCACACATCGCGCCCATCGTTTACGAGCCACAGCTGGATGAGTTGACGGACCACGAGACAAGCGGCGCATTCCACCGTCGAACTCCAAAGAAGCCACCTGTGACCCTCCGCTTCGATGTACCGCTGGGTTATCATGGACCGCTGTTTGTGAAACTGGACCCTACCATACTGAAGACAGAAGACGATACCGCCCTCACCATGCGACAGTCAAAGAAGACTCGCACTGAAAAGACAAAAGCAGCGGCAGCTCCTAAGCGTTGGAAGGGATTCACCGATCTACCTCCTGAATTGCGCAACAAGATATACCGATATGCTCTTGTGCGCGACAAGACCCTGCAGATACCGGCATGCAAACCCTGGGGAGATAGGGACCTCTGCCAGTCAGGACAGTTCTTGAGCACGTGTAAGCTAGTGCACAACGAAGGCTGCTCGATTCTCTACGGCGAGAACTCGTTTGCTTTCGAAAGACACGAGAGCACTCGTAGCACTTTCTACCAACACGAACCCAAGGAAATCGGCTATCAAGACGCCCTCCAGTTCCTCAAGATGATCGGTCCAGAGAATGTACAGTATCTGCGAGATCTTAAGATCCTTTTCAGCGATGCTCGACCCTCTAACACACCGCATGCACATTCAGTTGAAGACCGTCGGTATGTGGCAGATGACGTCCTGATCAACGTCCTGCGCATACTACGACAAGCCAAGCTGCGCAAACTCTCCCTGGCTTTCATTGGCCGACGCAGTCTCCAAACGTCCGATATCAAGTTCTTGGGCTATCTGGAGCAAATTAAAGTCGATGAACTGGAGAAATGGAGCAGCGCAAGGAGCTACTACTTCGAGAAGATCCGACACACTGTTTGGAATGAACTCACCGAGCAGATGGTCCGTAAGAAGAAGCTTTACGAAGCAAAGTAGTGACAGGCGATCACGGCAAGAACTCACCTGCTCCTAGGATTGCACTACCGTTTTTCTGTACCGACCTCCCTGTCCTTGAACGATGGCTATCATGTTGACGATATTGTTGACACAACTCGCCTCAGATTGTTTTGAGTCAACTACCGACGTCGGCTATCAGGCATTCCACTTTTAATGATATGCTGACTGTATCGATCTCGGGGAATCGCCGAGGCTTTATGTTCGGAGGTATATGGTTAATGTTTTGAGGCGTTTCACAATATAGACAGGCTCAGTATCGATACCCACATAGGCATGTTACGATGTGTTATACACACAACAATGAAGAAAATCTGTTCATCATGCGTCATCTGCTTAGATCATACCACGAAAGCGTGTACGGTCTTCTGCCAGCGATAGGAGGCTTACACTAAGCCGTAGTGCCTCTCCTTTTCTTGAACTCCTCGATCCACGCAGCACTCTTCGCCTTTGGTAGGATACTGATCCGTACCAATCCATCACTGACTACTACCTTCCCACTGCCCAACACCTTACGCAGCGGCATCTTCTTTCCCACCTTAATCAGCCCACCAGCTGCCGTCTCCATATAGGCTTCCACGTTATCAACCGTGTACTCATCCTCCTCATCCCACGGCAGCGGGAAGATGTACTCCAAGTGCTCGGGAAGAGTTTGATGCTCATTAAACGCCTTGACAAAATCAGACTGCGAGTGAGCCGGATACAGCAGCAAACAGGGATACGAAAGCGGCGATGAAGGATCCAGCGGGTTGGAAAGCTGGATCTTGGCATCCTCCAGATCAGGCGCCTCGTCCGTGGTCGCGCGGACAGTCACATTGCGAGCTTTGAGCGCAAGGTCGAGGGTTGCGCGCTCAGAGGCGGCTTTCTCCTCGCGAGCCCGTCGGTCGGCCTCAACTTTGGCGATGTAGGCGGCCCGTTTCTCGATCTTCTCGGAGAGCGCCTTGAGCGGTGCATTGGCAGGGTCAAGCTTGAGGCCGAACTCACAGGTGTCCTTGGCCTCGGGGAGTTTGTCGAGCGCCAGGCAGGCGGTGCCGGAGCGGTAGTAGGCTTTGATATTGGAGGGGTTGATGCGCAGGGTCGATGCGCAGTCGTTTATGCAGGACCGGTAGTTCTCTCGATGGATGTCAGCATGAGTATCAAAGTTCGTGCAAAGAGCAGACATAGTAAAAATTAAGCAAGAGTGATGATAGAAAGTGGTAAGAAGGAGAAACAATTTGTGAGAGTTGCGAGCGAGGAGGCAGGAAAATGCATATTGTTCATTGTGTCTGGTCGATCTACGCATACTGTGGACAATAGCTGTATCCGCCCTTTACCTCCCCGCTCGCACATGTGCACAATTTCAGACGACCAGGTGTTTGTCTTGTGAGGGCCATGCCGAGCCGTTATGCACGTGCTAATGCAACGGTCCATGCAAGAGCTCCTGCTGGAAACAGACAGAGGTCGAAAGGAAAGTTCGATGACCGGCAACTTACTCTTTTCCAGGTTACACAACGCGCGATTGACATATGATGCCTCCTCAACGACCTTCTCTTTCTTTGCTTCCTCTTCCTCATCAAGTTCGACTTCGATGACTTTCCCTCCCTCCACATCCGCCTCTGGATCTGGCTTACTTTGTGGCCCTTTCAGCGCCGCCAGCGCCTTGTCGTAGAACTCTTTTGCGTCACTCCACTGCTTCGCTCGTGCGCATTCGTTTCCCTGCTGACGGAAGTTCTCCGCAATCTCGTATCTCGTTCCCTCATACGCAAGCGCCTTCATCGCCTCGAGCAATGTATTCTCGCCACCTTCACCGTCAGTCTCGTCGAGAGTGGTCATGAACAACGGCATTCGGTTCATCTCTGCCAACACCTCTTCGGCGGTCTGACTCTTGATCTCAGCCATGGCCGGCGGCATGTCCGGCGCGGCAACTCCATCCTGTTGTTGTGCCATTTCGTGGAATTGGTCTGCTATAGCGGGTTCTGATACGAAAGTATCAAGCTGCGCTGTGCTCAATGACGCACACCTCAAATTTTTGTGAAGGTTCGCTTAGTAACAGCAGTGGGGTAGGCACCGCCAGACCCTTGGTGCCTCTGCGGCGCCCCCTTTCCGACGAATTGGACAGGGCTACCATGCTAATACGGCGAGTCAAAACCAGAGGGGTAACTCTGTAAGAACCGCAAACATGGGGATGCCAGGCAATTAAACTCTCCTCATGGAGACTCACGCCACAGACTTTCGATCAGAACACACCACTCCGACAAGTTTCTCCGCCGTCGTAGATTGGAATGTTGCTTGTTGCTGTGGACTGCTGTTCAGGGTCGTCGCTGGCAGCTGACACACCGTTCAACAGGGGCCTGGAGTTCACGCGCGTGCTCCCTGCACCTGCAGCTGCAGCTGCATACCCGCTCCAAGGGTGTCATCTCCACCATGCCACCTCTGTTACCCGACTTCATGATCGCCTCGGCTGGGTGATCAGCAGAGTTACGTGGAGACGCCCAATTCGAGTTCAACATTGCCAGGGGATCTGCGATGGTCGCCTTTTGGTCGCCTTATCAACGCGTTTTAGGAAGATGCAATACTGATGCCTGTCAAATTGCGTACGAGCACTTCCAAACAACGGTTTACAGCCGATGCTTGAGTCGTCAAATCCTCGGAGCAACCCGCCCTCAAGTTAGACGCCGGCCAGGGCCAGATCTGGGCTTCCATAATCTACAAGAACGGTCAAATTTTGGCGGAACTGGTCTTGAACGAATTTGATGATGAGGCTGAAGCTCAGCTTTCTGGCAAGTTTGCTCGCATCAGGAAACTGTCAGGACGATCTTGCTCTCCATTACATCAAGCCCACTTCTTTACTGCGCCGCCCAAGCACAGGCGCTCCTTCAACTTCATCATCCGGTCCGATGCCATGTGAGACCTATCTCGCACTGTTTCAAATCCCGAAATACCCAAGGCAAGATCAATGAGGCTTTCAACGCTCATTTCCAGGTTGCAGGATGGCAATCGGTCCAGAGCAATAACCTCCGATTAAAGTTGAGACCAGAGTTCCAATCGCACACTAGAGTCAACGGTATTGCGCGACGGCATCGAAAGTTACATGCTTGGGCCGCAAGCCGCTCACGCCGTCTGCCCGTGGCTTTCCGCGACGGATCGTTTGCGGCGCCATATAAGAGGTTGACGTCTGAAACTTCGTATAACAATTCAGCACGGCTTCATGACGGCGGAAGTCTCATCGATCTATCCGTGTGGTGGCGTTCGATACGGCGCAGGCGCATCTGTGTAGATTGCAGTCCCGCTCAACGCCCGCAAGAACCTTGGATGGCCAGCTGCTGCTCTTACACAACGTGCATCGTCACGCGCAATCACACTCCTTCGTGCGGCGTTGCTGCATGGCAAGGTCGCTGGCGGCGCGAAGTCAATGCCCTCAACCCCCCTGTCGGGTCATTTCTTTCTGTCGCTAGTGTGGCCGGGCTCGCGGGGCGCATACATTAAGTCGTATGGCCAATCAATGCAGCTAATTATTCTCGAGTGGAGCAACATGAACCAATGGGGTCCACTTCCTCCAGCTAACCCCTGACACAGCACCATGCAGGGAAGCTTGTGCTCCCAATGCATAAGCATGGACTCGGGCTGCAAGACAATTTGAGCAAGGCACAGGAGGGACACATTGACTCTATTCGCTGCTACTGGAAGTGCCGTCTACCCAAAGGAACGCGCGGAGTTGTGCTTTGGTGCCCGGTAATGCACAACGGGCGATCCGCAAAGGTGCCATCCCGCACCTCGTTCTTCAACTTGTTCTTCCTCTCTACGCCCCGTGCAGGTGACGATACACTGGGATCCCTTCCTTTGCATTCTTTATCGTTCAGGCCTCCCCTCTGTTCTGTTCTCAAAAGCTTTTCGATCTGCGATATTACCTTGGTCTCTCCCATTACTTCTGCCGCCACATATACTTCTGATATTATAGTAAGTTAATTGCGCTTGCGATACGACCAAAAGCATTTACAATTCCTACTCGTTGTGGTATTCTCAATGCAGGCATGTCATACATTGTATTGAACATTGACCCCGTCTCATCGTTCATACATGAGCATATCTAATGACATTACGATGTCACTAACGACAGTGTAGATTACGCCATTGCCGACGAAGTGTAGTTCCATCAAGGCCCTTGCGTCGAACAGGCGGAATATCCGTTGACAGATCAAGCAAATTGAGGGGAAAGGAATGCATTGAGACCTTACTCCAGCACCACTTGATTGTGGTACTGATTTCGAAAGACACAGGCCTCTGAGGAAATCAAGTTCGGTGTCCACAGCCCCACAATGGCAATCGACTACTTTTCCGACAATGAGGCTTTCATCACAAGCCAGCCGCTACCTTCTCCGGCGGGTACAACATATTCATCTCGACGGAACTCAAGATATGGTACGCCAGCAGGTGAGATCGCTAGCTCGCCGCCTCCAGTTCCAACAAATCTTTATCCAGAGACCGAGGATGATACTGCCAACGATGAGGTGATATCGATACTCGATCCGCGCCGCTTCACGCCGACACTTCATGCCAATTTGGTCTCAGAGATCTTGAATCTACGACGCGAGTTGGATTCGAAACACAAGTTCATCGAGGACGTCGAAGCGAATCTCCATTCCGCACGGACGGAGAATGACTCGTTGGTGAAACAGCTCTCGTCAACGGCAAAGGATAATCGAACTGCCAAACGTCAACTTCAATTGTTCGAGAATGAAATGCTTGCAGCATTGGAAGAGATAGCTGGCGAACGCGATAAACTGAAAGATGCAAATGCTGACCTCAAGTCGAAACTCGAAGTCGCTGAGAAGAAATCACGTAGCCAGGGTGATGACTCGACTCGTGTGCATGACATGTGGGCCCGCGAGAAAGAGGCTTGGGCTGGCGAGAAGCGAACGTTGGAGCGCAAAGTGCATGTGTCTGAAGCACGTCTAAAGCTGCTCCTGGACGAGATTACCGCCCAAGAAGCTGCACGAGAGGACGCCAGAGCGGAGAGCGATGGAGAAGATGCACAAGACATCGTTGCAGGCGGTGAAAGCGATACAGCCTCTGTACGCTCGTCGCCACAACGGCGCTCCTCTACTCAGATGGGAAGACACTCACGCAATCTGAGCAACAGCAGCTACAGGAGTCTTGGTCGGCACTATCGAATGTCGCTCATGAGTAATGAGGGCCTAGCTCGAGGAAACGGTTTAAGCCTTGCGGATGAACTTATCTTCGACGAGGAAGAAGAAGATCTGGAGGAACTGGAGCTTGACTCTGACGATTTCACCGAACATGAAATCCGAGCCAGAAAGATTATTGAACTGCGGCAGTCGATGAATCCCGACGACAAAGCGAAGCGCATACTCGGATTGAGCAATGATGTTCCAGTATCGAACATGGACGCCCCTGTCACTATCGAAGAGCATGAGCCTACTAAGGCGTCATATGAAACATCCCAGTCTTCAGTTACAATAACGCCCAGAGATATCACATTGGTCTTTCCGCCGACCAAGCCGATTTATGTGGATACTGGTGTTCAGTTTTCGCCACCTGCATCGCCTGTGCTACCTACCATGGCAGAAGCCTCATCACAGACCGCCGATGAGGTCTACGTGCAGCCTAAGCCTGTCGATATGTCGGCGGTGGAGGCTGGCCAGAGTCAAGCAAATCAGCGCAGGAAGCGAACGTCTTTGTTGTTGGAAACTCCCAATCCCCCAAGAAGCGCGAGCCATATACAGCTCACCATGACTTCCAGTGCCGTTCAAACAGTCGAACCACTGAGCCCACCGCCAACTCCAAAAATAATCGTTCCGACCGCTGAGCTACCTGCGACACCTGTATCACCTGTGTTTAAGACCGAAGTCGTGTCCTCGTCAACACAAACTGAGCCTCTCGAGGTGTCTACAGAAGCTCTGCCAGAGATCAAGCGGATTACTCCACCAACACCTATCCCCATACCATCTATTGCCATACATGCACCCGACTCAGCGCCTTCCTCACCGAGAGTCGCGAGATTACCCCCCGGAACCAAGACGATTGCCACTCAAACGACGATTGATCTCGTGGCACCAATGCGCTCTTTTGCGATGCAGACAGACCCTATCAGGATTGACAACCGCCCTGTGAAACTGCCCCCTCATCTACTTCCGTCGGCCATATCTTCTAAGCCCGGAACTCCAGATTCCACATACGATCCCCCGTCTGTCGGATTTGCTGAGAAGAAGGACTCGCGCTCCATGCAGAGCGACATCACTCAACCCCCACCCAAATCACCAGCCCGTCGTGACCTTATGGCATTGCTAGAGAGAGCTGCAGTGACGAAGGTGGAGAACCGCTATCCAGGAAACAACGACAACGGTCCCCTATCTAGCAAGCTTCAGGCCGAGATGCTGAACAGGCCTTTCCGAACAAGCAGCTTGTTTGCTGGATTCGATGGTCCTTCTTCTGATGAAGAGGATGTCGCTTATGCGAGCGATGACGAACATCGTGGCCAGCCGTTCACGACGTCTATGCTGTCGTCACGTAATGCTAAGAGCGGCCGACCAGTGAATCCTCCGACGCCCGTACCAGAAGACAAGGAGCCAACGCTGAGGTCGAGGGTTTCCGAAGATTCTTTGCCTTCTCAACGCAGTGGTTCAGAGCGTGTATCGCTCGAAAAGGCAGCGAGGATTACAAAACGTAGCTCCGTGGGTCGCCAGACCAGTATACGACGATCGGCTATGATCCAATCTGGTACATCAGCGCATATGAGGCCAAACATGAGCAACCTTGATTCCAACGCTCACATCAAGCCTCCATTCCCGGTACCTATGCGCTCAAGCTCTCGCAATGTGCCTTTGAGCAAGAGCGAGGGCTCTGCAAGTCCGACACGTACCAATAGCAGCAGCTATGCTGGTCGCCGTATGCACGCTGCCAAGCACGAAAGGAAAGACAGCTTAAGAAAAGTACGCTCGGCAGCTCCAGTAGCAAGGCCAGCACGCTCCCGAAGCAGGTCACCCGCGATTCCTACAACGCCCAGTATACCTGATACCGACTCGATTCCTCCTCTACCAAGTGATATCATGAGCGCGAGTGGCTTCGGTCATCGCCACAAAATGTCTACTAACACTGCATACACAACCAATCAGTCGGTCACCAGTTCCAACTCGCAGGCTGGCGTGGTCGACGCCATTGCTGCTGCAATGATCGGCGAATTCATGTGGAAATATGTGCGCAAACGTAAGCCTTTCGGCACACCGGAGGCCTTAGCAGACCGCGCTGCTGAAGAGGCAGCCTTATCAAATGGTGGTGTGCGTCACAGACGCTGGGTGTGGATCTCACCCTACGAGCGCGCAATCCTCTGGAGCAGCAAGCAGCCCACGAGCGGCTCTGCTCTCATGGGCAAGAGTGGTCGTAAATGTGAGTACTCAGAACAGTGAAGACACGCACATCAACTGACGTTACCTCCAGTGGTTATCCAATCCGTTCTTGACGTGGCCGATAACAGTCCAACCCCAAAGAACGAAACGCTCTTTAACCGATCGATTCTAATTCTGACACCTGCTCGTGCGTTGAAGTTCACAACGGTATCACGAGAACGCCACTACCTCTGGTTGACAGCACTCTCTTTCCTGACACACTCGAACGCACCCGTGCCTGATTTGGGAGCGATGCCTCAACCACCACCTGTAGAGGAACTACCTCAACGCTCAGGGGGCGCGACTCTCAGGCGTTCCCGTGTACAGGACTCAGTGCGTCTTGCAAAGGGCAAAGCAAACCCGGTCATGCAGCGTTATGCAGCACAAAACGAACCAATGCCGAGCTTACCGTCTCTTGCTGGGTTTGAGAAACCAAGTCCAGGATCTGCCAGCCCGCCAACCATCCCGAGAGGACCGATGCACAACCGAAAGCGAAGTTCGACTGGGCCTGGAGCACCACCGCCCAGTGTTCCCTTCCGCAGCTTTTCGCACCAGCAAGTTCCTTCGGTTTACTCCAACGGGTCGTCGGACAAGTACTCATCCATGCAGCCACCGTCTGTACCGTCCTCAGTATACAACCCGACAAGTGGTGTTGTGAGCAGCCGAACATCTGAAGCCAGCACGTCGGCCCGCAGCCACATCTTCGATGCAATGGGCACTGTGCGTATGGAGGCTTTCATCGACGATGCTCTGGGTGATCCAGCCCAACGGCAGGGTCTCTATGCTAAGCCAAGAGGAGCTCGTCACCGTCGCAGCAGCCAGTGGAGCGACGACGCGCGCGAGCGGCCTATGCGAGCAGCTGGCCTGTACAACGACGCTGAGAACGATCCCTTCCGCGGCTTCTAGCTGACTGGAAACTGATTACGAAGTGATGCCATACGCGCCATGGTCAAGTGACGCTCCAGCTTTTCTGTTACTAGCGACATCGTTGCAGCGTTTGACATTCTGCGAACTTCCTATCTCTCAAACTTTCTTATGTCACCAAAACACGTGTCATCTGCTCATGCATTTTCTTCAGGACACGTACTGTCTACGGGCACCATTGATGGTCTCTTTCATTTGGCACGAGCTTCTCCTCATTCTCATTTTCCTCCTCATAGGGCCTCAATCACACGCCTAGAAGTTACTGTACTGTGCTCACGCGCGAAGATACCATCTACCATATCTTAATTTCTTCAACTCCCGCCTGAGCTACAGGCGGGCCATTCTCGATACCCAATCGTTTGACTAGTAGCTTCCACCAAGTGGTGGTCAAAAGTACAATACAATCTGTTATCATGAATCATTACTGTATCTATCACAAGTGTTTATTGCAGCACAACGTTCACAGACGCACACGATGCATTATATGGATTACCCGTGACTATGCCGCGCCATGATGCTAGTAAGGACAGCCTCTAGTACATGCTCGACCGTTATCGCCACATCGCCAGTATCAAACAAAAGACAAACAACGATGATGAAGACTTGCAGTAAATCACAAGGTATCCGGCGAACTAAGACGATATCACAAATGCAGACGTCCACCCATTTCCACGCCCAGCAATGCTTCCACCCCAACCAAGCATTAATGCTTACTTCAGGTACCTTACTCCTTCTGTCCCTCATTAAGCACCAATTCAACGACCACCTGACACCTCTCGACCTGCGGATGCTGCAAACTCATCTTGATCGTCCTGTGGTGGCCCGAGGTGCCCGATAACCCGTCGTCGAGACATTTGACGTCTCTGCCCGCAATGACCTGCCTTAAGCGGCCATTCTGTGCGTTTCTAATCTCGACAAAGTCTGGGTCGAAGAGCAGCACATAAGGGCCATACATGGCGGCGCTCTTGGCCTTGCCGACAAACTCCATTATGACGGAACGGCTGATGTCGCCATTCTTGTTGATGTAGACGGCGCACTCTTCGTAGCAGAGCAAGAACTCCTGGTCTGACAGGCGGAACATGCCCAGAGGGTCTTGGTTAGTGAGGCGCGATGCGATGGTTGCGACGTGCTGTTGTTTCAGATCTGGTACGCTCCAGGGCTGTTTCTTGTCCAGGGTCATGACTTCGAAGCCCTTAGAGGTCGAGATAGCGAGGGATGAGTGGAAGAGGTTGATAGAGAAGCACTCGGCGGGGATGTAGAATTCATCGTACTCGCGGAAGAATTCAGTGCGGCCGGTTTTCCAAAGACGGGATTTCTTCTCTGTGGATTTCTGGTACACGGGTTCTAGAACCTTGAAGGTTGAGGAGAGGCCTTCGCGTTTCTTGTAGAAAACGAGCGTGCGCTCCTTCATGGTGCCTGTAGCGAAGAAACCAATGTCGCGTGCACCTGAGAGTTTCTGCGGCGCGCGACGTGTGGAGTCGTTAGATGGTGGAACACCACTGACCGGACAGACAGCGTCGAGATGGTAGGCGATAAGGGATTTATCGGAAATGAGCAGCATGAGGCTGAACTGCTCCAAGACTGCGATCTGTGTCACACGTGGGATTTGAATAGCCTGCTTGGTCAGTATCGTATGATGATGAATGCCTGAATTAACGTACCTTAGTCCATCCTCGCGGATTGTCGTAATCGGAAATGTAGACACCAATGTCAGTACCGACAGCAACAATATGCTTGCCATAAGGTTGGTTGAAGGCTGTCGCGCAGTTGACTCGTGCTCGACAGATAGGTACAGGCCTGCCTGAGTTCGCAAAGAGCTTCTCCACTTCGTCGATCGATCGATCGAGCGGTGTTCCCTTGATTGTGATACCCTTCTGGGTAGGCATGACGCTGTCGTAAGCAAATGCAGCGTCCGCCATCACACGCAACCGGAAAGGTTCAGCGTTCTGTGCGAACAGCGCCGCTGCATGCTTCGTCTTCGCCTGTAGAATGCGATCACACCAATCGCTCCTGTTCTGCGCGGTCTGCGCATAGAGGGTATATGTCTCCTTCCCTAGATGCTTGACCTTGAATGGATAGAGAATCTTCTCATCCTTGCCATACTCCAGATTCGTATTATTGACCATCGTCTTTCCCGAAGTACCGGTGCTTGTTGAGCCCATGGAAGTGGACGTCACAGTATGTTGCAGGGACCCTGGTCCTGGACTGTTTGCGACTCGCCCAGCTGCCGGTGCTATCCTATTGACAGGAGCGATGCCCTTCAGACCGGAACGTATTACAGGATCATCGTCCTCGCTTTCCAGGACCAGCAAATCCATCGGAATGGGAAGTCTGGAGACGTCATATTTCTCTGACTTTGTCACCCCGTCTTGTTCTCGATATGCGACTGTCTTTGCCAGCACAAGGTAGTGATCGAAAAGCAGAGCGTGCATTTCCAGCCAATTGAATCGACTACCACCCATCCTCTGCAATTCTCCGCGGAAAATAAGCTCGCGGCCGAGGTGGTCCAGGTTGAGCTCGACACGCTGCATACCAGGCCGTAGAATGAGCTTAGTTTGTAGATCCGTAAGATCGACCTTCCGTTCCATCTCAGCCACTCGAGCATCGCATTCCAGTGTGACTTGCTTGATTTCCTCTTTAGCGACCATTAGGTTGCGCTTCTCCTCGTTGTCTACGATCGAGTTCTTAATCACCGTGTCGATGAGAAGTCCGTAACGCTGTAATCTGTCGATCGGGGCCTTGAGGAAGTTCTGCCATGGCAATTTTTCGGACAATTTGTTAGCTTGGGCTTCTTCTAGGAAGGCGCGGAAGAGCATATTCCTATCGGCTTCCTGGCGGACCAAGAAGTTGGCGTACGGGAAGTTGGCGGCATAGTCGACGTATGCTTGCTTTGCTTTTCTGATCCATTCTCGGAAGATGTCACTGAAACCAACGATCCAGGGACCTTGCTCCTGCTGTCTGTACTTGATTTGCGGCAAGAGGTGATCTTCGTTGGCTTTTTTCACAGCTTCGGCTTTACTGAACACATCATTGACAAACTTGGCGAGCTTCTTTGGAGGAATGACGGGTGGCTGTGCAGCCAAGAGCCTATCGCGATACAGCCGTCGCAGAACGTCTAACCGGTCCATGTATTTGTCTTCACCCTGCACGATTTCGTGTAGGATGTTCTGGCGTTCAATCTCCTTTTTATGCGCGCCCTCGACGTCGTCTTTCTTCAGCTTATGGAACGTAGCCCAGTCTTCAGATCGAGCAGCAGCAGCGGGCGAATGCAAGTCGATCTTCTTCAAGGTCCTCTGGCAATGGTAGGCATAGCAACGACCGGGGCTGCTGTAGGTGTGCAGCATTGGCGCGTAACAGCCAGAACCCGTCAGCTGGAAGATGACGCCAGTCATGCTAATTGAGGAGAACTTAAGCCACTCCTCGTCGTGGACCAGAGTTCCCGCTTTGTACATTTCTTGAACGACACGGCTACTGAGCGTTTCGGCATCAGCAATGTTCATCGTGGGGACCTTGTGAGTGAAGAGCGCAATCAGTCCTTCCTGAATCGGCCCCTCCTTCAGATCGTTTTCCCCCTCAGTCATCGACTTCAACCATGAGATAACCGAGCTGAGCGCCCATGGCTCAGTGCACTTCTTGAAATCGTTAGTGGAAAGTTTGGCCGGGTTGAAGCGTCTTCCGGTTGGCAGAGTTGGGAGGTCTATTGCAACAGCATCAGCGCTTGAAGGGGTCATCGTACTGCCATCACTGTCCATGGCGCCTCCATACAAGGTGTTACGGTTGGCAGATTGCCGCAACCTATGGCCTTGTTCGGCATCCGTTTTCGATCTCGGAAGAGGAATCTCACGAGGCGGGTTCCCATGTTGAAGCAGCGATGTGGAGCGGGGAACGTATTGTCCAGTTGGTGAGACCATCTGCATGTTGTTAGGATCAACCGGGTACGAGCCGCGGGCAGACGGCGCGTTGCGCCAGTATTCGTAGTTGCCGGAGCCCTGCGAGCTGGTACTTGTGTGATTCATCCGTTGACGAGGAGCGCCGCTCGAGCTTGTTGGCGGAGGGGGTAGGGGCCTGTTAGTCATGCCGGGGTGATAAAACATATCAGGAGGCTCGCCAGGCATTGCAGACGTGGACTGTAATGTGGCGCCAGACATGCCAGACATGACAGATGCCGAGTCCATCAGGGTCACCTCGTCGCCCTCGTCATAGCTTCGTCGACGCGCGCTTGGCTCCTCCAGTCCGCCTGTACCAAAAGTATCGACCCGTGCATTCGTGGAGAAAGATGGGAAAGGATGTATCGGATCATAATCATCGCCGGTATGCTCAGATCTTCGTTGTGAACCAGACGACGAGACTGGATGGCTACTTCCGGTTGCCAGTTGAGCTGGGTCTCCTCCATAGGTGAACGAGGGTGCAAAGTTGCCACCGTAAAGCCCCAGATCGACGGGCGCATAGTCGCTATCGCTGGCACTCTGTTCGGTAGGCCGGCTCGGTTCATGGGGTAAGGACGGTGACGGCATCTGCGCATAGCTGCTGAAGAGTCCAGCCCCTCCACTCCGCCTGCGTGCTTCATCGGCCTCCTCCTGCTCTTCTGCCATTCTTAGGGCAGCCAGACCTGCAGCTGCTTCTACATCGCTTTCGTCGCTGGTATATACATCACGAACAGGGTATGGCGCAAGACGATCGCCATTTGTCTGTCCACCATTTCTGCCTGAGGCGTGTCTGCCCATCTCATCGTAGTACTCAGTTCCATTCGATGGTTGTACTTGTATCCTTGGACTGTTTCCAGTGGTCATGTTCATAACATCGTCGAACAATTGATCCTGGCTGTACGCAGGGCCGTTTTGGGGTGAAAAGTACTCATCGCTATCAGACTCGGCGGGCGGTTCGGGGAGGGGGCGTGATGAGACGGTGTTTGTTCGATGGCGAGGGGCAGGTGGGGGCACTTCTGGAGTAGGTGGGAGGGGGTTTGAGTGCAAGCTCGAGGTCGAATTGTATCTGCCGACGCGATCTTGCGCAGAGTACCCCGTATCGTAAGTCGGTGGTGAGGGCAGCGGCGCATGAGAGGATTCGTAGAGTGATTGTGCACGGGCACTGGACGACGTTCGTGCGGGATAGCTGCCCCAGTCGTCTGTAGGCGACTGCGCACTTCCCGGAGGCACGGGTAGCGGCGGTGGGGCTGGAGGTGAGTAAGCTGACCTACTTTGGAGGGAGGCCGTCCTGCCAAATTGCGAGTTTTGATAAGCAGTAGGCGAAGGGTACGCGGCGGTAGGCGAGGTCGGAGAGAAGCCATAGGGGTGGCTGACGGTAGTATTTCTGCTCAACCCAGTCTCTGCGTAGGCAGCTGGAACGTATGGCGCATGCGAAGAGGCCGGTGCAGCAAAGGTCCTGTTGACGCCGCCGTAGTGCTGTGGATTCGGCAAGGCCACAGCAGGAGCGTTGTAATTCTGAGGGTTGTACTGCTGCGTCGGCGACTGATACCCGTAGTTGCTTCCATAACTGCCAACGGTAGGGGAAATAGGACCCTGGCTCACAGCAGGGGACGCGGCGTTGTTGCCAATGAACAGCTCGTCGTTGCGGTTTGCAAAGCTGTTACGCCGCACCGGGCTGCCGTAGCCGTAACCGCCGGCAGCGCCGTTCGCATGCTCGCCATTTTCGCGCTCATACGGGTCCTGGTAGGGCTGCTGCTGGCCCTGGGAGGAGTGCGGTATGTTGGGGTTGTAATAGTTCTGGCCGTTACCCTGGTAGTACGACATGGCTGCTCGTGCTCGGCGAGTGGCCCGCGGAAGCGCGCTGGAGAGAAGAGAGGGTCGTGGTCGTCATTCACGAGGCTACGTGGGAAAGCTGCATGCGCAGATGCAGCATGGCCGGGGCCGCTGGGCGGGGCGGAGAGGAGGCGCGATGCGTCTGGCGATCCAGTGCAGCGGGCGCAACTTGTCCAGCAGCTGCGTAGCGGGGCAATGCGACCAGCGCTCTTGGATGCGACTCTTGCGGTGCGCCTGCCTGAGGTGTCTCGACGGTAAACAACCGGCTCGTGCTGCCTGTGCGTGTTTCGGAAGGGTCCAAGCGAGGCTGTCGGGCGTCCACCGACGTTGCTGCACCTGGTAGCTTATGCAGCCGTACTGGCAAGACTCGAAGGATATCTGGAGATGCGTGCTATGTACGCGCGTAGGCGAAGATGTCGATGACGAGCGGTTCGCGGCTGTCGAGTTCCAAAGCAAGTGAGCTTGAGCCTTGGCAAGCTCCAGCGGTGCAGCAGCCCTATCACAGGGTGCGGCGTCGCCTTGACCACCAAATTTATCCTACACTCAGCGGGCTACGGAGATTTCACGCTGACATGACAGATCACCTTGACTTCTCTGAGCTCTCCTGTGACGCTCCTTTGGCAGTGAACTTGCTGCCTTGGATCATCGCCAGCTGTTTGGCTATCTTGCGCCCGTCCACCCCACTATCAGCAGGACCCTGAGTGCGCACGGCCTGGCCTTTCGACTATCACGACTGCAGCTGTGGAGTCTGAGCAGACGCGTAGCCATGGTCTGTGTCACCAATCCTGCATCGTGAATGAGTCTCCCGTACCTGCACCTCCCTGCAATCGACTGCGGCTCCCACGCGACTTAAAGAGATTGCATTGCAGACTAACAAGCTTCTTCCTTACACAAGTCATAGACTACGTTACCGATCTCTGGCTCACAATCCCCCATTCAACATTCAGCAATGCATTGTAAGTTTGTGTAAAGTCCCAAGTGAGATCCGCCATGGCAACGTGGACTTCAGTTGTGTGTATGGCTTACCCCGCTCGCACCATCTGGCAATGAGCTCTATCTCCACACCTCAATAACCCGAGGTTGATAGCTAGCTCTATCGGCTGTGTAGTACAGGCAATGCAGTGCTTCAATCATCTTCCGTTTCGCTCTTAACTTATCTTCATTCGCGTTTTGTGCTCTTTATTGCCAGAAAGCATCGGTTTCCCGCATGAAGGAGCTTTATAAGGTACAAGAACAGGCACGATGGTCATACATTCCGAGCCCAAATCTTTGTACGCCACCCGTGGCAATGATGCAGACGAGAACATCAAGGTCCGCGACCAACCTGCGCCTGAGACAGACCAGCATGGCTACAAGATCAAGGAACAGCCAATGGGTACCAAGAGGAAGGTCAAAGTCATTTTAATGGGTGCTGGTGCTTCGAGCCTCAACTTTTTCAAGAAGGCCGAAGAGGAGATGGAAGAGCTAGAGATGGTTTGCTACGAGAAGAACCACGACATCGGCGGAACCTGGCTCGAGAATCGATATCCCGGCTGCGCATGCGACATTCCTTCGGTCAACTATCAATTCTCATGGAAGATCAAGCTGTGGTCACACTACTATTCATATGCACCAGAGATTTGGGAGTATCTAAAGTCTATCGAACGAGAGAACAACTTTACTGAGAAGTACATCAAACTCAGACATCAGATTGAACGTGCTGAATGGGACGATGACGCTGGTTTGTGGCGGCTGAAGATACGCAACCTTGTCACAGACGTGGTGTTCGATGACAGCGCAGACTTCTTTATCAACGCTGGAGGTGTCTTGAACAACTGGAAGTGGCCGGACATACCTGGTCTGAAATCGTTCACTGGCAAGCTAATGCATTCCGCGCACTACGAGGAGGGCTATGATCTTACTAACAAACGAGTGGCGGTCATAGGAGCCGGTAGTTCGGGCGTGCAGATCGTTGCATCGATTCAGAGAAAGGTCGATCATTTATATCATTGGGTCCGTTCGCCAATCTGGATAACAGCAGGCTTTGCTCAGACTTGGGCGGGCAAGAACGGAGCGAACTTTCGCTGTGAGTCGACCGGCCTCGTGACTATGTCATAGCTGATGCGTAAAGTAGACAGTGAAGAGCAGTTAAAATTCCTCCAAGACAACCCAAAGAAGTATCTGGAGTACCGCAAACAAATCGAGAACGAGCTCAACCAGCGCTTCAAGTTCATCATGAAGGGTAGCGAGGCAGCTCGAGTCGCCCGCGAGTACGCAGATGGGGAGATGCGGAAGAAATTGGAAAAGAATCCTCGTCTGGCCGAGAAGATGATTCCCAAAAACTTTAATCCTGGCTGTCGTCGCCCAACGCCAGCACCAGGATATCTCGAAGCCCTGGTTGCGGAAAACACGACCACCTTTACAGACCCCATCGGCTCCATCACAGAGACCGGCTTCATCGATCACGAAGGTACTGCACACCATGTCGATGTCATCATCTGCGCGACTGGCTTCAACACCTCCTGGCTCCCCCGCTTCCCCTTCATCGCCCACGGCAAAGACCTACGCGACTTCTGGGGCGGCGCATCGGGCGTGACATCGTACCTCAGCGTTGGCATTCCTGGCTATAATAATGCATTTTCCTTTTGCGGGCCGTACGGTCCCTTGGGTCACGGAAGTTTCATGCCTCTTATCGAGCAATGGACGCGCTACATGTTCGCCTGCATCACCAAGTGCCAAGTCGAAGACATCAAGTCGCTGACGCCGAAGATGGAACCCGCTTCACAGTTCCGCCAGCATGCAGATCTATTCCTCCAACGCACCGCGTGGACCAGTCCGTGTCGTAGCTGGTTTAAGCAGGGCAGAACGGACGGCCAGGCTGCGATCTGGCCTGGAAGTAGGTTACATTTCCTGAAGATGATGGAGCAGCCGAGATATGAGGATTATGAAATTGTGTATCGAAACGAGAATCGATTTGCGTTTTTGGGGAATGGGTTTGAGGTCAGAGAATTTGATGGGAGGGATATCACGAATTATTTGGGTTGTTTGGATGACGAGGGGAGAGATTTGCAGCCGGATTACGATAAGGAGTTGCTCGATATTTTGGGTGGGTTTACGCTGGATGAGAGCTACGAGGTAAGGGGAGGATAGCTAGCTGGATAGTCTGTGATATGGGGATCTTGAAGTCAACATTGTCAAAGGTCATTTCATCTTTGTCTACCTCCATGATATGTTCCGCTTACCAAACATTGAGCGAGAAGCCAATTCGCAAAGCATAGGAACTGTAGATCATCTGAAGATCCGGGATTCTAGTTGGCCTGTGTTCCGTGTAGGTCAAACCTTCCGTGATGCAGTGGCTGCTCGGAGCCAGTGATATGCAGCGTGTAAACAATGATGTGTATGACGCCGCGGGAGGTGTATGAGTTAAAGAGTCTTGGAACGAGTTCGCAAGACTGAACCTGTGTACTGTTCTACTCGTTTCGAGTTGGTTTCCTTACGTTTACATTGTGTGGAGCTATCTACTAGTCACGCCCTGTGGCCGGGTGGCTGTTTTAGGCGAGGTACTGGTCTACCTGTCGGGATCTTCCATAGACTTATTGTCGGAGCTCACTTCGTATTGACGGATCGGACGTGCTCTGCAGGAGTGAGAGTTTGGTTTTACATAAGAAGAGCCTCAACAACTAGAATTCCGCCGTGATCGCGGAGACGCACCGAGGTTGCGTATTCGCCAGGTCAAGATAGGTCTTGTCTAAGCTGCCGCGAATACGACCTCGAAGATCTGGGGTAAATAATGCACTACTTACAAAGCAGGTGGAAAGAGACGCACTGATATTGTCTGCCAATTTGGGGTGGTCACCTGGGTATAACGAATATGCCATGCCAACCTAAGACAGTTTCGGCCTGGACATCATCAAGGCCACCTCTTTTCATGCAGGCTCAACTCCCGTGCTGACCCTGACGAGAGACTGGGGCACAAGAACCTAGACCTCAAGCCACGGTGCATGATCTCCCAACTGGGGTCATGATCATGCCAGCCCTGTCTGTGGTATCTCTACCCAGCCAAGCAGATAACAGCACAGAGCATCATTCGTGAGGTTGTACACTCGGCTAGGCCTGTTCTTGAGCTGGCGTGCGCCGCGCCACGGGCGGAAACAGTTGGTGGCCGTCTCGCATGCAGCAGCCTTCGATAGTCGTTCCGAAGATGTTCTGCCAGCTAAGCCCTCTCAGGCAGAATGCAAGAAAAGTCAAGAAATCGCTGCGATGCCAACTTGCGACCTCAGAGATGTAGAGTAAATAACGCATTGGCGTCCTAGAGGACATCAAAGCTGTCCCCAAATAACCGATGTCATTGAAATACGTACGGAACCCCATATCGGCGCTTTCCCGCTGTTGATATCTCTATGTGGAGACATTGGGGAACGGAGCACGCGAAACTGACCACGCACTCGGATTTTTGAGCTTTGCTTGCTTTCGTGAGCGTGCGCGGTGGCGACGCATGCGTGTCGTGATTTGGTAGCGGGAAGTGTCCTAACGCAGCTCAGCAAAGAGCGTCCGATGGCACCTGCCATTCCGCAATCCAAGCGCACTAAGCTTAAGCAACCCTTGGAAGCGGGGAAGCACCGCGGTTCTCTTGTCGCACACGCTTCGCCTCTCTTCCTGCTCTCGTGCGCTGGTGGGCACAGCCCAAATTCAGCCTGCAGCGTACAGCACAGCCTGAATCAGAGAAGCTCTCGAGATCGGTTTTGTTAATGATCTCAGCACTGCCGCGATAGATAGACCGCCGGTCAACCACTCTGTTATCAGCTGCGCGGCGTCTACCATTCGCATGATTCGCTTCTCTTCGGTCTCCACAAACGTCGAACAAGGCCTTATCACACCGAACGATGAAATGAGGTAAGTGTCTAACTCTTGGCTTTTCTCCGCCAACATCTGCCAAGGGCCTCTAGACAAGGGCCTCTAGACAAGGGCCTGCTAATGGCTTGGCCGCAATAGGTAGGTGATATGATGCTCTGTGATGGCGGGAAGCAAACGCGCAAGGTCATTCAACGTCGGACCTGGCGATTGGCGCTTTACATAACAGCTCTGAGCCATCAGCGCGGCCGACGTGTGGTGAACTGTGAATCGGGCTCCGCGCACTGAGTAGTACCCTCTTGGCCGTCTTGGGTTACCTCCCCAGCTGGGTGGCGCGTGTTATAAGCCTTCCTGGTAGCTTGTGTTATCAGTCAGTTCGTGGGACGATTTCGTGTTCCCTTCTCTCAGCCTTGATCATATAATTACCGGTCAGCCCTCTGGCCCAGGCTTACAAGGCTTTCTCGCTGCCTCGTCTGCCTGCATTCATATAAGAACACCTTCACTGAAGTTCTTTTTGCCCCCGCGTGTTGCGCATCCGCAAACGGTTATTTGTCAACACAAAAGGCCACCTTCGACACGCCTGTGAACTGAACATTAACCACAATGGCGATACTCAACAACAGGAGCTCAAGCTCCTCGGGCGAAAGCCCACACCAGAAGGACCCCGAGATGTATGGAAAGACAGAGTACATGACCGGCACTACCTCTGGGCCGACAGTAGACGAAAATGGTGTCGCTCTGCACTCTGACAACCACCACCTCCACCGTGGTCTCAAGTCTCGTCACATCACTATGATTGCCATTGGTGGTGCTATCGGAACTGGTCTTATTATTGGTACTGGTAAAGCTCTGGCTCAGTCTGGGTAAGTACTGTCTCGTGCGAGCATTGGACGGCGCTAACAACAGTAGGCCTGCCTCCATTCTTATCGCTTACACATCTGTTGGTTTCCTCGTTTACATCGTCATGACTGCCCTTGGTGAAATGGCTGCCTGGATCCCTCATGGCTCTGGTTTCGCTGGCTACGCTACCCGCTTCTGTGACCCTGCTCTTGGATTCGCCCTCGGTTGGACTTATTGGTGCAAATACATCATCACAACGCCAAACCAACTGACTGCTTCTGCCCTCATTATCCAAGAATGGGTCAGCGCAGATAGAATTAACCCCGGTATCTGGATTTTGATCTTCCTCGTTGTGATTTGCGCGATCAACTACTTCGGTATCAAGTTCTTTGGTGAACTTGAATTCTGGCTCAGTTCGATCAAGGTCGTGGTCATCGTTGGTGTTATTCTGCTTTCCTTCCTTTTGGCCGTCGGTGCCGGACCTGGAGACGCAACTGGCTTCAAGTACTACAAAAAGCCTGGTGCTTTCAAGCCATACATCGACACAGGAGATGCTGGAAAGTTCTACGGTTTTTGGAGCTCTCTAGTCAACGCTGTCTTTGCCTACCTGGGCACCGAGCTTATTGGTGTGACTGTTGGTGAGGCGCAGAACCCCCGCAAGACTGTAAGTGCCTCATGCTGAAGGTCCAAGATAAGCAAGCTGACTTTACTACTAGATTCCCCGCGCCATCAAGCTTACCTTCTACCGAATCCTCTTCTTCTACTGCTTGTCCGTTTTCTTCCTGGGCATGCTTGTCCCATACGACTCTGAGGAGCTTGCATTCGCCACCACCAAGGCCAAGACTGGTTCATCGGCTTCGCCGTTCGTTGTTGCTATTAAGATCGCCGGCATCAAGGCCTTGCCTGATATCCTCAACGCCTGCATTCTGATCTTCACCTTCAGTGCCTCGAACTCCGATCTGTACATCGCCTCGCGTACCATCTATGGCTTGGCCGAAGAGGGTCACGCACCCAAGATCTTCAGGTGGACCGACAAGCGTGGTGTTCCCGTTCCTGCTCTTGCCATCTCTGCACTTTTCTGCTGCACCGCCTTCATGAATGCCGCCGATGATTCAAAGACCGTTTTCGGCTACTTCGTCAATCTCACCACGATCTTTGGTCTGTTATCTTGGATCTCGCTTCTCGTTTCGCACATCTGGTTCGTCCGTGCTCGCCGTGCTCAGGGTATTACCAACGACCAGATGGCGTACGTTGCGCCATTCGGGCTCTGGGGATCTATCATTGCGCTGTTCTTCTGCTGCCTGATTGCTTTGACCAAGAACTTCAACGTTTTCACTAAGGGAAAATACGGCAACTTCGACTACAAGAACTTTGTCACTGGCTACCTCGTAAGTTCTAATCTCCGTCTATAGGTGTTTCTTCCGCTAACGCACTTCAAGGGTATTCCTGTTTACCTCATCTGCATTTTCGGATACAAGTTCTTCATGAAGTCCAAGGGTGTCAAGCCTCACGAGGCCGATTTCTACACCGGCAAGGATGAGATCGACCGTGAGGAGGAGGCTTTCCTGGCTCACCAGGCACAGAAGCAACTCGAGAACGGAGGCAAGAAGCCTGGAAACTGGTTCTACAGGAACTTTGTCTCTTGGCTCTTCTAGACTGCTGGAATAGCACGCAGATCGACACGAGACAAGCCACTCGTTATGACATGTATGATTGGACATTGCACTCAGAGTGCACACGCTTTTTTGGTAGACAGATGACAATATTACTTTTCTCTCTCCACGCTAAAGTTCTCGTCGTGAAAATTTCCAAGCCAAAGAAGTTATCGAGGTACCGCCGACAGTCCAAAGCTCATCACGCACGTTCCAAACCTTACGTTGATCGCGACCCCAACCCCATGGGGAACCTACAATCAGTTACCTAAACAACCGCTTCTTCTCCGCAACGACCCGATCACGACCGTGCAGAAACTTCATCCGCGCACGACACGCCCTGTGCGATCTCGTAACACTTTTGCCCACATCCCCACGGGGTTGAATCGTATTCGAGCCGCAGCGTCTTGGGTGTGGAGAGCACGCGGCTTGGAATTACGTGATCGCTTGCAGAAGTATGGGGCGCGACTGTCAAGCTCGGAGACCACGACACAGGATTGGAATTATGGGGTTTAACTTGGTAACTGAAAGTTACGATAAGCGCGATGGTCCCAGATTCAGTACCCCATAACGTGTTTCGTGGATACAGAGTTCCCGTGCGTGCTCTTGCGGTGGTGGCGTAATGTGCCAAGCATCACCATTGTGCCTCGGAATGGAAGAGCCTCACCAACATCACCTTAGGAACATTACAATGCGGTCTCAATAACCTTTGGATTAAGCTCAAGGCCCTCAAGACTTTTGATTCCTTATCAGAGTGCCTAATCTTCAAGCAAATGCAAAGGCTTGGGCTGCCTACGTTCGTGCTTGGGCGAGTGCCGTCGTAACCGGTGTGCCGCGGACGTGTTTGTTTGCGGATCCTCAGGAGTTGCTTTCGGGAGCTTGAAGGTGATCAATCTTACCGTGGAAAAAGATGGGAATTGCTTCGAGTCTCGCACGTTGAGGGGTTGCTTCGTCCTTGTGCAGAGACTGTACAATGCTGGCTGGCTTGCAGCTCCACGTCCTGCTTGTGGATCCCTTCGTCTTATCAATCCCCCGACCTTCAACATGAGACAACCAATTCAATCTTCACAGCTATATGAAACCAATCGACCACCTGTCCGGTATAGGCCCGCTCAGGACCTCGCGCCTTGTGTTGGCCTAGATACCGTGACTGTCATCAACCCAGAGTGGCGTCTTCCATAGCATCAAGCTGTGGTGAGCGCCTCACGTCCCGCTAGTACCAAATTTCCCCTTGTTCGCCGCCAAATCATTCGCTGCAAGGTTATTGTCGTGTAATCTGTGGGTGGTAAACCGATCCGCTCATACGTCAATATGAAGGCAGGTGTGCTCAGCTTGCTCCTGGTGAGTTTATTCACAGCAAGCTACAGCAAGGCGCAATGAAACGTCTTCTCCCTATGATCGTCACACTGACCTTACTGAATGATTCTCATTTAACAAAACGACTGATGATCAGATCATACGTTGATGTACCATATCCTCAATAAGTCGCGTCAGAAATGGGAAGATACTGGGATTTCGAAGAAACAATACACATGTTGATATCAAGGCTTCTAAAGAAGTGCTGTGAATCGAAAGCATGTAGGAACGTCTAGAGATTGAGATGATAGCTTCTCGAACGCCGTCCAATGCCATGTCTATACTCGTGAGCCATATCGTATTGTTACAGTAGTGCACCCTCTTAGGCATCGCCGACCTCCAGACTTCTCTGTATACACATTTAATCGTACACCATTATACACCACGCATTGCTCTTCTGCACCGCGACCCTCATGCTCACGGGTCGCACCTTCCATCCTTCCAACCGGTGCGCCACCTCTCTTCCCACCTTGCGCAATCGAACTCCTTCTTTCCTAGCTTAACGTTGACTGCATTATGCGCCTCGCACATCCACTGGCCAAACTCGCTACGATTGCTGACGCGCGGTGTATTGACCTTCATCCACTCCTGGAAGTCCTCAGCACACACCCAGCACGGATACAGCTTGCCGAACGTTCGCAGAAACGCGGATGTCTCAGATTGCAGCGCCGGCGCAGGTTTCTCGGGGTACGTTGCGGTGATGGAGTGGAGGAGGGTCCAGGACGAGCGACCCAGCTGCGCGACGTCTGGAGGGCAGTCTTTGGGCAGCGCGGGTGGGAGCGCCGCGCGCTTCTTTTTGCCGCCGAGGGCGAAGAGCGCGCTCATGTCGTTACATGTTCGGCAGCTGTGGATCAGATATTAGTGACTTTCTCTCCGCCTTGGAATCGATATGCGCTGAGGGTACTCAATAATGCCTGGGGCATTGTGCAAACATTGTGCAAAAGAGATACTCACGGCTTGCCATCTGCATCGTAGACGATGCCGTTGATTATCTTTTTGCCCCCAGGAAGTAGTTTCTCGGTATCTCTCTTCTCCCCCGTCTCTGTCGGTATTGACGACATCTTCTTTTTGGTAATGACAGTATTGTGCGGATGTCCGGATTTCAAAGCATCTTGAACTTGAGGATCGGCTCTGCAGCCTTGCCTCGGAGCTTGCGCGTGCAGGGGTGGCCCTGGTTGGTCGGCGTGCAGGGAACAAGCGAGTCCGGACAACTTCAATGCTTTTGATTCTCTCTTGGCTACGACGACACAAGCCTGCATGCTTTCAAATTGCATACCATGCTTTTGAATCGTGTCTTGGTATAAGACGGATGTAACGGACGATCTCTCATCGACTTTCATAGACTTAGCTTCTTAAAAATCCTTGACGTTTCGACTTCATCACAATCATGGACGTTCCTGCTGCCGCCAATGTGCTTGGAACATTGGGTGCAGTATGCAGGCATAACTTTCTCACGATATATCATGCTAATTTTGACAGGTTTGTTGGTCTATTCAACTACTACCCCAAATTGTCATCAATTATCGCCGGCACAATGCTGTTGGTCTGCAGCCTATGATGATGATGCTCTGGGCTTGGGCTGGTGTTCCATTGGGAGTCTACAACATCGTAGAAGAGTTCAACATTGCCCTGCGCATTCAGCCTCAGATTCTCATCATTCTGAGTCTTTTAACGTGGATTCAGTGTTACTACTACGAGAAGGTCTTATACTCACATATGCGCCAACGAATACCCGCTAATTAAATCGCAGCACTGGTCAATATATCGCTCTTTGGCCCTCATCTTGCCGGTCATAGGTTTCATGGGTGGCGTGCAAGCCGCCCTGATCTTTGCACTGCGCCATGCAAAAGAAAGAGATCTCGAGTGGCCCCTGATATTGATGGCTGTTCTTGCGGCTGCCTTGCTTGCAGCAGGCGTAGGCAGCCACTACATCGATATATACCGCCATCGTACAGTCCGGGGAATATCCTTCATCTTCGTGACGATCGATGCTCTTGGAGATGTGTTCTCACTGCTCTCCGTCCTCTTCCAAAAAGAGCTTGATGTTCTGGGTATCATAATGTATGCCACAGAGTTGGTGTTGTGGATTGGTATCTTCGCATGCGGCGCATACTACAACCTGTATCCATGGCTCCAGGACAAATACGGGAAGACCTGCAAGTCGACGACAAGCAGCGTGGCACAAACAGGTGAAGGTACAGCAAGCGCGAACACGACAAGCATTACGCTGCACGACTTGCCATCCAGCACCTCAGTATTTAGGACGACGTCGGCAGAGATTGAGGTGCATCGACAGCGCAGCATACGCTCGATCTCAAATGGCGTAGCTCACCTGCCTCCAAGAGTACCTAGGTAGCTTGAGTAAGCGTGCACAGATTTGATCTGGCATTGTTTGATTAGCTTTGATTAGCTCGTTATCGCGTTCGCTGTCGTTTGCTGCCTACCTAAAGTGACAAGCTATTTCCCTTCTTATCACTCAGCAAGAGCACCGACCACCACTCACGTTCACATCCGCACTCCACGAGCTCCCCCGCATCAACAACAATAGTGAACCCTGTACCTCTCTCTCACTCCCTCCTTCACACACTTCGATTGTTGGCAAGCTTTGTTTCTTACAACGAAACACAAACAAGCGCTGTACCAACAAGCGCTGCATCAGCCTACCATTTTATTCCCAGAAGGACCTTTCACTTACAATTGCTCCCTACCTCTTCACTGAAAACCTAACTAGAGGCTGAAACGATGATTACTTCAGTCATTGCAGCCTCTAAGGCTGCTTCTCCTGGCTCCCCTTATGCGATGTCGAACCCAGACGTTATCACTGTACCAAACCCAACGCCACTCTCAGAAGCTATTCGCAGCGACGCCGTCGATCCACCGCCTGACATCGACGTCCATGCCATGATCAGGATGCTCGAGCCGATTGCAGAGACTCTCAACGAAGCCGCAGAGGAGGCTATGTACCCAACTCCGCCCATCAACACCCCAGCCATCACTTCGCCAGCAACGTCTGCTATCTATCTGACACCTCGTTCTCGTCTGCGCGGCATGAGCACTCTCGGCGATAGACTCGCCCGGGCCAAGATCGACAAGCATAGGTTCATGCATCGCGACTCTGACGTCTTTTCAAATAGTGACTCGGTTCGCTCAGTGCTCGCAGAGGACGACAGCGATAGTGTGAGCGACATGCTGAGTGATCGAGGACGAGACAGAAACGATAGTAAGTTGACCTGCTGCAGTCTTACATCTCCGCAGTCTTGACTCAATGATCAGTACTCATCGCCCTGGGCTCCCCTCGTATCAACCCCATTGGTTTGATCTCGTTCACGTCCAATGACCTAGGCGATAGACCTCCAGTCCCATTCAACAGCCCCGCCACCGTCGGTAGCCCTAGTGAGGTAGTTGCCACGGGTATCGGCTCAGGAAGTGGGCATCCTGATAGCGCAACGAGTGGTGCCACCGGGGTCACTGAGATGAGCACTTGGAGGGAGGAAGTTGAAAGTGAGGTCGAGCGAGCTCTATCACGTCTCGAGAACCTGGCTCTCGACACGCACAAGCTTGATCCCAGCAGGTCTCAGCGATACTACTACGAGACCTGTCTCAAGCGTCTGCTGGCCAGTCCCTGTCGCAAGCTTCCCGTCTCTATTGTAGCAGCGGGAAAGGATCAGTAGGTTTACGTTTGGTCTCACGAGTTCGGGGAAAACGAGTCGCGCCACGGTTTGACATGGAAATCTGGCGTCAAGGGTATTGATTGGAAGTATGGATTTCCTCCAAGAGGTATGATGGGGCGTTGATGACGGCAAGGCCACGAGTCTTAACGCGGAATCATTGCGCGTACACAGCAGTTGAATCCAAAATCCTACATGATTTCCAATACACCCAAGACCTGTGAGACGTCATTTGAGAGTGGAAGTAAAATTATTCATTAAGCGTAATGCATGAGTTCCTATGCAAGTAGTCATCCCAGGGTATCATCCCTCCATCTATGCAATCCGCATCTATGTACAAGTACGTCCAGAACAGAAAAACTCAGACCTGAAAGCTAACAACCTCCTTACATCAGGAAGTACATCAGTGCTCCCAGAACGGAAACTCCGAACGATTTCGACGAGTCAATACCGACAGCACCGGCAGCACCCTTGCTCGATGCCGCCGTCCCCTCGGGAACCTGAGTTGTGACAACGGTCGTCTGGGGCGCGACGGTAGTAGCCTCAGTGATGGTCTTAGGCGCAATGCTTGTGCTGACCTCGACGCCGTTGACGGTGGCAGCGCGGATGGTGCCGGGAACGGTAGTAGGAGCGGTAAACGTGGTGCCGGGGATTGTGGTGGTGTAGACGATGATGGAGCCGAGTTCAGAGGCGGGAATGGCGGCGCCGACACCAGTGCCGGTGTACTGAGGAGGCACGCTGAGAGTGGCGGTGTTAGGCTTGTCCTGGGGCGCCGCCGAGTAGATGTTGCCGCCTTGATAGTCGCCGCTGAGCAGGTTGACAGTTTGACCGTCCGTGTTGTACTCGCCGGTTGTGAGGGAGCCGTATGAGCCGTCTGCCAGCTTGAAGTTGGTGGTGAACTTGTCGTAGCACATGGGGATGTTGAGGGACTGGACGTTGACGCAGTTGAGCGACTTAGCGCAGCAGAAGCCAGAGGTCTCTTTGCGAGCGGTCAGGTCGCGCTTGTTGTTGAAGGAGATGCCATTGACTGAGTTAAGGACGTTGGTATACAGCGAGGACAGGTCCGAGCCGACAGCAGGGGCATCGTTGGTAGTGGCGCCTGAGGGCTGGCAAGGCTCGCATGGGTTGTCGTTGGAGGACTGGGCCTCAAGAGCCTGGAAGGAAGAGCCAGGTGCAGCAGCGACTGTTGCGGCGAGCGCAAGGGTGAAGTACTTGAGAGACATGTTGTGAGGGTTTGGGTATCTCGGATTACGGCCTTGAGCAACGAAAGGATGGGATAGTGACTGCTGTAGATGTGTATATTCCAACGGATCGACAGATGCAATAACTGGTACCAAGAACGAATGTAAGTTGCAGCGGACACGAAGCAAGAGCGAGGAGCGAGAGACTGGACAGGTCGACGACAAACGGGACTGGGACAAAGAAAGACTATATACTGCTGGGTTTCTTTCAAGGCAGCCAGACACACACCGGCGAAATGGTACTAAAAGGCAAAGCTTGTCTATTAGACCCCGTACACTATTGACCTAGGATGAGCCGTGCCTCTTCGCGCATGCTCTATCGCCCGTTAGATAACGCATGGTCAAATGACGGGAGTTAGGACGGTAAACCTTGGGTCGATCAGGCCCTCTCTGGACACACCTTGCAATCGACATTTTTACTCCAGGTCTTGGGATTTCTTTGACAGAAGGCAGGTGTGCCGTGCATAACCAAGGTCGGCAGATCATTGGCTGCTGTGAAGGCCCTTGTCTTGGAATCTTTTCTTTGGCGGCTTGTCGAGGATCGCGATGGTTGAGTTTGCTCGCTCAGGCGACCACAATACGAGGACACTAAGGAATCTGGCATTGTTATTCGCTCAAAAACAATCGGATGGGGCAGACGGAAGCACACGCGCCATTCTGCCCATGCGATTCCATGCTGCGAGGTATAACAGAAGGTCCCCGCTTTCAAAGTCTGGCTCAAAAGACATAAAATTTCTCCAAAGGTGGCTTGCTCGCGTTCGGCTGTCCCTCTAGCGAGTGGTCAACAACACGGCATTTTGATGATTTCCACGTCATAGCGGACGCCCCGTGTCCGCTAGAAGCGAGCCATCTCAACTGCCAGGCTTACCGGCGCCTTCCCTACCGCAGGGCTATCTGCACAAGTCGCAGAGCCAGGATCTTTCGCGTGCAAATGCGCACTTTCGGCACGCGACGGTCGGTTGATCCTTGCTGCTCTGAGGAAGTGACAGGAGTCAAGACTCAGCAGTTTGCTCGGCATGGCTCGAGCCTTACCTTATCTCTGCTCCCATTCATCAGCGTAGGGCTTGAGCCTTGCGCGTTGGTTTAGTTGTCAAGACATTCGTTTTGGACCTGGTGCAGAGGCTGCAGTCTAGCGTCTCGATGCTTCCAAAATCTACGATCCTCCACATCTCGAAAGCACCGTCGATTGTCCGTCGAGGTGATTTTCAGGTACCGCGCGCGGTGCCTTTGCCGTACCCGAGGCGAGCATCGAAGTCGTTGGCACGGAAGGCCAGTACCCAGGCCTCAAGCTTGCTAGTCTGCCAACGTCCTTCACGCCATTTCTGTTTTGGGCGAGTGGAAATAACTCTAGCTCGGCCGGAAGATATGAATGAGGTATGGCGCTGCCGGGAGATCCTGCTGTTGCTGTCACCTAAATTTAGAGACTGAAGCCTGAAGATCCAAGACTCGAAGGAAGTGATCTCGTGAACGTGTACTGCATGCGAGTGCAACGCTGTGTCTCGTGTTTGCCACGTCGAGCGCAAGGCTGCCAGCCTTCAATTCTGGCTGTGCATGCGCATGTGTGTCGTCACCTATCTACAACGGTTTTGCATGAAGGCCCCTGCAACTCTTACAGGGAGTTCGGTCAATCAAAATGCGCTGGAAACAGAAGTTCTACAAAGTATCTCTCCAAGACTCGATATAGTTCCACTTGGATTCAATAGTGAGCTTTCGAACCTGTGACGATTTGTTGCTCATTGTCTCCATCGTAGGGCTTCGAGGCACCGGTACTGCTCCACAAACGCCACCATACGAACTTCCGCGCTCGGTCATGGCAGTGCAGCGAGCACTTATCAACCAAGGATCTTGCCCCTCAGCTCAGTCCTCTGCAACACCTCCTCCGTACTCAGACCATCCAACTGTCCAAACCCCTTCTTCTTGCGCTGCCACTCGATTTCTCCCCCATCGCCTCTGCTGGACCGTTCCTCTAGAAGGGTGACTGGGTGCAGCAAGATAGTACCGACGAAACAGAAAAAGGATGCCCAGAACTGCCACAGATGTACAAGCAGCCAGCCTCCTGGAGCGATAAATCTGATCCACTGGTCTATGGCGTAGAGGTCGTCTTGTGATGCAATGTAGTATCTGCCAGTATCCGTGTCGTGCTCGAGTTTAATGACCGATGTAAGCTGCACAGGTGCGTAGTAGAAGGGAATCAGCCAGATCCGGAAGATCTGGAATATCGACACATATAATATGAGATTTGACTCGTCGTACGCTGATCTCTGTGTCAGTACATCATCGAATAGATGTTATTCAGGTTTGTACGTACCGATACTTTGAACTGTAATATCGATACTCGGACTCATAATCTTGTACCATCGATAGATGATTTGAATCAGTAATCTCGAGTTCGGCCACTTCCCGGTACGGCAGAAGGGATGTGTAAAAGAAGCATCAGGCGTAAAGTATCTGTCAATCGTCTCTCGCTGTGTCGACGGTGGGGATTGGGTTAAGAGGTGGATCACACCCGTAATCTCCTTGACTGGATTCTCCATTGGTGGTGCTACTGTGTTGTTCCTCAATTGGCAACATTCAAATGCTTGACCAGGGACTGTTCCATATGAGAAGAAGGGAGATGGTTTTCTACAGCCGTCGACATTCACATGTCAATCAATGACGTCAAGTTCGGACGCGGATGTTACGGTTTGAAGCTTGGGCTTTCCTAGCTCTGATTCGAGCTTCTCCAAACAAACATCACACTGTTAGAAAGCAGCATCTGGAATACATTGTTTGAAATGTTTTGTGCATTGTTTATTTATTATACGTTGCAGAGACGACGGCTTCTCTCGTAGGTGAATGGTATGAGAGCAAGTCCGATTCGTCCTTCGAAGATTATGTCATATCGTCGTAAGTCCTTGCTTTCAATCGTCATCTCCGCTTACTGGGACTTCCACTGAGCAACCTCAGACTCATCAATGTGCCTCAGCTTGTTAACACTGGGAGACTCGCCGGTCGCGATGCCCTTGGCCAACTCGACGAAGCCACCCACGGTGGTCCTCCTCGAAACAGCGTACTGCGCTGTCTTAGCTTTGACCCTGATGATGCCAATGCGGGGGTCCTCTGGGCCACCGTCGTGCTTGCCATCACCAAGATCACCAATCCAGGCCTTCAGAGCTGGGGAGTAGTGCTTCTTGACAATCTCGCGGTCGGTCTCGATCGAAGCGTGACCGGAGATAGAGGCCCACTCGCCAGAGGGGTTGATGAAGCCGATGTTGACTGACGAGTCCTCCTTGAGGTCATCGGTCTTGCCCGACTCGGTGTTGGTGTGGAAGAGAAGGTCGAAGCCATTGCCCTCCTATGTGATTGTAAGTAAGACGTTAGCGGTGAATTTGCGACACACGTACCTTGGCGGCAAGAGCCATAGCGCGGCTGGCAAGCAGGTCGCTATCACCCGCGTGGGTGGTGAACAAGCAGAACTTGGTCTTGTCGATGAAAGTGAAGAGGTCCTCGACCTTCTCCTTCAGAGAAACTTCATCCTTGTTCTTCGCAGTGTAGGGGTCAGCGGTCTTGGAGCCGGTATCGGTGTTGCTGAAGGAAGACATGGTGAATGCTTGTGGTGTTCGTGTGAATCTGGTCTTGAGGGAGGACTGTGAGACGGCTGTCAGTCCATGCCTTGCGATAGTGATAGAACGGAACATTGGAATCGTCGTACCTTGGTAGAGTGTTGTGTGGAAGAGTTGTGTGTTGACGAGGGGCCGTTTTTTGTACTGCCTGTCGTGACACGATCAGCTACGTCATAACATTGGAACATAACCGCCAACCCCACACGACCCGGCCCCAACCCTTCGTATCGGATCTTACGCCTCGAAGAACCAATTGCGTGATCTAGGCTCCAAATGGTATGTTGCGAGTAGTCTTGTATTCGTTGGCTGCATCATTGTCCGGTTAAGTACTTGTACTGACCGCTTCAAGAAGCTCACACGCAAGTGCCCCGTAGCTCAACACAGAGTCAGCAGTGAGTATGACCAGGCTGTCACCACTTGCATGGAGAACGAACGGGGATCAGGCTGAACATTAAGGGGATATATATTACGATCTAAACGCCCGGCTTCTTTCCCAAAGCGTATAGCACACTGCGCAGAACCCAGACCTCATACCATGCCGCTATTGTCCCGTGAACCATGCTAGAGGGAATGATTGGAGCTAAAAAAGGATAATATGCCGAATCGATGGTCGTGACAGATGTCGAACAAATCACCATACTTTTCAATAACACGTAAGTCGAACAGTTTGCGAAATGGAAGCACTCTATGCCTCAGTTGCCTCCTTGTCCTCGATGGAGGCCTTCTTCAAGTCCTCGGCAGCGTCAGCAGCAGCGTCGTTCTCTTGAGCGAGCTCAGCAGAAGGGGAAGCAGAGCCGTTGACAGCCTGGTTCTTCTGTGCAGGCTTGCGGGCAGCGTCGGTGGTGCCATTGGCCGCATCCTCCTCGGCCTCAAGGCGAGCGATCTCCTTCTTAGCCTTCTCGATGTTCTGAAAATGTGTTAGTTGTTGTCCATTGTAGGAAGCATCTCTTAACGTACCTCCTGGGTCTTGCGGCCCTGGTCCTTCTTCCAGAAAGCAAGCTTCTCGTTGAGCTTCTCAACGGTGGCGGGAACGTCGGCCTGGCTGGAGGGTGCGTCGACACCAACCTTAGCCAGCTCCTCAATGATACCAATGTTCAGGTTGAACTTGGAAGCGGCAGGGGCAGCGCCTCCCTTCTTGCCTCCCTTCTTGCCCTTCTTGCCACCAGTTCCCATGAAGTAGCTCTCTTCCTCAGTGTCCTTCTTCGAGATACGGGTACCCTTGATGCCAGAGTCGTCGACGGTGCGCTGTGCCGAGGCAGCGAACTTGCCAGCTGAGGCAGTCTCCTTGGCAGGAAGAGCAGAGGGGTCGAAGTGGCGGATGAGACCCTCGGTGGCGTAGATCTCGTCCTGGTATGCGGGCGCACTGGCCTCGTCCAGGCGCTGTTCGGCGGCCTGCTTGCGCTTGCCAGCCAGGTAAGCTACCTGCTCCTGCTTGCGACGCTCGTTGCGGGCCTTGCGGGCCTGGAAGTCGTACTCCTGGAATGCGCGCTTCTGCTGGTAGTACTTGTCCTTCAATTCCTTCCGGGCAACGTACTTCTCCTGCTGTTCGGCACGAGCCTTGTCGGTTGCCTCACGGAGAGCCTTGAGGTTCTTGAAGGCCTCGTCCTGCTCAGCCTTCAGGCCGTCCAGCTCGGTCTGGAGCTTTGTGTACTTCTCGCTCAATGCCTTCTGCTCGGGGTCGTCGAGGAGCTTCTTCTGCTCGGCAATCTGAGCCTTGATGTCGTCGATGGACTTCTGCTGAGCATCGAAGCCAGAGAAGTTCTTGCGCGCCTTGTGGAGCGACGAGATCTCAGAAAGAGCCTTCTTCTCGTCCACGAGCTTCATCATGCCAGAGTCAACCTGCTTCTGAAGGCGGGCAATTTCCTGGTCAACGTCCTCAACAGACTTGAAGTTGACACGGCTCTTGTTTGTCTTGAGCTCGTTGAGGCGGGACTTGAGCTGCTCATCGAGCTTCTTCATCTTCTCGAAGATAGCATTGCGGCCGGTCTTGTTGCCCTGCTGCGTCTGGCGGATCGCGTTCAACTCGGTCTTCAACTCCTGCTGACGCTTGGCGTTGGGGGAGTCCTTGTTGTTCGGGCGGGCGGTGTCGAGCTTAGCCTTAGCGGCGTTCTGTGCGGGTGTCAGTCATCGTTATGTGAATGCGAAGGGGCCCCCGCGAAAGCTGGAAGTTCCCAGCGGCACGCTGCCTATGCTCGGGATAAACATGTGCGAATAACTAAGCGAGATGTTTGAGGTATTGAAAATACAACGTACCAGCTTGTCCTGCGCTGCCGAGTGCTCCTTTTCGGCCTTAGCGAGGTCCTCCTTGTACTGGTCCTCGTCAGGCTTCTCGGGGCGGACGTTCTGCTGCTTCTCTTGGGGCGCAGTCGCATCAGCGGTAGCCACCTGGGCGGCAGAGGGGGTCGCGAGTTCAGCCATCTTGACAATCAATTGGAGTCGAGAATCCAATCGGTGGAATGCGACAGTCGGGCGGAAGTAGAGAGGTAAGGACCGGGCGAAGGCGATGGGAAATATCAGGTCCTAAGTCCTGAGGACAAATAATTGATAAATTGGGCGGGTCGCTCCCTCGGACGGGGCACGGTCGAGCCGCGGCGAGACTGCGGTTCAGTGCGATTCTAGCCAGTAAGCGTGGGCCTATGCTTCATCCAAGCACCCTTCACGCGACAACCACAATATGGCAGAGCCTACCAAGAGCAGAACCCCAATACTGCTGCTCAAGACCAAATCAGCGCCGACCGATACCTACGAAGAGCTGTTCTTGACTTGCGACAACTATGGGTACGCACCAGTGTTTGTGCCTGTCCTTGAGCACAGGTTTAAGCAGGATGCCCTGAGCACTGTGCGCAAGCATATCACCAACCGAGGATTGGTCCCAACGTCACGAAAGGGTCTTGCGACATACGGAGCCTTGATATTCACTTCTCAGCGCGCTGTAGAAGCATTCAATGAAGTAGTCGAGGATATCCGCAGGGAGGGCACTTACGCTGTTGATGAATTGCTACCGGAGAGCCTTCCTCTCTATGTCGTCGGACCTGCTACCGCACGTGGGTTGCGTGCGTTGAACCTGCGCTGCCCTATTCTGGGTGAGGAGACGGGTAATGGAGAAGCTCTTGCAGGCTTCATATTAGAGCATTACAATTCATTGTACACTGGAGTTACGAATCCACCAATACTGTTCATGGTTGGGGACAAGAGGAGGGATATTATACCAAGGACTCTACAATCCGAACAACTTCGCTCGGATCGGAGCGCCCGAGTGGATGAATTGGTCATCTACGAGACTGGCGAGATGCACTCCTTCAAGTCCAGCTTCACTGAACTATGGCAAAAGAATGTGGACACCGCATCGACGCGCCAATGGGTTGTGGTTTTCTCCCCAACAGGCTGCAAAGCCATGCTCGAAAGTCTAGGCCTGTTGGATGTCGATACTGGAAAGGTCAAGAAGAATGTTGGTTCGAGGAACATCCTCGTGGTAACGATAGGACCCACCACCCGCGACTATCTAATCAACGAGTTCGACTTCACCCCAGACGTTGTCGCCGAGAAACCGAGTCCGCAAGGTATCGCTGAAGGCATAGACGCCTTTGTGAAGCAACTGTCGTAGAGGTACGCCGATCGCGGTTTACACATAACCCGAGACTCTGCAGCTATATGTCGCTACATCTCAAGCAGTAGGTCGTATGCACCTACAGGTGAACCCTCCTCATTTTATTAGCAGCCTACGTTCAAGGAGCTGAACCACCTGCCGACGAGAGCTAGCGTCCGTGCTTGGATCCGTTTGCAAGCACTTAAGACGATGACAGTCACGTGATACGTGTCACTCGAAGTGATGTCACCACTCCAACATTGAACGCGTCAAAACGCGCTAGATGAGCGTTCCAGAGTTATGTCGCGCCCCAGACAACGTTGACCTCACCTCACACTCTCAATACTCTTCTTCAATTGAATTGCTTCTTCTTCACTTTACAGATTGACTTATCTCGTTGCAATGGCTGGAACACGTTCATCCACACGAAATGCTAGCAATGAATCTAGCCCAGCTGAGAATGATTCTGTAGCTGGGACTAAGCGAAAGCCTGAGGCTGACGCGCAGTCTTCCCCGAAGCGTGGTCGAAAGGCCTCCAAGAACCAGCCTACAATTGATAGCATGCTCGGCAACGGCAAAGACGAACAAGTGGACGACGATGCCGAGATGCAGGAAGCTGCAAAGGACGTTGTGAATGACGCCGAGAATGATGTTAAGAGCGACAAAGCAGAGGCCGAATCGAACGATCAGCCTGTAGCGAACGATGGCAGCAATGCCACTAAGGAGAAAAATACAGCTTCAGACAGCACAAATGGCCAGAAAGCTGGTGGCGAGACAATGTCGTCTTCAGACAATAAAATCGAGGCAAAAGAAGGGCTCGAAGCCAACGGTGCCATTGAAGACTCCTCACAGCGTGAGAAGAGCATGCCTTCCAACATTCTCGAGAAAGGTGTTATCTACTTCTTCACCCGTAATCGGGTCAGCGTTGACGAGGCTGAAAGTGTTGGCGACCTTCAGCGTACCTTCTTCGTCCTCCGCCCACTTCCTGCGGGCGCTAAACTAGGTGATGGCGCTGTGCAAGACCTCAAGAATAACCGCTTGTTTGCTTTGCCCAAGAAAGTTTTCCCCAAGTCTCACAATGACCGCTTCATGGCTTTCGTTGAGAAGGCGAACACATCTATTCAAGACCTCAAGGACAACTTCTTCCAAGGCTCAGAGTACAACACACAGACTCAGGGCACCCGGCACACAGACCCGGTAACACCTGTCGCCGAAGGCGTCTATCTCATCACTCGCACCGAAGATGCTACTACCCATCTCGTCTACTCTACTACCATTCCTACAGAGATTGGTGAAGTACAGGAGGACCTCGGTATCAAAGATCAGGGCAGTTTCGTTGTCAGCGTGAAAAACCCTGAGCGCAGTGGCCCAGCAAGCGCCTCACTACCGCAGAAGCCCGACTTCTCCAAGGAAATCATCGAGGAGTTCCGTGGTCTTGCTTGGACTGAGGTTAAGCCAAAATACCTTGATCATGAGTACTGTCAAATCCTACTTATTGGCGAGAATACCGACAAGGCTGTCGAACCCACAAAGAAAGATGAAAAGCACAACAAGGAGACACCGAAGGAGGAGATCGAGCAGCTGGAGCACGAAGACGAGCTTCGTGTTCAGCATCTCGCAGGTAAGCTAAATTTGTAAGACATCAACCGAGCGCCGCACACTGACACGTATTTAGGCGACGATTCGGTCTACAAGGATTTGAAGATTAGCAAGGACGAGTACCCCAAGCTTCCAACCACGTGGTAGGACATTCTCGAGTAGTAGTCACTTGGCTGTTTCTCAACCTGATCGTGTAGTCATCACAATTTTTCATGTATAACATGGGCTCAGTGTGATCTGGTAACGACCTTCGCAGCGCAGGAATCTAGTTGTGCAACAGAGGCTTTCACGTGCTGCGGCATGGCGACCCTGAGTACCTTATCTTGTATTTATATAAATGTACATTAGCAGTTCTGCACTGGGTGTCTTGTGTGGGTACCAGTGCAGGGGAAGATATATAATTGATGTTTATACCTACAGTCCTTCAAGAGTGCACATACCTGTTAGTCATGCACAACTCGGACATTCGGAAGTCAAACGTTTCTACGAAAGTATGTAGTTACTTGCCATACTTTACTACGGATAACGTGGGTCACGTTTGCGCCTTCCCTCCATCTTCTCACCTTCTGGAGTGACTCTCAAACTGCCCTGCCTGTGTCCATGTTGGGCTAGGCGCTCCAACGACTGGCTTTCCTGAGGTAGCGGCTGAGGCAATGCTGAACCGTGCTCAAGGTATGAGGACCTGCGGTAATCCACAACTTGATAGTATGCAGGGACGAAGAGCATATGACAGAGTGTCGTCAACATAGTGATAGTAAGCTAGTGCCAAATTATGCACAAACAAAGCTATCCGCGCTGAATTTCCAGTTTCCTTGCGTTCGTTGTTTTTGCTCCGCATCTTCACTTTCACAGCAGAGCTTCAGTGTCATAATCGGTTCGTCTACCCTGATTTCTACCAATCATAAATACGGCTGGCGCGAGCCTCTCGCACCGGCTGATATGCAAGATGCATGTGGACACTAGCTAGGCTCACGGAGGATGAAGCTGACCAGAACGAAAAGTGAGCGAGCGAACTCAAACTTAATTTGACAACGGGAAACGCCATTGTAAATGACAGTTCGATTTTCAGAACCCTTCCAGAGTAGTAGCCTGGTCCTGTGAGAGTGCGACTAATCCTTCTTCAATCCCACCTTTCCAGCCTTCCTCAGGCCCACAACAGCAATAACCACACAGCACAACATATACCCAAACATGGTCCAAAAACTCGCCCTATACCCTTTCAGCAACTCCATAGGATCGTCGGACCCAGCACTACCACCATGCCCACTCGCTCCCTCACTCGCACTCTCATCTGCACCAATGACTCCCAGCGCAACCACCTGACAAGACCCCATACCCAAGCTCATTCCAAACTGGGCGACCGTGTTGAAAACCGCACCGGCGAGCGCCTGGTCCCTTTCTGGGAAACTATCGCTTACGATGATCAAGCCCACGGTGAAGAGCACATCGGCTGAGAAAGGCGCAAATACCTGCGCCCAGAAAGCGAGGTAGAAGTAATTCCATGCTGGGTTCAACAGCGCCATGAACAGCGGCGAGACAGAACAAATGATCGCGCTGATGGACACGAGGTACAGCGCTGGGACCTTGTGCACGAACGTACCAACCAGGATGTTCAGTGCCACTCCCGTAGCCAGGTTAGGAAGCAGGTACAGGGACGTAGTCAAGGGAGAAGCCTTTTGGATTTCCTGGAAGTAGAGTGAGGAGAAAAGCTCGATGCTGTTCATGACGCCGTAGGAGAGGGCGACCATGATGCAGGTCGATGTGAAGGGAATGTTTTTCCAGAGCGCGTTTGGGACGAGAGCGGGCTTGCTGGCGCGTGAGCGATAGCGCATCCATAATGGGAAGGCGATGAGGAGGACAACGCTGACAGCGAGGAGGGAGGCGGTTTCAGGGGACTTGATGGTGGTCAGGTCGGCACTGAGGATGCTGTGACACGTTAGTATGTGCGTGGTGCTGATGTATTCTCAGGATACTTACGCAAGAACGTAGGCTAGTATTGCCAGACCACCACTCGAAATCATGGCCCCGATCCAGTCGACTTCCTTGCCAACCTTCTTCGTGAGCGTAACAAAGCCTTCATCTGAGCCTGACATAAGCTTCGGCAGACTCCAGACAGCTGCCACAGCTGTGGTCAAGAGGGCGCCTCCAGACAGGTAGAACCCAGATCGCCATCCAGCCTTCTCGACCAGAACACCGCTGATGACTAACCCAACCGCGAACCCAAGCGGCTGACTGAACCCTAAGCATGCGAAGCCCAGGTTTCGTGCCCGTCCAGATGGAACGGCTCCCGAGATCAAGGCCACTGAGGCAGGGAGATGCATAGCCAGCGCTACTCCCTGCAGAGCGCGGAAAACGACGAGCTGCTCGCCGGTTGCGGCGAATCCGCAAGCCAACGTGAAGATACCAATCAATGTTATACCGAGCAGCTCGACAGGTCTTGCGCCAACAATGTCAGCAATTGATCCCGCGATCAAGAGGCATGCACCCGAGGTCAGACCGTAGACAGATGAAGGCCACAGGTACAGCGAGCGGTCCAACGACAGGGCGCGTGCGATCTCAGGCAAGCCGATAGTAATGACCCCATTGGTAAAGCTGGCGATGAAGCCTACGAAAGAGGGCGTGAATATGGTCAGGAAGGTTTGCAGATTCGATGTCCTTTTCTTGGGAGCTGACAAGCTTGAAGACTCTGATTCGAAAACGCCTGCAGGATGCGTGCTGCCGAGTGTGCGAGCCGAGTCTCTTGATAGTCTGGTATTGCGCATGGAGGACTCGGGAATGTTGGCTTTGGAGACGGTCTGCAGTTCGACTGCCTCAGTCACGGTTGCCATGGTGGTGCTCATGGTGGACTTGCAAAATCCGACACTGCGATTTGGGAACTCAAGAGTAAGAGAAGCACTTCATGTTATATGTTTCCAATGAATCATCGTCGGAGTTTGACGGAATATTCTGTGGTCTGCAAATTTGATGGTCTTTGTCACAATTGACATCTAGTCTACGCCCTGTACTTGTCAAGTGTGGAGAAGAAGATTTTACGTCACGACTAACCATTGGCCGATTGCGGAGACAGTAGGATTCAGGTAAGACTGCATGTCAGCTGCAGACAAATGTGCTCATTGCGTTTCGACATTTCTCGATAGAAAGGTCTGTCGAAGGAAGGTTGGTCAAGCCACTTGGGTGCAAACCTTGGAAGTTCATCTTTGGCTACAGGGCACGTCGGGTAGCGAGCCTCGCACGATGCGCCTTGTACGACAATGGTCAGAGGAAGGCCTCCCGCTAGAAAGTCCAGCGATGCAGCTGCACACGGTGATGATTACACTGAAAGACCCCTAGAGCCCCAAAGAAGCACCTGAAACATAGCAGCATGCAGGCTGTTGGCGCTCGTCGACGCGTGGGTGCGCACAAGGCGCCAAATCCCCAGAAAGAAAGCTGCGGAGACGGGTGATTGGCCCTCCCCACGGCTACGTGGGCCGTTGTGACGTTGTTTCCAGGCACGTTGCTCGTGGTTACGCGCTAGTAAACAACCAGCCACCGGCCCCAACCACCTCGTTATGCAAGCGCCAGCCACGCAGTATCTCAGCAAAAGTATCGAGGAACGCGCTCTCCTCTTCCCCACATACATTCCAAAATCGCCATTTCTACAACGAATTCTTCTCTTGACCAAGAGTCCCGCTAGCTTCATTCGTTGTTCGACACCTCTTCTACCTGCGTCTGCTGGGCCCACATTCCGTAGACCTCGCGCAACATGGCGCCGCGTCCTGAACTCAGCGCCGACGTCCAGGCACAGGGACTCTCCCCTCTGGCTACTCGCGCCCTGCAAGTGGCCAGGACACTCGCCAAGCGCGATGACTACAAGAACCTCGCGTCAGCGGGCTCGCGGCCAGCGACTGACCTGACTGGACCGGGCTTCCAGGTGCTGTTCGCCCTCATCGGTGTGGGCATGACCTTGACTGCCATCTGGTTCTTCTTCTGGGCCAAAAATGGAGGCTTCAAGTGGAGGAGGGACGATTGGGAGGACTACAAATCAACTGTCATGCGTCGCAAGGGACCAGATGGCCGGACACTGTCCAATGCTACCAAGAGCACCAGGCTTGGAGGGGGCAGTGTTGTCCACGGCGGCAGCTACGGTGCTCCAACCAGCATTGGCTACACTGATGAGACTGGCACCAGTGCCGACATGACTGAGATTCGCGACGCTGAAGAGGGCAAGTCACGCCATGGCCTTAGGGGTGGTGATGGCAGACGTCAGAAGAAGCATCGCCGCGATTACGAGAACGACTACAACGACCCTGACCTCCATGGATACCGCCACGAGAAGTCTGCCCGCGTTGGAGGCCTCAACCGTCAGGCTGATGGCGAGTACACCGACTACACACCCACCGAACCCTCCGATCTTGGCTCCAATGTTTCCGGCAGACCACTTGTAAAGAAAGACAAACGCGACCCCAAGAAGGAAGCCAAAGAGAAGGAGCGTCGCGCCCGCGAACGCATGAAGAACGCCAAAGCCGCTGAGAAGGAAGCCCTCAAGACCGCCGCCGCCGAAGCCAAAGCCCGCAAGGAAGCTGACAAGGCTACTGCGAAGCGCGAGAAGGCCCAGCAGAAGGCAGCAAAGAAGACACGCTCCGAGGTCGGATCCGAGATGCCAGAGATGGTCGAGGCCCGCACAGAGTACACCCGCGCCTACACCGAATACACTGCTCCTTCTGAATACGATCGTTCTGAGGCACGCGACTTTGCTGCTCCGCCGCCCAAGACAAGGTCGCCCGTCAAGGCTTCGACACCCACCAAGGCTCCTTCCAACGCTCGCCGTGCACCCCCTTCTGCTGCCTACTCCTTCACTACCGGCGACGACGACAACAACACAGTCCACACCGGCGCCTACACAGAAGCATCCGACAACCGTACCGCCGCCGAGTCCTCCTACTACTCTGACTACCGCCCCCGAGCTGAGCGCTCCCAGCCCCGCCAACAGTCTCGTGACCGCACTTCACAGTCGCGCCCCCGCCCCGCTGGCTCTCGCTCGCGCCCAGCCTCTCAGTCACCCCAGAAGCGCCACCGTGACTCGCGCCCTACACCTGCAGCCCCCCAATCCGACATCTTCACCACCGCTAACGGCGGCACCTCAGGCCACATGTCGTACCCATGCTACATCCCCGGTCTCAGCACCGCGGGCACTGTTGTCCCCGGCGAGAGCGTCAGCCAAGTCGGCGCCCCGAGCCATCGTCGTGAGCGTGGCGGTCGCGACGTCATGGCCGGGTACAGGCGTGGCGGTGGACGACGCGATTCCCTGAGTGACAGCGATTCGTAGACGTGCTATTCGAGATGGAGGGGTTTTTTTTTGGTAATTGAGGTTGCATGATTGGCGTTTTGGGTACTTTTGGGAACTCTACGGAGTAACAGCAAGCGACACGATTGTTGGGTCAATGTGAATGTGCTTTTGTACGGATGTACGGATTGATGAGCGATGGATACCAAGAGCTGCGAGGTTAATGGACCTGCGGACGTATATAGATACCTCAATGGATGATGTTACGATATTTCTCAAGCATGGATGCACCTCCTTCCACTGCACGACAGATGTGATGTGATGAGATTTGCTATCTACACTTACTGTGCTCAAGTGTTCTGTGAACAGCAGTTCAGTGTTTTCGAATCATGGGCACCCGCATCCCAGACCCCCGAGATGGCTGACATACAAGCAGTGTCACTAGGAAGTACATGGGTTAGTTCGCAGCGAAGAGAGTTCAGTGGCTACCAAGTAAAAGGGTATATTCATTCCATCCCGCTAGAAGCGCTAGAAGAATCGCGAGTGGGCTAAGCAAAGAAAACTTGCAAAAGATGACGGAATAATCATGTCGTAGCCGCGTACAAAAAGGTATTAGACCCATCATCTCCTCAGTCGAGGTGACGAGTCCAGCCTCCCCTATGTCTCTTTCCTCCCTTTCCTTTCAATCCGATGCATGCGGGCCCCAGCTCAGCTGGGACTGACGACGCGTTGGGGGAATAGAGCAAATGTGAATAGCAGAGGGACAAACTATCTGTACAGCGTAAAGAGTGTGATGGTGTTAGGCATTCGTGATGAGTGGGGGATGTCGTGAAGGGGGCGAGAGCGCAATTTTAATGGGGGTCATTAGATGTGAGACGGGGTGCTGTGGACGCCTTGAGGCTAGAGCCGTGCGTCCTTTGTATCTGGCTTGGTTTCCTGGACTGGTGGTGGAAGTGTTTACAACTCGTCCTTGACCCTTTGTGTGGCCTCTGTGGCGACGCTGGAAACGATACTCGCTGCGTCACCGGCTGTGCTTGCGGCACCGGCATACATCTCGCTAATGCGAGAGTTGGCTGCCTCAACGGCGAGTGCGATCCTGCTGCTTGCGCTCTCCATTGCGCCCTGCTCAGGTCCGTAGACCGCGGAACTGAGCTTCGAGTAGGCGTAGCCTGCGTTCTCGCTAGCGACCGAAGCGGCCGATTCGTAAGCCTCACCAGCGTTGCTGGCAACAGAGCTGTACACCTCTTCAGCGCCGCTGACCACAGAGCCATATGTATCGGAGGCACCGCTGGTGACCGAAGCGACATAGCCAGTAGCTGTCGGCGTTCCGAAAATAGCGGCGCTGATTGCGGCTTGAGCGCTGACTGCGGCGGCTGTAAAGCTGTCTTGGGCCTGTTTGGTGCCATAGATAGCTTCGCTCACCTGAGACTGAATAGACGCATAAGCGCTGGCAACAGACTCGCTGGCTTGCTCAGCCGCGCCCTTGGGAGTGCCATAGACAGCGACCGAGGCGCTTTGGAGAGCCTGGTCAATCTGAGCACTGGCTTCGCTAAGGATTGTCTCGACAGCAGCAGGTGGGGTAAAGATCGAGCTGACGACTGAGGAAGCGGAGGCATATGCGTCGGCAGCATACTCGGTTGCAGCTTCGAAGTTCTCGCCGGCATAAGAGCTGGCTGAACCATACTGCTCGTTTACAAACGACTCAGCAGAGGCAACAACGGCGGGCAAGCCGGTGGAGTACGCGGATGCGAAGCGGCTCATTACGCTCTCAGTGAAGTCAGGCTCTTTGCCAATGACCAATTCAGAGATGAGCGCTTGAATGCCAGCGTATTGCTCAGCGGCTCTTTCAGTTGCTTGTGCGCCGTACGAACCGACCTGAGAGTAGACAGACTCGGCCCAAGGAGTGGGTTGGCCATAGACCTGGTCGCTAGCCTTGGCGATCAGAGCTTCCCAGTTCTCGCTGGCTTGAGACGCCATAGATTCTGTCCACCCTGTTTCAGTGCCGATGATGGTTGAACTGGCTTCAGATGCAAGAGATTCAGCGATAGCCTGTGCATTTGCGGCTGCAGAATTGGCAGTGTCAGAAACGCCAGACGCAACAGACGCTGCCGAGACCGAAGCGGCAGAAGCGAGAGAGCTTGCTGACGCAGATGCGACAGAGGCGATAGACTCTACAGAACCTTGTCGGGGGCCGTAGACAGCGCTGGAAGCAGTATCCAGGAATTCGGAGTAGCGCCCATGGGCGAGTCCAATAGCCTCGTAGTACTGACGGCGTGCGCTATCCACACCAGAAGTAGGCTGCGAAGAGAATTGCGCAGAAGCTTGGCTGAGCCCCTCAGACAGCCTCGAGGAAGCGATGGACGAAACCGACTCGAAGTAGCCTTGGGTGGGGCCCGCAGCATAACTCTTCACAGATTCGGTGTACTGGAGAGCGGCCTGGAGTTGTTGACTGGCGGCAACAACGGAGTCAGAGTATGCGCTCTCAAAGCCGGACAACAGTGTCTGATAAGCCGGCTGCTGTGTTCCAGAAGCAAGAATGGAGAGTTGGGACTTGGCATTCTTCAATTGTTCACTGGCAAGGCTGACAGCGTTGCTGTAGCGCGAGCTCACCTCGACCTGCACGGTCTGGATAACAGCAGTCGGAGTGGGTGTGCCGTAGATAGCGTAGGATGCACTGAAGATGGTTAGAATTATGTAGACGTGAGTTCAGCACATACTTACGCGGTGACAGCATCAGCAAATTTTACAGAAGCAACGCTAGTAGCGCTCTCTAGAGATTGTTGCTTGGTGCCATATAGGGCTTTAGAGGCGGCGGCAATAGCGCTGGCGTACTGTTCGCTTGCGAGAGATGTAGCAGACTCAACACCGCCTTGGGTCTTAGTAGCACCCAGCAGAGCTTCGCTGACAGCCCTTGTTAGCTCAGCTGCACGATCGCCCGCGTCGGCGACGATACTTTGGAGCTTCACTGAGTAGCTCTCTTCATCATCGTCGTCGATGATGTCGTCCAAAACGGGCTCACGGGCCTCGACAAGGACTTGAGCAGCTACACCACCCCAAACCTTTTTCGTTGGCTCGGACGCTTGCTCAACAACACTGTCCTTGGCTTCGGAGACAGCACTCGATGCAGCACTGTTCACACTTGATGCGGCACTGGACGCACTGCTTGCAGCCTCACTTGCGCCGCTGCTAACGCTCGATGCACCATCAGGCACAGCCTTGGAAGCCTGTGAGAGCACACTCTGCGCTGTGGGGGTCTCGGATCCGATAACGGAATCAGATACTTTAGCAGAAGCCGCAGAGATCTTTGAAGATGCCTCAGAAGCTGCTCCCTTGACCGAAGCAGCGATGCTCTCGCTGACGGGAGTCTCAGAACCAACGATGGCCTCTGAGACCTTCGACGAGGCACCTTCCATGTCATCCACGACTTGCTGGGCAGCTTTACGTACGCGAGGGGGCACAGCGTTGTTGGTGAAGTCGTCAGTAGCGTCATCAGCCCAAAGCTTCCATTTAGCGACGTCCTTGAGGCGGACGAGCTCGTTGACGTTCCTCGAAGCGATAGCCATAGCCTCGTCTTCAACACGCTTGGCTTCTTCGTGAGCAATACGCAAACCCTCGTGCCGGGACCCGACAGACTCAACTTCAGCCTGCCATTCTGTAAGGGTAGACTTCAGCTTGTGGTAGTTCTGCCAATCTTTGTAGGTTACACCATCAGTCCAAGCCCAGCGCATTCCTACTTCCTGGAGACCGAGACCATGAATCTTCTCGAGGACCTCGACGGTGCTCTTCACCGCGGCTTGTACAAGGGTGTCGGTCTCAGTATCGTACGACGTCTTCCATTCACGGACATCTTGAGCCTTCTGCTTGACGGTCTGACCAAGCTCGCGAGCCTTGGCGCTGCACGTCTCGAGAGCAGCTTCGAGGTCCGCCTCGGTAGCATCTTCGGGCAACGAGTTGACGGTACGCTTGATGAAGCTCTTCAGGCTAGCAATGGTCGCATCTGCACTCTCTTCAAGCTGGACGATCAAAGCTTTTCCTTGCCCGTTCACTCCCTTCTCAACCTGGCGTCCAGTGATATCAGACACACGCTGCTCCAGATCCTCGGCACCCTTGTCAGCAGCGGCAGCAAACTTGCTCTGCCACTTGCGGAGGTCCTCGTTGAGCTTCTCTTTGAGTTCCTCTGGGGTGAGACCCGAGTCCTTGGGGTCAATTGATGCTTCTGGCTGAGCATCGAGAGGAGCAGTGTTGGATGAGTCGCCATTCAGAATGCTATTGACTACGCTGGAAGCGGCTTCAGTGGCAGAGCTGAGAGATGCGGATGCGATGGAGGCGATGGAGCTGGAACTCGACGCAGCAATGGTAGGGACCACCTTCGTAGTTTCAGTCTCGACAGCAGATCTGGAGGTGATTAGTGGTAGTTTAAACTGGCAGCGTTCTCTACTTACGTCTTAGAATCGACGGCATCGACAACGGACTCGACCTTCTGTTGGTCGCGGTAGCGGCCAAGGCGCTCAGAGATGCGGACTAGTTGTGGCTCGACATTATCGCCGTAGAGGAGTCGCAGTTGAGGCCAGACCTTGCGAGTCAAAAAGGACCATGTGACATCTCGGGCAGAACGAACGTGAGGGAAGACAACATCAACCATAACATGGTGACCCTGTACGCGAGCTTTGCGCAAGTAAGGCAGAGAAGCTTCGTAGGCAGGGAGGAGCGATTCGTGGTAAAGATCGTTTGAGCTAGCTTGAGCTTGCTTATAGTATGGTCCGGCGGCCTCAGAAGCCCTCTTGACATGGGGTCCAAGGTGTGTATCATATTGTGCCCGAGCTGCATTTTGCGCAGTCAAAATGTGCGGGTGAACAATTTTGTCCCAGCTGGCAGCAGCTTGCTTCTGTGCTTGCTGGACCCTGTGCGCACCGTATGTCGCGTATTGTTTCTTCGTAAAGCTGGCGGCGGGCGTGTAGACCTGGCGTTCAAAGCGGTCGGCATACGGCTTCACTTTCTCGAAGTGAGGAGCGAGGTAGGTCTGATAGTAGGGATCCAAGTAGGGTGTTGCGTAGGCACGAGCCTGTAGGTATGGAGTGCAGACGCGGGGTGAAGAGTCGTTCAGCTGTGTCAAAGATGAAGGACACCTGAAGGCGGCGGTTAGAATGAAGTACCATATCGACAGCCTGAGTACGATGCTTGTGACAGCCCCGGTGAACGTTCTTCTTGGTTTCCTCTGGCGCACAGTGATACTAGAAGACTGCGATTTGCCATGCCCGTTAGGCTGGCCGTTAGTCGAGCCGACAGTTGCGGAGCCGTTCAGATAGCCGTTGGCCTTCGGTTTCGATGCCTTTTTCGCCCGGCCATTGCTTTGTGGACCGGCCATGGTCGCGGTGTTGCGACCTGGGAAGACGGTCAGCGGCTGCTCGCGTGTTGTGGGGCCCGTTTGTCGTTGGGAACGTGGGCGCAGTGCAGCTTTTGGCACCTGCGATGGCTATTAGGGAAGACTGTGGGAGAGTAGAAGGAGTAAGAGACACGCACGGTGAATGATTCCTGGGCCTCGAAGAGCTAGCTGGAAACACAAGGCTTCTGGCTTGTGATTGCTTGACGATAGATGATGGCTACTAGGTGTTCGCTAGCTCCACACCTGAGCTTTGTGACAAGCGACTGTGATGTAATTGCACGTGCGGACGGGACAAAAAGCAGGAATAACAAGGCAGGCACGACACAAAGAGATGAACGCGGGAGGAGGGTGGCCAGGAGCAGCACGGCAGTAATACTCTGTGTGCGACCTGCAGCAGCTCGGATAGTCTCCACCATGCTCAGAGCAAAGGCGCGATGTGCTTCATGATGCTTGTCCGTATGCGACACCACTGGCCCCAGCCGCCGCATCGCGTGCTAGCTCCGCCGCACCAACAACAGTCGGTAAGCACCTGCGCCATCGCGATGACTGGGCGTAAGGGCCAACAAAGAGGATGGGCTGGGTAACATAATCTGCTTCCTGTTCCTGTTCCTGCGACTGCGACTGCCCCTACTCTGGTAATCAAACCCGGCATGGGTTTCATCATTATCTGCCCTGAGTGACACCCGTTGAAGTGGATTAGTAGATGCCAAGACTGCGGCGACATCGCGACTTCCGGGTCTGTTCCGAGTGAATGGGGCGCCCCTACCAGTCCTGTCATCACTACACTGGGCTGTTTGCCTTCCACCACGTTGCAGTCCACGATTCGCAAGCGAAGCAAGCTCGCATTTGTTGCTGACCCTGAGACGTTTCCACGGATCAAAGACTTGCTAGCACCAACGACTGTACTGCTCCCCAATGATTTACTGAGCTCCTCCACTGCGGCTTTCGGCCAGCTCACAAACTACCCCACGCGCACAACGATCGCTCCACGAAGGAACAGAGCCACCGGCGCCTCTTGAATAATGGCCACCGCCGCCGAGCCACACGATGCGGGGCTCTTCAGCCAGGCACACGACACGGCGCCTGGCCGGGATAACGATTCTTTCCATGAGACCCGATCCACAACTTCGAACATGGGCGACAAGGAAGAGGCAGACACTTGCCGTATATGTCGTGGGGAGGGCACGACTGACGAGCCGCTATTCTATCCTTGCAAGTGTAGTGGCAGTATCAAATACGTCCATCAGGAATGCCTGATGGAGTGGCTGTCACACACCCAGAAGAAGCACTGTGAACTGTGCAAGACATCCTTCCGCTTCACGAAGCTATATCACCCTGGTATGCCGAGTCGCATACCTACGGCCGTCTTCCTCCGCCGCGCTGCTCTACATGTACTGAACATGTTCCTCACTTGGTGTAGGGGAGTCCTGGTAGCATCTGTATGGCTGGTCTTGTTGCCTTGGTGCATGCGCGTTGTCTGGCGCAGTCTGTTCTGGGTTGGAGATGGCGGCTGGGCTCCGGAGAATTACACACCTCTGTCAGGCGCAAATAATCACTCGAAATCCATCACGTCTAACCCGGCTGATCTCGAAGCGATTCGATCAACTCTGGAGGATGCCAAGGCTAACGGTACAGCAAAGAACCTGACCTTATCAAAACTGCTGATGTCTTCTTTACCTACAACAGCTCATGAAGACACGGTCAGCGCTTATGAGCCCCTCCTCTGGACAATCGTAAAGCGTTTGTTCCTTGGCTGGCCACACCCAGCCGCGTCCCTTGCGCCTGTTGCGTCGAACACTACAGGCTCCAACTCGACGATGGATTCTCTGGGCTATCGTAATCCTTCGCTTCTGTCAGATATTCCTTGGTTCCACTGGTTCAGCTCGCAGACGGCAAATCGATTCCTGATCGACGTATTCGAGGGTCAGATCATCACCATGTTGGTGGTGGTTGCCTTCATCTTAATCTTCCTGATCAGAGAGTGGGTTGTGCAGCAGCAGCCGGTAATCAACATGGTAGCTCTTGGAGCCGATGGTCCCGCGCATGTCGATCAGCCTGCAGCTCAAGTGCAAGAAGAACGGGTTGATCAGGCACCTCCACAACAGGAAGAAGCAGAAGAACACGACCAAGTCGCTGAACACTACGAGCTTGTCCATGAGGAAGACGAATCCGATCCTGACCCAAACACAGTCGCAGGTGCACTGGAACTCGGAGCCCGCCGCCCCAATGACTTCCTCCGTAGGCAGCAGAAACTCGCTCACAGACTGAGGATGACCAACCCAGAACTATCTCCGCGTTTGCGGGAGGCTCTGAGCTCTGGTGTAGCATACGACGTAGCAGCTGTTGAAGGCATGTCTGCAGAGCAGAGGAATATGATCGGAATGATCTATGACCAATCTTTGGTCGACGCGTACGCCATCTTGGTTGCAGAAGAAGACGGATCAAGTCCGACTGAGGCAGCCTTTCCATCAACGTCTGACCCCCTATTTAAGCAACAGGGGGCCTTGGATGTACATGCCGAAGAGAGTGAGTCTGGGTCCACACAACGACCAGAGATGCCTGCAAGGGACAGATCTTTCATCGCCACTGAGATCCGGCGCGGTCTGGAGGAAGGGAGCTCCTGGTCGTTTGATAACGTGCCTGCACCTCCTCCCTCTATGTCTCATGATATCGTCCCGGACAGTTGGGATGACGAAGAACCTGGAAGAGCAAGCCCTGAACCAGACGTTTCACACTCAAACAATGGACCCAGCAGTGAAGACAGCAGCGGAAGCTGGCAGCAAGTGCTTGAAGTCAATGTGGAAGACGAGTCTGACCAAGTGCTGGAAGGACGGCGACCACAAGACAAGGGCAAAGGCAGGGCTGATAATAATCTTACCCAGACACAAAGGGGCGGTTTCCCAGGTGATTCGGATTCAGGTCACGCAACGCCGGTTGAAGAGGGTATTCGCGTGGAGACTACAACGGATGTCGAAGTCACAGCCGAAACCCCTGCACGAGAGGTTCAACAGGAAGATGCTGCTACCCCAGATGACACAGCACCAACAGTTGACCTACGTCCCGCACCAGCGGATGCTCCCGAACCCTCAATGTCGGACTTGATTATGGACTGGATTTACGGTCCCACAGATCCCACCGCACGACCAGCTGCGGATGCCACAAATGATGAACATGTTGTCCGTAACATCGAAGAGGAAGCACCTTTCGTCCCTTTTGCAGGCAATGAGCCTCTGGAGCCCGTGGATGCAGTCATTCAAGATCCTGAAGTGGCAGCTGCGGCTGCCCAGGCTGGCATTGATGTCAATGACCAAGAAGCCATCGAGGATGCAGAAGATCTGGAGGGAATTCTCGAGCTCATTGGGATGCAGGGTCCACTTGTGGGACTCTTTCAGAATGCACTGTTCAGTGCAGTCTTGATATCTGCGACCCTAGCCTGTGCCGTTTGGCTACCATATCTCTGGGGCAAAGTCGTCATTCTGTTTATGGGAAGTCCCGTCTCGCTCTTCATAAAACTTCCACTGCAGATCATTGCCACGGTCACGGATCTGTTGGTCGACTTTACTCTGGTCGTGGCTGGAGGGCTCGCATATTGGATATCGCAATTTCTCTTGACCGTTATCAAGCTCTCGACTAAGGACGAGTCTGGTTTCTTCGAAGACTGGCTTCACCGCTTATCTGTACCTACGCAGGCAATTGTCAAAAATGCCGCAATTCGCATCACACAAGCACTTCTCAACTCATCGCTCTCGACGAGCCCTGGTTATTTCAAGCTGTCCATCAACTCACACGCCGCACTGCGTAGTCTACAAAACTCGACTTCGTTTGCAATGAACCAGACTAGCGATATGGTCGGCGCTGCCCTCTTGGAAGCACAAAACGAAACAGTATTTACACTCTTATGGAAGACTTTTGGCTGCGTAGCTAGCAGCATAGGGCATCTTGTTCGACGAGGTGGCTCTCTCCTTACCTGGATCTGGACATCTAAATCATATAAAATCACTCTGGACATGGATCTTGGCGTCGATAGATCCGTCACATCTGCAATGGATTACTGGACGGCGAATGATCGCTTGATTGCTGTCCTTGCCGGGTACACGTTCTTCGCCTTAGCTGGGGCTGTCTACCTCAGACGTGAGACGCCTTTCAGCACGTCGCAGCAAGGCCAGAGGATCGAGCGTATCATCTCCGATATCTTGCAACAAGCGGGTGGCGTGCTCAAGGTTATACTCATCATCAGCATCGAGATGTTGGCGTTTCCGCTGTACTGTGGCTTGTTGCTTGACCTCGCCATGCTCCCGTTGTTCAAGGACGCCACCATCTACTCCCGCTGGCGGTTCGCTTGTGACAGCCCATGGACAGCTGGTTTCGTGCACTGGTTCATTGGCACATGCTACATGTTCCACTTTGCTCTCTTTGTATCCATGTGCCGCAAGATCATGAGGAAGGGAGTCTTGTACTTCATCCGTGACCCAGACGACCCCACGTTTCACCCAGTTCGAGATGTTCTCGAACGTAGTGTTACCACGCAGTTGCGGAAGATTGCCTTCAGCGCCCTCGTTTACGGTGCGCTTGTCATTGTGTGCCTTGGAGGTGTAGTGTGGACCTTGAGTCGCGTCACATACGGCGTCCTGCCTATTCACTGGACCACGGAGGCGCCATCACTTGAGTTTCCGCTGGATCTGCTCTTCTACAACTTCCTCACTCCAGTCATTATCAAGGCATATAAGCCAGGCGAAGGCCTGCATGCAGTGTGTACTTGGTGGTTCAAGAAATGTGCTGGCGCCCTTCGATTGTCCCACTTTCTATTCAATGAAAGAAACGAGGATGAAGAGGTTCACCACATCAACACCACCTGGCTTGGCTGGATCACCGGCCGTAAGGGTGATGTCAGCGCAACCCACAATTCAGAGGAGACTAAGACAGTCAAGACCGACACCGTTGACGCGTACTTCGTGCCTGATGGTCGATATGTTCGCGCGCCTGCGTCCGACCAGTGCCGTGTGCCTAAGGGGCAAGCTGTCTTTGTAGACGTAGACAAGGACAACGTGCGGAAAGACGGTAACACTGATGGAGGCGTGCATAACTCAGACTTGGTGCAGATGGTGTATATTCCCCCGTGGTTCCGTGTCCGCATCGCATGCTTTGTTACTACCATCTGGATTTTCATGGGCCTGAGTGGAATCAGTGTCACCATCATCCCTCTCATGTTTGGTCGCTACTTATTTTCACTCTTCCTGCCTGCAACAGTGGAGATGAACGACATCCACGCCTTCTCCCTCGGGGTTTACACTCTCGGCAGCGTTGTTTATAGCGGCTATCAGCTCGTCAAGTTTGCTGCTTCGCTCAACAACCCCAATGTGTCGCCTCTGGCCCAATTGCGCTCTGTCGCAGCTACAACAAGCCGTCTTAGCCTCACAGTCCTCTGCTTTAGCTACGTGTGGGCTTCACTGATCTTCGCTATCCCCCTTCTGTGCGCAGTCCTTATCGAGCTCTACTTCCTCATGCCTCTACACGCATGGATGGGTCCCAGTGACCCGCACGTCATCCATCTCATTCAAGACTGGACACTGGGCTTTCTCTACTCTCGCCTGGCCGCGCGCCTCCTCTTTGCCAACCGCAACACCAGGCCTGCACAAGCGTTTAATCAGGTCATTCAACGGGGATATCTCCACCCCAACGCCAGAATTGCAACTCGCTGCTTCGTGCTCCCTGTCCTCGCGCTATTTACCATCGCCATCGCCGTTCCTGCTTCCGTAGCTTGGATCTCGACGCATGTGTTCCACCGTGGCGCAAGTGAGGCGATGAAAAATCAGATCTGGCGCTACAGCTTCCCGGCTGTCGGATTAGCTCTTGCGTTCATGTTTGCAGGCAGGGTGCTGGCGAGGATCGTCACAAGATGGAGACTGGTTGTTCGCGACGAAGTGTACCTTATTGGAGAGAGGCTGCACAACTTCGGTGAGAAGAGGGCGCCTCAGACGAGGCAGGATGTGGTCGTGCAGACAGCCGGACCGAGTGGCGCGGCTGCACAGGCACCACCTGTGGTTGTGGCGTAGTATGTAATAGAGCATAGTGCACATTTTCCTTTGCATTCGTGGCGTTAGGGAAGGATACCCATACTTTTGGCATGACATTCCTTTGTACCTATTCTCACTCCTCTCTATAGTCAGTAAACCTATGTAATCATTCCTTGCAACGATGAAATGCTGTGTATCACTCATTTTGAATGGCATGCCAAGGTCCAGGAAAAAGTAAGCAACCGGCCTCCACGGTGGATCATCAGCTTGAACATCTCCCATTAACGCGTTTGCTGACCACCCTCAGTTATCACATACAACGTCACACAAAGCGTCGCAATCTCACTTTTGCACAACCGAATAGTATGAACTGAATTTGTAGTACTCATACACAACACAAGCGCTCTACCCACGCATGCATTCGCATCGCCTTACAAAGAGCCATGCTGACAAAATAAAGACACAAAAGCCGCGCCATCGAATCTCTCGTTGGAGTGAATAAGCGGGGAAGGACTGGATATCTAATACGCCAAACGCCGTGCGTGCCGAAGGGGGGAGCCGAAGATGAGAAGAAAAATTATGCTGTGCTTATATCCACGTCAGATAGGATGCGGCAGCTAGCAGGAGTGGTACTGCAATTGATGCGTAGCTGTTTACGACCATGTTGTGCGGCGCGGGCGAGCTAGTTGTTGCGTAAACAATTTGGAAGCCGATTTCTTCGCCGGGCTGAGTGCTGTTGAAGCAATTTGTCGAGTTTACTTCGGGGACGTCTTCGGGCTCGGCGAATGTTATGTCTGCGCACTGAGGTTTTGTTAGTAATGATCTCGGGTGGGGTTTCTCTCGAATTCACTTACGTTGTAAAGAGCGGCGCCGTGCTGTGCTAGTTCGATAACCTGGATTGTCGCATTGTCGCCAACCTTTGGTGTATAGTTCGCTGGTAATGGGACTTGGGGGAGACAGAAAGTGCCGTCGTATTGCTGGTTGGAAGGTCCGGTGATCTGGAAGACGCCGACCATGCTATGCGAGTAGTTGAGTGGCTCGGTCTCGTAACCCATGTTGATATAGAATTGTGCGTTTGCGTGACCGGGGAACCATCCTGGCTGAATAGATACAGCGCCTCCTTTCAACGGCCACTTGGTGCGGTTCGTCGAAGTTGGCATGCCACCGCCTGGAGAACGTTAGCCTCTCGTTAAGATGTGCCAAGATAGAGTCACACACATGGGTACATCCATTGCATTCCGTAAGGGAAGCCGTAGGTCCCATTGTCGTAGTTGATTCCCAGTGATCCGGAAACAATGGCCGGATCAGTCGGCGACGCTGTTCCGTTGGTATGAATATTGTTTCCTCTCCATCCGGGGTACACGATAACGGTATGCGCCGCAGCAAGGGACGACCAGCTAGCAACGAGGTAGACGAGCTCGGTGAAACGGAACATGTTGGCGATTCCAAGGGACTGTATGTCGGATCAATGCAAGTTCCCTTCTCTTTTGTATGCGGTGCACGGTTCAAATGTCGAAAGTCGCGAGGCAAGCCCAACAGCGTGCGGTGGCGGGGGCATCAGCACTTATGGGACCTCGCGGCCACGCCTTGTGTGACAACGGCTCATTCGAGAATGCGAACGCCTCAAGCGAATGGGACACTACTCAGGATCCGCTGCATCTGCGTCCGCTGGCTGGCCAGGCATTGCATGTCATCCGCTCTGTCGGCCATCGTGAGCAGACTTGCACGAATAGGCTTTTGGGTAGCATATTGGCTTGACAGGGGAGCTCAACCAACGAGCGGCGGGATGCACCTCGCGCTCCCGCCCCCAAGACGGCCGGGCCAGGTAGCGCACGCTGAGAAAGATGGAGGTGTGCCATCTGATTCGCCAAGTTTGTGTGATGGGCTTGCGGCCTCTGCAGGTCGATTGGTAGCCGGGTCTGGTCTGTGCCTAAGCGCCCAACTCCACTCTCAAGTCAGGTCGAAAACGTGGATCACCTTGTGCATTTCGAGGAGGAAGAAGCCATCGCGCGCGACTCGGTACGTGATAGTGTGATCAAAGCATGACTCTGTGAGAGTTGGCGCGTTGATGGACTGCAATTTCTTCAGGTGTTGGATCCAGCTCGAACAGACCGCCAATGCATCCTTGACGACCATCGTTGCGCGTTCATGGGCAACACAAGGTCATAGTCAGCAGGCTGCTTATGATGGTGTTATCACACAGCAGGGAAGGGCCTCATAGCAGAATCTGTGTGGCGAATTCGACTGCGAGGGGCGTTGGAGGATGCTGTGTTGTATGCAGCATCGTAGTGAGGCTGTTGGGTGATGTCTGCTTGGGAAGACTTCTGGATGCAGGCGCAAGCGAGCCCGTTGCGGCAAACCCTTATTCTCACACTTGGCAGAAGATGTGTGCCTCTAATCCCTCTCTTGCATGTTGGCTGCAACAAGCACGTTCGAAGAAGATTCGAGTGGGGCCGGACCTTGCCACGGCGGCAGTGGAGCTGTCAGTCGCAGGAGCCAAAAAGGTAAACTCTCATTCTGGCTCAGAACCAGATCTCCCCAGACACAGCAAGAAGAACTGCTATCCTAGACGCTAGGAGAGTCGCACCATCATCACCATGATGAGTCGGAAATGTGCTTCGCGAGAGTACAACTTTGTTAGGTATGCTCGCAGGCCTTCTCTGGCTATTGCTAGTGTATACTGCGCACTGAATCTATGTAAATAGCTAAAAGTATCAACACCGAGTCATACTTGCCGCCTTTCCGACCGATTACCAATCTTCGAATCTTGACCACCATTGGTCCATATGCCAGCATCCAATCCAAGTATTGTGTCTGATCCTTGCGGCTTCCCCTGCACATCACTAGCACCGGTCACTCCATGCCTTCTTTTTGTTGTCTTCAGTTCTGCCCTCTCTTTCTCCATCGTTTCCACCCAGTGTACTGCCGCTCCATGTAAGTCTGCTTCATCAAAGCCCAGGTATGTTGCTGCTGTTACATCTGAGTTACGCCTACGGAATGGCCCTCACCGTCTCTTATGCTTAGTGCATAGAAGTGTAATGATAAGAACTAAAATGCTTACTGACACGCCGACCCCAGCCGATGCTCTGTATTACCCCAGCCTATGCTCCAGATGGGCTTTGGCTGGCGGTTCAAATTCGTTGCATGCTGTCCAATTTGAAGTGCTCACAATAAGTGAGAGTATCGGATTCTGACCAGTCCATGGCCGAACCTTGCTCAAGGCAAAGCTCGCGCTGGACAACTCTGCAATCATGTGTGTCGCCGATAATGTATATACTGGCCGCTGGCTTCAATAGAACATAGCAGGTATCTTAATCCGCAAGTGAACAGGTGGCATGCTGTTCGAAGACTGTGTATGGCAGTGTGGAGTTCTTGACGCTTCCATTTGACCTCGAAGAAATGAGTTAAAATACAACAGTTTCGGTCTGCTACAAAGTTCTCGCTCGTGCGGTCCCACCTTTAGTATACAATTGTGTACTCTCGTTCCATGTTAAGTTGGAATTTTATTGGAACACATCACAGGCATATTGTGGCAGCCTAAATTGCCAGATCGACATACAAGGAAAGCGATGAGTGGATAGACAAAGGCGCATCTCCAGAAAGACCACCCAATTGAGTCAAACATCACGCTTTGACCAGATATGATGGTGATAGGAACCAAATTTATTGAGATTCGAAATCGATCCGAGCTTGTGGTAATCTTGGTCCACCTGTAGCACATTCCTGTCATCCCCTCGAGCAGCGTCAAATCCACCTAGTATCAGACTTGGTGATGTTCTGTTCATAGCATAGCAACCGGCAGAATTGCCGAAAGAAACGCTTGCGCTCTGATTCACGCTGCGATAGCTTGAAAAGAACGTCTCACCACGGCTCTATGGTCTAGAGCCCGTTTGGATGGCCGTATTCGACAAGCCGAACAAGGCCACAAAGAAGTCTTGTGAAACAATTCCAACAAGAGTTCGTTTCGCTAGAACAATTGAACCGGCACTACTTGGTCCTAGACCCACGTTATGCAGACCATACGGTTGTTCATAAGAAACATCAATGGTCGTTGTGTGGCCGACAAGATGCAGGTGTTTCAAGCCTAACATTTTCCTACTTTCAGGAATTGGTTAGGATGGTATACGCCTAGATTATCACAAGATGGAAGGAGTATTGTATAGAGCACCGACGCTGCGCACACTGAGAGATCAGTACAGACATGTTTCTTATGGAATCAACACTTGCCCGTGGTAACGACGTCCCACTACATATGTATCTGGGATTGAATAGATATAGCAATACTGGCGGATCTCACACGTACAGTATTCCGTTGCAACATTCTATGGATATGCTCTTTCCCCTGCCTACACAGTTGTAATGGTACCTTCCGCTTGTTGCTTAAGCAAGCTCTTCTTGCAGTTCCTTGTGCGGGTGTTGTACACAGTCTGAGTGCCTACATATTATCACGACGTAGGATCATCACTAGTAATGTTTAATGTTAAGTGCATTTGAGAGGCAATCTTCGTCACTATTCAAGAAGTTAGCCTCCCAGCCTTCTTCGCATAAGGCGCAATATTACATTCAAAACTTACGTGCTTTGTCATGGTCATATGAGTAGTGACGACCTATTACTATCATACACGCATGAGAGACGAGAAGAAACATAGCTCCGTGTATGGCTTGACTATGCATCGTGTACCTCTGCTGTATCAAAAAGCATTACGAAATACCTGATGTGCTGATGGCGTCCAACGATGTAAAAGCGAGAGAGAAAACGTCCATGGTAGCAAACATGATTGCATAACATGGGTTCACCCCGGCATTTTGTGCGCTGGTAATGTGACTTGATAAGAGCCGCGTGAATTGCTGCGCTTGCTGTAGACGCTGATTACAACGACAGCTGGGCCTTGGATGTGGTAGCCACGGAGACTACGTTGTTGAGCGAGAAGTCGTCTGTGCAGTGATGACGTACACAGTCAGTGGGGGTTGTGTCTACTCATTGGAAGGATATTTTCTATATGGTCAAGTTCTCGAAAGTCTCTGCTGTCGAAATGATTCTGTGTTAACATGTGTATATCTCACCACCTCGTCTCATCTCGTGTGAGAGATCTCACGGAGTTCCACGTTTACTTTGATTCTTACGTTACTGAGATCACGGTTCGGATTTATCGAGTGTTGCGTGAGAAGGTAGACCTGTAGCACAGTAAGAGGGTATCAGATGCGAGGTCTTTCCTGTCGACTATAGCCAGATGTTTATGCGTAAAGATCGAAGATTTAGATAGATGGCGACCACGTTAACGCAGGTGACGTACAACCTTATGCTGGCTGGGCGAAGGGATGAAGCTGCAGGTGGTCTCAATTACATGTGGCAGACTGAGGGGTGGTTGGTCCTTGCCACTTTGTATCTCGTGTTTGTGCGACTCCAACGCATGCGAGTTCTTGTTGGACGTGACAGCGATATTGGGGGCTGGACTTCAGCATGGACAGACAAGGAACACAGCTCACGTATGCCACTCGGTGCTGTCGATTACGAGTGGGTGGAACATCAGCAGCGCATAGACGGTCGAGATGCGCGGTTGTTTCTTAGGTAGTCACCGGCGGGTGCACTAGGTGTATTGGCAGGTGGAACCACGGTTCACGACTATCTAGACGTGTGTCTTGCTGAGCATGGCAATGGCAGCAGAGCGGGGCTTGTTTCAGCGCTCAGCTAGCACAGGGTGAGACGAGCAGTGAGACTCGGGGGTGATATAGCGATGATACAGTTGGAATGTGGTGGAGCGAGTGCAGGCCACAGACAGGTTGTGTTGGCGGTTCAACAGGTCCAAGGCCCAGCGTGCCGACGAGGCGTAACGGTGAGAGCTACTCCTGCATGCATCGGAGATTACCCGACAAGCGCGAACTGCTGCACGGGGAAGGCGCAAGATGCCCCTTTTGTTCCCCATGTACTGGGACCATATACGTTTTGTCGCGTCTCAATGCTCTTCCGTTCTCCAGACGCTCTGCTGTTAGCACTGAGCCGCCGCTCTCCACCAACACAGCGTTTGCCTGCCCACCGCTGGTTGTGTGCGCCGCAGTCTCAGACCCGCCGCCTCTTACGCGCCCTTTCATTTCGCGGGGCCGCCATCATCTCCGGGAACGAATCCCCTCATGAGAGCTAGCTGCGCCTCTCGCCGCAATGAGGGATGGTGATGCTGCTGCAGACCTCGCTGGCAACGCCCTGGTCGCAACCACCTCCGACCCCAGCGCACATCACACAGGCTCGACATGCCCACCCTCGACCGCAGCGAACCCCCCGCTGAAGGGCCCCACCACGCGCGGATGGCTCAACAGCGTGCGCCGACCGCGAACGAGCCCAGGGCCTCGAGCCTCAGCTCTGCGGCGAACCCAGGTGCTGGCTGACGGCGACGACCGCAGAGACTCGGCACTGACATCGTCCAACTGCACTGCAACGAGCATCGAGCCCTCCTCGCCCACCACTCTGCGCAGGACCCCAAGTCTGCCTGCCATTATAGTGCAGGACGAACATGCAGCGGACTCGTGCACTCAATCGCCGCGCTACTCGCTTGACTCGGACGCGCATGGTCAATCCCCTTTCCAGGGCATTGACATGGTTATACCCACCGGCAGCTTCGAAGACTTCACCTCGCCCACCCACATATCCTTTTCAAAGCGTGGCAGCATGATGTTGGGCGGCAAGAAGGCAAACAGGCGCAGCAAGCAGATCAACTTGGTCTTGGAACGCGCAAATGCACCCACATCAGCGCCCAGCACCCCGCCAAAGCAACAGCAGCAAGAGCCGCAATCCGACCGACAGGAGCTCTCACCGCCGACCGCAACACTCCGCACAAACTACCTTTCGCCCGCACCGCGCCCGTCCTCGCGATGGTCGGCGCGTGCCAGAGCTGGACATCGAGTGCTCTCGGCAGACGAGATGATGTTGTCGCGCAAAGTGCGCTCTATGTATCAACATGGCAATGAGAGTGACGTCAACTGGGACGAGGACACGAGCAGCATGCCAGACACTTCAGTCGAAAGCAGCATAACCTCCAACAACCTGCCGAACGAATCTTCCCTTACCGTGAATCGCAAGCGTGACGACGCAAGCTCCTTCGTAAGCTCTAGAGGGGAAGACCAAATACCCAAGGAGCCCACTGAGACAGCAGGAGGACTTGAAGATTGGGCTGACCTTGACGGGGCCGAGGTGGACAGATACGGTTTCATTGTCGCCAAAAAGCCTGGCTCTCGTGAAGGTGCGAACGGAGAGACGTCAGACGGTCCTGATGAGCCTCGCATTCAACGAGTCTCAACGGCCCTGCAGCTCGTAGCAGAAGAGCCACGACACAGAGGTATTGGGCGCAGCGTGTCTCGAGCTCGATCATCCAAGTCTGCCGGCCCGGGGGGATCTCCACCTAAGCGACGTGTATCGCAAAGATCAACAAAGCAGGCCAGATCGATCTTCTCCAACAGGACCGCAGGAACAAGGACGTCCCATCACCCTCTGCGCCAGGCTACAAACAGGCTCCCCCACAACAGAGACCGTCGATTGTTAGAGGAGGCAAGTGACATGCTGAAGCTGCCGCCAGGCCTGGCACAGGTTGCCGAAAAAAGAGAGGGCGGCAAGATGGCCCGATCGATGAGAGCAAAAGAGATTCGAAGAGACGAGAAATGGCGAGCAATGGCCAAGATAGTGCGTACTGGCACAGTGAAGGGAGGTGGCATGCTGTTCGAGTTCGACACTAAAGACCCAAGATTGGTTACGCGCACATGGAAAGGAATCCCAGACCGCTGGAGGGCAACGGCGTGGTATTCATTCCTTGCTGAGAGTGCCAAGAAGAAGCCAGATAGTCCTTCGGAAGAGGAGCTGATTGAATGTTTCTATGAGCTTCAAGCGGAGAGCTCTGCAGAAGATGTGCAGATCGACGTGGATGTACCCCGTACCATCAACAGACACATCATGTTCAGAAGGCGATATCGTGGAGGGTAAGTGATGGTTCTCGATTGATGAAAGATACACTAACATATGCCAAGTCAGCGCTTGCTGTTCCGCGTGCTCCACGCCATGTCCCTGTATCTGCCAGAGACAGGCTATGTTCAGGGCATGGCGCCTCTTGCTGCCACGTTGCTCTGCTACTACGAAGAAGACAGAGCCTTTGTGATGTTAGTCCGGCTGTGGATGCTTCGAGGCCTTGAGAGACTTTACGAATCTGGATTCTCCGGTTTGATGGAGGCTCTGGAAGACTTCGAAAAGAATTGGCTACGTGGAGGAGATGTAGCTAAGAAGCTGGTAAGTACAGTCTCGCCTACCATGTGGCTAAATGGAGGCTGATTGGTTTACACAGGATGAAATGGGCATTACCTCGACCGCCTGGGGTACCCGTTGGTACCTGACTTTGTTCAACTATTCTCTGCCGTTCCAGGCCCAGCTGCGTGTCTGGGACGTTTTCATGCTCCTAGGCGACGCCTCACATTCCAACGATCCAATGTCCAACTTCAGCGGGGATCTGGACGTATTACACGCTACATCTGCAGCACTAATCGATGCAACAAGGGAGATCCTGCTGGATTCAGACTTTGAAAACGGCATGAAGGTGTTGACATCCTGGATCCCTATCAACGACGAAGACCTCCTTATGCGCGTGGCAAGGACCGAGTACAAGCTGCGAAAGAAGCGAGCAAGTGCTTGAAGAAGGTTGGCGCTCCGATCATCTGGACTCGACCAGATTCATGGGAAGCGGGATCGGGAAGGTCAGTGGGGTGGCAGCCCACCACCCCCGCACATCCTTTCTTCTTCGAGCCACGGTCCACGGGTCAACGTCGATCTACTGAGATCAGTGGCTTGATGGCGTCGCGTGGTTCAACGTGGCTGTCACGTTTCTCCCTTTGAGGATCCGCACAACCTTGCTTTTCTGGTATGGTAGATGTCTGCCTAAGCCTTTGACGACTACCGTGTCGTGTGTGTTGCGTCAGTAGCGCAATACTACATGCACTCGTCGAACTTTCTTTGCTCTTCTGTTGCGCTGCAGCGGTTCACTGTCTTCCGGTGGCTGGTGCTCATTTTCCTCCTGTTTCTTTGGGCGCACACTGGGTGGTTCATGTCTCACGGCAGCTTCACGAGATACCTCTTCCTTTTTCTACACATCTACGGCACAGTCATGGTTGACGAACCAGGCAAACATAGTTAGACTTATAATCATAATCAATAATCGCATTCAAAGCGCGCATTCTAGATGTTTGGCGAAGGCTCCCGTGAACGCAGAAGCGACCATACTCGACAGAGCATCGCTTGCGACTCGCGGAAAGCAACAAGAGTGTGCAGCCGCACGGAACGGCATATCAGGCGTCCAACTCGAGGAAATTGATCAGATCTGACAAAGACGGGTCGTTCAATCTGGACACAGACCTGCGTTGCCCTTGCCTGGCGTTTGAGCATGATCGACAGCGCGCGGGCGCCCTTGCGGTAAAATGCCAGCCGGACGGTCGTCTACGGCGCGCGCTCTAGCACTTTGGGCTTTGCGTCCGTTGTTCCCGCAAACTGCCTTTGGTGTGAACCATTGCTTTCCCCGCTCAAATGCGTTAAAGATCGGCAGCCGATCGGCATACATGCACTTCGCAAAAGAGGGAAGACACAGCATGTCTGTGTTTTTTGGAGGCACATTTGGCGAACGCCCAGCTTGGATGCTGGAGCTAAGTTTGGCTCGAAGGATGGTTAGGCGAACACGGGAGCCACGTTGCGCTCGCGTGAAGGAAAGCTTTTCTGGCATGGCTGGTAGGGATGGGAAACACTGTGTTGGGAAGGGATGAGCAGTGGCGCTTGCGTGGTTTCTGCTCGGTATGTTGTGTGTGGTGAGTGTGAAGGTGCAGGATCTTAGGGTGCCGCGCCTGTTGGTGTGCAGTATCTGGAGGCGTCATTAACGGCTTCGAGATGCTGTCTGGGCAGGCCGGGGACTATGCAGCGCGCTTATGATTCGGCAGAGGCGGATACGGTAATCGCTAGATTGTCCATTGTGTAGAGTACGCGTGGATAGTGTGAACGCGTGGATAGTACCACTCGAAGTAAGAATAGAAGTGCTTTGCCAATTGCAGGTCGTCGACTTCGGGGGTACAGTAGGAGAAAGGCCTCGGCCAAAGACCAAGAGAAGAACTCCTTACTGACTTGAAACTGGTATTTGCAGAACAAGCCAACGGAGCGTACTCCGTTGCGGTGAAAGTGTAGAGCACGTGTCAGGGCTGAGTATTGGCCAATAGCTGAGTTCAGTGTCTGATTCGACATTCCAGGTACCATAAAGCTCCGATACTATTGGGAGGCAATTATTGTGACCGTCGATCTAGATTGCGTGCGGTGTCCAGCTTCTTCTACGCGGTGAATTGACATTACAAGCACGAAGGCGGTGAGGTGGCTCATTTGAGGCATACGCAATGCAATATCAGCATACTCGGCATCTTCCATGTCAGTACACGCATAATACAGCGAGAACGATTGGGCACAGTCGGGATGTAGCCTTCCTTCCCAGAGGTTTGGCCCAAACGGGCGTTGGAGGCACGGCCTCACGGGGAAGCAGCGATGCTGCCGAATTGAGTACTTCGAATGACGCTTCAGTGGCGAACTCGGGTGCTCTTGCCTCACTAATATTTGCCCCTCTCAGTTCACCGCGTAAGACCAACAGCCAACGTTGCGGGTCCTAGATAAAACATTTTTACGGATGAATGAGTAACATTCGGCTTCACCGAGCGCAACATGCGTGATCATGTTGTGTTGTCGTGGGTCAAACAACCGATCTGAAGTCAGTCCACGCTGATCTATGGTCTGACTTTTCAGGGTGAGGCGAGCGATCAGCAACGCGATGTCTCAATAGAGAGATGAAGGGAGAACATTTGCGAAGAAATCGCGGAGTGTCAGGCAGGATTGTGGAGAGGCAAGATGAGACGGACTGCAAGGTGAAGGCGGAGCCGGAGATGCCCTCATAGGTGGACCCATCTCGGCACACGCTTCTTCTGCCCTGCGTCGGTGTGCTAACCGTATTGGGAAGACCGCTACGACGCCAGATCGTCCGCTGTATTCGAGCTTGCGTACCCTATGCACGTCGTAGGCCTTACGCCTGCAGATGGTAGCAATGCCTATGCAGGAGTGTATCGGCTCCTCTTCTCCAGCGTCAGCGTAAGCAGGCCACATGTACCTCTGCGAAAGACTCTTTTCCGATACACCAAATTCACCATAAACAGTCCATTCCACTAATGCACGGCGGATCCATGATGCATGGCTACTTCCGCTCTACGTTCGCTACTGCAAGCCGCGTCCAGTCTATGCTATGGTCAACTTGGCAACCTAACTGTAGCAAGGCCCTCAGGCAGCCAGTTCATTCGACCGTCATGTCACAAAGACAGTCCGTTCTGTTCGTGGCGGACGCCAGTCAGCCACAGGGTACTCGAAAGCCTCATCTGAGTTCGCTTGGATCAAATCGTATCGCGGCTGCAACACGCACATGCATTCAGCCGCAGATCAGATATGAGACGACCTGACTTGTGCGCGTGGATGTCCTTCCCTCCAATGAACCGTACGCGTCTAAATACACTGCAGCTGCATAGTCATCGGTATCCTGACCTGACTGCAGCCCCCAGATGCGGAAATTCCACTAGTATGCAGTTTCCGGATCAGGGCCCCATTAAGCCCAGCATGTTTGCTGCTATTGTACGTACGCGCTCAATGGCCAGTGCTCTCAATACGGCGAACGAAATCTCCCTGTGAGATCCTTCGCCTTCTTTCGGGTGCCTGGAAGTTTCACATTGATCCGCAGAAGCATCAGATCTGGCAAGGCTCAAAGCGCCGACGGAAATTTACTGCTTGGTCGATTTCTGATGCCAGCTGTTCGGTGATTGCGCAAGACGTTCCTTAACGGGCCTAACAAAGGTTTGCGAGCCGGCGCAATGCTTGTAGTGGAGGCCATAAACTATCGGCCCTGGCGCACGCCTTTTGCGCAACGACCGCCACGAGGAAGGGGACGCGCAGAGTGAAGATCGTCGAGGCTGCTTGTCTCCCGGTAAGAACAGGCCCGATGTAACACATCTTGGTCCATGGAGTCGGTTCGTGATCGGTGGTGCTCTTATCGATTGGCCCTGCTGCCTGCCACGCTACGTCGATCCGGAGACAGTTCCTCCAGGCTTGTCGATGACAGGTTTTCGGCAAGGATTCTTGCTTTGCTCCCCGTGCTTTTTGACCAGCCGTTTACCCATGACGGCATGTGGATTACCTGATCGGGCACTATCCCAAAACGCAGAACAGGTCTTGCCAATGCGCGAGCCACGCTACATTTCCACCAACTCCCGCAGTTTCGTGTTGATGCACACAACGGGCAGACTTCATTTCATCCGAGCTCATTCGGTCCTCACACGGCTGGGTCCCGATAGCGGACGCGCCCCCTTCATTTCCCTTTGGGCAGCCTCATGCGAAGTCCACAGTCAACAGCGTCCGTGCCACAGAGCGACAATCTCCAAAAGAGTTGCGCTCGCTTCCTCCCGGACGTTTGACCCTGCTAGGTGCGTGCGCACGGTCAGAACTTCCAGACCACAGCCGATCAGTCCCGCTGTTCAGTCTTTGATGAGCCTTGTTTTCAGCCATGCTGTCCGGCTAAACCGCCTAGCTCATTCATTACGAATTCTAAACAGGATGCAATAGGTGCACTCGTCCATGATTCGTATGCATAACCTCAATTTCCAGAGAATTCGAAATCTGGAAGCTTGTATTATTTGGCCCTTCGCTAGGACCTTGCACCTGGAAGGTACAGCAAGGTTCCTGCTTAATCCCTTCGATATAGACATGCGTACTGCCATAGGAATGATGTTGTTCATGACCGTACAAACAGCTCAATCTCTTTGTGTGGAATGGAAGGACAATGACCAAAGGGATGTGACTTGGGAACTCACGGCACGTCCCTTGGGTTTCAGGCCTAAGGTATCATTAAACTACACTTGTAGCTGTTGCAAACTGTCTGCGCTTGGCCCACACGGCGGATGGTAGTCTGCGGCAAATCGTAGCGCCACACAGTGGGAACGATGGCCAGAGTTTGCAGGAGCCGGAAGCCATCTCCTGGGTCGTCAGATGGCGGGAATACAAGAACACAGACCACAGACGTAGCTGATTTCTTACTTGTCGTCAGCAGCTTCGATGCCAATGCATATCCTTGCAACGATTCTTTCCACTACCGCCCGCTTGACGCCACACGTCGGCTGCCCTTGACCTGCAGCGTACCCTCCTGTCTTGCTGCTGTCAGGTATTGCAACCATCATCCTCGCTGGTTGGTTCAATTGTAGCCGGCCATCTTCCCTTCTTGTACATTCGTTCCTAAGCTTCCCCACCATAGCCCACCCGATTTCGCCTTCGTTATTAACCCTACCGACCTGGACCTGATCGCCACGCCCGCCCACGCGAGCTCTGCTTGGCTGCGATCATCGTTGCAGCTACCCTCCCTGTCGCACTTCCAAGCTCTTCGTCGCCCTACTTTAGGCACGAATCACAGAAGAGCTTTCTGCCTGTATACGTTAAGCCTAGAACTTAGGGTAACGGCCGCTGTGCTCTGGGCCATAAGTGGTCGTTGCTCCCGTGAATACGCTTTCCCAATAAGTATGTACGCTGTTTCCATCTCTTTTGAGATTTTCGAAATTTGACGCCTCCCAATCGCTCATTTCGATGTCGAGTACTTTTCACAGCCTCTTCCGCCAGGGCTCCACTCTTCATGATGCTCACACTCTCTAAGCCAGCGAAGTGGGATTTCGACGTCAAAACCCATGACTATCCTCCATCCTTCCCTACCTCTACCACCTTTCGACGTTCACCACAGCTCAACGGCGGGCCATCACCCCCCCACTCAGCCGGGCTCAACTACGCCATGAGCACATCCCATCGTGGACTTCCTCCACCATCGGCAATGACATTGCCTGAACCTGGACGTGGTCCTCCGCCAATCCAGTCTTCATCAGCTCTAGGCGCATTGCCGCCGGCACCAGCTCAATGGCAAGGCTCAGAGGACGGAATGAAGAACTGGCTGGCTGCCAAAGCTGAGGAAGAGAAGAGGAAGCAAGAGGAGGAGAAAACTCGCCAAGAAAATCTGAAGTTGGAGCAGCGAAAGATCGAACATTCGATGCTTCGGGAGTCGATGCAGGGTGGGATCCCGCCGCACCTAGTGCCCATAATATTTGCTGGAATTGGGGGAGGGAATCTCGCCAACATTAGTGCCGAATGGATCCAGCAATATACTGCTCAAGTGCAAGCTGCACATCAACAAGCGCAAGTCCAGACACAAGCTCAGGTATCTCCCGATTTGCGCAGAGAACCAAGGCTTCTAGGCCAGCAGCCTCAAACAGCGTACGCTGTACAACCTCCGGTATCACAAACGATCCTTCCACCGACCGCAGTCTTGCCAGGCCAGCCTCTATCAACACAACCACAAGCTTTCTCTGGGGATAGAGCAGCCCCAGTTCCCGGGCTTGCCGGTCAGCCCACATCTGCTCCTCGCTCGCTTCACCAGTCGCAATTACCAAAGCTCACCACAAACGAAATGCATATACAGCAGCCGCCATCTGCACAGGCTGGCGCGCAGCAACTGCAACAGACGCAGAACGCACAAGAGCAATCTTCGCCCTCTATTTACTTCCATCATTGGGTGCCTCCGACATCGCAACAGGAGAAGAACACAAGCGGCAATCCGCCCGCGACGCCCTCAGGTAAATACAAATCTTCGCCCTCTGCCTCATACCAATCCCGTCAACGTGCGGCGTCTCATGCGTCTGACCGTGAGTACCTCAGCTCCCCCAAAAAGCGGAAGGCCCAAGGCCCTCACGCAGCGGCTCCACCCCCAACATCGGCACCGCAGTCCTATACATCACCGTCCTTCTCACATGTATCGACGTCATCGACATCAACGCCCGGACGACGAGGTCACGCACGAGCCCGTTCAGATGCATCTGCACGAGGTACAGAGGGTTCTGTGAGTCGTCGCGGTACAGTGTCTAGTCTGTCGCATGAGACACGCCAGAGTGACATTCAAGATCCGCCCAGAGCGTCAGAAGACAGCCGTTCGCACGCCCCAGACGCGCCTCATGGCACTCCACCCCATCAAAGCGCTTCGCGAGACCATGTTCAGCAATCTCCAGCATCAAATGTCGGATTGGGACAGCCTGAAACATCCAAATACGAGATGCATCAGCAATGGAGTCGTGGCTATCACCCATATCCCAAACGGGAAGCTGATCATTAGGCCGAAATTTAGAGTTCAACCGTTACGCTGCCATGCCGCTTTCTTGGTGGATAAGGAAACAGTCTCACGCGAGTTGACGGTAGGAACGGCATTCGTCGCACGTCATCTGGATGGGGAGACGCCACAACCAATCTCATGTTCGCAGTCTCGAACTTGCAAGCATGTCAAGCGAAATGAGCTCCACAGGCACCGCACCCAGAGCCCCCTCATCTTGAACTCGCGCGCACGGTCTCCACCCCACCAAAGTACAACCTCTCATCTCTTGAGATTACAGTGCAATGTCGTTTACAAGATCCGCAGCTCCACCAGTGGGCAAGATCGAGCGTGCGGCTTACCTGTCTAATCGCCTTCCCGTCATTACTCGCGGGCCCTACCCGCTTCTAGCAGGGGTTCCGATCCGATACTGCATCTGCTCGGCGCCCTCGCACTCGGATCCTTCGTCTGATGCTGTTGGCACTGCCCACTTCCCACTATCGATCTTGCTATGTCGTAAGGTTACATGATCTCATTCATGCAAGTCCATGGCAGAGTGTTAGCACGCATGGGGTCTGACATCTTTCGCATCCCCGCCTCTGTCCGGCTGGCACAGTCGCCACGCGCTTTGAGGTTCCTCGTCAGCCGCTACGCAATCATGCATTCCTACAAGCTTCGAGACTTGTACTTTGCGCTGGGAGAATCGATCAGTATGCTCCTGCAAAACTGTCACCCCGACGCAGCAGCTTGCTAGTCTCCTGTGGCTCACCATCATGCCGTCAACCCGGGTTGTGCAGGCCCATTCGGCCCGTCTCCATATCCTGTGGTGTCGAGTCCCGACTGCGATTTTCAGCTGTGATAAGGGTGCTAACGGGTCGTCACATGTCTGACTGCATTCTCGGCACCCGTTTCTGGGCTCAACTTGGCATGCGGTGCTGCAACATAACGGCTTTCGACTTCACACTGTTTAGGCGCTCTGTCTCGGACCTGGCCCTGTTCTGCACTCGACGTTTCGGATTCCTCGATATCGACGAGTTCCTTCAATCTGTTTGGCCAGTTTACTATGGATTGGTCCCAATGGCATCAACTGCTTGACTCAATACGGTATCTAGTATACCCGGCACAACTGTACATTCTCCACTGCATCAAGACCAGAGTGCGGGTCTCAGGCGCTTATTCTTTTCTACTCAATGGCGGTGCATAGCATGCTTATGCTGGTTTTTCTTCACTTCATCTTCCCTTATGGACCTCTCTGTTGGCTGTAAATTGCTCATCGTATACCCCAGTTCCCATGTTTGATTGGTTTTGTTTTGGACAGGCAGGTTGACTGTCTTGCATCTGTCCTTTCGGCTCTGCATGGTTTTCCTTTAGACATAGTATTGTATATAACCTTGGATTTGGATTGGACAAAGAGCGGTCACCTAGATTACGGGGCCGATGTATGGAGTTGGGCTCGCAGTGAAGGTCGCCGTGGACCCGCTGCTTGTGTATATCACGGTTTTCGGAACACATGCAGGATACAATCTAAAGAGCATGCATGATGGCTGGCTCGATGGGATTCCGCTTGCTAGAGCGATGTACCCACCCGTGCCAGCGCATCCTGTCTTGCCGTTACACGCACTCAGAATTTCATCCTCGGACTTCGCTTCGCATATCAGGCCCTCCAACTTTGTACCAGGTTCCGTTTCAACGTACGTCTCGTCGTTGAATGCAGTGTTGTGGGTTCTGGCGCGTAGTGAGGTCTGCTTGACAAAATGATTGGGTTGGCGCCATACCCGGCGCCCCTTAGCAGCGGTAAAACACCAAATCCTACGAAATGTGCCGCGGGCTGGTTCTCGTGCGAGTGAGGCTGCCTGTGCGGTGTGATAAGTGTATAGTGTGTGACAGACCCAAAAGACGGGATTGTGGTCGGGTTGGTAGTGCAGTGACAGGATGTCGGGAAAAAGCAAGCAGCGTCGAGTCATTCGAGATTGGAATGTCAAGTCCGAGGGACCCGCGGGCGGGAACAATCGGTTAGAGGAATCGCCTCCTATGTACCTCACTTCACTTTGCTTTTATCTTTCATAGAGCTTGACCACAACAATGAAGGCTCGAAGCTCCATAGTCCAGGGCTGCGCCACGAGGCGGGGCAGATGTGGCTGGTGATTGCCCCGCGGTTGGCCGAGTTGGCAGGCACGAGCTGTTACTCGCCGCATGGTTAACAACTTGGTCGCTGCCTGACCGAACCTCTTTCACCTCAAATCCACAACCTCTCTCTTTCCCACCACTACCGTACTCTCCACCCATAACTCTACTTCAGGAGCGCCACTAGTCGCCACACAGTACCCGTACTTGAAGTCATATACAACATCACCTTGAGGATCACGGTACAGAAGTCAACATGCAGATCAAGTCAGTCGACAAGAACCGAACAACATCAGCTTTAGGTGGTTGACACGGACGTTCGCTGACATATTGACAGAGTACGAACCCTCACCGGTAAGGAGATCGAGCTCGACATCGAACCTGACTACAAGGTACGCCACCTTCCGCCGCCCCCCTTTCCATCCGCATTCCATATGGAGCCTGCGCAGCTTCTTCGACCCACGCGCAAAGGCTCAATCGCAAGCGGCGACGGAGCCAAAAGCTGACAACAATTAGGTTTCGAGGATAAAGGAGCGCGTTGAGGAGAAAGAGGGTATTCCGCCGGCACAGCAGCGCTTGATCTACGGAGGCAAGCAGATGTATGTCTATTCTACACGTAGGAAAGAGGAAGGAGATTAACATGTGAATGCAGGGCCGACGACAAGACTGCGGCAGACTACCAGCTCGAGGGCGGTGCAACGCTTCATTTAGTCCTTGCCCTCCGTGGTGGCTGCTGAGTTCTTTCCCACCGTTCTTGAGCACCTTGGACGACCTGGCATACGCCACCGTACACTAGCTCGGCTGTCGCCGACATACTGGCTACAGAGCTCCTGCAGAAATGGTTGAGGGTAGACTCTCTGGATAGGCTGAGATTTATCCACGGCCCTCGGGCACGATCACGCATTCGGCTGTATAGACTTCATCCTTGAGGTTGCACAGCAACGTCAAACATAGACACAGTAGTCGATTCGAATTTGATTGGCGATTTGCAGGTCCACTACTTGACTTGCCATGCTTTGTGTTCGTGTTGGCTAACTCGACCGGCCAAGAATGTTAGTGTGAACGTCTAACAGCCATGTGCTGATCTTCAACTCTAGATTTTCTGTTTGAAGCTGTACGGCGTCCCAAGCACTTATGCTATTACACTGTCTACTCATTGGTCATCTACAAATTAAACCCGAACCCAAAGCTCTGATCGCCCTGGAAACCTCCATCAAAGATGCCTATCCCCGCCGTGACCAAGCTATCAAACTGGCCCCAGCTGGTCAGATCTGCCATATTTGACGGTAAATAGCTAGAATTAAACATCGTACTATCCGGCGTCTGTGGCACATTCCCATTGCCATAGAACGAAGCAGCCATGTCCGGACTTGCCGCACTCTGAGACATTGTCTCCGGCATCGCCAGCACTGCCGAATTATTTCTAGTATGTTCCACAGCCCCGGATCCAGGTATAGGCAAGGGTTCTGCACCTGCAATGGCAGACGCAGACCGGTTTTGCTGGTTTGTCTGGCGCACGGCTTCGAGTCGTAACTCCTCGAGTACCACGCAGTAGCGTCGCGCCAGACAGTCTGTCTCACTGATGCTTTCTAGTTGGCGCTGACACTTCTGGCCAGCTGCGAAGTAGTCCTCGCACTGGCCGGCCGGCGACAACAGGTGTTGCCGGATGCGGTATATGTACAAGACGACGACGCCGCAGAAAGCGTAGTACTGGGTAAACCAGAAAGCGCGGAAGAGGTTGGACGAAGTGAAGACATCGTCGACGACGCGAACTATGTTCATCGCGGCGTCGAGGCAGCTTGCAATGTTTGCGCTTGTGTCTGCAGGTGCTTGGTAGCTTGGGTGGCTTCTGATGCCTGTGAGGTTTGCAAAGTTGGAGAGGAGGAACGGTCGGTGGATCAGGAGCATGGCGTGGTAGTATGCCAGGTTCAGTACGCCCCGCTGGCGCTGGTATATGGGTATCAGTAGGGAAGATTCGATGCCTGCGGCGTCGAGGAAGGGCCCCAGTGACTCTCTCCATCTGTCTAGGTCCTTGGTGTATTTCGCGCTGAGCTCGATGCGGAGGGCAAGTGATGGAGGGCGAATAGGATACAAATCGCGTAGGACAAGGGATACGATGCGTGTGAGTCTGCTTCGCATTAGCTAGTGCAACAATCTGGGGTAAATTGGCCCTACTTGATGTGTTCCACAGGCGCCATCATGTGCGACGGCGACTTAGAGTTTGACGGTGATATATACTGTGGGTGTAGATCAGAGTCATTGACTACTGTCGGTAGCTCTTGATCAATGTCCTCATCCTTGAACGTCCGTGGTCGTCCCAGAGCAGCGGAGAGATACTTGTCGAGTGAGTATGCAACCCAGAACGTCCGCCGTCTGCTTTCCAGCTCGACATAATCGATCGTAGCCGAGGGATCGTATCGTCTCCCACGGTTCAGCCCTATGGCGAGGGCAAGGTGCGATGTAGTTCCGAAGAGAGACCAGCAGTGATTGATGCGTGATTGTGTGAGGAGGTAGAAGCATTGTAGCAGGCGCGCTTGCACACTGGCTAATCGGACAGCACCACGCTCCTTCGAGAGCTGATGTTCGGCTGCAAAGAAGTAACGTGCACTGTTTTCCTGAGTTGTACTGCCGGGGGGCATATACGCTTGTGCCTGTGCAAAGACGATCAGAAGCAGTGCGGTCTTTGCAGCTGCGTCCTCCTTCGCGTGCATGTCGCCCTGTGTCTCGTAGAACTCATGTACCCACTTCTCAATAGTGGGCCTGTGAATGAAACGATGCGTTGGAGCAGCATAGTCAAAGTACCTTTCCACCAGTCGCTGTGCATCGGGCTTGGGTGGCAGGACGAAGAAAGTTGGATCAAAATCTGCCAGTGGCGAGTCTCCCCATGCGAATATAGAAGAGTCTAGCGATGTCGGCGTATTCTGATGTAAGCGCTTTTGGATGCGGATCAAGAAAGAGACTCCGGAAGAAGAGCCGACATAATGTCCTTGTGAGTCAGTCTGAGCCTGAGCCGGTTCTGGCGAGGTCCTCGACGGTGGATCACGACTTGCATCATCGTTGTTGCCATTAGCCCTGTTCACTCGTTCCAGGATGGGTCGATCATGTGCTGAGGGTGTGTTGAGACCCGAGCCTGCATATTGAAAGGTGGACAACTCTCGAAGTGGGTTTTCTTCGATAGGTAATGTATTTGGCTGCGTGATACCAACTTTGGAAGCTGCAGACATTGCGGCTTCGTCGACCATTACTGATGGAAGCCTACCGCGAGTATATTGTGCGGTATACTCGCAAGACAGACCTGCTCGGAGACAGAGTGTACATGGACAACGGCCTGTGCATCGCGTCTTCTTCCTGATATCTCTTAGTAACGCCAATCAAATCGAACTTTTATTCATACAGTAGATCAGTCATGGGATGATTAGAGAATTAACGGTCTTACTTCTTGCATCTATCACATGCCCTACTAACCCTGGTTCTTTCTCTTTCTTCCCGCCGCCGTTTCGCTGGCGGAGATCGATGTTCACTGGAACCAGCATTTGAAGGCGTCGTTGCCGAGGTCGCAACGCCGTCTACGAGGCTGCTGTTGCGATTTGCAGATACCCATGCTTGTGGACTTGCTCCAGCATCAGGCGATGCTTGAGCCGGGCTCATGCGGTCCATTTGCAAATGGAAATCAATCGATTAGCGATGGAAGGTGGACTCACGGAGAATGACTCCGAAAAGCGTGGGGTCGGAAAAGCGAGTTGGCGACACACGTGACTTCGCGCGGAAAAGAGCGCTAGCAACCGTGTGCTTACTCAGACTAATGTGAGGTCCTTGTGTGCGAATCCATCTTCAAATACTGCAATCTGGCGCATACTATTGCCTTCAATTGTAGCTTGTCAACATTCTGTATTCTGGATCTCCCCTTCTCTATACTCAATATGGCTCAAGTTACATAGGTCAGTTCCTCGATGTAATCAAGTATACGCAGTCATTGTCTGGCCCTTACCACATCTCCCATACACCGGCCGGCAGCACACTCCTCATGATCTTCCAGTGACTGACAGCACCGTCCTCATGATAAGCCTCCAACTCACCAACATCTGCTCTACCCATAACCTGTGCGCCCTTCTCGTACACATATTTGACCTCCAAGTCTTCCCTCGGTTGTAAGAAATTCCTGCGCGCGATGCTGCCCAGCCAATCCTCGCTCGTCGCCTCGCGGAATCCAATAGCCTTCTTGCCCATTCCGTGGTCATTCTTGACGCAGAAGATGACCATGTTGATGAAATCGCTATCACCCTCTTTCTGATCCTTAGGTGCAGGTGTGTCGCGGAAGAGGCGACATGCTGGGAACACGGCGTGTATTGTGTTCAGTACAAGCTTGGTCGAGCCAAGAGTGAGGTCGCCCGCATAATTGATGGCCACGGCGCCATCGTCCTTCAGGAGGTCGTACAGTCCTTGCATGAACTCGGTGGTGAAGAGGTACACGGGTTCAGCACCACCAGTGAAGACGTCGTGAATGATGTAGTCGTACGACTTCGGGGCCGCTTCTGAAGTGTCGGCAACGTATCGGACAGCGTCAGAGATTACGGCTGTGTGGTTAGGTAAGAGGCCGAAGTACTCGGTCGCATACTTGTGCACAGCAGGATCAAGCTCTACGATTGTGGTGTTGAGGCCGTGCTTGATGAGAGCATTGGGTGCTGTGCCGATACCGAGACCGATGACGAGAGCGGACTTCTCAGATTCGGGGGTAGGCTTGACGTCTAGGGCTCGTGGTATGGAACCAATAGGTTCGAGCTCGGGGTTCTCGACCAAGCGGACAGCCTCGAGAAGGACGAACACGGCAAAAATGCTTTCCTTCTGACGCTGGCCTTTCTTGTACGAGTCGGGTGTAACGAGCCACTCTCCGCCCAGGAGGGAGTGGTCGCAGCGCATCAGACGGAAAGCGTTGTCTGCATAGTTCTCTATCACGGAAACATAACCAGTCAAAGACTCCTGGCGAGCGAGAATGGTGAAGTTTTGAGTAGCGACAAGTGTGTCGTTTGCTGACTGGAAAGCGTGATGCGCCGCGTTGTGAGGGTTGAGCCAAAGCGTGTGTAGAATCGCTGGAAAGGCCAAGAATAGTAGCTTCGAGGGGGTGATGAAGGCCGATGCTGATGCGAGTAACATCTGAAGGCCAATACGCGTCAGGTAGACGTGCTGCCCAACAAAGGCTGGGAGCAGCGCAGCAAAGAATCTCGAAACAAAAGATACGCCAACGTACGAAGTCATTGGCAGAATTGCATCGCCTAGCGCAGAAGGCAGGTCCCATCGGGAGAAGTCGACCGTGTCCAGCAGGTCGGAGACAGCGTACATCGAGAGGAACAACAAAGGAAAGTATGTGAGCGACTCCACGATCAGTGGCCCATAGTCGATGCCGAGTTCTGTGCTGTGAGGAAACAAATAGCACTGGATGAGCGGCGCCCAGTACGCAAGAACAGTCACCCATGGGGAGACATCGATTGATACATAGCCCTTCAGCAGCCGTCGGACGCCGAGTCCTCCAAGCGCGGTCAATGTTATTGCTTGCTGATGGTGTAGAGACGCTGGGATTGACCCGAAGACAGGTGAGAGGTTAAGCTGCGAGACCGGGGAGGCCACTCCAGCAATGACTATCAAAGCCACTGCACGAGCGACATTCTTCAGTAGAGCTGAAGCTGGCAGGTACTGAGGTTGGCGCTCCGCGTTTTTTTGGGCTACGGGCGTTGTAGGCGTTGCCGCTATCTTAGGCTTGCTCTGCTTTCTCTGACCAGATACCATGATCGCAGAGGGTCAGATTCCTGCTCTTTTTGGATTCTCAGGAGAAATGTGTCGAGGCTCAATTGTTATGTATAAAGCGTATGAACAAGGACAGATTTTATGCGAAGATGCAATTTCCTGGCGGACCGCGCATCCGTAGATATATAATCGACCTGCGAGACAAAAATTGGAGCGTGATATACACAACGAGTAAAGATAAGGCAAGAAAAAAAGAGATGACGGTTTACAGAACGAAAGGAACGGGAGGACAGCTGGCTAGCGAGATGTTTCAAATGATTGATGCACGGATGAAACATCCTTGAGGGTTCGGTGCCCGAGACACGTTCGACGCTAGCGAGCCATGTGGCGTCATGGCTCATTATGTACATGATCAGACCAACGCCTCGTGGCACACACGAACAAGTTCGTGGATTGCCGCACATGACTTTCGCTCCAGCAATGGCTCCGATTCCTTTAAGGCTTGCGAACGCGCAAGATTCCACCGATGCTGGCAAGATCATTCCTATCGAGGCGGGTGATGCCTTGACTGTGGACGACGCCTTTGCGCGCGACCAGATGCGCCAACAGCAGGAGCAGACATACTCACGACTTACCGCGAAGAACCGCCGAAAGCGCTACCTTGAAGTCCATCCAGAATACTTTGACGATGCCTCGCTCGAACTCGCCGATCCGCTTCTCTACGATCGACTGATACGCCGCTTTCAAACCGCGAGAGAGCGCGAGGCAGAGGGTCAGCGCAAAGGCTTCTCCGGCCAGATGTCAACAGACTTATGGCGTGCTGAAGCGAAGAAAGATGCTCTTCAACATACCGATCCCAAGTCGTTATTCATATACTCGCGCGGGCCGCATGGGCAGATCGTGGAAGAGGACAAGGATGAGGTGCCTATGACAAAAGAAGAAGGCAAGGCTTGGTGGATGGATGAGATGACACAGCGCTTTCTGTGTGGGGCAGATCATGACTTCGACTATACAAACGTCGATCGGAATGAGAAGTATGATGACGAGAAGGAGCGGGACATACAAGACGCGTATTTCGACAGCATGGAATCTGACTTCGATTCCGACGGCGAGGGAAAAGAAAAGGTCTTGACAGGTGAGACTGGCATACAGGACTATTGATGAGGGCATCTACTATCTGGCGTCTATCTGTAGTGCAGCTCTGACGCGCCACTTGATGCTCGCAAAGGATCCACCCTATGCAAGGAAGAGATCAGAAGCGGCCAGAAAAGTTGTAGCCATCATAATGAGCTTGCTAGTATCAGAGCCAGCGCAGATATCTTGCGTTCGAAAAAGTGGCTCTTCGGAGCTGGCAAGGCGCAGCACATACGCTCCACCACCGCGCACGCCTGCCTACAAGACATACTTGAAGGTCATCGAACGATCACCCAACTCACCCAGTTCCTCCGGCGTGTACCCATTGTGCGCGCCTTCCGCCAACTGTCGCTCTCGCTTGGCATTGATTCTCTTGTAATTGAAGACTAGCACAAGAAGCGCAAGGATGCCTGCGCCGATAAACCCAAGCTCCAGGGCGTGTCCGAGGATGTAGCGAGGTGCATCTTCCGCGCGATAAAAGTTGGACGCCATGGCGCCAGCAAGATTGCCAACGGCGATCTGGATGGCTTGGCCCGTCGCACGCTTGGTGGATCCAGCCAAATCTGTTATACGTCAGTTGTTTGATCCTAGATGTAACATATAGCGACGTACTGTTAGACAGCCAGGTGATGTTTCCGGGGAACGCGGGATACAGAGCGCATGCTGCAATGAATACACCTGCGTAAATGACACCTGGGGTCGCACTTGCCACACACATAACAAACCCAACAGCCATGATGCAGAGACACGCCAGGATGAAAGGATATCGCTTGCCGACACGATCGCTCCACCATGCTACAGCAATTGCGAGCACAGACGCGGTGATGTAAATTGGTACGGTCAGCAGTTGCGCAGTGGATGACGTGTAACCCAGTCCGCGGATGATGGAGGGCAAGAAAAGCGAAATGCCGTACAGGGGACATACAATACCTGATCATGTTAGCTACAAACATTGAAAGCAATTCCGAAAACATACCCCAATAGACCCAAATGTTTGTCCAAATCTGCCAGTCAAGAAATGCAGCCGTTACGAACTTCCATTGGAACGTATCGTCCTGCGCCACGCGTACACCATTTATGGTTGTGTCTGATGCACCCTGATACTTGAGACGATAAACTACAAATGCCCTTTCCTCCTCTGTCAGGAAGCTAGCTGTCTCGGGAAAGTCATAGAGGGTGAAGTAAGCCAGCACGGCTACGAGGACGGTCAAAATACCTTCGAGGATGAATATCCATCTGCGCAATGTTAGCTTGTTAAATTGAATTGTAGCCGTCAAAATTACCTCCAGCCTTCCAAATTTCCAACTCCATCCATGTGCGCGATGCCAAATGCCAAAAGACCTGAAAAGGCGCCCGCCACAGACGCAGCACTGAAGAACAACGCCTGTCTGAACTGCGCTTCATGACGGCAATACCACATAGTTATGTAAAAAGCTACGCCTGGAAAGAGCCCGGCTTCTGTTATCCCAAGGAAAATGCGTGCGATGAGGAGGCCGTGATAGTTTTTGACAATCCCCATAAGGGTCATCACAATTCCCCACGCAACCATGATTGACGGCAGCCAAACAGAAGGCCGGAGGCGTTTGAGTAATAGATTCGATGGAACTTCGAAAGCGGCATATCTGGAGGTAGTCAGCTCGTACTCCTAAGGTCGACGCTTGAAAATTCGTACGTAAAGAAGAAGGCAGTCAAACACCAATTGTACTGCGCATTAGTCATCCCTAGAGTCTCCTGCAAGCCTTCGATCTTCGCGTTGCCAATATTTCCTCGGTCAAGGAAGCTTAGCAAATAGAGAAGCGCAAGCATTGGGATAAGATGCCAGTCCATCTTTCGCAGAATCTTCTTCTCATCCAGATGCGCGAAAGACTCCAATGTAACACCAGGCGCTGTTGCTAGCTTGTCTATACGGGCAATTTCTTCTGCTTTATTGCCTTTGCCTTTTGTCTTGCCAGCATGGCTGCCAGAGATCGAGCGTGAGACTGATGTTTTGCGCACAGGCGAGTCGTCTAGGTCGCGCGAGATGCGCTCGTGAGAGGGCTTTTCAGACATAGTAAGTGTATCGTAAGTTGAAGAGAAGTTCTGGAGCAAGTTACAAGGGTTTCAGTAGATAAAGGTGGAGTATTGCCAACAACGACGTCAAACTATACCAGCATCGGTGAATAGCCGTTCTCGATCTAATTGTACATCACGCTTGCAGCCGCGTCCTTGCACTCACGTCGATCAACGCGGGACATCATGTGCCTTTTTATTTAACTCGGTACAAATGACTGCAGCTCCCCCAGATCCATGGTAATCGTCTCGGTCCACACCTACTCCTCCTCACCGACAAATACCCACCTACCCTTGCATCGCCAGCATGCAGTTTTGACTTCCACTGCACAAGCTATCGTTTGTCAAATTTGCCCATTTACAAACCCCAAGCCACTTGCTCTGCCGTTGACGCACGCCCAGCCAATGCCATGACGTCTTGCTGTTCGCTAACCCACATGCCGTCGATACACCATTCTTGATTCGTGAGGAGCAAGCAATGACAAGATTGCTTAGCGAGCAAGTGGATAAGGTGTGGGCCATGAGATGAGAATATCTGGGGTGATGTCTGGGGCCCCGCGTACCGTATCGAACCACGGCAGATAACCTGGCAGCGAGTTGTGGATAGCCGCGGTTTTCGGGTTGCTGGATGAGGAAAGCGGGGTGGAAGCGTTCCGTGCTAGCGGAATGCTCGCTCTTGCAACGCAACCATTACTTTTTGAATGCTCAGATCGAAACTATGTACTGCAATAATGGACAAGACTCTAGCATTGGTGAATGGGACTCGTGAGCCACAGGACAGCTGTGTATGGTCCACCATGTGGCATCTCGTGGCATCCGTGGTCAGCACGACGCAGGTCCTCTGTTCGCCTCCAAAACGTCACATCCTCACGATCTCACGATGCTCGCCACTGATCATGCAACATAAGCACTCGACAGAGCTGTATGCAAGAGAAGGCAAACGGGGCTCTCACCACAGATGATGTCAACAGTATCATTCCACAGACTGTAGTGCTACTCTCAGCCTTACAAGAGCCTGGCTCGCCTTAACGAGGGGCATAGTGGTTGCGTGTAACGTCAAGTGACGCCCTTTGCGCGCGCCAGAAGGGCCTATGACTGGGCTGCCAACACAACACAGGTGTGTATTCACCAGAGTACTGGTATTCGCTCCATCGGTACATCGAACAAGCTTGCTTCAATACAGAAGTTATTAGAGAGCACAGTCTGTAAGCTACGAGCCTCTGGTCATCTTTAAGCAGTCTCCCGAGTCTTGACAAGCCATGGAGTACAATAAGTAGACACAAATACAACCACTATCACCGGCGACTAGACCTTGCCGTACTTTTCGTTGCCACGAGATGTACAACGGCACATCCCTTGTCGCACTACGCAGTGTGGCTGTGAGTTTATAAGACTTGGCGAGGCTGGTGGTACATAATTGTGAGAGAGCATATCGCAGGGCTGATGTCCTCTCTTCAGATTGTATACTCATTGCCTGCGCTACTTAAAGACCTGACTTCGATGGTCTCTACACATAGTCCTCACAGGGACCGACTGCAATGGCCGTGTATGACTATCTGACCTCAGTACCATGTACCGCAATAGGTTACGAGATGCCCAAGGGATGAAGTATCGTCCTCTCCGCTGGATGTTCACCGTCTCTTGTGGATTCACGGTGTTCACCAGAACATATGCAGTGTCTTCCAAGAATGCAAGGGCATTGCTTCACGCCCCGTCGTATCATCAACGCTGGAAACGAAGGACGCAATGACTGTGGTATTGGTATATGTGCTACGCCTCTATATCGCTTCATTTTCTTTCGAGCTATAAGAAGTCTTAGCAGCTTGGGTCAAATGTACGACCATTACCAACAGTTCCTGCAATTATCCCACAGCCAACAATTCGCTTCGATCTTTGTTCCCGGTCAAGCTGCAGCTGTAAGGAACGATTCTCAAGCCATCTGCTAGTCAATCCAACTATTTCAAGCAAATCACAGAATAAAGATATCCTGCTTCAGTCGACGACCGCAAGAAAGCCATGTGCGAGCAGAACCGCTACCCTCAGTCCGCCGCCAACCCTCCACCCCCGGACATGTGGTACTGCAACGAGTGCGGGGCCTGGAACATGGACTGGTACGATTGCTGCCCCGTATGCGGAGAGGGATACAAGCAGTCTGGGGAACATTGGTCGTATTCGACGGAATATGCCATGCAGCGCTATACCCTACAAGAATAGATTGCGGATAGTTAAACTTTGTGAGATGAGGCTGGCTCGGTGGTATTGAGGTCGTCATAGCGTTTGAGTTTGAAAGCCGATATTTTATTGAGAGGATTAGGCTTCTTTAACTTGGGACTAAGGGAGGAGGTGGCGGAGGGGGGAGGCTATATTCCAAGTCTTTAGAATATATCATTGCCAGATAAAGTAATGACGCCTACAGCAGATATAGTTGGATCCAATCTCTGGTGCACAATATAGATCAAAGATGCAAGACTTTGATGCCAGATCAGGTAGCGTTTTACAAATGGTTCGAATCACAACGGTGCAGAGGAGAAGTTCAATGTTTAATAAAGTGAAGACGTTCTATTCGTGATTGCGTGAATCATGGGGTATGAGCAAGTGTATGTGCAAGCCGGTCTAAATACAAGGCTCCCCCCGGCTACGAGGAGTCCTAAGATCCAAATACAGTCCTTCGAAAACTCATAGATATCGTTCCATCAACTTGTAGCAGTAGACAATTATGCCTTCTCAAAGCGGCCAGCCTCGACATCCTTGGTGGCAATGATAGAATCGAAGTCGACGGTGCCCTCCTCACCGGTGCCAACCTTGGAGTCGGTGTAAGCATCGAGCTCCCTGCGCTTGAAGATGTTGAGGTAGATGGGATAGGCCCAGGCAATGACGAAGAAGGCCAAAGGAACAACCATAGCGCGCTGGGTGCCAATGCGGTCAGCAACGTTACCAAGGATAACAGGAACGACGGCACCGCCGGAAACGGAGGCGACCAGGAATGAAGCACCACGCTTGGTGTGGCGACCAAGACCACGGAGAGTCTGAGATGATGTTAGTTTATATTAGTAGGGTATGGCAGAAGATGTATGCTTACCAAAGCAAAGATGATGGGGAAGATGCAAGACTCGAAGAACAAGACCACCATGAGGAGAGCAAGGCCACCCCAGTTGGGAGCATTGACGCTGCCAGTGTTGACACCGATAGCCGCACCGAGGAAGATCATGATGGCGGTCTGGTAGATGAGAAGAACGATACGGGGCTTGAGACCGAAGTACATGAAGCCAGCAGCGCTGAAGCGACCGACAGCGAACAGAGCCTGGGCAATAGCGTAGTAGTTGGCACCCTGGTGGTGAGCATCGGTGACGCTCAGGTTGGGGTGGGCCTGGGTAAAGAAGTTGATGAAGAACGAAGCAATACCGACTTGAGCACCGACATAGCAAAACTGAGCGGCAACACCGAAGAAAAGAGTGTACTGCTTGCGGAGGGGCTTGTCGACGTATCCGGTGGAGGAGGTCATCATCTCAGCCTGGTCGGCCATATCGGAATCGGTGATCTCAGGAATACTGAAAAGTGTTAGAACATTCGCTAGAAGTATTATTATAGAATAACTTACGGAGCGAAGTAGAAAACGACAGCCAAGATACCGACAAAGATGGCAATACCGAGGTAGACCCACTGGACGGAACTAAAAAAAAAAGTTAGTACTTCACCACCACCACCAATGGAACTGGAAACTTGCCTGAGACTCTTGCCATCCTCTCCGACGTTCTTGAAGATAACGAAAGAGGCAAGAACAGGGGCGACAACTGAGCCAACAGCCTGGAAAGACTGAGAAAGCTCAAGACGGAACTCAGCCCACTTGGGGGGACCGCAAACAGCAATGTAGGGGTTCGCGGAGGTCTCCAGAGTAGACAGACCAGAACCGACGATAAACATAGAGCCGCAGAAGCCACCGAAGCTTCGCTTGACAGCGGAAGGCCAGAACATGAGGGCACCGACACAGTAGATGGCAAGACCGAGCATGAATGTGTAACGGTAGCCAAACTTGCGCAAGAACCAACCGGAGTAGGTGAGAGGACCAATGAAGTATGCACCGAAGTAGGCAGCCTGAAGACCAGATGACTCTCCCTGGGAGATGTTCAAGGCAACCTGGAAACGGGAGTTCAGGACATCGAGGAGACCATATGCGAAACCCCAAAGGAAGAAGAGGAGTGTGACCAAGCACACAGGAACAATGGATTGCCGGGTGGTCAACTGAGAAGCGCCAGTGACGACACGGTTGTCGACACTCTTGCGGCGGACATCCTCGTTGATGACCTCAACAGTGGAGGGGCGGCGAGCCTGCTGCTCGTGGACCTGCTCCATCGTAGGCTCCTGGGAGCCATTGAGACCGAGAACCATTATGATAGAAGGTTGTACGGTGTAAAGATAGAATGAAGGAAGAGGATCCGAGGATTCCTTAGAGGCAAATGCTCTGATGTTGATGAGGCTGGAGAACCTTGGAGCTGATGATGGGGAAAGAGGGCATGCTCGACCCAATATATCCTCCTCCAGTTTGGACACGATGAGCATCGCGACATGGCTGGTGCCATCCAGACCCGAACTCGACGAGCCAGTGATCCTGGACTGGCGCGCTGGTTGAACGCGGCCGCGATGCAGGTCTGGAGGGAAACTAGAGCATGACGCTACTGCGTCGACCCGCACACCATCCCCCAGTGTCCGCAAATTTTCTTGTGGGCGACGATATGGTTGGACGAATACAAGAGTAGTGTGCTCTAGCACCCATCCTCGCCCCCCGAAAGTGCAGCCGACTTCGCGACGGCTTTGCGATCTCATCCAATCAAAACTCAGTATGACGGCGCTAAGGTCATGCATGCAGCTGTCCCCAGGTTGCCCCACTCCAGTTGTTGAGCCTCAAGGTGAACGAGTCCAGTGAGACACGGGGCTCCACATCAATCTCCACGACACAACCCCATGGAGTTGGCCAGCAAAGTGGACCCATGATCTTGAAGCAGGTATTGCGCAAAGCGCGGGGTCTCCGAGGGTTGTAGATCGTGGAGTACGAACTCAAAAAATCTACCCCTCTCGCCCAGAGTTGCATGATGGCAGTGGGCATATGCATGCTGATCTGATGTTCACGATAGCAATCTCCCAAGACGTGAACAAGCACTTCATGACGAGGCTTGACGAAAGTTATTGGTCGGCAAGCGAGTGTGTACTGCCTCAAAAGGCTTAGTGGAGTCTGGCCACACTAATTCTCCGCAGGGGGTTGGCCAGCATGGGCTCTCTAGCTTGCGGCCAGTGAAGGCGATGCGGCGCTTTGATCATGCGACGACATGGGTTCCGAAGACTACAGTCAACGATGGGCGTTGTTGTTCGCCTCAGCTGTGAGTCTGATTTGATCGAGCTCTACATCAGGCTTGGATAGTCTGAGCGATTATACCTACACAGCTGTACTGTGGCTTTCCCAACCATGACGACTACAAATCCCATGGCAGGGGTAGAGGTTTGAGGAGCACGGCACTTGTATTCCACAAGGTGACTGCCGTGGAGAAGGTTGTGTGCACTCACTACATTCCTTCCTATGCGTCCAGCGTGCGCATATCAGCGGCACTCATTCACAGCCTGAAGGCATATACACAGGCACACTTTGCCTCTCATCGATGGCCTTGTCAACAACAAAGCGCATCGCCACAGTCCTAGTATCTCTCACAACGAGTGCAAGTCAACGGTCATCCTAAGGGCACCAACTACGCTCTCGTTGGTTGAGCGAGCTCAGGCTTGAGCTGAGCTTCCTCAACGAGACCTTCTAGCTGGCTTCTAGCGGTATTCTGTGCATGAGTATTGGCATCACCCTGACGTGTCGGTGCAGGTCCGTACGCGCAGCGCTGTGTTGACTGGCAATGGCGTGTGCGGCTGATAGGTCGGCGGAAGGTTTGTCGGCGCGCTAGAAGTCAGGCAGTGCACATATGCAAGCGCTATCTTGGCAAGTGCAATAGCTCACGTGTTAAGGCATTTAGGACGGGATCTAGAGCCTTCGTAAGGCTTACCGTGTAGCTGGTCGGTGGTGACGATGGTGGGTCGTTGAGACACAATGGGATTCGAGATCGAGAATTTGGGGACTTGGCCCCGGACTTTACCCAACCTTGGGAAAGGAGCGGGCCTCAACACAAGCAACTTGTATACAATCGATACAGCCCGCCTGATATGGCGCAATAAGAATGGCTCCACCAGGATTATTGAATCCATATTCCTTTCACAAAATCAATTTGTTGTTGTTTCACCAAGAGCCTCCAGGATGTTCAGAAGTAGGACAGCTCCCTGGCTCCGTGCGGCGAACCTTCCCCAGTTGATCATCATGGATAATCGACCCACGACCCCAAGTGACATATGGGGTAGCCGGTGCCCCAAAAGGTACCTTTCGCCGCAATCTTGCTAGAGACCAAATCCCGGGCAGATCTGGTCCTGCTCTCTTGACTCGTTCAACAAAGGTCAATGAGATCCTCCCTTGCTAAATCCCATTGCAGAGCGGAGTATCTGACACTGGCTGCTCAGTGGAACATCGCATACGGCTCGTCATTTCTAGATAGGCGTCTTTCGGTATTGCTCCATTCAGCGCATCCGGATTAATGGCTAATCAGAAACTCCACGCTACTGCTCTCGTACTTGATACGAGTTTGTGGCAACACTTTCTGTAGACCTCTCTCTCGACTCTACATTTGTGCGTTGATTTCGAGAAGGTTTCGGTGACATGTCAGATCGGTGCTACATAGTTTTTTCCAAAACAGAGACCACACTCGACACTTCAAGGATGCGATATCGCGTCAGACTGTGACAGTAGATAGTTGACTTAGATAGTACAGGCATCGAAACATTGAGGGCGCCGAGCACTTTCGTAGATACTTTTACTCTGGTTGAACAGAGTACTCACATGCACGGTACAGCTTAAACAAACAGGGGCAATGTACCATCCAAAGCTACCGTACAGAAGCCACCAACAAGTGACGAATCCCTTGCCTCCGCATCGCTGTCCGTGGTTATCTGCGAGCACACGACGCTTACAACCCTCTTGCCTGTATACTAGACAGTGGCTATATTGGCCACTCGTATACACCGGCAGTACCCCGCAGCTCAAACGACCCACCAGCACACTCTGGGCTGTATGCCACTTGCTCACCGAGCGAATGACCGGTGAAGAATCGACATGAAAGGCGGGAGAGGCGTAAGATCGTTTCAGAGCTTTAAATGCAAGGAACAACCTATGCGAAGGTGAGGTTACGACGCTTCGAAACAGTCTACTGTTCGAGCAGCGTGGGATAATCCCTGAGGATACAATCGGCTCCCAAGGCTCTCGCTACTACATGGCAGTAAGGGCATCAGATGCTTCCAGCTCTTACTTTTGCATACTTTGCGACCGACCGGTTGTACGTAGCTTGGTGTGTGTTTGCTTAATCTTTCAATTGCTGCTTTCCCACTGGTTGTATTCAGGAGTATGCCTTTTGGGTGTACTTGAAGAATTACAATAGACTTGATTGCGAGAATAGAAGCGAGATCACTACGCTCTGCACGAACCATGTGAATAAGATCTGAGATGCTTTGTAAAACTACTGAGACGAAACTTCCACCCTTCCCAGTATACGAACACAGTGGCTTTCCACTGATACGCCAACGCTAACGCCAACGCTGTCCCTTCACAAACATCATTAGTCTTTGAGCCTTGGACCCGAGTGGTTTCCTTCCCATTGTGACACTTCAAAACAGCATTCCAAGATCAGTCCCTCCTTCCCAGCCGACTCCATCGAGACTGAACCCATTCGCACTCCAGCCCATATCCAGTGGCAAGAAGCCGTTCCACAATGCGCTTTCGTCAGCTGGAATGCCATTGTTGCCATGCATCGCGAAATCGCTGACAGCACCGAGATCTGTCCAGCCAAAATCGCCCATCTGCTCCGTTAGCGCTGGACTCTCCCCTGTCCCAACCGAGCTAGTCCGTGGGCTTTGTGCTGTAGTGCCTGTCGACGGGGGGACCGGGAATCCGTTCTGATCTACTGGGTTACTTGCAACACTTGTGCCCGGATGCCTGAATGCAGACCGGCTGCTCTTGTCCTTGCGAGGTACCTTGGCCCAGAGCAGCTTCAAGAGCTGCGAGTAGCGCGAGCCTGGGTGTTGAATACCGTGTTCGACGCCCGCAGCGCTACGTTGTAAACGCAAGACGGTCTCATTGATCATTGCACGAATCGCACGATCCTCGTCACCTGATATGACGCCCGTGCAGCGTGCGCGGTAAAGAAAAACACCAGCATGTACCAGGTAGAGATAGTAACGCAACGGCATGAAGCGTAGACTGGTCTCTGGGGACACGAAGTTGTTTACGGTCGTGAGAATTGCCTTTGCAGCGTCGAGCCCTTCGTATATAAATCGGGCGTCGCCAACCGCGCCAACATTATTCACGAAGACACGTTGAGGAGCATTGTGACCGAGACCAGCTGTCGAAGATTGCGGGTCCGAGGCATTGTTGGTAGACGGAAGGGCTCGAAGTACGGTGGCTTGAAAGGCGAATGCGTTTGTGTAGAGGCGCAAGTAGTCGTACGACATAAGAAGACATGCCTTCAGCGGGGGAGAGCAGGTCAATGTACCCCATACACTCTTCCAGCCGTAGATAGCAGATCGAAAATCATCAATGAACTTGATGTAGCTGCCACTCATGTTGGAGCGGAAAGACGCACCGGGGTTGCTATATAGGGTATCATGAACGTTAGAAAAGAGCTGGGTGAGCTCCAGGTTGGCTTGAAAGATAGATGCATAGTCCTCTTCGTTTGGCGATTTAGGTATCAGACCGGGATAGTCTTCACGTCGCAATGTTGTCAGAGGGCCTGGTCCACGACTCCAAAAGGCCTTTCCTATGCGTATGCTGATGTGCCGATCAGAAACGTATGCGGCCGTCCATATCAGGCGTTTGCGGTTGTGTTGCGGATCCTTTCCTTGGTCTACAAAGCGGAATGAGTACTTGTCGAGAGCAAGAAAGTATGCGATTCGCAATGCAATACCAACATGCATCCACGACTCCTTGTCCTCTTCCCCCTTGCCTACTTTACCAGATCCCCGCTGCGTGTAGGGCGCCCATTCGGCGAGCAAGAGCAATGCCTCTACTGCCTCAATATCGGCGTCACCTCCTGCAGCAAGATTTGCGACAAGAGATTTCATATGTTCGGTACATGCCTCATAGATGTGCGGTTCGTTGACAAGGTCTTTCGAGGCGATAAGCAGCAGCGCTGTCAGAAGATGCGGTTCTTTCCTGACCATATCAGACATGCGCGAGGTATCAAAGGCATGTGCAGGCGCTAGCGGATAGAATGGGTGGTAATTCTGCTGATAGCGGATCAGTAGCTGGCACAGCGAGTGCACTGTGAGCATGCCACGGTCCAGCAACGGGTACGAGAACGTGAGCGGTGGCGCAGGCATGGCCAAAGTCCCACCAGTCCCGGCTCCGGCATTGCTACCATCGTTGTTGCTGTTGTTGTTCTCTTCATTCGAACTTGTCTCGCCTGCCACTCTAGCCAGTATGCCCAGTGCGTCGGAGGGATTCTGCAGGTTATTGAAGTGCAGCTCGTCGGTGTTGGAGGAGTCGGAGGCAGCACCGTGGGGGTTATCGCCGTATTGCTGTTGCTGTGCGCTCGGATCGTGCGACCACGTTCCCAAGTTGCCGAGTGTATGGAAGCTTCCCGCGTGACCGTCTTCAGGCCCGTTAACCGTCAGTGAGGGTAAACCTGGGTTCGTCTCGTCGATACGTTTCTTGCGCACGCGCCGCCCACCGCGATTGCTCCCACCTAGGACGCAATCGAGATTGTCGCGCTTGCATCGCAGACATGGGATTGTGCCTTGCTCGTCGCTGCAATTTGTCAGGTTGCTGTTGCGCGCAATGCCGCGGTCGCGGGAACTCACAGAAGGCACCGACTCTTCCGCTTGCGACAGTTCAGACAGGCCTGGTGGGCCCGCTTCGCCTTGGACGAGTCATCGTCGTGCGCGTTGGACTTTTGTGCGTCAGGCACAGATTGCTGTGGGGAAGTCAGATCCATCCCGCATGCTTGGTCCGCAGGTCGTGGGAGGTGGTCATCTCAAAAGCCGTCTTCAAAGCCGAGGAGACGGCTTTTGCTTTCTTTGTTCGGCCCCGCGGCTCAGTGGCCGGCGGCCCGACCACCATCACACCCCATATTCCAGACGCTCAACTTCAATGCTTTCATCGGTGCCTACCCCGAGTGATAAATTTACATCTGAGGGGTTCTCGGTCTCCCCTCCATAAATCCAGGATGCGATGAGTTGATTGGGTTGAAGCTTAGACACGCGCCGAAATACCTCTCCAGCCTGAGATGAACCACCATGCGGAACTGGCGAGCTCGAGAAGCCGACAGTATAGCTTCAGCAGCTCACGAATCTTCGGGTCTGTCCCTTCCCTGAGCGCTTCGAGAAAATCGGCTTCTACAGTCGTAGGCCATGCCATCGCTGCTCGCAAAGCTGGATGATTCGATGTCTCAAGACTATACTGCAACGCCTGTCGCAGTTGTTCTGCGGCTTTAATGCGGGTAGCCTGGCTCTCCGGCGACTCACTTGGCAGTGGATAGCTCGCCGCCTGCACTTCGACAAGAAATGACGACAGTAGCGCACTTGGCTTGCTCAGCTGCTCACCACTGGCTGGTCGAATTATGGCAGCGAAAGGCCCATTTTCGATCCAAGGCACCGCTGTGTTGAGGATGAACGACATCCCTCGGAGCAGCTGAAAGGTCTCAATCAGAACCTCCTTTGAGTGTGTTCGCGCATCTGCAAAGGCATTCATGACAGTCAAAGATGCTGAGGCGAAGAGGGCGTGACAATTAGCAGGTCCGAGATCCGCAAGAGCTCTGTTGAGCCCAGTGAGCGCTGCAGATTGATGCGAAGAAGCAAGTACCTGGTAGTAAGAGGCTCGCGCTAAGTTGATATATGCCAGGTGGTTAGCCGAGAAAGAAAGTATGCTGTGCATGAGGTATGGGTGCTTGAAGCCTTCCTGTGGCACCGCGAAACCCCATATCTGTTTAGCGATCTCGAGGCCAGGCATAGTCAGATGAGCATGTGCTGTGTAGTGGTGCATCAACTCTAAGTCTTGCATCCAATCTACTTGAGCCATCCCAGGTGTGGACATAGGATCATGCCTGGGAGTGGACGAAGGTTGCTGCCCGACATACTCAGCTGCTGGCGAGGCTTTACTGGGTGCCTCTGGCGTAACTGCTGGCGAACCTGCTGACGATGTCTGGGAGGCTGTCTGTGTACGACTCGATACTGGAACTTCCAACAGACTGCATTCGACACGATATCTGGCGCATGCACCGCAGGGTCGATTCTCATCGCACTGGTTCAGGAGTTAGCACATGCTTAGGAGTGTTGACAGGTACATTTTGTACCTTTACGCGTCGAGCTTTACATTGGGCGCACCCGTGGCGAGACTTTTTGGATCCAAGCCTCGGCATATCGGGCCCCTGGCAGGCTGCAGATGCTGATATCGTGTTGATGCAAGACGTCGAGAGCGAGAGCGAGAGCGTGTCGTGGCGTAGTAGTTTGTCCAATTGACCCACAGTGCGCGCTTACTTGCTTCCGGCGGTTAGTGGCCGGGGCGTGGGTGCCGTGCCACTCAAGCAGCGTCACTTGCAGTATTACCGGTGGTAGAATGTTTCAGTGCAATTTACGAGCTTGTCACCACTTTTGCGCTCGACAAACGCTGCGTTTGAATTTTCTTCTTTTTTGTTATTCTAGGCGCCACTTGATGGACCATGGAGTTTACAACAAAGACATGCAACTCGTCTGGCTTGTATTAAGGCGACAGCATCAACCTCGAGGTCTTCAAATGCCCGGTTGCAGTGTCTGGAATCTACGGTACCAGTGCTGTCAATTCCTCATCTTAATTACGAGCTGTGGCGCCTTTTTGGCAGCATCACATTCCCCATGCCTCGCTCCTACGCTCAAACTCCGCAACCTCGGCTACATAATCTGCTTGCTCCTTGCCTGCAAGTTGTTCATAGATCCAGAGACTTGTGTCAATGCCGGAGCTGACACCTGCTGCATTGATGATCCTCACGCCTGCTTCAGTGGTGCCTGCATCGACCCATCGCTTCTTCACTACATTCACCCCCGAATCTCCGCCTGCTGCTTCATCCGCCGTCTTCTTCAATAGATCTAAGCCGAGATGATGTGTGGTAGTCGTGCGGCCCTTCAACACTCCTGATGCTGCGAGAATGATGGATCCGGTGCAGACAGACTGCAGGATACGTGTTCCGGCTTCCTTACGTGGTGGCAGGCTTATGAACTTGCGAAAGAGCGCTGTGAGCTCTTTGCCATGTTCAGATTGCAGCAGCTGTTCAATCGCTTCAAAATGTGCTCCTGGAATGACGAGGATATCGAAGCTCTCGATTTCCGTTTCGAGTTGCTGAAACGTGCCGTTTGGCACATAGACCATAGCGCCATTCTCAGAAGAAACACGTTCGTGATGTCCAAACGTCTTTATCTCGAACAGAGCATCTCCTTCTGCTGGACGCATGCTGTATATTTCCGCGGGACCACTGAAGTCCAGGATGTCCGCTGAGGGATAGAGGTATATCGCAACTTTGAAAGGAGCCATTTCGACTGTGATGATTGCAAAGGGTTTCGGCTGCGAGAATAGCTTGAAGTTCGTCTGCTAGGTAGTGGCTTGTGTGTGAAGAGAGGTACATACCTTTATACGTCGATTTATACACTTCACCCAACGGAACGGAGGCATCACCTTCCTCCGCTCCGATGAGCCGTGTAGCATCATGCGGCTTAGCGCCCCACCACAACGTATAATGCTGACGACTTGAGACAACAGTAAGCTTATGTCCCGCTAGTATACGCACACTTTTCGAGTCTCAGAAATAGGGTTATTGACCAAGAACCAATTACAATTTCATGTCTAATGCAGACAATCAGGGAAGTACCTTCTTAAGCACCTCGACCAAACCGCGAATCTCGTCCTCGGTATTGTAGTGTACCATGGAAACTCTAGTGACTCCTTCAGGACCAAGCTGCAAGATCTCATCGCATAATCTCTTTGAATAAAAATGACCCCACCTAAAGCCGTAGTTGGAAATCTTCTCGGCTTCCACAACGATTTGTTTGGGACTGATCCCCTGCACGACGAACGATATTGTAGGTACTCGCTCTTTTGAGTCGGCTGAAGTTGATCCGAGGACAGTGATATCGTCTCGGGAGACCAGAAAGTCAAGCAGAATCTTCTGGAGTTTGCCCTCGTGCTCCGTGACTGCCTCATCAGAGCCCTCCAGGTATCTCACGATCTCAGGTATTGCCTGCACTCCTTCGTAATTGGAACCTGCAAAGCCCAGTTTATCTTCAAGGGTCTTGGTTGGGTTGAAGAAATGTGCCATAGGCTTGACGTGCTCCTGGGCGGAGTTGCTGGCATACAGCACGGCAATGTGAGGACCGTAAACCTGTGCCGATCAGCATGTATCTGGGAGTCGAGAACCCGAGAAACGTACCTTGTACCAAGAGAAAGAGTAGAAGTCAACACCAAAAGCTTTGACATCTACCCTCCTGTGTGGAGCAAAACTGACACCGTCCACGCAGAATAGCGCACCAACCTCGTGCACAGCATCTGCAATTGACCTCACGTCATGTATAGTACCAAGGACGTTCGACACATGTGTGCACGCCACGAACTTAACTTTTGATGAGAGCAGCGGCTTCAGATTCTCCGCCGTCAGCTTCAACTCTGGCTTGTCCGAGTGCCACCATGTGACTTTTAATTTCAGACGTTCGGCCATGAATAGCCACGGCTTCACATTTGTCTCGTGCTCCATCTTCGAAAGGATGATTTCATCGCCTTCATTGAGCTTCATGGCACTAGACAAGTTCATGAACAGCTGAGTCGTGGAGGCTCCAAGTACTAATGAAGGTCAGCATCATCGACGTATAAAGCTATTGGCAGTTCTACGAACCAATTTCATCACGACCTGCATTGATGTACTTGGCAGCGGCCTGATAGCCCTCTTCGTATTTCGTGTTGGACTGCGTGCCGGTGTGGTACGACGCACCAAGCTGAACATTGGTCTTGGAGAGGTACTGGGTTATGCTGGTTTTTCGTCAACATCAGACTCTTGTTACTTTGTTCAGGTTTTCCTATAAACATACGAATCGATCACGCTCCCTAATGCCTGACTACCACCGGCATTATCGAGGAACACCTGATCCTGCTGCAGAGCGGGGAACTGCTCCCGGGCTTTGGTAATATCAAAAGTGGCTGCCATCTTCTTGAAAATTGGTGTTAAGGCCTAGATTCTGTTCTCTTGGAAGATGTGCCTCTCTCTTTAAGAAAATCAGAGGTGGAGGGCGTAGGGCGTGTTGGGCTGTTGTCCTCGGCTGCTCGCCAATCGATGGTGGGGTGTTTTCTGGAGAAGGAAGGTGCGATCCACAAGTGACGCCATCACTCTTCGAAAGTTAGCCATCAACACCATAATGTCTGAATGATACCGACGATATCTATATACCCAATACTGCGAGGACCTTTAGGAGAGGAGCAGATTCTGTCGCGTGCTGCAGATCAGCAGCGTCTCTTCAGCTAAGTAAGGAGATCAAGTGAACACCCTACAACACAATGTTTAGTGGAGGAATACTGTCTTAAGATATTTGATCAACATTTGGATGGCTCTATACAATTGCCACACTATGCTGCCCGCTGTTCCGGACGGCAGTATAGCTCAATAGCTGCGTGGCAATTCTAGGACCTTCTCGCCAATATAGTTCAATATCATCTCCCTGCTTACAGGGGCAATGCGCGGTACCATACATTCCCTGAACCAGCGCTCAACATCATACTCTGCCGCGTATCCCATACCACCATGAGACAGAATTGCTCGCTCGCATGCCTTGAAAGCCGCTTCTGCCGCCAAGTACTTCGCGCTGTTCGCTGCGATTCCCACCGCATCCTGACGAATAGAGGAGTCTGATGTGCTTGCATCGTATAGGCGAGCAGCGTGGTATGTCGCAAGTTTGGCCGCCTCGAGATTCATATATGCATCAGCCAGCGGATGAGCGATACCCTGGTTCATACCGATGGGCCTGTTGAAAACCTTCCGCTCACGGGCATAACCAGCAGCCTTCGCCAGCGCTGCGTAGCCCAGTCCCAGTGCTTCGCCGGCGAGTAAACATCTCTCGGCATTCATACCATCCAGGATGATCTTGAACCCTTGTCCCTCCCTGCCGATCAACGAGCTGGCAGGTATCTTGTAATTATCAAAAAATACCTCGTTTGCGTCCACTGCACGACCTCCCATCTTCTTGATTCTCTTGATCTCAAGCCCGGGATTGCTCTTTTCCACGTCGATACAGAACAGGGAAAGTGCCTGACTGGGTTTGGCTGCCTCTTCTGCGGCCTTTGTGCGCGCAAGTAGAATCATCTTGGATGCCACCTGAGCACAGGTGATCCAAATTTTCTGACCGGTGATCGAGTATGTGTCGTCGTCTTGCTTCTTCGCTGCCGTTGCAAGGGCAAGAGTATTGAGACCCGCGTCGGGTTCCGTCACTCCAAAACATGTTCTCCACTCCCCCGAAATGATTTTTGGTATCGTTCTTTCAAGCTGCTCCTTTGTTCCGAATTTCGCCAGCGGCTGAGTTGCGTAGACATTCGCATGAATCGCCTGAGCCCCTGCCATGCCTGCTCCGGACTCGGCTATTGTCTGCATCATTATTGTCGCCTCCGAGATGCCCAAACCAGCGCCACCATAAGCTTCTGGTAGCGCGACTCCAAGCCAACCATCAGCTGCAAGAGCTGCGTGGAAATCCTTAGGGTCGGTGCCATCTTGATCATGCTCTTGCCAGTACGTGTTCGGAAATTTTGCACAAACTTGACTGACTGCCTCACGAACCATCAATTGGTTCTCTGTGAACCCCGTAGTTTCCATTATCCGCCTGGGAGTCGTCGTCGAAAACGCGCGAATCCGTAAAGGCGGCCATGACCGTCTGTAGGCCCGGAAAGTCGCTCTGCAGAGTTGTGGCATTTAGGAGGGGGCAATCAGACACTGAAGTTATCGAAAAGATCGAGCGGTTGCGGCGTCTTCGACCACGATAGAGAAACAAGTATATAGCCGACTTACGGAATCTTGGTGGGTCATCTTGTGTCTCGGAAGAGCTAGACCGAACCCCAGATCGACACCAGACGGGCTGCATTCAAGCGCCGAAAGGGACCTGTGCTTTCGACACCTCACCATGACTCTCGTCGACTTTCGCATTGGTCAAGTTTCTCTTTTTCCGCAGAGGTAAAATGATGCGCGAAGCTTCATCAATGCTCCGTACGACCAATGGTGGGTGGTCGCGTCCAAGGACCCAGGAAGTAGAAGTATCCGATGACGTCGTCTTTTGCGCTTCGTCCGCGGCCATTCCATTGTTGCGTAGCACCTTTGGGGTAGGATTCGATCTGTTGATTTCTGCTATAGTTATGTCATACGGCTCGAGTATTTTGCTGGAAGATTACGTTGCTGTATCAATTTATCGCCTGTTGAGTAGCGTTGCTTGATGCAAGCTGCGCTAGGATACTTCCAAGGTCCCGTTGCCTCTTACTGCGGCACCTCAAAAACAAAGACGGAATCACATCCACTTAGATCTGACAACCCCGCGGGGAACATCATGCGGAGATGTATGATTGACCGAACACGGCTCAGAACCTGGGGTCGATTCGTGGAGCAATGTTCTGTGGCCTCGTTGCCCAGGAACAGCCAAGTCGCTTGTCAACACCAAGACGACAGCACTTCATGCGATAGGCGGAAATGTTCAGGACATCAATTCTTCCGGCCCTCGTGGCTTAGACTTTCACAGCAACTTCACTATCACGGTGAACAGCATCTTGCATGTCAGAATGTTGGATTTTCTTGGGTCTTGCCCTGATCCCATTGGGCATGCCGACGTCATGAATTAGTATATAAAGCTTCGTACAGCCGCTAATGTATCATCACCAAGAGCAAGTCTTTCTCAAGTCTACTGAAGTTTATATCTAGATCTTCCAACGCAAAAAACTCGAAGCACAAGATGAAGCTCACCTCTGCTCTTGTCGTTCCCCTCATCCCGGCCCTGTCCACAGCAGCTGCACTCGGTCGCCGTCAAAATCAACAGGGCGATGGACCGCAAGGAGGGACTGATGCCACACAAGGCGATCTTGGTGGACGCCCAGCTCCAAGATTCCCATTCCCTCGCGTTGAGTTCCCTGTTCCCAAGGAGACTGTGGTTCTCAACGAGACAATGTACATCTATCCTGGGCAAACCTTCGACGGACAAATGAAGCGTTACGAGCGTGTAGAGGGCAGCTGTAATGAACAAGCCGAGGGCACCGACGCCGATGCCGTCTTTAACCTCATGCCTGGAGCTACAATCAGAAACGTCATCATTGGCAAGCACCAGTCTGAGGGAATCCATGCTTTGGGCGATGCCTGGGTTGAGAATGGTAAGCCAATTTTCCTACAAGGTTCAGATAATTCTCAACACTAATACATTCTTCAGTATGGTGGGAAGACGTCTGCGAAGACGCATTAACCTCCAAAGGCCTCAACACCCAGCTCCGTGTCATTGGCGGCGGTGCCCGCAACGCTCAAGACAAAATTTTCCAAGATAACAGCCTGGGCGGCAAGTTCAACATCACAGGCTTCTACGCCGAGACATTCGGCACTTTCTACCAAAGCTGCGGCAACTGCTTGAACCAGGCGAAGCGTAATGTCACCATCCAGAACGTCATCGCCATCAATGGCACCCGTATGGGCATAATCAACCCCAACTATGGCGACGAGTACCGTATCAGGAACTCACAGGTCCAGGATGTCAAGTTGATGGTGGACAAGGAGATTGGAAATAATGTGCAGACTGTGCCTTATACAATTGGTACAGGACCGGATGAGAAGTACGCGCTGTACAATATGACGCGTGATGCTATCAATGGGTTCAATGGCACGGCGACAAATGTGTACACCCCAGAGGAGCCATATGAGTGGTTGGCTGAGTTCTGGCCTGAGAACTAGATCGGCTGACTTTAGTGACGAGAGGTAATTTGTACATAGAGATAATACCTAATGAGAAATGATCTGACCACGAAACGTTCTAAGTTCTATCTCCCTTTTCCGAAGAGCCAACGCCCAAGACTCATTTGAGTTCCTCTAAGGCTTGGCCACCCGTCATATTCTCTTCCAAGTCCTACAATGCCCTTCAAACAACAGACTGCATTGTCACTTTCTTACTCGCCCTCCACTTCGGCCAATCGATGCCGACCGCAGTGACAAAATACGAGAAACTGCTCTCTATTAGCATTCGCCTTCTTAACATCCTGAAGAAGAGTGAGATACATACCAAAGCAGCAGTGCCACAGTCGCTGCGACCCCGATCAAAGCGCACGAACTCCCCACACACCGGCCCCCACCCATACACATAATAATGAAAGCCGTGAACCAAAGCAAGCAGTCGAAAGTATCCAGAATGAAGTTTGCCTTCAGACTAGACCACCGCTTGAATCGTTCTTTGTGTGTCGTGAGGTACTGGTACAGGAGGAAAACGGCGGATTTGATCGAATAGACAAGGACAAGCGTTGTGGAGCGTGAGCGAGGCATGGACGTGTTTGCCAGGAGGGCGCAGCCAATTACAAATGCACCGAGGACAAGTAGGGCTTGGGTTATGTGGATTGTACGGTTGAAGCGGGAGGCGAAGGCGAAGAAGTTGTCGATGAGTTGCATGGTGAATGGCGGATTGGAGGTTGATTTGGCGATGAGCCTGTCTTTGCGTAGTGAGGATATGGAATTATAGCCTTGGAGATGTTTTGCGATCTGTAAGTAAACCCCAGACGTGTTGCGAAACTAGGCTGGTCATATATCTGGCTACACCATCTGCCAAGCACGATCTCTTACACAGCCATAGACGCGCATCCCTAAGCCTCAAAGCGGAGACGGTACAGACTGAACCGTGCATACGCAAGCGAATCGATACACTTGTGTACAACGCTGTAGTACTCAAATTTGATACCTGGAGTCGCAGTGCTTGGGAGGTATCAGACGTATGCTTTTCCACTTTGAGCTAGCGCCTTCACTACGCGTACTCGCTTATCTACGTGTACGAAGATACGACAGGTCGCCAAGAGTCTCCGCAAGCTCAACCATGTTGGGTAGCATATGCATACCGCCGATGTCTCATTGTCTTGATTTTGTTCTGTGCGAGCCCAAGTCTTGGTGGACCTATGAAGTCGGCTGTGGTAGGATGCGGTCCTTTTCTGGACTTATGAGTAGTGCTGCTTCGGAACTCGATCGGAACTCAGCGAAGCTTCCGAACATCTTGTCTGGTGATGAACATGGTAGAGAATGAGTAGCACACCACGGAACGGTCCCGCGCTTTCCGATGACGGAATGCAACCCCGCGTAACCTAGGAACCGTGGGGTGCTGCCAGGTGGATAACAAACAGAAAATCCCAGGATTCAAGCTCCTACTTTCCTGAAATCTACCTCACGTCCTCACAAGTAACGAATAAGACACAATGGCGGCCACAAAAGTAGCACTCATTACCGCCAGCTCGGCAGGTCTTGGTGCTCAGATTGCGCGCGTGTTTGCGCCAGACTTCAGAGTGGTAGGTTGTAGTTGTTCAAACTCTCTCAGAGTCTGTGACTGACATATCCAGGTAATTAACTATTCGTCGAATTCGGAACGGGCTCAAAGCCTCATCAAAGAGCTCAATGCAATTCCCAGCACAACTTCTTCGACCGAACCACGCTTCCATCTGGTACAAGCCGACATGTCCTCGAAGCCTTCAGTTGAAAATCTCGTCAAGGAGACATTAGACAAATTCGGTCGCCTTGACGTCGTTGTTTCTAATGCTGGCTGGACGCGCATGACCACCTTCACCGACATTGAACAGCAAGTTAACGATGAGGATTGGGACAAGTGCTTCGTCATGAACGTCAAGACACACCTGTGGCTAGCATATGCCGCTAAGAATGCACTGGCTGAGACAGAGGGCACGTTCATCTCTACCGCCTCTGTCGCTGGGGTGAAGCCAAGTGGATCGAGCGTCCCGTATGCGGTTACCAAGGCTGCTCAGATCCATCTAATGAAGAGTTTGGCCGTTATACTGGCGCCGAAGATTAGGTGCAATTCGATATCGCCTGGCATGCTGCTGACGGAGTGGGGACTCAAGTTCCCTGAGGCAAAGAGGAACGCGGCTATCAATAACACGAAGCTGAAGAGGTTGGCGACGGTTGAGGACTGCGCGGATCAGGTCAGAGTATTGGCGCTGAGCAGGAGTATTACTGGGCAGAATATTAGCATCGATGGTGGCTCCTCAGTCTAGACCTTTATAATGCAAGACCGCCTATAGATCTCTGTCGAGGGAACGATTTGGAAACATTGGGTATCTTGCTGTTGAGTGAGGTGTGCTGGACGGTTGAGACTCTGTTTCACCGAAGTCCCGAGATGTCCCTGCCCATAGAGTGTACTCTGTCCTCCAGTCCCCTCTTCTTAGACTCCAACTGCCGCACTTCTTCCTCTTCCCGGCGCAGGTCTTCCGCTGTCAAGATAGCCTCTTCTTGTGGCTCCTCTCCAGCCTCATCGTCTTCCTCGACGTACTCTCCGCGTGATCTGTTCATTCGGCTGAGCTGGGTGGTTTGCTCGGCAAGGCGATTCTCATAGTATTCCAGGGACGCCTCCAATCTTGCATGTCGCTGGCGCATAGCAGCAATCTTCTCGTGGGCGCCTGGTACTTGGTAGACGCCAAGCAGCTTCTCGGCGCCTTCGAGCAACGACTCGACGTCTACTTCATTCTTGTTGGTCGAATCGTACTTGCGGTAGCCAAGGCCAGATCCGGCACCACCTCCACCACCGCGTCTAATCCTCTCTACAAGCTCATTGCCAAGGACTGCGGCCACAGCGGTATTACGCCTGGGTGCGCGCACTGCATTGGCTCCTCCGCCGGACGTACTAGTGCCAGGGCCACCGTTGGGATTGAAGATAGTATTGCGCCTGTTGTTCGAAGTGGGCGGCTCAGCATGCTTAGGGGCGGCGGGTGGCGGAGGTACAGAGAAGAGAGCGCGCTCGTGTGCTTCGGTATCGCGGATCAGACTGGTGATGTCGTGGTTCTGCAGTAGTGCATTGGTGAATATCCTGGGCGGGGCAAAGCTGGACGCAGATTAGAAGGGCAAACAAAGCAAGTAGATAGCGAGATGGCATACTGCAGCTCGGCAATCGAGGCAGAGCAGAGCGAAATTTGCTCGAGGTGGTTGTCCAGCAGCGTCATGACGGACATTTGCGTTGTAAAGGTCGATGCGGACGCGGGGCGTGAGGCGTGTTTGGGGAGCGTCAACAATAGATGCGTCGGTGAGTCTTGGCGTGATTCGCCGACGTCAAGCAGCCGCGCAGCTCCAGCGAGCTTGCCTCACATCCTCCACCACCATCGCCTCCATCGTCCACCAGCAGCCGCCCCCCACCCAACTACCCGCCCTGCACCTCCCTCATATCGACACACATCTCGTATATCATCGCGGCAGCCATGGCGGACAGCATGGAAGGCGTCGTCACGGAGGCGCAGAAGCCAACCGCGGAGCAGACCGAGCAGCAGACGATCGCTGGTAAGCATATCTACCATGGCAGAAGATGACACGGCACCGTTCACCTCGCAATGCACCTGCATCGCCTGCACCGCTCCTGGGCCTTTGGGCAGGATGTGCGAGAACCATCTGAACGCCATCAACTTCGCCGCGTGCAAGTACCTACTCCAGCGTGCTGACCCAACGGCTTTAGACATTCGAAGCAATTTCACCCTGCTCGAGCGTGCCGTTGCCCAGTTTGACTCCCGTTTCAGCCTGCGAGCCCTTCGCTCGATATCGTCGCTGCGAAAGCGCCTGACCGACCGCGTGCTCTGTTCTGTCATCATCCTGACATACTCGCCCAACAATGCCACCGCCCGCACATTCATCGAGTACATTGGTATGGACGGTGCCGCGATACAGAGCGTTGTGGCTCAGTACAAGGAGGAAGTGCAGGCGAACAAGACCAGTGCCAAAGAGCCCATACCTGAGGTTGATGTCTACATAGCCATTCTGATTCAGGTATGTCTCACAGCGAGCGAGAGCTATGGAGCGATTCTGACAAGCGCAGGTTTATTTGTACGATCAGAAGGATCACGAGGAGGGGGCTGAGTTTTCTGAGAAGCTGGTGGACAAGATCCGCGACATGAACAGGCGGACGCTCGACTCGCTGGGTGCAAAGGCCTACTTCTACTTCTCGCTCTTCCACGAGGAGTTGGACCCCAAGCCGCCTTCCAAGCAGTCGCCTGTCATCGACATTCGCGGCAAGTTGCTGGCCGCTATGCGAAGTGCGGTACTCCGTAAGGACCCAGATACACAGGCTTCAGTCACGACGCTCCTCCTCCGCAACTACATTTCGACCGCCGATATCACACAAGCCGATCTCCTCGTCGCCCAGACACAATTCCCACCCAACGCACCGAACAACCAGGTCGCCAGGTACCTGTACTACCTTGGTCGCATACGCGCCATCCAGCTGTCCTACACCGAGGCACACGACCACCTCACCAGCGCCACCCGCAAGTCACCCTCGGGTAATGTTGCCACTGGCTTCTACCAGGCTGCCATGAAGCTCTTGATCGTCGTTGAGCTGCTGATGGGTGATATTCCTGACCGCGACGTCTTCAGCCAACCCCGTCTAGAGCGTGCTCTCGAGCCCTACTTCCGCCTGGTGCAGGCTGTCCGTGTTGGTGACTTGCAGGGCTTCCTGAAGGTCGTCCAGTCCCACTCGAAGGTCTTCCACAAGGACCAGACATACACATTGATTCTGCGTCTGCGACAGAACGTCATCAAGACGGGCATTCGCATGCTGTCGCTGTCGTACTCGCGCATCTCCCTTCGCGACATCTGCATCCGCCTTGGTCTAGAGAGTGAAGAGTCTGCTGAGTACATTGTTGCTAAAGCTATTCGCGATGGTGTTATTGAGGCTTCGATCGATCATGAGAAGGGGTTCATGCAGACAAAGCAGGCAGGAGACATCTACGCAACCCGTGAGCCCGGTGAGGCGTTCCACGACCGTATCCGAGCCTGCTTGACGCTGCACGATGAGTGCGTCAAGGCCATGCGTTATCCCATGAATCAGCACAGGCTGGAGCTGAAGAATGCCCAGGAGGCTAGAGAGCGCGAGCGCGAATTGGCAAAGGAGATCCAAGAGGGCGACATCGACGACGACGATGCCGCAGGCGACTTTGACGGATTGTAGAGTGGCTTGCATTGATGGACGTCATTCCAGCACAAAAATATAGGTGCGGTTTGGCGAGCATGATAGACACAGTACTTGATGATCTAGTCGAAGGTTACAATAATGATGCACGAATAGAAGAGCATTGATATGATCAATCCAAACTTCATCTATAATCATGAGACCCCAGCAGATTCTAACGCGGTGAACGCATGCGAACACCCCCCACTATAAGCAAGGCTAGCTCGTTCGAGTGAGCGGCGGGCGCGGAAGTCCGCAGCTCCCCCATCAGCTCGCATCTCCCCGCGTTCAACACCAGCACCAGCATCCACTTGGCAGCAGTTCACGCGTCACCTACGGGTGCTCGACCATGGTTCGGTCGCATCGACATGTGAGTGTAGTCTGCTGATATAGGCATGCTCTGACCTGTGCATGGCGGATAGCTAACGTGGTCCAGGATTGATGTACCGCGGCGCCTGCGTCGCGCCATCCTTCTCAATGACCTGCCTTTAGTGCAGCGTATTGTGCGCAACAACCCTGACTACCTGCGCAATCCGGACTATCACGAGAAAAGTAACACCAACTTGCACCTCGCTGCAAAGTATGGCTTCACACAGATTGCTGTACGTATGCCACTTTGCGCAACTACGTCACTTCGAAGCAACCGTCGTTCTTGAGCTCAGTCGCCCACCAATGGTTTTTGTACTTCTCCAAGCCGATCTGACGTTGCCTTTAGGAATTCCTTGTCGATGCTGGTCATGAGGACGGTTCCATAAGCCGCAACAATGACTCTGAGACGCCTCTCATGTTCGCTGCCATGGCCGGCAGAGAGGAGACTGGCGTCTATTTAGCGAAGCGGTTTCCAGAATGTATACCGTGGGAGAACAAAGCAGGACTTGATGCTGTATGCTACGCATTCTGCCCTTTCGATTGCGCACTAACAAGCGTCTGCAGCTCATGCTCTCCAGCAAGTCTGGCAGCGGCACACTTCACCTCATCCCAACCCTGATCGTCCAGGACCCGACAATCCTCACCGCGCACGATAAGTCCGGGAACACTGCACTTCACCATGCATCTGCAGCCGGTGAACTCAAGGCCCTGCGTCTGCTCCTTCAGTACGGCGCAAACCCTCTTGTTGCGAACATATACAGTTGGACACCTGTTCACTACTCTGCCACACCCGCTGCAGAAGCCTACTTTAAGACGTTAATCATCGAGTTTGAGAAGAAGAAAGCTGAGGGCAGGCGCGAGTTGCAGGAGCGACAGAAACAAAGAAGCGCTGGCGTGCGGCTGGTAACGGATGGAGATACCATCATGGGCCGTGGGAGCAGCGAAAGCGAGCGCATACGGACAAGGGCGAGAGATGATGCAGGTTTGCAAGGATTGCCAGCTCCAGGTATGGACTGGAGTCCAGTCGAGAAAAGAAGAGCCATGACGCCTACAGAGGGTAGGGGTTGGACTTTTACACCAGAAGGCATGAGGCCAAGGGCGGAAACTGCGGAGAGCAGCGGGACTGTGTAAGATTAGAGATGTTTATTGGCGCTCTGGTGGTGCTATGGGCTGTTGGTGTGAGGCGTTTGGGCATCATGGCTGAGAGCTGGTTAGTCGTTTTATACTCTTAGAGATGTTCCCACTTGTAAAGATGAATCTCTATTTGCAAGGGTGTCCCACAAAGCGTGCTCAAGATTTTGATATTACGAAGGAGCTCTGTTCTCTTTGGCCAACTGAACGCTCTGAACAACAACACACACACCAAACTGTGCAGACTAGAATAACGTGTGGAGCGAGTTTAACCGTTCAAATCTAACACAGGAGCTAGAAAATACTTATGTTCTACTCCCTTACAGCTTACAGTGTCGTTCGTAGTGTTTGCATAAACGTGGAGGCTTACTGCCGCGAGGAAGGTTCGATGTTCACTCATTCGACGAGCTCTCGCAACAGAAATTTATGATTGTTGTAGCAAGGCCACCATACTGCTCACCTCATCTGCATCCACTGCCTCATCTCCCCTAGTGATAGCCGCAGAATGCACCCACTCCACGCCCGCCCTGTCCTTAAGCTCACTTACATTCCCTGTCCTGACTCCACCGCCCAAAATCAAACTGATCCTCGACCCAAACCTCTCCTGCAACCGCGCCACAACCTCCACGCCCTCACTCGCACTCCTCTTCCCGCCACTCGTCAACACGCTCTTGAACCCCAACCCCACGATCTCCTCAAGCGCAGCATTTAAATCGTCCACCTCATCTACTGCGCGATGAAACGTACACTCCAATGGCGCCGCCAACCTGACTAATTCGCCACATCTTTCCCCATCCACCTTCCCCTCGACTGTCAGAATTCCAAACACCACCCCTTGCACCGCGCCCGACGCCTTGAACTCCTGAATTTGCGTCTTCATCAATTCAAATTCGGATTCAAAATACACGAAGTTGTCGCCGCGCGGGCGGATCATGACGTTGATTGGGATGGCTGGGAAGTGTTGCCGGATGGTGACGAGAGTGGAGAGGGAAGGCGTGACACCGCCGGAGGAGTAGGAGGCGCAGAGTTCGATGCGGTCCGCGCCAGAGGCGGCTGCTGTGATGGATGAGGGGGTATTGAAGCATGCTATCTCTATCATCGTTGGAGACGGGAAGATGTGGTTGGAGATGAGCAATTATTGATGGCTCCTAATGAATGATTTGGTGATGACGGCAGGTCTGCTTGTGCGCCAGGTCGAGATCTTTTGACTATATGCTTTTTACGGTTACCACGGCACATAAGTCTGCTGTAAAGCCTGGGATGTCCCAGTGAGTTCGAGTGAATACAGAAACTTGAAGGTGGTTAATCGGTTCAGAAAGGGTAGGTTGTATAGATGCACGCTTAACTGCAAATGGTTAGATCATGTACTCATCATAACTAGGTGCAGCAGTCAACCCATGAGTTCAGCCTGATCATTTCCCCTCCTTCTGATGTCTCTCAGTCTCCCGCTCTACGGTATCCTAAATACTGACTGGCTTGTTTCTTCATCATGAGTTCGCAATTGTCAGATCTTTATACTAGTTGCTCTGACTCCTTCAAGCAACTTCTTGCCACCTTGGAAACAACTGAGAGTGATACTGAATCACACCTAAACTATGAAGAAGTGACGGCAGAGTTCGATCGTTTCAGATTGTGGGCGCGGAGCGTAGGAGCCGAACATTCGGGTACAAACTACGAGTACTCGCTTGACTATCGGTTGCGGAAGGCGCCTTTCTATTGTGACAGGGTGCGCATTTACGACAGACTATTTGGAATCATTGCTAATGGATACAGATCACAAGCTTCTTAAGCAAGTTGAATCAGAACGTATGCTTCCCCCATCTCGCATTAGCCCTGTACACTGCAATCCTCTTATGAGCCTCATGCTAATTGTTCACAAGCTCTCGGAAGGTAGCTAACGACAACCTGCAACAGGAAAACTTATGCCCTAATTACTGATGATAGATAGCTTCGTCCCTCATATCTGGCAAGCCAAATATTCTCGAAGCAAGCCTAAACCGAGACTTGAGCACTCTTTCGCTTCAGAGCACCACATCAAAAGACGGAAATCATGAGTCACTTTCCGAGGATTCTCCCTGGTCAGAAGATAGCGAATCAGAGCTCCCTGCCACAGACTCGAGCTTCAATTCTAAAATGAAGAATGAAGCCAGTGAATCCCAGGATACCGATGTTGAGGTAGTCAAGGTTCTTGCGCTGATCAAATTGATTATCCTTTGCCTTTACAGGATGCCTATTCGCCGGACAGCACTCACAGGAAATTTGAAGGGGCGTGTCTCTATACCACCACCAATGAACCCGCAATTTGATATCATACACGTCCAGGATCTATTCCCACGGATAGATCCGACTGTAGCAGCAAATCTCGGTCGCCTCATTACATCAAGACGCCAGGTACTGCTTTGCCAGAAAACTCGCGACAATCAACATAGCGCACTGGATAGCAGCGGGTCAGACCAGGAAACGCCGACACCAAGCGGGCAACCAATCGAAACTTCCGCAATGCTTCTTTCACATGCCACCAAATTTGAGGAAACATCTTCACAATTGAGTTGGTCATCGGCTCCCTCTCAATCGTCGGTCATCTCGGAAGAGTCCGCACCATCGAAATACGCAGCTACAGAATTACAGAACACGGTGCCAGTAATGCCGCTAGGTAGTGGGAGTGGCTCATTCCTGTGCCCTTATTGCTCCAACCCACAAAAGACAATGTCTAAAAGAGCATGGCACAACCATGTGTTCGATGATTTGCGACCATACTGTTGCACTTTTCCGAACTGTCGTCTGCAGGGCCGTAGTTTCAACAGTCGGGGAGAGTGGTGGCGTCATGAATCTCACGAACATCGATTAATTTGGCACTGTAACGTAGACACCGATGAACCTTACGAGGATATGGGAGCTTTCATGGATCACATGCAACAAGGCCATTCAACGAGGCTCACAAGAGAGCAGCTGCAATGCGCCGCGGCTGTCTTTCAGAAGCCCTCAAATAGATCTGCGGGCATATGCAACCTGTGCTTTCTTCACTCAGAGAACCTCCGTGCCCATGTCTCAAGACATCTACAGCACATTGCGCACTTCGCCCTGCCACGGAACAGCGCCGGATCCGAGGAGAGTATGATTGTTACACAGAAAGAAAAGCTTACCAGCGTTGTCGATGGCAATCTTCCCGCTGAGGAGTCCGAGAAGCAGCCCGAACTCATGACTGAGACGCTCGAAACTGAACCCGCTAGTCCTTCTGCGAGCCAAGCCACTGTCTCCGTACATCACGCTGTCCTTACATCAGCTATAGATCCACAAAACTCCTCCCAAGATAACGTAATCGGGCCACCTCCTGATATGTGGTATTGCGATGAATGCGGTGCCTGGAACATGAACTGGTATGACTGCTGTCCAGTGTGTAACAGTGGTTACAGATACTAATTGAAGAATAATGGGACACTCGCGTCGCGAGGAGATGTACAAGTATGATGTCAGAATTATACAGCCATCTCACGTGTGACATCTCGGATGGCAGCTCTAAAGGTAGCATACAATGATGCCTGGGCAGGAGAAAATTGCTTAGCTGCTACTTCAGCCGTTCAATGTCTGGTGATTTCTCCGACGTGCCTCGCACTCCTCCAGGTCGAACTTTTACGCCAATTATATGGTCATTTACCTACCCCCCTCGGCCTAGCGGCACGTGCCAAATAGGCTGTATTCTCCACAAGCGGTTAGCTTTATGCATAGGTGAGGCGTGACTTGCTTCGAGAGCAGATCAGACAATCGGTGAACAACAACACCCAAGAGAAGATCATTGTAAAGCATGTCGGGATTTGAAGTTGCAGGAGTGGTTCTCGGTGCTTTGCCACTGATACTAAATGCCTTCGATCACTACGCTGAGGGCGCAGGTGCCCCCTCACTTGCTGTCATCAGGCTGAGAACTGACTTTGACAGCTCTCCACCTTGAATGATATTCGGAACTACGAACGCGCCTTTAGGAAACTCTACATATCCTTCGAAGTGACGTGGTCTCTCTATAGGGACGCCTGCGAGCTTCTTCTCTCGCCACTTGCCATCTCGAGTCAGGAGTTCGAGGAACTCATCAACTTACCCACGTCTCAAAACTGGGGCAGTCCCACTCTACAGAGTAAATTGAGATCCCGATTAGGATCTTCATATCATGTCTACCAGCACGCCACTGAAGAGCTCTGTCGTAAAGTTGAAAAGGTACGAAAGAAGTTGAAGCTTACCGAAGAGTACCTAGTAAGTACACATCATTGGCTACGTACGACTGTACTAAGCTACCATGTAGCCCAGATGGATCAATGTAATCGAAGGTGAAAGGAAGATCAATGAAGTCGAACGAACAAAGTTTTACAAAAGCATGTGGACACGAGTGTCTGGTGCTATGGACGTGTCGAGCTGCGCCAAATATATCGATCGCATTGACAAAGATGTGAGGAAACTTAGGGATCTGGTTGACAACACGTCGAAACTCGAGGCTCCGAGAAGAAAACGCCGACAGAAGGATAATGCCTCTTACTGGATCTCTATCCGCGATCATGCTCATCGGGTCAACCAAAGCCTCGTGGACATCTGGTCGCAGTGTGCCTGTCCTCACCTACATTGCGCAAGCATTCAGATGGATCGGCAGAACCACGAGTGGAACTCACCGAATCCGGATCTGCACTTTCGCTTCATCATCACTTTAGACTACGCGTCTGGAAGTGCTCCTTCACCAACCCTCCCATGGGTATGGCGCGATATCGAAGTCAAGTCGGAACGTTTTGTGAAGTAAGTCCTGTCTTGCCGCCTACATTGATGCGTTTCTAATCAATCGGTCGTGGCAATTCGACGTGTAAATCACTCAAACACTGACAATCATGTACCTGCTTGTAGACTTTTGCCCTCCACAACCCGTGCTATTCGCTCGATACCATTTGTCCTGCCGGATACAGGACCTTCCACTCGGCTCACTGCACCATCTTCAACTTCAACTGCGACAAGGACGACTGCATCTTCCCCAATTGATACAGCCTATCGCCAATCCCTATCGGTATCGACTGCGTCAAGCACAATACAGTTGTCGGGCCGCAAGATCATTGACCTTTGCAGCTCATTATCGAACTTGTCAGCGGAAACACGTTCACTGGGATTTCTGGAGGACTGTCAATGGCACCATCATGTCTCCAGATCACCCTTGTGTACCAACCTCGCGGCTGCAAAAAGTCTCGTGCCTTTAAAAGATATACTGTACATCACTTCTCGCAGCAGTATTGCTCCCAAGGAGAAGTAAGTCTTAGGCTCGTATGATTTTGATCAGACTCTTACCCTCTCGAAGACAGACTCTAGCACTGCAAATGGCACTTGCTGTGCTACAGCTTCACGACACCCCATGGCTAGACGCGTCTTTCCATACCAAGAACATAGTGTTTCATACAGAAAAGTCAGCGCTTACCACCTCACTACTCGAACCAGCCTATGTTTCGCGCTCCTTTTCTCAAAATCAAGTTCCAGAAGTGGTGACATCAGTAGGTCGGCAATTGACGCGGAACACGCTGTTGTTCGCTTTGGGAGTCATGCTTCTCGAATTATCGTATGGGAAGCCACTTACAGATCATGCACGACCTGATGAGCTGGATGCGAATGGGGAAGAGATACCAGCGACAGAGCTTCTGGTCGCACAAAGGCTTTTGAGAGATATTGAGGACCGGGAAACACCAAATTACTCCTTGGCGACAGCAAGCTGCATAAATTGCGACGTCGGTCAGCCGCTCCAATCTAGCTTGAACCATGATGAATTCAGGGCGGGGTTTATAGACTGCGTAGTTGAGCGCTTGAGAGACGACTACGCTGTCTTATTTTCGTAAGCTAGTGGCCACTCTCGATGCGCCATGCACGGACTATACTTGACTCCAAAACAGAGTCAGGATGTCTTCGGCAAGTTGGAGTATAGATATTGATTTGGACGAAATGTAGTGTAGGTGGCAAGACGATAACAAGGAGCCCATGGTTCATTTTCTTTGCATTGGAATAGGTGGTCTGGAACAATCAGATTATCAAATCTGCCGAGGCACATGACGGAAACTATAAATGCTTCGCGCTTTACTGGTTTCTTTTGTACACATGTACGATCGAACATGGCATCCGAATCGATGGACAACACATGTGCAAATCCAATCATGCAAGCCCACCTCCGCATCGCCCGTCCCACTCGCTCCATCTCAGCACTCCTTCCATTTTACACCACAGGCCTTGGGTTTCAGATCAGCGGCTCATTTGAACAACACGCCGGCTTCAACGGCGTGATGCTCGGCCATCCGTCTCTTCCTTATCACCTTGAGTTCACAGAGCAGGAAGGGCATAACCCTGGCCGCGCGCCCACGCCAGAGAATCTGCTAGCATTTTACTTGCCCAGGTTGGAGGAATGGGAGAGTGCCACCAAAAGGATGGAGAGTGCTGGTTTTGCTGCAGTAAAAAGCTACAATCCCTACTGGGATGCTGATGGCAAGGGAATGACGTTCGAGGACGCTGATGGGTATCGCATTGTACTCTGGAACGGAGCTTGGACTCCATTCTAGTATTGTATCTATACACACATTCATAGAGTGTAGATAAACTCGGGGTTCTCACGATCCGTCAAATCCAGCCACTCCTGGTTCTCCAAGCGCACATAGCCAGGTGCATCCCGGACCTGTGCCTTCTTCTTGTTCTGGTGCACACAATACAGGTGGATAAACGTCAGGATCCCTAAGCAAACGCCCCAGCAAACGATGATGGTCACCTCGGCAGGGACGTAGCGTGGTGCATCGCCGGGGCGGAAGGTTTGCGGACCTGTAATGTGTGAGCCAGAGAGATGTCAAAGCAATTGAGGTGATGACTTACCAATAATGTTTCCAACGCAATAACCGATCAAATACATAGCAGCAACAGTAGTCTTTTTTGTGTAACCCGCCACGTTGCTGGCAAGCAGACTCAGAAGTGCAACGAATGGTGTTGGGCTGGCTTGTGTCAAGTAGTATCCAGCAAGCCGTCCAGAATTATTGCTAAGCGGTAGCGCAACAATCAGAATCATGCCAATTATCGCTGTGCAGAGCCCTGTCATCGAGATGAGAACACGGTACCCGTACTTGTCTCCGGCCCATCCGCACACGATAAGAAAGACGACTTCAACAGCGCCTCCAGGTGTGCCGTAGAGAAGTGATTGCTCGGGGGTATAGCCAAAACCAACGATGAGCTGCGAGAAGAAGTTTGAGATACCGCCTATCGATCGAGTTAGATATGGAGAAGTGCGAACTGTAGTTGTACATACCATTGGGAATATCAGCAATAAGAGCATAAAAGAAGAAAGCCCAGCTCAGGGGATCGGTGAGTGCCTCCTTCAGCTGATAGGACTTATAGTGCTTGTTTCCGATTCCCTGTTGGTTTACCCGCACACGTTCAATGGCGAGGATCTGGTCCTCCTTGCTGAGCCAACGACAATTGAGTTGGTTGTCAGGCATGATCCATAAGAACAGAAACCCAACACAGGTTGTCAGCACTCCAGTGACAAGGAAAACAATCTTCCAAGGCTCGATGATCGTGCCTGTCTTTCGACATCCGACAGCAATGCCATATGCGACGCAGCCACCAAAGATCTGGGCAAAGCCGTTGAAGCTGAACCAGATACCAGTACGCGAGCCTTGTTCTTTCTTTGTGTACCACTGCGATGTGAAGAGCGCGAAGCCAGGTGTTACGGCGCTCTCGAAGACACCCAAGAAAAAGCGGATCGCGATGGCTCCCGCGTAATTCTCTACAGCGGCAAAACAGGACAGCACAAGACCCTGTAGGCGTCAAAGTCAGTCAACGATCGCTACGGCAGGAACAGTTGAGAGAATACTGACCCACATGATGATGTTGAAGGCTGAGTACTTCCCAAGCGGGAGCATTTGCAAGAGCCGTGTTGTAGGGTATTCCCAGGCGATGTAACCAAAGTAGAACAGCGACCCCAGCCATTGGTATTGATCTCCGGTCAAGTTGATTCCAGAGGCAAGCTTGTTACTCGACGGCGGCAGGCGCAGACCCATGATACTGGCGTAACTCAAGGTAGTCTTATCGAGGTAATTGAGTCCATATACAAGACACATGATCTGATTGAGTCAGTCTTGCTATCCGTCTGCAGAACGCAGCTTTGGGTGTCACTAACTGGCATCAGGTGCCAATCGATCTTCCTCAACAGCGCTTTGTTCTTCTCAGGTGTCAACTCGATCACCTGCCCGTCCATACCCTCGAAGGCCTTCATAGCAGCATCCGCATCATGAGAGTGCTTCAGAATCTTTTCATCGAGCTTTCTGACTATCCCAGGCGCGACAGAGTCATTATCGGTAGACGAAACCACTTTCTCTACGTCAGTCGGTTGGCGCACTGCCTCTGCCGCGGTCGCCATTGTGTACGAGATGGCTGATGGAAAATAGAGGGCGCAAGAGAAGAACCTCCAGATTGACGTAGTACAAGCAACGTCAAGAGCGGCGCCAACACCCTAAGCTTTATAACGGCCCCTCAAGAGAAGAGGCGTTACTTTCGGAAACGATTGCCCGAAGATAACGCGCTCCCAGGCCGAACTCACTGCCACTGACGCGCCATCGACGTTCGATGATAAGATAACCCGGTAGTCGCAACGCTATCTGTAGTTGCCGTTGCCATAATGCGGGGTGTTTCGCACTGGGTGACATGATGCGCGATCCGCGGTACGTTGGCGATAGGTCAGGAGTACATGATCTGCAAGTGAGTTGCCGGATGAGGAAGCTGCAATGGATGGTGGTGTTGCATCCGAATTCGGCGTGCAATATTTCGAGGTGGAGACTCGTGACACCGCTGATAAGTCCTCTCTATTTCCACGACTTGGCGTGTTAAAGAACTCAAGCTGTATAGAGTCGCCCTGGGTCCTCAGTCACTCATTGCTGCTGTTCAGGCTGCTTATCGGAAGGTGCTGTGTGATGTCAGCGGCAAAGCCAGTCAAACTGCCTCAAGCAAGGTTTAGCGCCGCACCAAAAGTAAGCATACAAATAACTCTAAATTCGCAGCAGAACACACGCACGGTCAGCACAAGTGATCAAATTCTAACAAAAGTCTCTGGATAATTCAGTATAGGCTATTGTCTGTAGCTACTTATGCGTGCACTTGGTAATGCTCCCATAACAAATGGATGTTACATTGCCAACCCTAAACTCCAAGCCCATATGGCTCTTGTAGTGACCGTTGCCCATGGTCACCTGAAACGCCGCCCATATGCAGTTCGTAAATGCTAACGTATCCGCCGAGTACAACAAAAGTACAATCGACATGCAAAGAAGGGAATTTTGCGAAAGTACGCTTAAGACCTAACGAAAACACTGTTGAGCTTGTTGAGCGCGCTGCTATCCGCGGCAGTACTGTTCTTGGCTAATCGCTCGGGAGCCAGATCGCGGGGAAACCTTGACGCGGTGTTGGGGCTACGACTGCCTGATCGAGACGAGCTCTGGTTGTCCTTCTCAGCGCCGTTGGTGTTCAGAAGGGAAGTGAGTGTAGGAAGAGGGCGAGCTGCTGCTGTTGCTACGCTGGCAGATTCCGCTGCAGTCTGAGCAGGAGACTTGTCGCCATCGGGTGTCGGTGGCTTGGTGATGCCTACAGATGCAGCAGCCCCGTTGATAGCTGGCAGCTGCGGGCCTGGCTCGGGACCGGACGAGGCGGGAGCAGGGGGTGGCGGAGGCTGGTGTTGCGCCAACTCAGCAGAGGATGGCGCGCGCGCCGGTGGTGGGCTGACCATGTATTGACCTGCTTGCGCTGCATGTGCAGCGTGCGCGGCGTATAGAGGGTGGTGAGCATACATCGGGTGAGCCGGCGGTGCGTGCGGGTGCCCAACAGCCTGAGGTGGTCGATCGAGCATGTGGCCTTGGGGATGGGGTGGGATGTAATATCCATGCGGTGCGTACATAGGCTGATAGAAGAAGCCTGGGGGCCCTCCGCGATACTGGTGAACAGGAGGAGTACCGTTTGGCGGTGTTGGGGGGTACATTGGGATTGCATACATAGGAGCCACGGCGCCAGCGTGCGCGTATGGCGAGGCCGGTCCCATAGTGTAGGCAGCGGCAGAATGGGGCGAGCCTGGCATAGCTCCCCGGGTAACAGCTGGGGCAGCCTGTGTTTCTGCGACAGTCGACTCCGGATACATGTTCTTGGGGGGTCTGATGTGTCGCAATTGCGCGTCGTTGGTCGGCTGTGGGAGGTTGTTCGAGTTCGAGCGCGAGTAGTAGCTGATGAGGTGCAGATGCTGACCGCTGGAGGTTGTGATACTGAAAGACTGCTTCATGAGACCATCTGGCTTATAACGATACCCGTCTGGGCCCTCTCCTTCCGAATCGCCGTTGGCAGAGCCTTCAGGAGACTTGCCGCTGGCTCTCTTGACGAGAGGTGGTGTGGGCGCTGCGCCGCCTCGCTTGCCTTCCATCTCCCGGTATGTCAGGAAGCTGCCGGAGACACGGCTTGCACTCCATGACTTCCCGTCTGTCCACCGCCTCATGCCAGCCTCGCGCTCGTCCCATACGAACACTGAGCCTGATTTGATCTGCTGGCGCTCTTTTTCCGACAGCCGACGCTGTACGCGCGGTAATATGCCAATGCGGCAGGCCTCGAACAGAATTATCGCATCGTTCGGTGTGCGAACGTGGCCATGATAGGTTTCCATTGTGAGTGTGGTGTGTGTGGGGTTGTTGAGTTCTATGCTAGCAGCAGTCGAGAAGCTCCTTTGCTTTTGTGCAAGAATTAGACTTGCATCGAGCGCCTGAGAGATTAAGTTAGCTCGCACTGGTTTGGGACAGGCGGTCATGCGTCTGATGTTGATCAAGTGCAAAGTCTCGGCCCTTGAAATATTTCCTCATCGCAACCGGCAGGGACCGAGAGGTACAAAATACGCACTTGCTGCGCAGTCAAGACTGCAAGCGAGGCATTCGATATGCATGCAATGTAATGCAGACGCAATATTGCACAGGTGCGACAAGGAAACACGTAAAGATGGTATGAAGATACTTACTGTAACACTTGTAACGGTGACAGGCTGTACCTCAGCTTTCTATAAGCAATAGTGCGGCGACAGCAATGCTAGCCAACGTTGCCTAGAGACCCAGTGACGTGAAACGAGCCGTCAATGAAACAATATGTCGATGTGACAGATGTATGCGGCAGTAGATGCTCGGTGGGCACGGAGGAGGCGGTATGTCTGGGGCAGGCGTGGATAGGGAGCAAAAAGTCAGAAAAGCATCAGAGGGCGCGGCGTGCAGTCTTCATGTACGCTTTGGGGCTACTGGTGCTGCGCAGAGCGGAACCTGGTCCACCTGGAATGCCCTCAGGCCTTTCTCGGCGCTGGGGTCTTGCTCTTGATCGACGGCGCCTAGGCGTGTAGTGGCGTTAGATAGCGAAATAAGGCCCCTCAAGCTGCTGGGACAAGCTTTATTCGGACGCCGTTGGCTGCTAACCTGGGGCCGCTCGACACAGTCGTGCAACCCGTGAGCGTGTACGTACGCCGCGACGTAGCTTGTACGATGCTCTTGCAGTCGTGTCAGCGCAAAGGCAGACAATCGCAGTCGGCTTGCGCCCAGGAAATAAGGAACAGGCGGCAGCGATCTGTGTTCACATGCACCCTCAGGGCTTGGATCGCTGGCGCCGAGCCCGCGATCATGCCTAACCTCATTGCCAAGCTTTCTGTAGAACAGTCAACTCTAAATGGCGCTAATCAACCTAAACCTGATCTCTGGTCTTTAACATCGACAAGCCTTCTCTGGCTGGGCTGACCCACTTCGGCCCCGTCTGACACGCCCAAGCCTTTGCACAAGTCCGTCACTCCGTCTTGGCTGCCGTTCGCGTATGGTCAAATTTGCCCAGCGCGCTTGGCCCAAGACGCCAGAGAGCACCAACTTTCCCACTCTCTGGCTTGCCTCTAGGCGTCTTGGTAGACAAAGACGTCTGGGCAGTTTGCTCCGCTGAGCTGACTGCTGCCTCGACTACGGGGGTCGATCGCACGCTGCTGAGAAAGCTGACGAGTAACTACTCCGCTGCCTGCTCTCCGATTCTCTGCATGCTCCGCACTGTGGAGAGCCCGTAGCTACACGGTTCTTGGTATGTTGCCTATCTTATGGAAGATACCGTATCTGGCTGTTCCACCAACCAAGCACACCGCGCCTCCGCTCCCTGGGCAATCCGCTCAGCTCCACTGCAACGTAATGGACCACCTACTACAAGCTTGAGCAAATTGCTTGGGGGCTCGGCCAGAAGCATAGATTAAGCTTGGTGCCCGTGGTTTAAGCTTACTACGTGCCACGAGGTTCCGCTTTAACCATGCTGACGGTGTGACAGGCACGGTATCGATGGAATCTCACATCCGGGTAGGACGTCTACTTTCTTGTCCTTCGTAATTAGACGTCTCATAGTGCATGGCAATTTCTTGAACGACAGCCGTGACGGTTCGGCGGTGATTACATTGAGATCCTCGGCACGAGAAGTCAATAACCCCTGAAGTTCAAGCGGCTTCGCATAAACTGGGCGAGGCAGCAGCAGACCACGGTGCGAGATACCACGAGGGCGTACTCGCCAGTCGTTTCTATAGACTCGCCGTATACTCGTTACATCCTTCCCAAGGCAGTATGGTGAAGAGCCACGATCGGAGTCGTTCTGCAAGGCGTGCTTTTCAGCTTGCCGCAGCGAGACAAAGGCCCGGTTCCGCTCCATTGGCGCAGGTCACACTCAAGCGTGCCAAGTCTTGACCACTTTTCTGTTTCCATGAGTGGCCAAGCCTCTCGTTTCTCCGTTTAACAACGGCCCCATCTTGTCACTAAGCCGCGTCAGCGCGATTGGAATTGCCCAGCACCCTGAATCGTGGCCCTCCCCAGTCTTCCGCATACCGGCACATTGCAAACAACGATGGCATCATGCAGAACGCAGGTGCGTTGGAGTGCGTATGCTGTGGGCTTTCATCTTGCATTCGCTACGTCCTTAGTTGGCTCGAACATCCTTCTCATGTTACGAGGGCATACAAGTCGGTTGTTGCTCCGTAGTGCTGCCGATGTCGCTTCCGCATGCGAGCATAGATAAGGTTGGAGCAAGTCATGAGTTTAAGCTTAATGCTCGACCCCGGATTGGCCGGCAGCAAGCCACAACGAATTCCTTGGAAGCGAGCGCAAGACCGCCACATGATTGCCTGATCAGCCGTACTGCTCAGTGCCCATGTTAATGCGCTATCGTCGCGTGCGACTCTATTTGCTGAAACCTTTGCCGGCCTGTGGAGAAGTAAATGCCGTGCCCACAAGAGTCAGCTGGTGTCGTGCTCAGCGTTGCTTCGCGCTGGCTGCCTGTGTTCGCGCACTCTCAGCCAGGCGAGAGAAGTTGGAGGCGCAGCGCACCGGACCACAAGGGCAGCCATCAGACAGGCCTAGAGCTGCGCCAACGGAGTATCGCACCGCGGCTCAATTGCTTTGATGACTGCCAACGTGCGATTAGTTATTGGACGATAACCCAGGGAGAAATTAAGGTATACCAAGCAACTAGCGCCCGTGTCTTTGCCAGATTTGGACTGTCAACACACACGCCCGCACGGTGCAGTCTCTGTGGTACGAGCACTCAGGCAAAACGGAAACAGTCACGGTGTCTTGAAGACAGTCATTGTGTGATGGTCGCCGACTGGAAACCCTCTCAAGGCATCATGCTACCGTGTCCACAGCGGCGCCTGCGACGAGTACCATACTTGCAACAACTGCAGAGTCCCACCACCAACACAGCTCCAATTTCTCTTGGTGTGCACTGACATGGAATGTTCTTGCGAATAATGGATTACCAATGCTGAAACAGGTCCGCAGTTACGGTATCACGGCAGCCCGTTTCTCCACAGAATGTTCTTCAGATCCCGCGGATGCCGAAATGCCATTGTCAAAAGCCAAGTGTCAGGCCTCAGGATTCAGGAGCACTTCCATGCGCCTTGCTCTCAGTGGCGTCGATGGATATTGCTAGCTCGCAGAACGAATACATTACTCCTCGGCTCGGTCTGAATCCCCAAAGTCACAAAAGCAAATCGTCGACTCATCGCTGGGTCGCTGGATAAGCATAGCTTATAACCGTATCCCAAGGTTTGGTATTGGTCTTCTACCGCTTTGTCTCCCGCTACCGCCATCAGTCACGGCCAACCATCCACAAGTGGCGACTCGACGATGCGTGCAGGATGCGCGGCTGACACATTGCTCTTGGCTTGACCCACGTGCGTCAGGTACACGCTTCGACAACAGAGCACACATTCCTATTTGACGTATCAAGCGTTGAAATTTTGCCTCTACCAAGACTTCATTCGGAGATCACAGTAAGCTAGTGGGCATGTCCTCTGAGAGACTTCCTCTTTAGGCAGGTGAAACTAAACAACGCACGATGCAGAAATTTTACTTGTGCGGTTACACGCGCCTATTGGTATTCACCTGAGACATGACTTTGTGTTGGCGAGCAGAGATGCACCGATATGAGGCTGCATTGGCTTGTCACCTTCCTGCCAGATGCATCGCGTGTGTAAGCATGTCTGTTGCCAAGCCATGTAAGGGCTTGGAGAGTGTTGCAATGCAACGTTGTCACTTCTCTCAAGCTTTGCGGCGCGATGTAAGCACCCTTCTGGATCTGTGGGAGGCCGAATTGAGCAATGTCAAGACTGTTTCCTCTGTTCGAGGATCGCAAGACACAAGTACTCGCTTTCTCAAAATTAATCGTCTACTGATGTCCTCTTGAAACTTAATCAATGTCTCGCCAAACACCAGAACGCTGCATTCAAATCAAAGTCTAAACATACAGAACAGTTCCAGCTACATGATGTGGCCTACAACGCTCTCTCAAGAGTTTCATACTGCGGCAATACAAACCCATCGTCATTCTGCTCCGTGCTTTTGTTTCCCCCGACCAACTTCACAAGCCATGGCTGGTCCGCTGCCCTCGACAATGTTGACAATGCTGTCTGAAGCAGCCATCTTTTCCACGCTGTATCAGGATGAGCTACTCCCGGAACGATACCGGGGATCTCCTGCGTCTGCACAACGAAAGGTCGAAATGCTGCTTCGTATGCTTCCACTGCTAACCTTGGGTGCTCGCCCCTCTGCAACTTTGCAAGCTCACCAGCAAGCATGTATCCTCCGATAAGAGCAAGTGATGTGCCCATGCCTGTAAGCGGTATCGGTGCGTATGCAGTGTCTCCCAGACAGACGACGCGGTTATTGCTCCACTTGTTCATCCTGATCTGCTGGATAGCTTGGAAGTAGAAATCCGGTGCCTTGCTCATCGCATCCAGGAGTCTCTTCGCCTGCCATCCTGCGTTTGCAAACTCTTCCCTCACCACCTCTTCCTGCTTTTGTCGCCCGGCTCGTGAGGCGTTCTGCCACGCCGACTTTTGAGCGCCATGGCGCGGCATGATGGTGAGCATGGCCCGAGTCGTACCGTGTGGATCAGGTCGCAGAGTGATGATACGTGATTGCAGGCCGAAGTAGACGTTCCACCAGTTGTTATCTCCTGGCACCTTCGGAACCGAGAAGTATACAACGTACATGCCTTTGTCTACTAACGTAACATTCTCAGATTGAAAACACTGCTTCCGGACCTTGGACCATTGGCCATCTGCTGCGACTAGCAGGTCATACTCGTGCACCGAGCCATCACTTAGTTCGACCTTCAAACTCACATCGTCTTCATTAAAAACTTTCTGAATGGTGGTGTCGAACATGTATTCCACGTTGGGCTGCACTCGCGAAGCTTCCCAAAGTATTTTTGACATATCGCCGCGAAGGATTTCAAACTCGGATGTGAAGCTTGCAATCGAATTTCCCCTTACTGGGAAAGGCGCAAACGCTCTGCCATGGGAGTCGATAAGTTGCGTGCCTTGCTCTGTTGTGTTGAATTGTTTGACCCGCTCGAAAAGACCCATCTTTCTGATGACTGTCACAGCGCTGCCAACGATATCAACATTCTGACCGTGCGACAGGAGTGCCGGCGCTTTTTCGACCACAGTGACACGGGCACCGACTTTGGCGAGGAAGTATGCGAGCGTAGGGCCAGCGACACCTGCTCCGGATATAATGACACGCATGGTGTGCGACTATGTGCCAGGTAAGACAGAATAGTAAGAAAAGAGAGAGGAGGTAAGCTCAACGAGGTGTCAACTGCTTGAGATGCTCCAGGTTGACACAACAATTGTCTGTCTGCTAGCCCCGATAAATATCATCTCTTACTCGGGTTGGCCAGCAAGTCAAGCCCGTCATGTCCGACATGTCCGTCGAGCCTGTAGGATGCGAGCAGTCCGGGATGCACATTGACGCTTTGGGGCGTCAGGCAGTCTTGAAATGATTGGTGGTGATTTGCGATCTGGTGCGTAAGTATGAGCTTATTGTGGTTAAGCTAATCAAGCCCGTCAACATCGTGGGCTTGGTTGCACCAAATTCAAAGATGCCCAATGAACAAACGGACGCTCACGGACACCGGCTGCGTTGACTAGCGCTGATGGCCCACTGGAGGAGCAATGCAGCACGAGGAGATGCTCTCGATGCTGATCGGATCCGAACGAGAGAGATCTTGCTCAATGCGGCAACCAACTAGCGACTTTTCGAAGCTAACAACAGGTTGTGAAGAGCCAAGTTGTTCCATCTTCGCCTTGCTCTGCTAATGTCGGTTCAAGTCACTAGAGATGGCATGTTCATGCTTCAAGTAGGGTGTAGGGGGTCTTGAATGCTGATGCGTGTAATTGTGGGGCAGCGCTGGTAGGGCTACCTACCGAACCCTTGAAACGAGCGGTGACGAAATGCCCCACCCTAAGCAGCAGCAACAGCTCAGGCAACTCCCAAACACCGTGTGCCTCCTGTCAATTGGTCTCCTGTTGCGTTACATCCAGCACTCTCTTTCTTTACAGCATGTCTCTCGTATCTGGTAGGATATATGCGCCCCTCGACGTGCCTGAAGCTGACAATAACAGACGCTATTTGGGCTGCCTCGCCCACCACTACGCGTGGACAACCAACACCTCTCTCGTCCGACCCTAAGGGCGAGCGCATAGCCTATGCCGTGAGCTCTCTTTCCTTCGCCTTCCCACGGATTCAGAAAAGCTTACTGAAGCCGTCTAGTCAGGCAAATCCATCTTCCTCCGCTCTATCGACGACCCCTCTGTCAGTAAACAATACACGCAGCACACCGCCCAGACCACCGTTGCCCGCTTCTCACCCTCAGGCTTCTATGTGGCAAGTGGTGATGTCTCTGGAGCGGTGAAAATCTGGGATTGCGCAGGAGAAGGCGCTACAAAAGGTACGTTCATGCGCTGGTGGGCTGGTCCAAGGCATACAGCAACACACCAAATTACCAACCACGGGAAAGTGAAGCTGACGGCTCGTAGGTGACTACCACATCATCGCGGGACGAATCAATGATATTGCATGGGACGGCGACTCACAGCGAATTATTGCTGTTGGCGATGGCAAGGAGCGATTTGGACACTGTATCACGGCAGACAGCGGCAACAGTGTGGGAGAGATCTCAGGACACTCGCAGCAGATCAACAGCGTCTCCATCCGTCAGCAACGACCTCTGCGAGCTGTGACTGGCTCGGACGACAGCAGCCTCGTCTTTTACCACGGCGCACCCTTCAAATTCAACACCAGCCTGAGGGAGCAACACAACCGCTTCGTATTCGGCACTGCCTTCTCTCCAGACGGCTCGCTTTTCGCTAGCGTGGGCGCGGACAAGCGTATCTGGTTATACGACGGCAAGACCGGTGAGGCCAAGGGTCAGATTGGCGACGGAGTACACACTGGTAGCATCTTCGGCATTTCTTGGTCAAAAGACTCAAGCAAGTTCGTTACGGCTAGTGCGGATCAGACTGTCCGGATCTGGGATGCTGAAGCGGGCAAGAACACACAGACATGGAGGATGGGTGAGGAAGGCGTTGTCAGCATTCCCGACCAGCAAGTCGGTGTCGTATGGCCCACTGGTCGTAGCGACGGCTTGATTGTCAGTGTTGACCTGGAAGGAAACCTCAACTACCTGGTAGATGGGAGCCCTAAGCCAAGCAAGGTCGTTCGTGGACACCAGAAGAACATCACATCTGCTGGCATCTCGGGCTCAACATTTGCTACAGGCAGCTACGACGGCCGTGTCTTGGCCTGGGACGTCTCCACAGGGCTTGCCGATAAGGTTGAAGGAGCCTCACACTCCAACTACGTTGCAGGCATTGCCGCTACTGATGCTAAGAGCCAGGCTGAGCTTTACACTGTTGGCTGGGACGACACTCTGAGGTCCATCTCTGTACCTGACAAGATCTTCACCGGTGAGGCAAGCTCGCTTGGCTTTCAACCCAAGGGCATTGCTTCCACAGGAGCCGTTACTCTGGTTGCGTCCGCTGACTCGATAGCGGTCTACGCTAACGGCACCAAGGCCAGCTCGCTATCAGTCAAGTATGGTGCCACTTCGATCGCTGCACATGGCTCGACAGTCGCGGTGGGTGGAGATGACAAACTTGTCCACATTTACAGTCTATCCGGGACTGAACTCCAAGAGACCGGTACAGAACTCCGCCGCGCTACTGCTGCTATTTCAGCGGTTGCTTTCTCTCCGTCCGGTTCCAAGCTTGCCTTCGGTGCCAGCAACGGTAAGATCTACGCTTATGAAGCTGGCGGAGACTGGAAGATTATCACGGACCGGTGGAGCGCGCATACCGCGCGCATTACATGCCTGGCTTGGGATGAGAGTGAGAAGTACGCCGCGAGTGGAAGCTTAGACACAAATGTTATGGTCTGGAGTGTTGAGGACCCCGGCAAGCGAATCAAGGCTCTCAATGCCCACAAGGATGGTGTTACCGGTGTGGCTTGGGAGAAGGCAACCAAGGTCCTGAGTGCTGGTGGGGACGCCAGCATTAAGGTTTGGACCGTCAAGGCATGATTGTTGCACACATCTGAGCGTTTTCGCTGAATTATGACATGGCCATCGTAATGGTTCACCAAATATGCATTTTGCGTTCACCGTGCGTCTGAAGTGATAAAGGAGCCCGCCGAAAGGACTAAAAAGAGTACAACGGGATATCGCTCATATGCCAGACCGGCAACCTTTATGAGGATTCAGAAGTGAGGCTAGAATTGATAGGTTGCAGCTTTCCTGCGTGTATAGGCCAACCATGAACACCAACAGTCTCTCGGTGTAGATTTGACAATGATTCGTCCACTTCTGCTTCATTTGGAGCCTATAAGTTGTTGTGCGTAGAATTCGAGCGCTTTGCTCCGCGATTTTGTGGCTTGCGCCAGTCAATTGCCTTGTTTGCCTTGCTACCGCAGTCCGCCTACTGCATGATGACAGCGCATCGAGGCTGAAGCTGCAGCTAAGAGAGGTCCTTCCTCAAACCACAACAACTGCCCTGTCAAACTCTCGAAGGTATATGGCTGCCCTGTGTGGCCACAATCGCGTGGTCTCTACTTACTGACCTACTTGCTCTTTCCGCACCCACCTGTCAAGCCTTGTTCTATCTTAAACCCATTCTCGCATCGTTACGCTTTAGCTCTTCGACTCAATCAATTGATGGCCCACTTTTCGGACGCGAATGGTCAGCTCAAAGACCTTGACTTTCCACCTCGTGATGGAGGCTTCGATGATGATTACTGCCTAAGCGATATCTATACACACACTCCCACCAACCAGTCTGGTATCTCGTCGGCATTCAGATCGAGACATGGCTCGGTATATTCCATGTCACCGCCACAACCTTCGAACTTTGCAGCTCTGCAGCAGTACAAGGCTGACTTTCAGCCCGGTGCAGGAGGACTGACCCCGCACTTCAACATCAGTCCCTCACACCGGTCAATGGACATGTCTCGTGAGGCCTCGTACGCTTCTTACGAATCATCCACGTCTTCCGGTCAACAGTATCGTGTTGGTCAACAAGCCCAATCGTATTACAACTGCCTGTCTCCAACTGGTACTGAGATGCGACGCACGGTATCGATGCACACAAGCATACCGATTCCACAAATCCGAGCCTATCCTGAGCAACACCGAACGCATGCCAACCACTTCGATACCAGTTTGGCTAGCGTATACCCACCAACCTTTCCAACAGTGCCTATGCACAGCCCGCACTATCTAGCACTGGACGGTTCGAGACTGACCAAAAATGACCTCCCAACCAGTGAGACGGATATGGACTTTTTGGAATTTGGTTTTGGTTTTCGAAATCCTGGGTAAGTACAGTCCCAATCACATATGAACGTTACATCACCCAATTAGTGTACCTGGCACCTGGGACAATCGCCAGCTGGACCTCTGGAGGCCTTCTGCCAGACTGAATATGGACCGCAGATTTACCTTTGCCTACTAGAGCGCCTCCAAGCCCCGAATAGTCCCCCAGACCAAACCTTGTCCATTTGCTGCGGTATCGATGGATCTGGCTCTTCCTGCCCTCCAGTGGCTTCCCACAGTGGCCAATGCTAACCTCGCAGTGCTGGCATACAAGTGCACCGTTCCGGGAGTCCCATAGTCTCAGTGGCTGAAAGATCGTTGCTAGGACTCTGGAACTAATTTCTTGGCCTTGATCTCCTTGGCGTCGACAAACGAAAGCGACTGCTCGATCTCGTCAGTCCTAACAGTAACTGCCTTGTAGTCTTACGCTCAACGAACAATTTCCGTTCTAAGATAGCGCTGCCTTATATCCAGGTCAATTCCCATGCCTTTCCACCCCTGGACTATTCGTAGCGAGCTAGTAGGATCTCAGGTCTTTCTCCCCGGTCAATCATCACTGTACAATCCTCTTGACGCCATGGCGACCGAAAGACCAATGTGGAGCGATTCCAGTTTGGGAATCATAAACAAAGGTCGGTAGATTTACAGATCCTATTCATCTACCGCTGTGAAAGATCTCGAACGACTGTATGATGTTACTCAGAAAGCATCAGTTCGACCAGTTCCGTAGGGTTCCGTATCACACTGACAAATTTGTTCTCATCTCCGCTTGTCCAAACCCACTCGCTTGCATGCATGCAGCTCAGCCACCAAAGCGTATCTTCAGACCGTCAATCTTGCCTTCCATCAGTGACTTGCCTCCAGGGATGGAAAAGAGAGATCAAGTAATGAGGCCTATCCGGACCACGCCGCTTTGTCAAGATCAGCTGAATGACATTACGCAAACACTCTAAACACCATGGATGTTCGATTCGATTTTTTTATGAGTCAACGAATAGTTCCACCGCTTGAGCTTGCTGGCCCCAGCATTCCTGGTTGACGTTTACCTCTGCTATTACCATTCAGTCATTCAGCACAATCACCTTCATGCACAATATCTAACGGTACGATCTATAGACAACCAATCTACACAACAACCCCCATGCAGCACTTACGTCCAAGAGCTTACTCTGATGTTCATCCCAACAGCCGCCTTCATCTTCAGTAAGTCAGGTCGCCATCACTTACCGCATCATTTGTTAATACATCACCGTAGACCTCCAACCATGTCTGAGCCACAGCACAACATAGTTACGAAGTCTACTGAGCCATCAAGTGCAACAGCCTCCGCCTCACCTCCATCACAGCCATCCTTGCAAACAAAGCGCCGCCGTCGCAAGTGCACTCCCCCATATGACTCTGATCTTGAACGTGTCACCGGCTACGTTCTCGCCTCGGGCAAGTACAAATGCTCAGACCCACACTGCGCCGACCTGCGCTTCGGGAGACAGGCTGACTTCAAGCGACACCACACCAACTCACACGCTGATCAGATACTCGAGTTCTTCTGCCCGGTAGCCGGCTGCGACCGCTCGATAGAACCTTCTAAGAGAAGCAGGGGCCGAAGTTTTAAGGGGAGGAAGGATAAGATGGAGGAGCATGTTCAGGCTGTGCATCATAAACGGGTGAATAAGAGGGTCAGGACAGCTACAGATGAGGAAGGCACGAGTAGTGAGGGTGGCGGGGCCGAACGCTCTCCGCTGTCTAAGACGCAGAAGTATGCTTGATCATAGGGACGTGTGGGTTTTATCGTAAGATCTTTGGGTGTTCAATTGCCTCCAGTAGAGGTATACGTTTGTAATATACTGTACATAGCGCTGCCTCTTGATTCTGGTGAGTGGTAGATGGCAGGACAGCCGGAAAGCCCTGCGTCGTGTTTAAACCGGTTGCTTGTACATAAATCCATTGTAAAGAATATATGATTACACAAAGATGCAATCCACAGGTCTGAGTATGTAGAGCAATATAGTGGACAATGATTACATATGCGCGAAGTGATCCAGACGGGCGTCGCCATACGAGAACTACATTTCAGCCACTCAATTCCTTTTTCTTACAGTTGAGCGCCAGCCGCCAGCCGCCGTACGGTCAGCATTAATTCATTCAGTCTCTAACCCTTAAGGTCAACGTCTCGCAATCGTGCCCTGTGTTACTTGGCCACTACTGGCACGGTGAGGGGATTAATCTATAGCTATAACCTTTCTTGGACGTTGACTTGGTGGATCTGGAAACGAAGAGTACGACAATATCACGGTTGTCTGACTGAATTCGGTTGCATCTTTTTTGAAAAACTAAGAGTGGCTCCAGATTCAGAGACATGTTGTGCTAATCCCAAACCCATCAAGGGCAGCTTAACTACCAGCAACGACCGCCAGTCCCTCGTAGATCTTCCTCTTAACTTTGAAAAACGTAGCCGCATCGCTAGCTCGTGGATCGGCAAAGCTGTAAGCACCTCCATCAACCTCAATGGTACCTCCTGCCGTCTTCCTTACCGCAACAGTACCGTTGATGACCAGTACACCCTCGCCCCTGAACTCAGCTTCCATGCCGGACGCCTTCATCAACTTCCTCAGATCAGCAAGCCTCAAATCACCAACATGGAATGGCTGAGCAACAGAGCGCACCGCAGTGGCCATATTCGTAGGTATCACGTCCAGCACCGGTGTGTCATTGTTGGCCTCTTGGCTCACAGGGATAGCAGGCGTAGCTTCGAGCCTCGCCCTTTTCTTCGCTGGGGCCTCGTCCTCTTCCTCCTTGGGTGGAGGCTCCAGACTTGCGGCTTGTAGGCGTCCGGTAATGGCGACGACGCCCAAGCCGTGAACCTTTTGCCAACGCAAATTCTGGATCATGCTGCGCGATAGCTTTACGGACCAGGCGTTGGTGTCGACGCTGGCATCGATCATCACGCCTACTGCAGGCGTGAACACATCGATGCTACTACCTGCTTCGATGGACGCGAGTGTCTTCCGCAGCTCTTCAGCGAGGCTCTGGGTTTCGGTCTCTTCGCCAGCGACAAAGATGAGGTTGCGGGGCTTGATCAAAGGGATCAAAGTCTGGATCGTGCGGCGATCATGCAGGCCGGAGAAGTCGATGTAGGTGATGCGACACCTGATATCAAGCGAAGTGGTCTCCATGACGACCTTCGCAGGCCCGTCGATCTTGTCTGGGTCGTCTTCGGGTTCGCTGTCTGGCTCCGCCGGGGCATCCACTGCACCGTCCCATTTCCGCTTTTGGCCAACTGCGTTTTCTTTCTTGGCTGCATCGGCTCGTGTAGGCTCGCCGACGACATTGTCCTCTTCTTCGGCACGAGCGAATTCTTCGGGGCGTATCAGGTCGCCAAAGTCATCTGCACGTCTTCTTTTGGTGATTATGGGGAACATCTTGTCTGCACCTTTCTTGCCTTGAACCTCGAAGTCGTGTACATTCTTGCGCCGGGTGAGGACATTGACACCCATCTCAGCATCAGTCTGATCAACCTTGTTGCGAGCATGACGAAGCGTGGCTGTAGTATTGAGGGCCTTTCCTTGATGAGGATGGACCATATCCTCGGAGTCTTCTGAGCTCTCTGATGTTGTCGATGATCGATCGTCTACCACATCGGCGGTTTCCATATTTGTAGTAGCGTCGCCGCCCATGGTGTTGTGCAGTTGCCTTTGACGCGCTAAATGCTGTTGGTAGAGAGGTACTTCGTCACCCTCGAGCGCTACCGTACGAGCAACTCGGATTGGTGCTTTACCTGGGGCATTGAGGACTGCTCCTGATGAGGCTTGCTCGCTATTGGCGTTCTGTTCATGCCAGAGTTCCCACAAATACCGTCCAAGGCCTTTGTCTTTCCCGTTCAATTCTCCAACACGCTCGGTCAAGATGATCAGGTTCTTCTCATCGTTCGCTAAGCTTTGGATGGCGTCTTTGGAGAAACCCCACTCTAGAGAAGTGTCACTTGCAAGGACTACGCGTGGTTCATCTTCATCGAGCATGCGCGTCACCCGTGTCTTGCGTTCTAGCAGCGTGATGTGCCTGAAGTCGAACGGCGGTCGCGCGCCTCTATCGTCTTTTCCTCCTGCGCGGCTCTTGCCCGGCTCCTGGCCATCTGCTGCACCAGCTCCGAACTCCTTCACGATGCCTTCGTCCATCCATTCGACCATACTTCGCACATAGCGCATCGTTGCACCGCCTGTTCTGCTTGCCAGATACAATTTTGCGTTCCTCAGTGGGCTGTTGCTGTCCGCTCTGCTGGCTTCATTCTGCCATGTCTCTTCAAGAAGATACGACAGCTCAAGGATACGGGCGCTGGAGTCAGAGGGGATCAAAACTGATCCCCCCTTGGCGACGGTGTCTCGAATCGCTGACAGCAGCGCCTCGTCACGTTGGTTGCCCTTAATGTTAGTATGCTTGCCTGATCCCTTACTACTACAGATGAGGGCAGTAGGGCGGCGCAGTTGCTCCAGTACTTCTGATCCACCTGTTCCTGGCCCCCCTAACCACGCGGCTCCAGAAAGTACATGCTCTCTAGCCTGATTCCAGTCTACCGCATAGACAACTGATTCCATGCCATGCTGTATATGCCATATTGTGCCTCCTAGTGTGTGTCCGGCGCTGTATGCTGTGATTGTGAGACCGTTGAGAGGTGGTGAATTCGGCGATGCGAGCGGTTGACGTGGCTGCGAGTACTTGAGCGGATTGACAAGGCCGAAGTAGTTCGCGATCTCATCGTGTGTAGGTGCTTGGAGCAGGATGTTCGGGTTGTTTCCGCTCGGAAGCGCTGATGGATACGCGTATGCGGATTCGCTAAGAGACTCGGTGGAGATTATGGAAGCTGCGAGTGGCGTGGAAGCGTACAGATCTTGGAGGAGTGTCCGGCCCAGTGATATGACTGGTATAGTCGCGTAAACGGGTATGCGCGTGAATGTTGGGATATTTTTGCAGCAATGCACATATGCGCCGAGATGTGCAGTGGTTGCATGTGTGAGCAGGATGAAGGAGAGTGTAGGAACATGTCTGGAGTCAACGCAATCAGCTTCATTCTTTGTATATTGATTGTCTATATACAGCTGTACATGAGGACCTGCAGGTTGAGCAGCGCAGCACCTACCTCTCAATCTCTTTAAGCTTCTCGATATCAAAGCTCTCGTCCCAGCCGACATCAATCAGCACCTTCACACCCCCATCGAACTCGAGTAGTGATTGGGAGGCCGGCGATGCGGACTGCGCGCCGAGCAATGGTGTGAAGTTAAACATAGTGATGGCAGTCAGCTAAACTGATGCGCGCCGAGTGTGCTCTACACAGGCATAATGTCCTGCCGCAGAGTCAAGATAAGGACGGCGCGTTGGTGGTTGCTGCTGTGAATGAACGCGCCGCGTTTCCATTAGCGTGCCAAGCCATTCTGCAAACCAGACAAACAACACAGACCCCACAAACAACATGGGTACAAGTACACGGCAGCACCTCTCCTCCGAGGTCCACGGGAGATCAGCAGAAGAGCCAGTCCGTACCTCAACGTGAGATACCGTACTTGAAGTCGGCTGCGACGAGCGACAACACGGCCCGTATCAGCTAGGACATGCCGTGCGTCAACGAGTGGATTTGTACAACGTAAAACACGTGATGAAGTCGCTACCACAACTTGAAGCGGGATGACGGAACGGCTTGCACATCACTCCTCCGCATCCTACAGAGATCAAACTCCCAGCCTTCCTACGAGCAAGCATCCTTTGTACGACACATTCAGACCTGCAACCCGCAAGGAGCAGAGACCCGTGCCGCCTCTAATAATGATTAGTATGCTCTCTGATTTGCAATCTCGATCTTACGAAAGCCAATGCGCCGAAGGTCCGAACAGTTCACAAAATTCGTATGCAAGTCCCTGTGAGGCGGCACCACGAAGGTCTAATACCGGGCTGTTCATGCAGCTGGAGATTCTTCGACTGGCTCCAACGAATGGAAAGGCGTAGCTGCTCCAAGCAAACCCCGCGCCAATGCATACCGCTAACATATGCAAGTCACACCCGCTTCGTCTGTTAGCTCCACCTTCGGCCCTCTCTCGGATGCTATAGCCCGCTTCGCGCTTCGTACAGTATCGTACCAAAAGAACCCGTAAGCTGGCTAATGTAGGTGACCCTTTTCCGTTCTCCGCTGTCACTATGCTGCAGGGCCGGATTTTTCCAGAGGCTCATACGTTTTAAACTTTGTCGTACACCCCCGAAAGAGACAGGAATGTTGTGCACAATTTCGCACATCTGTATGCGTCATGACAGTCGTCAGCTGGCAGGCCATCATCCTAGCAATTATCGCGTTACGCTCAAACGGGTTTGACTGTGATAGCGCAGGGTGTCAGGCTCCACTTCATGACAAGAAAACCAGCCATCGACAAGACGACCTCCGATTCATGCTAGCCCACAGATATCGGGGCTGCTCCACCTCAACTGTGGTGAATGAGTCCAACTTTTGCGCAAGGCGTTGCCAGTGTCGCACACGCGCAGATCCCGGCAGAGTCTTATCCGGAGCCGTCTCATCGATGTCAGCCCAGTTTAGAGGTGTCTGCATCCATAGTAGATCTCTCGACTCCGCTTGGAGCTCTGTCTTTGTCGGAGCTCCTCGGTAGTAGCCGAGATCAGAGCGGGAACCTTTTAGGAGCCAACGTCGGGAGCGTGCTCCTTTTGAGCTTGCCATCCCGTCCACGTTTCCGCTCCGTCCGCTACCAATCTTCAAGAACCACTAATCAATGCACACTCAAATACGCTATCTTGTGTCTACAGTTGAAGGATATCGATCTCCGTACACAAACTGCAAGATCATTTTGCGAAGCGGAGATACTGCCTGTTATCCATTTCGATCATAGACCAGTCAGATGCCGATACGAAGAATGGGTATTGCTTTTGCTGACGGGCGCAAGCGAGCACATCCACCATGCGGGGAGATGACCTTTGCGCCAGCCTTTGGGCTGGCCGTTGCCTTGATCAACCTACCAGAGCCAGTTCCGTCGATGGAGATCTGCGTCTTCTGCTCACCCCTGCACTGTGGCTGGAGTTCGAAACGTTCAGTACTGCCGAGATGCTGGTCTTTGCATCTTTGCTCAAGTCCCATGCTTCTAGCTACCCTGTCTGATAGTAAGGGAGAGATGTTAGATCTGCCGTCATTTGACCGGAAGTTTACTGCGACGATGGTGTCGACGGGTCACACGTCGTCGTAGCAAGAAGGGGAAAAAGACTACGTGCTCAAGGCGTCTCTCGTTGTGGGGCTGATTACCAGCTAGGAACGCCTCAATGTCAAGTGGAAGATCGCAGCATGCTAGGCTTCGATATGTGCGGCCGTAGCATGTATGGCGTTAGACTGTCGCCATTAATTGTCACATCAGGGATCCAATCAAGATGAATAGACCTTGGCTGTTGTCCATGGGCCTGTCAGATAACCCCATCGATAGCAGAGAGCTTTTGCATCGTATCCATTCTCTGTATTCTTAGCCAACGCCCATCATGCTTTCCGCCCGGGGTACGTCTGACCATTAGCATGTCGAAGCTTGACGCGAGGTCCAGCTGCGGCCGACGAGAAGCGACTGGCGTCTGTGTTTAGTCCGCGCGCTCTACCAGCACGTTACATTCTCCACGAGGGGTTGACATATCTGTATCACCCAGCTAGCGCTCACGCCGGCTGCTCTTTTTGAAGCCACATGCAGCTCCTGATCTCTGAGCAGACGTCAACACAGTTCCTTGCGTGGACAGTGCATCTGCTCCTCTGCAAGCTTCGGTCTGCTCCCTGCTTTAAGTAGTTGACGGCCCGGTGCGCTGGGTTGAGTGGAACCACTACTTCCAGGGTCATCCTCCGTCTTGTGTTAGAGGCGAATCCGTCGCTGCTGCAGCGCCGCTACTTTTGACTTGCTATATCCTCTTTTCTGGCCCGTGTTGTGCAACCTGGCCTTGAAGCTGGCCGGCTTACCTCTCTCGCCCACCCTGCACTGCACTCAGCACTTTATTCCCTGCATCCTGGTCGATAAAGCGGTATTGCCTCCCCACTCAGGCGATCATCGACGAACCGCCTCTTACAGAACAACCGCCCGTGACTGCGCACCTCATCTTCTCTTCACGCCTACCATCGTCACGAGCATTGCTTTCGCCACACAGCAAATTCTACAATTAACCTACCATTGCTCACGCAAAGGCTGCAACCGGGTCCAGTTATCTTCCGAGGATCGCAGTTTCGCAGTTCGTTGCACCACGTCTAATTGGCTATTGGCTCGCCTCCACGACTCGCAAGACGCAGTCCCCCGCTTCCGCGCAATAAACCACCCAATTACTCGAAGCTCTTCAAACCGACCTGTGCGAGCGACTTGCAACAACAGCGTTATCTCCTCACAAGACTACCAGTCGGTTCAGTTCGCCGCTGGCTCATCAACATCCAGCGTTTCGCGATACTGGTGTAACCTCAGATCGCTGCAAAGGTGCACGAACTGCTACACAACGATCAGCCTTTAGTGCAATCGAACTTGCTCTCAGCTACGAGCATACCTTTCGCAAAAGCTGCTCGTCTGTCTGATGTTGCCTGACTGTCGCCAGTAGCACTCGAAGCTGCTCTCAACAGACCGGATGATCTCAACTATCTCCTTCGGCCCCTCGCCGTCAGGCGCCCACGGTTCCATGAGCACCAGCTCGTCGCCTCAGCCCTCTATGTCTTCCGCCAGCGACTCTCCCTTAACAACACCCAATTTTGAATCCAACGTCTTCTTGACTTCCGATTCGCAATCAGATGGCCGACGAGACTCACGGACAAGCCCAGATGATGTGGTGCCAAAGGTTGAGGAGACTGATATTCATCTAGCAGATGTCAAAGAAGAGACGGATGAGACTCCCATTTCCCCGACAGAGCCAGTAAGGATACGACGAGCTCGTGGCCGACCCCGGATTCATCCGCCCCGCTCGCCCACGACCCTTTCCAAACAGGCGAAAGCACGGTCGAAAACTGGTTGCACAACATGTCGCAAACGAAAGAAGAAGTGTGACGAGACTAAACCATTCTGTGTGTACGCTCATTTGGAGGACCGACGCCAATCTAACACAATACAGGTCTATCGTGCCAGAAAAACAACATCCACTGCGAAGGATACAAACCCTTGGAGATCTGGAGGAGTGGCAAAGAGAAGGCTGCAGAAGGTATGCCGCCAAACCTTGCTAGAGTCTCTGAAGCTCATCAAGTTGCAGCACGGAAACGGAGTGAAGACATTACCTTCGATCTCCCTCCTCTTATGGAAGGTGTCGAGAACGATCTCGACCGTTCGCTTCTGCAACACTTTGCTAACCGAGCGAGTGCCGTCTTGACTCTCCATGGTGACAAGGCAACAAACCCATTCACCAAGATTCTGTTGCCAATGGCACTTGAACACGAGGGCCTTATGCATTCAGTACTGTGTCTGTCTGCGTCGCATATGTACTCTATCAACTCATCACAAGAATACGAAGACCGACAGGCATACCATCGTGGCAAGGCTCTCCAGCTCCTCAAACACGACCTCGAGCGGCAGAAGGCTGGTGAGGGTGGAGTGATGGTCTACGAGGATTCGAACGTCGCCCAGATCTTGCTCCATCTTCTCCACTCTATCTGCGACGGCAACACATCTGGCGAGTACAGAATGCACATGGTCGCCGCGAAACAGATTGCGATGAGCCAAAAATCAGCGAACCCGGAGTTCCAGTCTCTGTTCGACGAGTTCTTTTACTACCATTGGATAGCGAGTCAAATTACCTCCCTGGATGGCACTGATGTCCCTATGATGGATGACTTCAATCTACCATTCAAGATTAATCCCGAGACCGCCGGGCTCATCGGTGTATCTGACGGTCTTTTTGGTTTCATCTCTAAGATCAGCAACCTTCGACGCCGCTTACGGTCACGCATCGACAGCAAGCTCGAGCCGACTATGGACTATGAGGCCTTGCTGGCCGCACACGCCATCGATACGGGCTTGCGCGGTTGGGTTTGCCCCCAAGCGCCGGGCACACCTCGCTACACCATCTCCATGCTCTACCGCCAAGCTACATGGGTTTATCTCTACCGCACGACGAAGAGTTCCCATCCACATTCATATATTAAAAATGCAGTGAACGATGGCATTCGATACATCAACGAGTTGCCTGCTGAAGGATGGATTCAGAGCAACGTTCTTCTGCCACTGTTCCTTATTGGTTGCGCGGCATTTGAAGAGGAACAACGCATTGAGATCAACCGAGCATTCGCAGGCCTCATTGCATGCACAGGCCTCGGAAACATCGGCTTCGCCAAAGAAGTCGTCGACGATATCTGGAAGCTCATGGATGCTGGCGACCCAGAGTCATGGGATTGGGAAAAGATTATTCATCAGAAAGGGTGGGACTTCCTTGCCACCTAAGGCGGATATACACACCTTTTTTCGGTTTGCTTACTTCGCTTCTTCATTGTTGCATTATCACAATATTTTCCGCGGAGCCAAGAGGAGTATTGAAAACGGCAGTTGGCCTTCTTTTTGGCGTGCTTTTCTGGGACGACGTTTCGCATCCTTCGAGGCATGATTGCGGCGCGGTCTGCATTTGGTCGGCGCAATGTCGCTTACCACAAGGGCGGAGCATGGCGAGGGATTTTGGACGGATGAACGGGTTCACAGTTTCTCGGCCGCATTACTTTGGTATCATTCTGCTCTGGGCATCTCTTTCTCACGTACAGCGCTTTTCGACATCCGGTGGATAGATTCGCACTTCGGATCTGCACCAACACAATGCATCCGGCCAGGCATATTCACACACATGGCATGGTAGTTCCCGTTGCAAGCATCATCTGTAGCTAGACGTAAAGATTCTCTTTTGATATAGTCGGGTTTCACGACACGTAGCTGCGCAGCTTGGAATGCAGCTAGTCTTCCCCCCAGCTTCATAGGTACCCTAGCGCTTTCGTTCCGTGCTGTCTTTGTGGGCCGATGACGATCGACCGAGGTGTAAGGATGAAGAATTGGCACGCTGCGCGGCGCTGTACTTAGGGCCTCGTCTCGGGTTTGCTAGCGACGGCAGTGGGCGGTTTCTCCTCCAATCCCATGCATTAGAGGCTGCAGGAAATTCTGCTAGGAAACGTTGTGCTCTCATGGAAGGTTTGAAACCCCCATTGTGATCTCGTTCAGAAGCGCATTGGTTAATCGTTCGTATTTAACCGACGGCGAGAACTTGCATGCAGCCTACGAGTGGGATAGAGCATCGCTCAGGCCCACGGTGGTTATCGACAGCTCCTGACGCGATGCAGCCGTTGGGAGATCGCCGCTAGGTCCAGCTTTGCGGACCGGCTTGCGTGCTCTGCGTGGGGGCTGCGTTCAGCATGCAGAAACCTGAGGGGCCACGAACGGCTAAATCTGTCAAGGACGGCATCATTGTTCAATCTATCTTTGAGGGCACCTGCCTCGGGATACTTGCTAGAGGATACGAGCTCTGTACGGGTCGTTCGGCGCTGTGTAAATGCATCTTGGAAGGTAGCGTATTTGTCGTCGGGCCTTCTTCGATCCATGTTGGTGTCAGTGCCAACTGAAGCCCCCACACTGCTCGGGAGCCCGGGCGTACGGTCCCAAAGCTGGACATCTGATCAGGCTAAAAGTACAAGGTACATCGGTACAAACCGCGGTACTTGAATGACCTAGTAATCTCGTGACGTGACATCGATGCGACATTATGAGCATGCTATTGTTCTCATTCGATGTCCAGTTCATCTCCCGAGGCCGAGACTTTGTATACCGATGTTGATGGTTCTGGATGTTCTCAGACCGTAAGCTCACATGTCTAACCGGAGGCATATCGCCGGGACGTTTGAATCCTTAATCCTTCCTACCAATTAGTTGATCCCACACCCAACGTCCTGATTTCCATCTCCGGATCGCCTTCGTTTACCACGATCGTCATATATCCCGGATGACTCCGATAAGCAGACTACCAAGGCAGCAGCAGTCAGCCTCGAAGATGCACACCGTTTGTGAAGGCGGCTCGAATCTGGACGCCTTACAGCCGCAGATGGCTTGAGACTAGACTCTAGGGCTGCCAATGAGTCTGCTTTCAGCTACCGAGGCCTGTGATTACCCAATTTGCTGGTGCCTGCATAGACTTGCAATAACGGAAGACGATAATGCAGGTCATGATGCAAGATCAAAGTGGAGTGAGAGTGTGGGTTCACCGCTTGGTGTGAATTCACCGATGTCAGCAAAGCTAATGCGATGCCCACGAGGACACCTTGGTGTCGTAATAGCTTCTTATTAGTCTAGTAGCTTCTGTATCGCCAACACGGAGGCGTAGGGCTGTGCTTTGGGCGAACTAAACGACTTGCGGACCTGCAGCTGACAGCTGCGTAAGCGACCATGGCTCGACAGGTCATCGGTTGTGAATTGCGAAATGGAGGTGTGGACAACCATCCTGCATCAAGAGTATTGACTCCGGACAAACGCGATACGTTTCAAAAGCCGGTTCTAAAACTGTGTAGAATCATTAGCGACTGGCTTGTGGCTTGGGCCTCATTCCCAGAGCCGCATGTGCCATCTTTCACCAGATAGACATTACAAGTCGACGTTGTCTAGGAGGGCGACGCACCATGGTGAGAGGTTGGATATCAAAACCGTGGACACCACCGAGGCATCTATGAGAAGTCTATGTTCATATACCGGCTTGGGCTCCTTAGCGGGTTGTGATATCGCATTGATCTTCTTATGCGAACATCGTCAAAGGTAACGTTCAGGAGCTACCTGCTCGGCAGGAAGAGCCGTACCTATCTCATCAACTTCATGCACGGCTGGCCGATCGATGATTGCATAAAAGAGTCTAGAGAAGTGCGCATTAACAGTTCTGACAAATTTCAATGACTTTAGTGGTGGAATTTCTGGAGTGCTTTCTTAGAGTCGTTGGGATGGAGATGAATCCTCGTGGGGATTTGCACCGGACGTCGAAAATACAGCTGGGACGGGTTTCTGGCCTGTCGGATTTGAGGGACAGGGAGATAACTGACATAGCATGAACTGTGGCCATGAATCCGTTGAGCCGCAGTCAACGGCGGATCGGATTGTAGGTGTACTATATCTTGCCAGCTTTCAGTACGATGCAAGGTTGAGCACGGGCGTGCTGGGTAACTCTGTGGTATGTCAACAAACTTTGTTTACAACCTAAGATGGCGACAGCTGTTGCTGAACTCCATCTCTTCACTTCTTTTTTCAGTTGCATCTCTTGAGACCACAAAGGGGCTGCTTCGAGACGGCAGAGTCCAGTGGGACAAGAATTGTCGACGCTACAACCTTATATTGGACGAGCTTGTCCCCAGCCCTTACCATCCACATAACTTTTGAAGCATTCGACTCACACTCACACAGAACAGAAGCGTAGAACGGCCAGACAGTTTGCAGCCGTCGTTGAGGGCTATTATACATGCCCATTCCGATCGCTCCATTTAGCCAGATTATCCTATGGCTCCAGAACTTGCGGCTTTGTAGTCTTAACGAACGAGAGAAGACTGGCTAGAACCGAGAAGTAGAACATAAGAGGTTGTCTGTACCGATGGTTGCACAGCTTTCCGGGCCTTTCTCGCCGCGTGGCGCAGATTAGTGGTACCTGAGCTGTCGTGCGACCACCCCAGATTCTTCAGCGAAGGAATGCGCCCTTGTCAAACCCCACAGTACTTGCGGCCAGACTACCTCGATGTCGCACAGTACCTAAACACGGTCCTCTGCTTATCCCGTAGGCGAGCCGTTGCAAGTGTAACGGCGGCCCGGAGTCGAGGCTCGAACACAATCAGCGGCCCGTCCCTCTCAACAGCTCGAGATGCGACGGTCCTCATATTGGCATATTCATGGCCGAGTGAAATCTTCTTTCACCCACTCTCGAACTGAGAGCCAATTACGAGTGAAGCGGTCTCTCCTGCCCCGCCTTGATGAAGGCGGCTTGATGACCTGTTGCGGATTAGCGTAGCAGGGATTTGACATCGGTTGGCAAGCGATGGACGCCATAGACATTGTCACCGCGCTGCGTGAGATTGACTGAGCTGCCCCGTGCCCTGAGACAACAGCTGGTGGCCGTGTTGGCTGCAGTCGTCCTCTCTTTTGTTTTCGCACACTCATTATGAACACGCCACCCCTGCGCGAACGTCATGGAATCGACAGGAAAGAGCAGAGCAGACGTTGAGTATAGACGCCACAAGCAAGATGCTGAGACTGAGATTCCCATAAAAGAGTTGGACAACGACGAACATGACCAGCCACTATCCGATTCAATTCGCCATGCTCAGTCGCACGCATCACATGCCAACAACGCCATCTCTTTGCGCGAAGTCGACCCCGTGTCTGTACAACTCGATCACCTTTCTGTGTCTGTCGACGAAAATCCCAATGCATTTGCCAAAATCTTCTCAAAGAAGGCAGACCAGACGAGTACGAGTCACGTGAAGACCATTCTCGATGATGTCTCAGCCTACCTCCCAAGCGGGTCGATGACGGCCATCATCGGCGGTAGTGGCAGTGGCAAAACGTCCTTACTGAACCAAATGAGTGGGCGTATGAAAGGAGCTCGCATCCAGACATCCGGCCGCACTTTATTCAATGGGAGCGAAGATCATTCCACAGTCAAAAGTGCCTATGTCATTCAGCAGGATATTTTGCTCCCCACTTTGACCGTTCGAGAGACTTTAATGTATGCTGCGCAACTCCGACTTCCATCTTCAGTAACCCAGGCGGAACGCAAGCAATTAGTCGAAGAGGTCATCGCAGAACTGAGCTTGAAGGAGGCTGCAGAGACCCGTATAGGCAACCATGCTCACAAAGGCTGCAGTGGTGGTGAGAAAAGACGAACGAGCTTGGGTGTACAGCTTCTGTCGAACCCAAGCTTGCTATGGTTGGATGAGCCTACTACTGGTCTCGATTCGACCAGCGCCTATCAAGTTGTGAAGACACTGCAGAACCTTGCTCGAAAAGGTCGAACGATCATCGTGACAATCCACCAACCGCGATCCGAAATATGGAGTCTGTTCGACAATGTCATCCTGCTCACCCGAGGCAGTCCAGCGTATGCGGGCAGCGCGAAAGGTTGTCTTGGCTACTTCGCGAAGCTTGGCCACGAGATGCCGCCTTTTACAAATCCGGCTGAACACCTCATCGATGTAGTGAGCGTCGATAACAGAAGCGAGGAAGCCGAAGTTGTCGCTGAGGAGAGAGTTCGCCATATCAAGAAAGCTTGGAGAGAGCACTGTAACAACACGATCAGTGAGAAGCCTCAACAGAGTCAAGAAGTAGTACCCACGGGGGATCAAGCTTCTTCAGCATTGACGCGACATGCTGGTCTACTCCAGCAAATCAGCGTTCTTACCTCTCGAACATGGGTTGTCACAATCCGGGATCCAATGGGGATGTTTGGTAGTCTCCTAGAAGCTATCAGTATGGCGGTCATCACTGGGTGGATCTTTCTAGGCGTTGACGGATCGTTGTCTGGTATTCGTTCTCGTCAAGGCGCATTGTACAATGCAGCTGCGCTTCAAGGTTACCTTATCCTTCTTTTCGAGACATATCGTCTCACAGACGACATCCAGCTCTTCGACGAAGAGGCGCGACAAGGCGTTGTCAGCATTCCGGCCTTTCTTCTATCAAGACGTTTCGCCCGCTTCTTCATCGAAGATCTTCCGGTGCCTCTGGTCTTCTCGGTCATCTACTACTTCATGGTAGGCTTTCGCGCCGACGGCGGTGAATTTCTCACATTCTTCAGCGTTATCCTCCTGGAGCATTATATCGCTGTCTGCTTTGCCATGGTCTGTGTGGCTATCTCGAGGAACTTTGCGGGTGCGAGTCTCGTCGCAAACCTTGCATACACACTACAATCGATGGCCTGTGGGTATTTCATACAGTCCAACACAATCCCTATCTATGTACGATGGACCAAATGGACTGCTTATGTGGTTAGTATGCCCATGATGTTGCTCTGCTAAGAGCTTGGACAGATACTGACGTCTCTCGACAGTTCTACGCATTTGGAGCCCTTTGCGCCAACGAGTTCACCGACAGCTTCTATGACTGCCCCATTGGTGGTCCTACAGATGAAGCATGCAAAGAGTATACAGGCGCATTCATCATGGATTCACTTGGGTTTCCAGACGACTGGGTATGGCGGCCCATCCTTGCCCTGACCGGTTATGTGTTCGCCTTCTATGTGGGTGCAGCGGTGCTACTCAAATACTGGAACGCTGAAATCATTATGGCTCGTGCTCGGCCATCCAATATGGATGCGTCTGCAGGCAAGGAAAAGATGGCCGAACAAAGGCCTGACGAAGTGAGGACCATTAATATTCGTCTCGAGGGCTTCGGTCTGGATCTCGAGAAACGCCATTTGCGTTCACAAACGACCAAATCCATTCTCAGTCCACTCACCGCAGAATTCCAGCCGGGTTCTCTTAATGTCATCATGGGCCCATCTGGTTCTGGAAAGACGTCGCTTCTGAACAGCATGGCTGGCAGACTGAAAGACGACTTTTCAACCCGATACAAGATGCTCGGCACTATGACTTTCAACGGCCTCGCTCCATCCGAGGATGTTGTTCACTCTATCTGCTCTTTTGTCACTCAAGACGATGACGCTCTTCTGGCATCCTTGACTGTTCGCGAAACACTGCGCTACGCTGCAGGTCTTCGCCTTCCGAAGTGGATGTCAAGACGCGAGAAGATGCAGAAGGCTGAAGAAATCCTACTCAAGATGGGTCTCAAAGATTGTGCCGACAACTTGATTGGCAATGATCTCATCAAAGGTATCAGTGGAGGTGAGAAACGCAGAGTGACGATTGCTGTCCAAATCCTCACCGAGCCGCGCGTGTTGCTTCTCGACGAACCGCTCTCCGGCCTAGATGCGTTTACGGCACTCTCCATCATGGATGTTTTGCTTGGTCTTGCACATGAGGGCCGTACACTCATTGTCACCATCCACCAGCCTCGCTCAGACTTGTTCTCTCACTTTGGCAACATCCTACTCCTTGCTCGTGGCGGACGTCCTGTGTTTGCAGGACCGGCAACCCAAATGCTGAACCACTTCGCGGCCCAAGGCTACGAGTGCCCACAATACGTTAACCCCGCTGATTTTGCCCTCGACTTGATCACTGTGGACTTGCAGCACGCTGAGCGTGAGGAAATGAGCAGGGAGAAGGTTCAAAGGCTGGTCGAAGCTTGGCATCCTGATATGGTTTCAACGACAAGGACTGGCTCAATTGCAACGCCTGCAGAGCTGGGAAGCCTGGCACGCGAGCCTGCAAGCTTTGCAGCTGCGTATTCGATCCTTATTCGTCGTGCTTCCAAGAACTTCTTCCGTATGCCTGACCTAATCATCGCAAGGGTTATGCAAGTCGTGGGCTTGGGAATCGTCTTAGCGCTGTTCTTCGCACCGCTGAAGAATGACTATTTCTCGATCCAGAACCGCATGGGTTTCCTTGTCGAAATCGCGCCACTCTACTTCGTTGGAATGCTGAACAACATCGCCACTTACCCTGTAGAGCGCGATGTCTTCTATCGAGATTACGACGACCGCATCTATGGCGTCGAAGCGTTCTTTTTGACTTACATTTCTATAACAACACCCTTCGAGATTATTTCCTGCTTCGTCTTTGCTATCCTTGCCGTACTCGCAGTTGGCTTGAAACGCGATGCGGAAACCTACTTCATCATTACCTTCAATGCTTTCTGCATCACTAGCTGTGGTGAGAGTTTGGGTATCGCATTCAACACGCTGTTCTCGCACACAGGGTTCAGTGTGAACATCATGAGCGTTTTCCTGAGTGTTGCGCAAGTCATGGGTAGGCCATGTCCGTTACCGTGAAAGTTGAAATACTGACAGCATTACAGGTGGTGTCCTCTCACTGAACATTCCACCTTTCTTGCAGGCATTCAACCACCTCTCGCCCGTCAAATGGGCAGTCGGTAACATGGCGCCGTACACGCTGCGTGGTCAAAGGTTTACGTGTGAGGAGTGGCAGAAGATCAATGGGCAATGCCCTATAACAACCGGTCAGGAGGTCTTACAGCTGTACAAGCTGGACAAAGATCCAGAGATGTACATCATGGCACTGGGTATATGTGCGGTTGTGTATCGCTTCTTGGCATATGCAGTGCTCAAGTGTGTCAAGGAGAGATGGGTAGGGAGGTTGTGGAAGAAACTAGGAGGCGATAAGAAACGTGTGCTTGCAGTACCAGCACCACACTCATAGGTAGGAATGTACATCTGAGTTCATGAATTTACGGTCGAATGCAGGTTTCGATTGGTCTGTCAAGGAGTGGGTATTTGCTGGTGATGGTGCTGATGCGTTGTTCATTATGTACTTGTAGGCGAGTCGCGAAGGAGCAGCTTCAACGTCCTTGCCACGACGAACAAGCTCTGCTTCGCAACCATGTGCGAAAGCGAAATGCCATGTTTCGAAGACGCGCAAACAACTGCCGAGGGCGATGCAAGGTGTGGATTTGACACGCAAGCAGCTGCGGGTGAGAGTGCAATTGAAATGGTGGTGTTGCACCAGACATGGGCACCAGCAGGGAAGTTTCCAAATATGCAAGGGATAGATAAGGCGGAATTCAAGCTTTTTAATGACGAAGTTCTGGGAAGAGGCTCTGCTGTGTAGGTTGGAATGTAGGGCTGGACTCTGAAACCGCCGGAAGCGATCGCGGGAACATCAGCGCTAGGTCCACTGCAGAATACGGGGGGAGGCTTACGTCGACAGTTGAGCCCTGTGCAAGACATGAACGCGCATTTACCTCGCTCCTGTACCTCTACATTGGCGCCGTGAGCAATCGCACTCGGCACACACGGTCCGCCCCCACCGCGAACATGCTCAGCGGACCGCCTCGGCTCGTTCCCTTTATCTTCGCAGCGTTCGCGCTTGCGTTGGTTGTGTGGTACTATCATGGCGCGTCAAGTTCTGGCACTCGGCTCTCGCCGTGGAAGCCTGGGAACTCGTTCTCCTCTTCGCGACCGCCGTCGCTGCGGCCAGGCGTCGACCCGCTCGACTTCAGCATCCCTCTGCGCTTCTCTGATGGTCCCATCAAGCCCACAGGCACCAATTATACGTTCAAGATTGTCGTGCCCAAGACAACAAAGGAGGACCTGAAATGGATGGAGGAGGAGATTCCCCATGCGCCGCTGGTGATCTACGAAGTGGACAATGAGAAGGCAGAGAACAAGATCCCCAAGAACAAGGGCCGCGAGGCTATGGTATGTCGCAACTGGCCAACACCACGAACACAGCAGAGATGCAGAGGATGCTAACCCTCGCGCCAGGTCTACCTCAGCTACATCATCGACCACTACGACGACCTCCCCGATACGACCCTATTCATGCACGCTCACCGCCACGCCTGGCACAACAATCAGCTGATGGGCCTCGACGCCGCCCAGATCGTCAATCGCCTGAACCACGAGCGCGTCGCACGCCACGGCTATATGAATGTTCGATGCCACCACGACCCAGGCTGTCCCGATTGGATCCACATGGACCGCCCGGGTGGCGACTTCGACTTCTTCCATAAGCCTGAGGAGATTTACTGGCGCAAGAGCATCTGGGAAGAAATTCACCCCGGTGCCGCGCTCCCACCCTCCATCTCAGGTATCTGCTGCGCCCAATTCGCCGTCTCGCGCGACCGGATCAGGCAAGTCCCTATTGAGCGATTCATCCACTACCGGAAGTGGCTGCTCACCACGAGCATGGATGACCAGTTCTCTGGTCGCATCTTCGAGTACATATGGCACTACATCTTCACTGGCCACGAAGTTTACTGCCCCGCTCAAAACACCTGCTTCTGCGACGGATACGGCATCTGCTTTGGCGGACGTCAGAAGTTCGAGGACTACACGAAGAAGCAGGACGACCGCAATGCGAAATGGTCGCAGCTCGATGAGTTCAACAAGCGTGCAGACAAGGCCAAGGAGGAGAACAAGGACCCCAATTTCACAGACGCTGAGAAGATCATCATGGATACGCTGAAGAAGACTATCAGCGAAATGGACAGCGAGCTTGACAAGTTGAGGGATGACGCGAGGAAGCGCGGCGATGACCCGAAGCTAAGAGCTGAGGAGATGGAGACGTACGACTCCACGCATATCTGGGATTACGCGCCGAACGGCGACAAACACAAGGACTAAGTGTGTGTATATTACGGTTTCTACGACTGGCGTTATGGCGGTGTGGGTTGTGTGGGCGTTTGGTAGGCTCCGTGTTATGTTCGCTGGACGGTTGTATATAGAATAAAGCGCCGACCGATGGCGCCCTGAACGTTGCCTATAGCGTGGTTGGGTATCCTGCATTCAATTCTAATAGACGTCTCTAGAGGCTGCCCTGTGCATCAAATCATGTCAAGTTTCAGCGAGTCACAGCAGTGCCTGGTTCAGCTTCGTTGACTCAAGTGTGTCTCACGTGCTCACGCGTCATCTGTCAGTGTTCCTGTAGGTCTACATCGTTCCATTTACGCATTACACGCGCCCAGTCTCTCTTGAGGTGCTTTGCACAATGACTTGAATTGTCGTTTGCTCTTCCTTTGCTCTGCTGTTATGATCGCGCTAGTTCGTAAAAGCACGGTGCTTCTTCTCGGTGAGGCTCACTTGGGCGGCGGCACTACGTCTGGATCATGGCGACGCGTTGAACGGATACTTGCAAGAATGCGACTTCTGTGACGCGATCGCGTCATAGTATTACCCATCTCTGTGTTTCTTTCCAAAAGACTCTCGGTGCGCGATGCATTGATTTTTTTTTCACAGACTGGGAGCGAAGACTCGCTGTGCTGGCCGTGAGGGTTGAGGGGTGAGGGGTGAGAAGGGTATAAAGCCTCATTCACCCTCAATCTCACCACCCGTACCTCAAAGCGATGAGTGAGTGGCTCGGATATCTGAGTAGACAGACCTATTAGACAATCGCTCAAGCACTTTACACACCATCCGGCAAACACTCACTTTACCATAGGCTCGACCCTGCTGTAAGAAGCAGCCAACACCTCTTCCTCATCATCTGACAGTATGATGGAATTCATGGACGGAAGTTCACGAATCAAATTGGAGTCTTTGGTCAAGCCTTTGCCCAGGACCAAGGTCAGCGTCATACCCTCGCCACCAGACTACCCAAGATCACACGCTGCGAACTACGAAAGCACCACACCAGTCACGAGTGAAGAGAAAGTGCTGAGGGCTGCAAAGGTGCGACTTGATTTGAACAGGGTCACCGCTCCTAAGCTAACTAAGTCTCAGCGCGAATCGAGGAGGGCTACGCGTTATACGCCTCACGACGTCGAGGGCCAAGTCATCATCATTGAGCTCTCCGACTTCGAGATATACAGGTGTCCAGTGACTGATAAGAAGCGTAAATCGGAGCTGATCGGTCTCAATCTCTTCGACATCAAAGGCAAGAGCCTATGTTTGGATGGGTCGGTCCAGATTGGGAACCAAGTCTACTACGTTGAGGGACTCAACATCGACGATATCTCCATCGATGGGTACGGCTCTGACAGTGATCCCAACATCACCGCATACATCCAGACAGTACTGGCGAAAAAGGATTCGACATCTAACGTTTGGCTTCGACTGCAGGAACCTGCCTTGCAGTACGAACGCTTCCATTCACCCTTCATGTGGGTCGCCAAGCTGTGCAAACACACAGTAGACTTCATGGATAACAAACCCGAGGGTACCGTGGGCCTACCGAGTTTCAAACAGGATTTCTATGCATGGCTTGTGCAACGCTTTGGATCGAATGAGGACTTCCGGCAGTGGGCCTCAGCGTTCAATAACGCGACCGACTTCCAAGTCGCTTTCCATGCTCACAAGGATTTCTTTTACAACCAAGCTGTCAATCTATCGACCTCCCAGCATTTGCTGAGCCATCCGATATGGGCGGACTGCATGTGTGACCGAAGACTAGCGGTTGCTAGGCAGCCAAATCTGGTCAAGTACACGATTACAACACCACACGTCTACGAGTGCTTCAGGCATATGTACTTTAGCAAGAAGCTTAGACTGGTATCTCCCTTTGCAACAGTCAGCCACGGACAGTGGAAACGGAAGGTCGAACTCGGGTTCGCGGAAGACCACGGCAGCTTGACCCTCTCTCAGCAAACTCTTAAGATCGACACAAATCCCTCCAGTGCTCAAGTAGGCGACGTGATCTCAGTCGCTCCAGATGAGACAGACAAGTTCTATTGGAAGCAGTCTGGCAACGAATGGCTAGCATATGTTCAGGGTATTGATCAGGGCGCAAATGGAGAACAGCGTATTATGGTGTTGTGGCTTTACCGTCCAACAGACACGAATATGTTTGTCGCGGAATACCCTGTCAAGAAGGAGCTTTTTCTCTCGGACAATTGCAATTGTGGACAACGGAAGCTCCTGATCTCTGACGTTTTACGCAAGCATACTGTCGCGTGGTCACCAAACTCTCTGAATACCATCAGGGATTTGATCATTCGACAGACGTATATGACGAACGACAGTGCTTTCATGACTGTTAAGGATGAACACAAAATCTGTGCCTGCCGGAAAGCCAAACCGAGAACGATCAGATGGCTTGCTGGAGATACTGTGTACGTCAAGAGGTTGAAGGATGGTCAGAAGGTACTTGAGCCCGTTGTGATTCATGAGATCGATCAGGGAACCAACCTGGCAAAGGTTCGGACGCTCTTGCGTCTCGCAAGGGACTGTGCAGACTTAGCACTGCAGGCTGGGAGGGATAAGATTGCACCCAATGAGCTCGTGCTTACCGGCAAAGTACAAACGATTTCCCTATCCCGCATACAGAGACCCTGCCATGTGCGTCTTATTCCGCGAACCGACGTTATTAGCAACAACATCCCCCATCCCTATAACCTCGGAGGAGCTGGGGATTATTGGTTTATCAGCATGGGCTTGGCATCTATAGACAACATCAGCGAACGACTAACATTTCTGGAAAGGCTACCCGATGGAATTCATGAAACTCGAATGGAATCACTTCCATATAAGGTGTTGAGGGGTCTTAGTCTGTTCAGCGGCGGCGGCGGTCTTGATAGAGGCTTGGAGCAGGGGGGCGCTGTGGAATTTCAGACGGCGGTCGACTACGACTCTGCGGCGATTCATACACAGCGCGCAAATTGCAGAGACCCAGAAACCATGCGACTATTCTGCGGATCTGTTGACGACTATCTGAGTATCCTCTTTTCTGGAGTTGCAAATCACTCAGTAGCACGGGTAGGCGAGGTCGAGGTGATAGTTGCTGGCTCCCCTTGTCCAGGTTTGTATTCTCCCTCACACATTCTAAACAAAGATTTCTAACATCACAGGCTTCTCCGCGCTTCAGCAGAATATGCTGAGTGATCAGTCCTTGATATATGCTTCCCACATCACCACGTTTTGCACGGCTGTCGATGTGTACCGCCCGCTTTACGGGGTCCTGGAGAACGTCATCAACATGGCATCAACGCGCACTGGTCTTGAAGAGCAGAACGTCTTATCCCAGCTGGTAGCATGCTTGGTATCAATGGGCTACCAGGTCAACCAATATATAATGGACAGCTGGACGTATGGAAGCTCTCAGAGACGTTCACGGATCATTTTGACAATAGCGGCGCCTGGACTTGAGCCGATCTTGCAAAGAGAACACACGCACAGCCGATCATATGAAGGCACAGCTGCACGAAGTCTCGGCAAGCTTCCCAACGGCGAACGATTTGGAGATCGCGAGCATTATGCTACTCCATTTCCATTTGTATCTGCGCAAAAAGCGACCTCCGATCTACCTGATATCGGCAACAGTAATGTGCAAACATGCGTCCCGTATCCTGACCACAGGCTCTCTCGACCCACCAGTCACAGGAATCGAGCTCTGCTGGAGTGTATCCCTCGACACCCCCCTGGCTGTGGATATGTTGAAGCAATGCAGCTAGACCTCGTTCCACCATCGCTTCGACTGACCAAGAAAGAGACTGGCCGAGCTTACCGACGCATAGAAGCCGACGATTTAGTACCTACCATCACAACCGATGTCAACATGCAGGACGCTCGTAATGGTGCGTCAGTGCACTGGCTGCAGCATAGACCGCTCAGCATTCTAGAGGCCAGACGCACACAAGGGTACCCAGATCACGAGCCTATCGTTGGTACTCTGAGTGACCAATGGAAGACCGTAGGCAATGGAGTGGATCGTAAAGTCTCGTTCGCTATTGGTCTCGCACTCCGTGACGCTTTCTCAAGATCCACTCGTTCTTCTGGATCCAGCCAGGGCCTAGAGGATGAGACTGAACGCGTTGTGGACGTTGAGTACGAGAGAATCGTTCAACGATGTGCAACGAGCGAACGGTCCATAACAAAGCTACATGGAGAGGCTTATCAGTCCGCTTTAGCATCACTGTTTTCTGATTCCTTCTCACCCATGCGTGGAAGACAATGGCGGGGCTCTTCGTCGCTGCCTCTGAACGGAGCAGTGGACACTGAACCCCGTCCAACCAGCCCCGTTGTATTTCTGTGCCAGCGCCAGGATACTGTGCAGCAGAACCTCAAATCTTCCGAGACTCCCTTGGTTCTCCTCTCTCGTACATCCACGACTCACGCCGAGGAACTGTCCCTTCACGCTCAATCTACATCACGACCGGTCCAGTCAGCTTTACCATCCAAGCGGCGAGTCGAGGCTGCAGATGAGATAGGAGCCGACCCCTTTCTAGCAACCACTTTCTCAAATTCAGTGAAAAGGGCAAAACAGGTCTCGGAGCATAGGACACCTTCTCCATCCTTAATCAAAATGGAGAGCGAGACCGAAAGCGAGCACGGGAGAAATCCTCTACCACGATCGCGAAGCTCCACTTGTACGAGAACGTCGAGACCAGCGGTGTTTGGGCCTAAAGAGTGGCATAAAAAGGTTGGTACCTCGAGCAATGTGCTCAGACTTTCTTAGCTTTTATATAGACTACCGACGCATTGACAGCATCTCCTCCAAAGGAAACGTATGACTCGAGCTTTTTCAAACGTTCACACCTACTTCCACTCTGCACACCAAGTCTGCTCGCCCTTCCTGAAAGGCACGACCTCAACACTGATACCGTCCTTCTTCAACGCATCAACAATCTTCTCCCCACCCTTCTTCAGCACAATCCTCTCATTCCTCTCATCCTTTACCTGATAGAACTTCCTACCATAGGCACCAAAGAACCCCTCCAATGCCTCCTGAGTCACGTCCTTCTCCTCGATAACTCCACGCTCAATCCCCGTCTGGAGCGCATCTAACACATAACCCAGCGCATACGGCTGCGTAAACACACCCGCAGCAACCTTATCCTCGCCCCTCTTCTTCGTACTCGGGTGAGGCGCAGAATCCGTGCCAAGGAAGAAACGACCCTTGCTGCGTACGACGGCCTTGAGCAGCGCATCACGGTCCTCAGGCGTCTTAGCAACGGGCTTGCAGAAACAGAATGGGTCGCCGGCCCAGTCATCGATGACGAGACTGAGGTGGTGCGCGGTGATGGTACCGCTAACCGAGGGGCCGCAAGCGTTGACAGCTTCCAGGGCGGCGGCAGTGCTGCAGTGTTCGAGGATGATGCGCAGGTTGGGGAACTTGGCGTGCAAGGACTTGAAGGTTGGGAGGAAGGCGGGCTCCGCGTTGAGAATGGTGATGGCGCCGTCCTTGGTCGATGACACGTGAGTGTTGGCGGGTGTTGAAGGGACTTCGCCGTGGAGGTTGAGGACCATGTTTTGCTTCTCCATCTCTGCGAAAACAGGGTAGAAGGGCTCGTAGGAGAGGACGCCAGACGAGGAATTGGTGGTAACGCCTGCTGGGTAGGACTTTACACCTGTAATGCCAGCTCTCTTTGCCTCGCGGATCACCTCGGGGGTGATGTCTTCATGAAGGTATAAGGACATGAGGTAGTCGACATTCGGCTCAATTGAGCGCAGACGCTCGCGGTACTCGAGAGCTGCTTTGACTGAGGTGACTGGTGGGACAAGGTTGGGCTAAGAAACGATCAATCATTTGATACTTGATTGAGATGTCGACCTTGAACAGAACAAGTCGAGGACAAAGTTCTTCAGGACTCGACAGTGTAAAGTGTAGACCTAGCTTACCATAACAAACACCTGATTCACACCACCCTGGCGGATGGTGGGGGTGACAAGCTGCGACATCTCTCCATCGCGCAAGTGCACGTGGGCATCGAATGCCGCCGGAAGCTCAATCTCAGTCAGGTCTGTGAAGCCCATCTTGTACCTTTTTGTTCCCAAAGTGATTGGCGATGCTGGCAGAGCTCTATCGAAATTTGAGGTCGCTGCATGTGAGCGAAATCGGGCAGCAGCTAAATTGTGGGGCTAACCGGATTAAGCAACACACCTTTGAGAATACTATCATTACCTTGGGTGGTATGTATGAGACGCTTGGTGACGCTTCCATTCTGGTTCAGGTAAGCAAGATATTTGGGGTAGTCAGTATCATCTCCCACGGACAGCAGAATGTATGTTAGTCTTGTGCTCGTGGTACGGCTCATATCCACTCATCAGGCCTATATCCAGACCGTGATCATGACATGTATGTACCTTTTCAACAACTCTAGATTGACTATCATCGTCAAACAGACGCAGGGTTCCTTTACACATGGCGAACATCATACTACCGATGTACTGTGCCGTTAAACTCTGCTAATTCAACTCCCGGATTGAGATTCTCGACATCGCCGTAGCACATAGTCCAGGAGAATATCTAGCAGTCTTACTCGAGCTATCAGACTCGAGCGGATCAGCCTCACAGCCTTCTCGAAGCGTTCTTGTAGTGGTCGCGATGAGCATTGATTATTGTTTCGGCTGCATGCTGGAGCTTTTCGGCAATTCAAGTGACCGCCAACTTCATTCCCCTGTAGCTTCGATGAATATCTTTCTATATAGCTTTTTGTGAGATAACAAACATGATATAAGAAGCTGCTGTAGTTGTTGGGCAAACACCAGTGTTGAAGCAGGAGAGCGGTAGCCTACTTGGTCTTTTGAGGTTGTTAAAGGGCATGCGTGCTTTTGTCGGAAAGAGTTCTTTGTGGGGAAAGTACCGAGGTCCAAAGAGCGGCAAGCTGACTCGTGCCGGCTTGCGACACCCATCACATGTTACTTGTACGGTCACTCTGGCCCTTCAGGATTCACTTCCTGACCTTTTCACTTCTACATTCTGTTCTCACTGGCTTGATAACCCTCACTGCCGTTCATTTCTTGCCTTGCATCACGAAGCCGCCCTCCACACGACACAATGCCGATCAAGACATGGCTCACAGAGACACTGGGGATACGTATTCCTCTCGTGCAGGGAGGGATGATGTGGGTAGGAAAGGCTGAGATGATCAGCGCTGTCGCGAACGCTGGTGCTCTTGGTTTCCTGACCGCGCTCACGCAACCCACGCCTGAAGCGCTGCGTCAGGAAATTCGTAGGACAAAGTCCATGTTGAAACCGAGCGCAGTCCAGTTCGGAGTCAACATCACTCTACTTCCATCGATGAACGCACCTGACTATCCCGCATACGCAAGAGTCGTGGTAGAAGAGGGCATCAAGATCGTGGAAACCGCAGGCGACCCAACACCAGTCCTGAAATACCTCAAAGACAACGGCGTCACTGTCTTCCACAAGTGTGTCACGCTGAAGCATGCTCTGCGCGCAGAGAAGCTGGGCGTTGACTGCATCTCTATTGATGGCATCGAGTGTGCTGGCCATGGCGGAGAGTACGACACAACATCGCTCATGCTTTTGTCGCTCTGCAAGGAGCAACTCAAGATTCCGTACCTCGCATCTGGAGGTTTCGCAAACGGACGGCAATTGGCGGCCGCCCTGGCGCTCGGTGCTGTCGGCGTCAACATGGGCACGCGATGGATGTGCACGGTTGAGTCTCCGATCCATCAGAACGTCAAAGAAGCGATTGTCAAGGCCACAGAGAACGACACAGTCCTTGTCCTCCGCAAGTTCCGGAACACAACAAGGCTACACAAGAACAAGGTCTCGGTCGAGGTCCACAAGATCGAGAACGAGAAGAAGGATGTCGAGTTCAAGGATGTCGCACATCTGATGAGTGGCAAGCGCGGACAGGGTGTGTACGAGACTGGTGATGTAGATGCGGGAGTCTGGAGCCTGGGAATGTGTGCAGGGTTGATCCACGATATACCCACGTGCGAGGAACTGGCGAAGACCATGGAGAAGGACGCCATTGACGTTTTGACGCAATCAAATGCGTTAGTCGTCAAGAGTGCAAAGCTGTGATTCGTGAATGGAAGTATTTGAGACGATAGATCTATATTCAATTTAGCGATCGATGAACTCTTGCGCAGGTCTTGCGCCACTCTTGCTCCAGATCTTCTCAAACTCTCTCAGGTCTGGGTGCTCATCATAACGACTTTCGTTCTTAACAGCCCGTATAGGATCCACAAAGGAGACCTTGCTTCGCCTCCACTGCTCATAGCTTGGCCTCCAGGTCTGCTCTCCATCAAAGAGTCCACTGGGAACAATGGAGATGCCTGGCATGCGGGGTGACGTGGTCAGCATAGGTGAACCGCAGTTGGTACAGAAGGAGCGATGCACAATTTCTCCGGTTTCGGTAGCTCGATCATCATACTGCTTCAGTAATTGTTCCCCAGATGTCCATTTAAATTGCTGAGATGAGTTAGCTATGCGCTGATACAGCTTGGAGTGGTGATGACTGACAGCGTCAGGAAACCAGGCATTAGCAGTATACGTCGTCCCGCAGTGTCTTCTACAGTTCGTGCAGTGGCAGATAGCGAAGTTTAGTTCATCGCCGGAGACTCGGAACGTGATTTGCTTGCACAGGCAAGCTCCAGTGCGCACTCGCTCGTCTATTGGCATATCAACAGGTTGATGTAATTCAGAACGAGAGAAGGCAAGGGTACACTCGTGGTAATACGTAGCCTACATGGCGGATTGGAGGAACATTATTACCGAAGGGGTAGCTCAATCGACTAGTGATATATCCAGCAGGGAGTGGCGCGTAGAGGATGATATGCATTGTGAACCTTAGTCAGCCTGTGGGTAATTAGCTCTACAGATGATTCTTGCTACGATGGCCATGTAACCCCTTGGTACACATGCCTGAAGCGAAGATTGAAGATGCCGGTCATCGCTGACGTAGATGTTTGACATTCCTAGCGTGGACCCTGGAGCTCATGCCCCACTTAAACTTTTCTGCCCCTCAGGTTCTCGACTGGGTGTGAAGACATACATATACACCAAAAACACAGCAACCATGGATGATCCAGCATTCGATATAGAGACAGATCTCTCCACTCAAAGCATTCTACTTGCAGCAGCAAACCACGACATCCCCTCTCTGCGCAACCTGCTCCGTAACACCTCTGCAAACGTTCAAGATTCCGAGACCGGCTTCACCCCTCTTCATGCAGCCATTGCCGCCTGCGAACCTGACGAGGTCGAGAAGCCACTTGCAGCAGCAAATGGTGAGGGCATAGATACGAAGGACGCAGAGAAGAACAATATAGAAGCTGCGACCAGAACAATCAAACTTCTCCTTGAGAACGGTGCAATCTGGAACGATTTGGACGCGAACGGCGAGACACCAGGATGTATCGCACAGAGACTAGGGCTCAAGGAGCTGTACGAGCTTTGCGTGGACGCTGGTGTGCGCGCTGAGCTGCTGCTCAGTCGTCTGGACCAGTATCAGTTGCTTCTTGGTGGAGACTCGGACGAAGATGAAGATGAAGATGAAGAAGAAGACGAGGATATGGAAGGCGAAGATGAGACAACCGCAACCGAAGACGTCGAGGTCCTTGATATCAGCGAGGAAGCTGCGCCTGGCGACGAGTCGACAGAAAACCCCAACTATCTGGCATCGAACTTGACCTTCGACCGCGACAGGCTTACAGATGAGGCTGGTAATGGCGTGATGATGGAATGGGAGACAACCCTCATGCGTCGGTCCGCTGAGCTGCTTGCACCTGCTTCAGGTCTGCGTGTCCTGAATGTTGGACATGGAATGGGCATCATCGACGGCATCTTGCAGGAAAAGCAGCCAAAAGCACACCATATCATCGAAGCACACCCAGACGTTATCAAACAACTGAAGGAACAAGGGTGGGACAAGAAGCCCGGCGTTGTTATTCACGAGGGGCGCTGGCAAGACATTGTACCTGGGCTTGTGGAGAAGGGCGAGCTCTTCGATGGCATCTACTTCGACACGTTCGCTGAAGAGTACAAAGCGCTACGCGAGTTCTTCACAGAGTATGTCATTGGCTTGTTGGATCCCTCCGGAGGGCCGGACGGAGAAGGCGGTAAGTTCGGCTTCTTCAACGGCATGGGGGCAGACAGGCAAATAGTCTACGATGTTTACGGCAAGATCGTCGAGATGGATCTGTTCGAAGCCGGTTTCGATACAGAGTGGGAGACGATCCAGGTTCCGGACCTTGATGAGCAGGGCGAATGGGAAGGGTTAAGGAGGAAATATTGGGTGCTGAAAGAATACAGACTCCCTACATGTAGCTTCATAGGCTAGAAAAAGGAAATGCCGTGATTCTGATCAACGTAATCTGAAAACTTGCGTTAAAGTAGGCTTACAGTCTACTTTCTCTACAACACGAAAGACGCCCATCTTTCTGTGTCTTGCACAACTTGCGCTGTATTAGATATCATGACAGCGTTCAATTATACAAAATACTATATTTATATGTACAGTTGAGAAGATTATGCATAGCGTAGAAATCATACGCCCGAGTCATCTTGCTCAATGTGGAACTGTTGTGTATTGAAGTCCTCCCAAGCTTTGCAAGTGGACTCGAGCTCCGCAGTATCAACAAGTGCAGGAATCTCACTCTCACGCTCAACAAATTGAAGGGCGAGTCCTTCAGCCACATGCCATCCGATGTGACAATGCATCTGCAGTAATGTTAGTGTGTTTTGATTTAGGGCGCAGTAATACTTACCAGCCATGTGCCTGGGTTGTCGGTGTAGAAAGCAATCACCAGATACCCACTCGCAGGGAGATTGGCGACATCACGACGAGGAGGGTTGTCAAGATTAAGCGTTACACTCGAGTCAAACTTTGCACTTGCCGCCTGAGCCAGAATGTAGAAATCGTGGCCGTGCAAGTGTATGGGGTGCGGAACAGGCAGCTTCGTGTCGATGACCCAGTATACCCACTTGTTGGCCTCAGGTAACAGGTATACATTCTGTGCGCTTTCCCAGGTCTTGTTGCCCTCAGCAATCTGCAAGAGCGACGGGTTGTCCCAGAGAACGTGCATGTTGTCGAAGCCAATGTCCCATTTGAATAGATTGGAAGAGTCTTTAGCTACGCTGACGAACAGTTCAGGGTCCTGCAGCTCAGGCGAGATGACGGAGTGCTTCAAGTGTGGCTTGAGCAGAGAGGAATCCACATCCACACAAGCATCCTTGGAGTTAGCTTCCCACGCAGTGGTGGTTGGGTCACAATCTGCGGCGCCATTGTATCGCACAATACCCCGGATGTCGTTACTGTTGGCGTTTTCAGAGCATGCTGCCTGAGGGATCGCGCGGAACCAGTAATTAGATACTTCTTGGTTGGCTTCGATTATCACATCGTAGCGTTGACCCATAGTAAAGTCAAGGACATCGACCTCGAAAGGCTCAACAGGCACGAAGTCCATAGCAATAACCGTCATCTTGTGTCCATCAAGCGAAAGCTTGAAATACGAGTCAATCGCAGCATTGACAAAGCGCATCCTGTACTTCTTGCCAGCTTCGAACGTTACTTCGTAGCGTTCGCCAGTCCCGTTGTATGCGCCTTTGCCATTGATGAGAGCAGTGTCCATTTTGGGAGGGCCGACAGCCTGAGCGTGTGCATAAAGAGCATCTGGAGTTGCGTGACTCCAGTCAGTGATGACAATTGGCTCGAGATCGACGTCATAGTTAGCTGTTGCTGGCCCGTGGACGACGATGGTGCCGAACACGCCAGACCATGCTTGCAGAGCGTAGTGGGAATGATACCAGCTGGTGCCGTATTGCGTTGCTCGCAAGGTATATGTTTGTATAGTTCCAGGCTGCGACAGTCAGTGGGCAATCGCAGCATTATCGATTCAAACTTACTGCATTGGGACACTGGATGATTGAAGGGACACCATCTTGCTGGACTGTGAAGTTTTGGCGGAAACCATGCCAATGGATAGTTGTGCCGTTGTTCTGAAGACTGTTCTTCACATGAACTTTGATGGTATCTCCCTAAGACCCATTAGATCTGCTTGCGATGTCTGGTGGAGCCAACTTACCCAATTAGCCTCAATAGTAGGACCTGGAATAGAGTTATTTACGCCAAGTGCAACACGTTCGAACCCATCTGGAGCGATAGTCATGTTAGTGATATCAAGCCAGTACTGAGAGTTTGTCAGCATTGCGCCAATGTCTTTGCGATAGCAACGTACCTCTCGCGTTACTCCCGTATTGGGAACATAATTGTACCAGTCGGTGTCAATACTGTCTTCACACCATTTTGTTCGGTCATTCGCTGTGTTCCCTTGGCAGATCGATGCGGATCTTGTGTTGTTCTGCGGGACGGTATTATCGGATAGAGTTCTTCCAATTTTAGGTGCCGGTATAGCGTTCGCAATAACGCTCAGGCAAAGAAGTTGAAGGCGAACCCTCATAATGAGACTCCTACTGTTTCAAGGCTGCAAGGTGTATTAGTCCGATTCTTTCTGCTGTCCGCACGGAGAAACGAGTGTGGTGAGTGAGGTGTTGAAGTTCCGACTTGAACAATATATGGATGACAGTGTTGACTCTGAGTAGGGAGTTTAGAATGTAGTGGTCTGATTTTGACCTCCACTGCAGTTGTTCCTGAGTAACATACACTACTGCCTAACTCATGGTCATACCGTCAGCATGGATAACTCAATAGCGCGATACGATGTCGGCACAGCCGCGTTAGAGTACTGTCATGAAGGAACCCTGCAACATCAATGACGCAAGCAAGTGGTATTTGCGGTGTTCCCGAAGCGAGTAGAATAGTACTCACCGGACCGTCTGCTGATCCCAGCAAGGCTTCGCTGGTTACAGGCTGGGTACCCGCTTCCTGCGGCTGACTTAGCTTTCTCCGTCTCGGCTGTTGGCGTATGTCTTCCCCATCGTAGGAGCCAGATAGCGTACGCTAGACTTAACTTACCGGCTAGATCAAGTCTGAGCGCATTTTTGCACTGGTCAACAGGTCAATTCACGAGCAATGATGCTGCACCTCGCCAGCTCTGAGCAGCCACTTGGCATATTGAAGAAATCAAATTGGGAAAATACAGAATGATCGAACTGCCCTAATGAACTGAAGAACCCTGCTTTCTTCTGTTTGGAGCAGATAAGAAAGCGTGTCTGTCTAGTCTTGCATCACGCCGAGTGGCTGCTGGCAAGGTGCAGTACATGCAAGCAATAGCACGACCGCCGGATCCTAGTGGATTGCTTTCTCCACAAAATTTTCATCATTTGTGTACAAAGAACATATTAACCAGTCAGTCAGATCCCGTTAGTCAGAGATGTTGGGCGGACATCGATATTCAAACCTTCCCTCGCTTCTCACAGCCTCTATTTTCCTTCTGGTGGAGCTCGTGTCCCTCAGCGCTAGGATTTCTTGGCCTGTCAGGCGAGCATCAGATCTGCCTCGACGCCCATCAATAAGCGAAGATGCTCGCAGTAGCCGTAGCCGAAGGTAACGTAGACCGGTATTAGGCGGTATCTTGTCCACCTTACAGCCATACATATGATCTGCTACGACTCAAGGGTAGTGAGACGGGTTGACCCTGTAGGATCAGTATGAAATCTCGAGATTCCCACTGATATCCTGTGAAATTGCCATAATTTGTTGCGCATGCGTCGATCCACTGACTCGGATAGCCTTGCCGCTAAGGCTGTGACGGCAGCTAGTAGTAGTTGATCTAAATGAGGCTCAAGGATCGTACCTAATGCATGATTTGGCAATCCTTCTTGCGCCGCTGGCCCACTTCGTTATGGTGGGGAGAACAGCAGAAGTCGCTTATTGACAGGCCGCAGAGACGAGCTTACAATCTTGGCATTGTGCTAGCAGTGCTCCGGTCAAGCTCAAGCTTACCTGTGGAGTGGTAGAAGACTTTGACGCAGTATCTTCGACCAGTAAGAAGTAACGTCATGAGCTGATATGTTGATTGTGGCGCAGAACGAAACCCTGACGTGGATTGACCCATGTTCGTACGTCGTGATTCCTGGCTGCATGTCAAAGTTTCCATTGATTTATTAGAGTCAGGGTTGTCATGACGTGGAAGGATTCGAGCTATTATTGTATCCTGAACGGCTGGAAAGACCACAGTGGAGTTCTACAGCTTCGAGTCCGGTCGTGAGTCGATGGAGGTGAACGAATCGGGCACGTGTCTGCCCGCCAGATACGGCGGTTGTTGAGGATCGTTGTTATACTCCATGCTATCCGTTATTGCCTAGGTCATCACGCTCAGTTCTGTTCGTTCACGTTCCTGTTTCTTCACATTCGTCGCCATGCTGTTCCGATGCGCTTCGATTATCACACTCTTGATCTGCGCACAAGGGGCTTTGTCTGCAGGAAGTAACTTTAGCTTGTATGCTTATGGTGACAAACTTCCCACGGGCATGAAGCTTTTTCATGCGGATGGTACGAACATAAGTCCCGAAAGCGACACGCCGACTCACGTTGCCCAGGTCAAGCTTATATCGGACGAAAGCCGGCAGATCTCGTGAATAGAGCGGTCAACATTACCTGTAAGCGCATTGGAACGACAAGCCATCCACTGCTGACAGGTGTAGTTGCTCTCACAGACGATATGAGGTTTTTAGCATCACCCGAGAGCGCTGTCCCAAGCTTGCGGCAGTCTTTGATGTACATAGGAGCAGATGCCAATGACTTGAAAACCGTAGGTTTCTGTTCCGAGGATGCTGTACCTGAAGGCTCAGTAGTGAAGGGCTTCGGTCTGTTTGGAGGATGGGCGTACAACAACCAGAAATCTGGCGTAATGGAAATGAACTTTGTCGCGGCATCGGTAGGGGAGACGGGCCTGTACCAGTAAGCCATTCCACAGGCATCGGAAGGAGTCAATGCTGAAAGTCACAGGATTAAGTGGAATGTCGCAAATGACAAGATTGCTGGTGATCATATCCCAGTATCACTCAGGACGGAAGCGCCTTCTACACCGGAGGACTAGTTTGGCTGACTGGAGACTTGCCGGCATTACTGCAGTTCTCTGAAGAATGTGTTCTGCCAAGTTCGGCTTTTCACGTTTTAGATTAATTAAGGTATCCGACATTGAAGATCTAAGTTGCTATGGATCGACCTACAATACAATGAAGCCTCTCGATGGCCTACGAGCACGGTAGTACGTGAGATAATTCATGGTAAGTATGCTATTGTTATAGACGTTCTTGAGAGTACAACGCATCCGACTGTAGGCGCATCGGAATCATAGATAGACTAAGCCTGTTGATGAGGCCCTGATGAAGTTGTGGGGTTGTGTGGCAGAAACTCTTGTAGTCTCCTGCAGGCTTCTAGACGTACAAAACTCTCGCAAAGGGGCTTTGAAAGCCTCCGACAAGATTCGACATCCAGTTTGTGTCTGAGTTCTTTGCGCAAAACGTTATGGAAGTATGAGAGATACATATCTAAGTGAGAATCACTATCCCCGAGAAATGTCAATGTACCTGGGTAGTCCGTAGGGACGACGTCAGTACCACGCGGGGTGGCCCGTGACACCTCCGCCTTCGCCGAACATTTCCTGGGCTGCAGCCCTCCAAGGCTACGTTCACACACGTGCCTCGAGTCAACACACACAATTACGTGCACTCGCACCGGCCTCCTTGGTTCGCAACACTTACGCGCACCATCATGTCGGACGCCAAACGACGCAGAACGGGTGACGAGGATATCAGCGAGCTACGACGGAATGCGCGCCAAACATATCTTGCCCAGCGCGAGGCGCAACAGCTCGCGCTGCTGCGTCGCCAGGTCGCAGAAGAGGCGGAAGAGGAGGAGAGACTAGGCTCCAAGCTTACAGAAGCAGAGAGGAAGGACTTTGCGCGCAACAGGGAAACTTTACGACTCGCCGAGGCACGAAACGCCATTGATGAACATCTCGATGGCTACCTCCTACCAGATATGGACGGAAATAGAGCGTCGGCTCTTACCAAGCGTCACAATGAGCGCGAGAAAGGTTACGACAAGAGTGAGGTGCAATTGTGGGAGGAGGAGCAGATGAACAAGATCAAGAGCCAGGTCAAGAAGCCTGAGCGAGTGTCAGCCGACGACTATGAGTTTGTCTTCTCGGACGAGATGGCAATAAACTTCCAGAGCGATGGCATGCCGGATCCAGACAAAGCGCTGCTGGAACGACAACTGAAGGAAGCTGAGCAGAAAGTCAAAACGATGGAGGATGTTCGGAAGAGCCTACCAATCTACGTATACCGAGACGAGCTATTAGCCGCGACCGAATCGCATCCTGTGCTTATCATTGTAGCCGAAACTGGATCTGGTAAAACGACACAGGTGCCACAGTATCTTCACGAGGCTGGGTTCACAAAGAATGGTAAAGTCGGCTGTACGCAACCACGTCGAGTCGCTGCTATGTCCGTGGCGAAGCGTGTAAGCGAAGAGATGGGTGTACGGCTGGGCCGAGAATGCGGCTACTCGGTTCGTTTCGACAGCAAAATCACGCCAGAAGTCACCAAAGTCGAATATCTGACAGATGGTCTGATGCTCAAGCAACTCATGTCAGATCCCCTACTGTCCGAGTACTCTGCAGTCGTACTGGACGAGGCTCACGAACGTTCGTTGGCAACAGATCTGCTGATGAGTTTGTTAAAGGAGCTGGTCGCTGTAAGGCCAGAGTTTAGACTCTTAGTCACCAGTGCCACATTGAACGCCACGAAGTTCTCTGACTACTTCGGCGGCGCTCCACTGTTCAACATTCCGGGAAGAACACATCCCATCGAGCGTTTGTACTCAAGTTCGCCAGAAGCCAACTACCTCAACGCAGCCGTCACAACCGTCTTCCAGATACATCTCTCACAAGGGCCTGGTGATATCTTGGTGTTCTTTACAGGTTCTGAGGAGATTGAAAGTGCGGCTGAATATATCCAGGAAACATCGCGGAAATTGGGGTCGAAAGCAGGCCCAATTATTGTCGCTCCTGTGTATGGTGCTCTGCCGGCAGAGGATCAGCAGAAAATATTCACGCCAACACCTCCTGGTCATCGCAAGATCGTCCTTAGTACCAACATTGCTGAGACGAGTTTGACCATCGATGGTATTCGATACTGCATAGATTGTGGCCTCGAGAAGCAGTCAGTATACGACCACAAACGATCAATGAACACACTTGTAGTTGTGCCATGCTCGCGAGCGAGTGCTGAGCAGAGAGCTGGTCGTGCCGGACGTACAGGCCCGGGCATGTGCTTCAGGCTGTATACCAAGTATGCTTTCTACAATGAGCTGCAGATGGAGACTGAGCCCGAGATATTGCGCTGCGATCTTGACGGCCCTATGCTTACGTTGAAGACAATGGGTATCAACGACCTTCTCAACTTTGACTTCATCGACCCACCCTCTACCACTGCAATCGCTGCGTCTCTTGAGCACCTTTATGCTCTCGGTTACATTGACTCGATGGGCAAAGTTACCAAACTTGGTCGCCGTGCTAGCGAGCTGCCTCTCGACCCGAAACTTGGCAAGGCGCTCTTAGCCGCCGACAAGTATGGGTGTGTCGAGGAGATGGTGACTCTTGTCTCTATGGTTAGCGAAGCTGGGACCCTCTTCTTCGCGCCTAAGGACAAGAAGGTTGCTGCGGATCTGGCCAAGCAGCGCTTCAGTGAGGAAGCTGCAGGTGGCGACCTGATCGCGTTCCTTAAGATCTGGAATGAATTCACGGAGAACGAATACAGTCAAGGCTGGTGTAAGGAGAACTTCCTTGACTACCGTGCGCTGAACCGAGTCCGTAACGTACGCGAGCAGCTGCAACGGCTTTGTGACAAAGTGGAGCTGCCACACAGCTCGTCAGGCATCTCGGATCACGTCAAGATCCTCAAGGCGTTCACGAGTGGGTACTTCACCAATGTTGCGCGCTTGAACCGCGATGGACAGAGCTACTCTACGGTCAGCCAGAAGCTGAGTGTCTTCATACATCCAAGCTCATGCATGGCGCGAAAGCAGACGAGAGATCGCTGGATCGTATTCTACGAGCTCACCAGTACGAGTAAGGAGTGGGTCAGAAGTGTTGCGCCAATCCAAGCGGAATGGTTGACTGAGGTGGCGCCGCATTACCACAAAGCAAAGCAGGTTGAGGAGTGGACCGAGAAGAAGCAGAGTAAGGGTACCGGCAAGGTGGGCACGGGTCGATGAAACGATTGTTTGCGGATTTAATTTCGAGCATAGCAACTGGCACAGGCGTAGAACGGGACCGCAAAATTAGTCAGGGGTTTGATTGATACCCTTCTCTATATGTTCATTAGCACTATGGCATGACTCTATTTCTATAGTACACTCTTCGCGCGTCTGAGAGCATTCATTTGCCAACATTTGTGAACCTCAAGTACGGCTTGAGCTCCCTGACGTCTCCAAACTTCTTCCTCGCATCCTCAGTGCTCACGCTTGGCGGCACGATGACATCGTCGCCAACGTTCCAGTTGATTGGTGTGACAACACCCTTCTTGTCGCCAGTCTGAAGGCTGTCGATGACCCTCAAGACTTCAGCGGTGTTACGGCCGGTGCTCGCAGGGTAGTCCATCTTGAGCCTGATTTTCTTGGCAGGGTCGATGATGAACACAGAGCGGATCGTGAACGCAATGCCCTTCTCCTTGATGTTGTCGAGATCATCCTGAGCAATCATATCGTACAGGAAGGCGACTTTACGGTCGGCATCGGCGATGATGGGGAATTGGACAGTGGTGTTCTGGGTCTCGTTGATGTCGTTCACCCATTGGTCGTGGGAGCTGAGATCATTGGCGCTCTGAGGAGTCGTCAGTATGGTAGCTGTCTACGAGCGGGGCCCGGGACATACGAGACCGAGCATCTGCACGCCACGGGCATCAAACTCGTCCTTCAATTTGGCGAAAGCACCAAGTTCTGTCGTGCAAACGGGTGTGAAGTCTGCAGGGTGGGAGAAAAGGATGGTCCATTTGCCATTGAGAAACTCGTGGAACTTGATCTTGCCATGTGTTGTCTGCGCGTCGAAGTCAGGCGCAACCGACCCAATCCTCAGGCGCGGCTGCTCAGCAGGAACTGTGAGGCCGCGGCGGAACGGGGTAACAGCAGGGCGCTGGACGCGCAACGCTGGGCGAGCGGCAGAGCGGAGAGCTCGAGAAGCTGCACGAGGAATGAAGGCTGACATCGCGAATCTAATGGTATGTCAATGGCCCGTAAAGTTTCGATCGAGATGTTTCGCCTGCGACGGTTGTCACAATTACTAAAACGGCGTCGATGGCAATGGCGTCATCCCCACACGGCAGCAACGGCCGGGCCGATGGTAGCTGAATCTGAGCTCTCAAAACGTTATACAGTCAATTATAATGTATGAAAAGTGAAATTTACTGACCTCTCTTTAGTGTGTTTAGGCGAAGATGCATTTGTTAGTCAGGATTATTGTAGCCAGCAAAGTGATGGTTGATTTCTAGAACAAGCTTGTGGTTTCTTTTGAAGCCCTCCAGTTGTTTGTGCTCGAGCACGCCTGCTTATGCCCAGGTAGCAAGTAGAGCCCGACTTTTGCACAAGATGAAAGCCAGGAACAAGCGATGTAGGGAAAGAAACTCCGAATGTGCCAGTGCCGCCAAGACGAATCTAATCTCATGGCTGCACCTGCACATGCCCCACGTGAAAGCTGTGCGATCTTGAACATTGCGTCACACTTTCGGCAGGAGCCGCGTTGAACCAGTCAAGCTTCATCGCAACCTGGGATCGGTGCCAGGATCAAGACAAGGACGACCAACATGGCTGGCATAAAATGGCGCCGACGCCCAGCGCGTGCGCTGCGCTCAATTCCACTCAGCTCCTGCCCACTCTGGCGCAGTATTGATCCCATCAGTTACAGCATACACCACTTGTCAACATGTCAGTCGCATCCTCTGCGCCTGGAACAGGAGGCTTCCTCAGGTTCAACAATGGCCCACCCAAGATCTTTATAACTGATTCGACTCCACATCCGCCTGAGAAGGCGCTTTTATCCTGGAAGGAGGAAGGCTACGATGTTAGCTATCTCCATTACAACCCATCCATGCAGCCCGCTTACATACGCACCGTCCAAAATCTTAACAGCAACCTCGAGTTAGGCGAGCACTATGCCATTGTCGCATACGGAGAAGCAGCCAGTGTGGTTCTCAAGACCGCCATGAAACCATTGAATAAGTGCTGCGCAATTGTTGCATTCTACCCACCTGTTCTACCTGGCGTAAAGGTCAAATATCCAGAAAGCAACAACCCTCAGGTTCACGTCGCAAGCAAGAGTCAAAGCAGTCCACATCCTGAAATGGTCGACTGGAAGCTGTATCGCTACGCCAACTGCGCGACTGGCTTTGCTGATCCCAACTCCAAGGCGTACTCAGAGGTTGAGGCCAACCTCGCATGGAGCAGGGCCTTGGCATGTGTGCGTAAAGGCTTCAAGAAGGAAGTCGATCTTGAGCCCGTGGTGCAGAGCTATTGGACCGCAAAGTATGAGGATGACGTGCCTGAGAGAGCGAGCATGAGTATCGTCAAAAACATGACGCAGAATAGCCCGCATGTCACAATACTACCCACACTTCAGGGTGGCGTGGGGAGAAAAAAGCTGGCAGAATTTTACCGGGAATTCTTTGTTCCCAGTCTAGTCGAGGACTTCAAGATCCGATTAGTATCACGAACCATGGGCGTGGAGCGCATCGTTGACGAGATGGTGGTCTCATTTACGCATTCGGATGAGATTGACTGGATATTGCCTGGTGTCCAGCCAACAGATAAATTCGTTGAAATAGCCATGGTCAGTGTTGTGGCAGTAAGAGGGGGGAAACTGGTCTCTGAGCACATGTACTGGGACCAGGCGTCTGTCCTTGTTCAGGTAGGTCTGCTGGACCCAAAGCTTGTGCCTAAGAAATTCAAGGGCGAGGGTACAAAACAAATGCCGGTCGCTGGCGCCGAGGCGGCGCGACAGCTTGTCGACCCACAGCAGGGCAGATACAATAAGCTGCTACAGATGCACGGGCTGTTTAATGGTATTGACGGGAATTGATAAATTGACTTTCTCGCAATCCCATTGAATCTCAAGGTTTGGAATTCTACACTTCTAAACGACCGCGAGAAGTCCAGCCATGAGCGGTAACGGGAGGCTGTCAAATCTTATAGGAAAGACCTTTGGTCAATCAAAGGTCTTGATGATGGCTACACCGGCTTTTTAGAATGTGTAACGTAACTCTTAATCCCTCTGTCAGCCTCCAGATCTAAGATCTTGTCTCGCGCTTCATTTCAAATAAAAGTGGTAGACAGCCAATTCTTCGGAGTCAGTCGACTCTTATTCCCGACTGTCTTGTGACCTGGAAGATGACTCTAAGGACTACGCGGGAGTCAGCACGCAAAATCGATTAGACTAATCTAAGGTGACGACCTCCGGAGAGTTGTTTTCCTCAAGTCGAAGGAGAGCGATAGATTCCTACGTGGTCACTTACTAAAATTTCAATCTGTACCGAGAAGCTTAGCCCTGTCAGACGTATTATGATACCTACGCACCGAGATTGGATGAGAGGAACGCAATTAATGCCCGAAATTCTGAGTCGCGGATTCTTACTTTGGTACTTCTCGCACGAATATGACCACAGACCAAGCAAAGCCGGGGTGTCAATTTCAGCTGCCTCGAACCCGCTGCACGACATGAGATCCAAGTCAACGCATGCATATATTCGGGCATATTGCCTCTGATAGGCATCTACACACTTGTGCCAAGCAACACAAATCGGTCTCGGTGCCCCTCCATGAACAGACGTTAGACTTGGCTCTTGTAAGCAAAGGGTCTAGACATCTTTCGTTCCAGGTGTGACGTTGATCTATCGTTCAAATTCATACAAAACTAAGGCCAGATCGTGATCAGGAACGGAACTTTTGATAAATCTATTATCGCATCCCTCATCAAAGCGTTGCTAATTGCATGGTTCATAGACCATCTGGATAGAAGGCTTGGAGCCGTTCGCGCTCGGATTCGGAAAGATAGCGTATCTCGAAGGAGTCGACCTGGGGTTTCGAAGTATGAGGCCAGTAGTCGCAGTATGGCGTGAATCGCCAGCCCCTGTGGTCCGGTGGTACCCCAGCTCGGTTCAGCACGCTCAATAGTGCTTCTCCTTTTTCGATGAAGTCCGTCAAGGATTCCTGACGCATCTTATCGCGCACTATGTCGCGAAGCATTGCCTTATCCAAGTCGTCCTCACAGAATATGTCCCAATCTTCCTCTTCGATCTCCCAATCAATTGCCAATTCGCAAGGAGCCTCTATTGTCCAGTCGGGCATGGTAACATTCAGGCTTATGTTTGGGTTGGCAGAACCGATCTGTGAGAGCTGTTGCAGATATGGAACCATCTCGTCTCGTCGTACGGTGCCGTAGTGGACCTCCAGATATACGTTCTTTGGGATTGGGTTCTGTGGATATTTCACACAACGCAAGAACATCTCGAGCCCTGCGAGGGTAGCTTTGATCTCGAAGGTAAGATCGTGATAGAATGCTCTGGGAGTGTGGGGAAACATACTTCTGCAGTCGAAGCAGATATCGTTGACGGCCAGCACGATCCCACGAGTCTCCCGGTACACCGTCTTACAAGTACGGTTGAGAGCGTTGATGCTGCTCAGATATTTTTTCGGGTATGAAGCAATGTTGGCAAAGGTCGCGCGTTTAGGAGTTCCGCGATGCTCTAGCCATTTCCAATGAAGACCCTGGGGTTCATGAAGCGTATGTTCGGCTATCATTATACGAAGCTCGGCTGGCAGGTCCAGGTACCGGAAATGGGACGCGCGTGGCCTAGATGGTCTCGTCGGTGAGTATGAAGATTTACCTGTAAGCCACGACAGGTACCAAGGAGTCTGTTGGTAATCGGCATCATACGAAGTCGTCAAGGCACGTGAGTCATGAAGCATCTTATGACGGAATGTGGGAGTGCTGAAGAACCTGTGGAATGTCAGTCTTGTGCTTGGACAGTGCCAAGGAGCGCCTTACCTGCTCATCATAGTCTCGAAGGTTGTACGATCATCGTGATTGAGCTTGTGCAGATTGTCGACCACGAGTTGAATACACTCACGCTCAATCCCCGTGTTTGGACGGTCAGCGAGGACTGCAAGCTGGGCAACCAATGGATCAGTCGGATGAAGAGGCGGACATTGCTGCGTCGTGTTACCACGCAGTAAGCTGCTGATGATCGCACCCATATCTAGAATCGATCGTTGTGGAGTTGAGAGGGGTATGATGTCGTGAGGTGGTTTTAGAACGGATGCAGTGGGGTAAGAAGGGCTCTTATGTAGAGCCTACTCTTATGTCACTGCAGTAAGTGAAAGACTAGAATCATCAGATAAGTGAAGTACCTTTGACTCATCGCTGATGCTTTCACTTCCCCTGCAATAGGGAATGCGGGAATATTGGAAGTTTTGTGGCTGATTCTAATCACCTTCACGAGCCATGTCAGAAGCATGGCGTTGCCTACTGCGAGCTTGCAGTGAGTAGACATGAGGCAAAATGAGAAGTCCATTTGACATTCTCTGGAGGCTGTAAGTCACAAAATTGAACGATGAACAGGCCGTCTATGATATTACACCTTTTGCGTGTATTCTGCTGTCCAAAGATGTGACTTTTAGACTGCAAACCACCAACACTAGAGACCGTTCGACCGCTCAGATACTTCGAGGGCCTCAAGATTTTTTGGCCCTGAACCTACCGGAATCGAGACTCCAGTGGGTCCGCGCAATTGCTAGGGTCAGGTGAGGCGCAGTAGAGAGGGTGGAGAAGCTCCCCCTTGAACATAGGAGGTTGTCAACGTAGATCTGGTAACATCTTCGACTGTTCGTCAAGCGAATAAACGGCCTTTTATCGTCTTCGTGTGAATCTCCTAGATCTACGGGAGGCCTCCAAAGCTCTGTTATGCGGTGCGGGTAGGGATCTGTTAGAGGGAACTTTGCTTGGTGCTGCAATAGCAAGTAACGTATTGTTGAAGATGGTTATTTGCTTCTTGCCAAATAATGGAGGGGGTATCTATAACACAACTGACGACTAATCATGTCTCGTTGGACTGCTGTTGATGGGTGTACCCACTGCAGGACTTCCGAACGCTGGGCTATCTGTGGTGAAAGGGTTTGGCGGTAGAACGTCTGGATCATAGCCATTGTTCCGCTCTCTTTTCACTACGGGAATGGGTGAAGCTTTCCAGACCCGTATACTTCTGTCCAGTCCCGTGCTTGCGATCAGCTCCTCCTTTGGGTGAGTGTCCACTGCTAGCACAGCGTCATCGTGGCCCGAGAGCCGTTGGAGTACGTTCTTGCTGGAGACGTCCCATAGAACTACACCTCCTTCTTCGCTACCTGAGGCTACGAAGGCATACGTCTCTTTAGGATCTGATCTATCCCCATATGTTCCAAAAGCACCGCATAACGAGTACTTCGCGTTTGTGTGGCCCTGATATGTCTTGACGCATTTGCCCTTGCCGTTGGCATAATCCCACAACCGTATACACGAATCGAGTGTATGTGCTAATATGTATTTGCCATTGGGGCTGAATGTGACGCTTGTGACCGGGGCATTGTCTTCGTGGACAAGAGTGCGCAAACACTGCCCTGTGCTCGTATCCCACACTCGAATCAGCCCATCGTGCGAGCAAGACACGATGAGGGTACCGTCGCGCACAAAGTCCACCGCTGACACTGGATCGGAGTGTGCGGGCAGAGAACGCATGACACGCGCTGCTCGCACGTCCCACAAGAACACAGCCTCATCGTAGCTGCCACTAACAAGCATGTTTCCTTTAGGACTGAAGGCCAAAGAATATACGTAGTTGTGATGACCGATCAATGGCGTCGGGTGTGCGAGTCCCGTCTGCGCATCCCAGAGGCGAATACTTTTATCGTCAGAGCCAGACGCGAGGGTGGTGCTGTCGGGTGACCACGTCAGGGTATTGATGCCAGCGAGGTGGCCTTCGAGCGTATGCTCAAGGGTGCCTGTAGATGATGACCAGATCTTGATGGTGGCATCGGCAGAGCCGGTAGCTATCCATTGCCCGTTTGGCGAGAATTTGAGGCAGGAGACCGCGCGCTTATGACCGCGAAGCACCAGGTGAGGGGTGTAGTTTAAGGATGTTGGCTTGCGAGGTGGGGGGGTATTGCTCTGGGATCGTGAACGCGAATTCGAGGGTGATCGCGATCGTGATGGTGTTCTCCGGTCGTAATATCGCCGCTCATCTGCGCTGTCGTCTACATCGTTGTCACGGTTTGTGCTGTATCGGCGCGCAGGTCGTTCTGCGAGCCTGTACTCTGGAGTGTCATTACGAGGAGAGCGGGAATTCGAGCGCTTCCGTAGCGGCGCATCATCGTATTCGTCTTCTGTCTCTTCTCGCGTGCGCTTTGGAGGAGAGTCCATCTTGTTTGTCGCGTGTCAGAATGTAATCGCAACGCGGTTTCGATATAATCTGCCAGCTAGCGCGCGGGCGGTGAAGGCAGGCGCAAGGGACCCCTGCTTGTGACGTGCCTCGGTGTTTGTGGCGGTACTTTGTAGCAAACATCAGAAGTCGTGCTTCGGGACAATGTTCACCATGGCTCCTCCCGAGAAGCCGACAAGCCTGCGAGTCTTGTCACTGAACTGCTGGGGTCTCAAGTATATATCCACACTCCGCAATGAGCGCCTGACTGAGATTGGCCGCCAAATTGCTGTCGCCGACCCTCGACCAGACATCGTTGGCCTCCAAGAGTGCTGGACGCAACAGGACTACACAGCCATCCGCGAGCTCACCAAGGAGATTCTACCCTATGGGAAATTCTATCATAGTGGCTGCTTCGGTGGAGGTCTTGCCATATTGTCAAAATGGCCAGTTGAAGAGAGCAGCATGCTCCGGTATCCCCTGAACGGGCGGCCAGCCGCTTTCTACCGTGGAGACTGGTTCGTCGGCAAGGGCGTTGCCTGCGCTCGCATACGTATCGGCCCAGCATCAAAGGATATTGCAGAAGTCTTCACCACACATGTATGTATACACCGTCCAGAATAGGAGCCCACGCTGACCCTCGTAGCTCCACGCTCCTTACGAAAGAGAACCACATGACTCGTATATCTGCCACCGAACAGCGCAGGCATGGGAGATAGCAAAGCTCATGCGCGCAGCTGCCGAACGTGGACACCTAGTCGTTGGTATGGGCGATTTCAACATGGTACCGCTGTCGCTTGCGCATCGCATCATCGAAACACACGCACCCGTGCGAGACGTATGGCGCATCATCCACCCCAACTCGTCCCATGGCGCAGCGAAAGATGAAGTCGAGAAGTTGCGTGGTCTGCCCATGCCAAATGCCGAGTTCAACATCACGACGAACGGTACGACCTGTGACAGTGCATTTAACTCATGGAGATGGAATGAAGCACACAAGAAGCGTTTGAAGAAAGGCGAGAACGTACAGATAGATCCTGCCGTGGATGACCCGCACGCCAAACGACTCGACTACGTATTCTTCGGCAGCGCGATGCTTCGTGATACAAATACAGGCGAAGAGATCGCTGAGTGGGAACTAGAAGATGCCAACGTTGGCATGACCATGCGCCACCCCACGCTTCACTGCTCGCTCAGCGACCACTTCTCAGTCGAATGCACGTTGACAAGGCGAGAACACTCCGAAACCACCCAGGTCTCCAACGTCGTCAACCGATACCTGCCTCAAGAGACCTACGACGAGATCATGGCGACATTGACCAAATACATGAATCGCCAGCGGCTACAACGTAAGCTGCGTATTGGGCACTTCTACTTTCAGCTGTCGATTTGGACTGCGTGTATGATTGGGGTCTGGTGGTCGCCACATAACTATGTGTCTTTCATTCTGATGTTGTTAAGTTCGATTGGACTCAGTGTAGGCGTCATCGATGGGCTGATGGGGTTGCTGTTTGGTGGAAGCGAGATGAGGGCACTGAAGGAATTCGAGTGGGAGGTCCAAAATGCTGCAGATAGAGCGTTGGCCTCCAGAAAAGTTGCGACGGATAGCATTACTGAGTAACATGCCAGCCGGAGGCACATAAGCTGTATGCATAATGTGTATGACCGCTGCGCTCACGCTGTGCTTTCATCGTCTTATGTGACATGCGACAATGTTCCAGTGTGTTCGTCGTTGCAGCTTCTAGAAGCACTCAAGCAGCATGAGAGGGAGCACTCTTAGAGAATACTGAGAGTTCCCAAGCTCTGTCATGAGGTCTGAACACTAGTGTCGGCTATATTGCACTGTGAAAGTGTGGAGACGAACTGCACGTGCGTTCGCGACATGGAACGGAACCGCCAAGCCAGGCAGGCGTCGATACTGAGTGCATCACCGTTCGCACAGTACCTTTCGTCCGAACATCGACTGGCAAACCCCACAACACGTACTACGCGTCGCATAGTAATAGCGACCCTCTGGAATACATCGACCCAGGCTCGAGGCCTTTCCCGGGTGCACACACGCGACCGGCTTCATCATGAGCAGTTCCCAGCCCCAGGCCGCTAGCGCTGGCCAGCCTCAGCAGCAACAAGGCCAGAAGCTGCTCAAGGCAGAGGATATGCTCAAGCTGCAGTGCTTGACCGAGGATGAGAAGCAGAAGTACAAGCTACTTATGCAGAACACCTGGGCTATGCTCAACAATGCCGCCCCAGGCAGTCCGGAGCAGGCACAAGCGCGCCAGACACTGTCGCAATTCTCGCAGAAGTTCATCGCTAGAGAACGCGCGTATAGGGCGAAGTTGCAGCAACAGCAACAGCAAGGCGGACAAGGACAACCCAGCCAGCCAAGTGCAGGCGCACAGCAAAACCCAGTCAAGCAGGAAGGACAGGGGACTGCCGGGGAGGGTGCCGCAACTCAACAACAGCCATCACAACCGCAGAACCAAGGCCAGCAGCGACCGGCGAATCCTTCTGTTGACCCATCTATCATCAAGCACGTCCACGAGTTTCCGTTCACACTGCCACCCACTTACACACTGGGCTCCCCCGAAGCCGAAGCGAAGCTGAAAGATTACAAGAATGGCTATCTTAATATGCTAGCCAAGCAGGCGACTCTCACGGATAACATCAAGAGAATTCAGGCGCAGATACAAGAGCGGGGAAAGAGTGGCCAGGAAGTACCGCAAGAGCTGACGAACGCGAAGAACAAGGTCGAGGAGGAGTACTACCGCACAAAAGCTCAGATCGAAAAGTTCCGTGGCTTGCAGAAGCAGTGGAAAGACGAGCGGGCTAATCAGGGCCAGGGTGCGCAAACCGCACAGCAATCACAGCAAACGCCTCCCCAGCAGCAACCCCAACAACAGTCGCAACAGCCCCAGCAGCTGCAACGACAGCCTTCACTGTCCGGGCCGAGCGGGACGCCTGCGGTGAAAGAAGAGCCCCAAATAAAGATCGAAGGCGGGCAACCGCAGCAACCACAGCAGATGCAAACGCAGCCGCAACAGCAGCAGCAGCAGCAGCAACAACAACAACAACAACAACAACCACCACAATTCAACCAGCAACAACAACTTCCCCAACAACCGCAACAGCAGCAATCGCAGCAACAGCAGCAACAACAACAACAGCAACAACCGCAGCAACAGCAGCAACAGCAACCACATATGCAGCGACCACCGCCCGCGCCCCACTCTCTCTCGATGCCTCCACACCAGTTTCCGCAGCAAGGGCAGCCGCAGCAGCCTCAACTGCCGCAACAGGGACAGGCTCGACCTCAGATCAATCCTCACCAAGCAAATATGCAGCAACATCAGCAGAGCAACTCACCCCACCCGCAGTCCGCCACCACAAACGGTCCACCGGTGCCGCTCTCTCACCAAGCTGCCGTCAGCGCCGCGAATCGCTCCTACACAGACCCCGCGCGCGCCAATACGCCGATGCAAGCTGGGCCAGGTGGCAGCTTCCATGCACCTGGCAGCCGCGAGCGCGAGCAGCTCAATAACCCCAAGATGCCCATTCCACGCCACCTGAACGTCACATCACCCATGCCAGTCAATATGGGTCAGCAGCGACCAACGATGAGTGGCCCAACCAACGGCGCCCCAGGACCAATGGGCCAGCCTGTGATCTCGAGGCCACCGCCGTTCCAGCTCGAGGGCGAGGGCGACCGTGTGCTTAGCAAGCGGAAGCTGGACGAGTTGGTCAGGCAAGTGACCGGCGGGAGTGAGGAAGCGCTGACTCCTGAAGTTGAGGATGTAAGTATCCAGGTCAAGAACCATCCCGTTGTGCCAAGCTGACATGTTCTACGCAGGCGGTCTTGCAGCTCGCCGATGACTTCGTGGACAACGTGATCTCCAACGCCTGCAAACTCTCTAAGCTCCGCGACAGCCCTCAGCTCGACATCCGCGATATCCAGCATGTCCTTGAGCGCAGCTACAACATACGTATTCCTGGCTATGCATCTGATGAGGTGCGCACGGTGAGAAAAATCGTCCCAGCAGCCGGTTGGGTGGACAAGATGAAGGCGGTCAATGCGGCGAAGGTTATGGGTGGAAAGACAGACTTCTAGATGACTTTGACCCAACGCAAGTTCGAGAGAAGAGGGAGTAATCAAGGAGCACGGTGACGAGATCGACAAGGTTATTGATATTTGGACGGAAGGAAGCAAATACTTTTAATGCTTGGAACGTGAACAATGCCTGGGGCCCGGATTTTTCATAATCCGAGCAGACGTTTGTCGGGTTCTGGTGGCGTTACATGGCTTCTGCATTCGCGCCTTGGAAAGGGCTGTGCAGATTTGGTGAAATCACTGCAACGCAGTAGATCCCGAATGAAACTGTCGTCTTCGTTGACACTACAGTACGCGCGCTGTCTCTCGTCTGCCTTTCATGTCCCAATACACTGCGCCAATTCCTAGCTCCTACAGCCTGATCACGCGCCATATGATCGAAAGGAAGACCTCAGCCACGCACACAGATTCTTTCGGCCGAGATCCACGCGTAGTCGCAGACTGACAACCCAAAGTCCTCATCGAAGCAGATCACGAGCATATCTAGACAGCCTGAAGAGATATTAGTAGGCGAATGCATACGCAATCCTGGATCACAATCTATCGATCCAAAGCGCCTTCATCACTGTATAACTCGACAGCGCATGCAAGGCATACAATGATGGGTTTTCTCTTTTTCATCTCGCAGCATGGCTCCCCATACGATCCTTCTGTATCAGATTTCAGACGAAAACGCTCGAACATGATCTACGATTCAGCCTGAAGAGCGCCTGCCAAGGCGTTGCCTGGCAAAGCATTCGTGTATCGGCGCTTATTTACCATTTCAGCATAGTGGGTTGCCTGATATGCATACCAGACCTATCACCAACTGCAGAAGTTGTGGAATTTCTGCTGTAAGGCTAACGTACTTATACTCGATTGGCTGCAGATGGCTGTTTCTTTGCGTGTAACACCACCAAGTGGCACCTACTTGTGTTGATTAATACCCGCGTGAATCAGGAGCATCGGGATCCTGAATACAGCCTCGCTTTGCTCATACTAAACAGCACTCGATATAAGTATACATACAGCAACTCTTGCTGCGCAGACCCCAGATAACAAACTTCACCACATTCACCAAAATGCGCAACTTCAAGTCCATAAGCGTTGTGGCCCTTTTGGCAGCTTCGACTGCCGTAGCCAGTGAGATGCCGTGCTTCAACGACCTCTGCTTCACATCGTGGAAGTGTCACTACTCTCGCACGTCCAAGTACGATAAGGAGATCGACGACAGGTGTAACGTCCCCTCTGATGTCTACACACCGGCCCGTGACGGGTCTCTATGGAATGCGCTCGTGTGGAATAGGGCTACCTATCTGACGTGGACGCCAAACTATGCGACGCAGTTAGAGGAGATTGTTCTGGAATGGCTTATGTTCGAAGGACCGGGCACGAACGGTAAGGACCTACAGCACGATACGATCGCACAGTCTAACATTATCCCCTGTAGAACCGATACCTGCGAACGAGACGGACATGTACCCTGCGTACTCGAACGAGGGCCCCAAGCGTTTCAACGTTGTCTATTCCCAGAGTGCGTTTTAAGCGTGTTTGATAGTCCCCACAATGCCACTAACAACGTTGCAGACATCAGTGCAGCAACCACTGGCTGGCAATTTATCCCTCTGCTCAGTTACTTCCCCAACGAGCATCTCAACGCTTCCAAAGCAGAAGTGATCGGCTACGGTGGCTACCGCAATGTCTTCCGTATATACCACCCGAACACCTTCGACCCCCGCAACTCCACCACCTATGACCTAAGCGATCCGTTTACAATGATCCGCGAAGAGGATGATAACATGCTCCGTAAACGTGGGTACAACCGCGACGAGGCTGCTAAGAAGAAGCTCGCGATTGGTGTGGGCGTCGGAGTGGTGGCGACTTGGTTCGTAGCTTTCTTGGTATCGTGGTTCATGAGCGCTTGGTTTACGAAGAGGAGCCTGCAGAAGCAGGGACTCATCTACAAGAACGTCCAGGTTGGTCGAGCTGATTAGATACTGCTGTACTTGTGGGAAAGAGGAGTTGTGGTGTGTCATGGCGGTTGATGGAGAAGGCTCACTCCCACTTATGCATTTGGCGGTATGCTTTGATCAAACGGTAGATAGCGATTGCCTTTGCACTTTGTAAATAGCTCACGAATATCAACTTTCCATCCCAAATTGCTCCACAAAACTCACAAAGCAGCTCCCTTTGCGCCCAGCCCTTGCAAGACAGCAACAACAGCCAGCGTGGTTCCAGTCGGTTTGTCACCACTTACGACGTAGCTTCCAGCAGCGCCAACAAGGATAGCTACCAGCAATCCCGCCATGCTCTTGTCATAAATATCGAGCAGACCTGTCTGCGCCCACTTGTAGTTCAGAATAGCTAAAGACAATGTGAGTGCTGGAAGAATGATAGTCGAGGGGCGGTGCTCACCCATCAACAGAAAGAACCCGCTGCCCTCGTACCAGCCTGCCTTGACCGCGCCGCGCAGGGCGGTGGGAAGAGCGCTAATAGACGTGTGCTTGAATTGCTCAAGGCCTTTGGTCTAGCAGATTGTCAGCCATTCAATCCTGGAGCAACTCTACGATCAAGGGACTAGCTTACAGTATGGCCGAGAGAAAGTACGCCGTGAGCCACAGCTGCAGCGAGGAGGAGTGGGTGTTTCGAAGATGCCATCGTTGTGACAAGCTGGCTCTACGGACAGCTTGATTATGGTATATTAAAGTGTATTCCTTCAGATGAGCAATAATTGTGATGGACTGTGTAAAGATCAATGTGATGCAGTGTCGAGGTGGAGCATGCGAGTCGACGGCTTTCACGCTAAGGCCGAGGTTCATTCGAATGGGCATAGATGCCCCCACTTCGGCAGGGCTTAGTGCTGGCTTTCGACACTTCACATGTAACAGCGCAGTGAGCATGTTGCATGTTTTGAGAAGCAGGAATGTCAACAGCATCTGTAGTGCCTGGAATTCGAATACCAGGAAGGCCGGGATGTATTTTGTTAAATGTCATCTCATGGTGTTATGGTCGCTCCGTTCTGATTTCATTCAGACAGCCTGGATATTGAGCATGGACGTTTCAATTTTCTCATCGTGCTAGAGGATAGACTGAGTATTTGGTACTAAGGATATGAGCTGACACCCAGAACATAGCTATAGTCTGGCATGGCATGACGGTGGATGTGCCGACTCAATATGCGATTCCATCATTACGCATGCAGGTTTGTTCAGCATCAACTCTTGCGGTGTCCATCTTTGAAATGCTTATCCTCCCTGGCGATACTTCATACCCTGCGAACGCCGACATTTCAAGTGCCTTCCACAAGTCAAGAAGACAAGCCTACGACCTTGGGTTCTCGTTCTCTCGCCGCTGACCCGGATCCTCTGAACCTTTATCCTTCCAATCCTCCTGCACAGGCACAGTAGCAGGCAGGATTCCTGATGCAATGACATCCAGATCCGAAATGCCAGCTGCAGCTGTAGCCGGTGAGTCGTACGGTCCCGCATGATCCTCTGAATGAGAGAGCGCATCAGCCTTCTTCTCTGTCCAAACGACTGCCTCGTGCATGGCGGCCTTCAGACCTTCTACAACACCTTCGAAGGCTTTGGCTGCAGATTCTGTGCCATCGGTACGTTGGCCGAATGGAGTGTTGAGGCGGTTGAAGGCTGGTCGAGATGACTGTTTGGGTGAGACCTGTCTTTGTTAGCATGCTGTGCACGTTTTTGAGGTGCGATGGCTCACTTTGTCCTCATCTGTTGGCTTGTTCTTAGTGTCAGCTGCGTTGCTCTTTGCCTGCCCTTGGTCTGCAGCTGCAGCTTCCAGCGCTGTTGATCGCATGCTCTGTGTTGCAAACGCGTCGAGTGCCTCGGACTTCATGAGATTGTCGCATGCAGCGAGCAAGAGCTGCCAGCTTGAGAGATTGTTTCTTGAGATTAGTCCTCAAGGGTGCTGTGTTTTGTTGGGTGCGGCGTGTGATGAGGCTGGCTTTGTTTGTGCCTGTGCCGTTCACCTTGCATGTTTGTATGAGGAAACGACGGCATACAGCGTGGCAAGCAAGCGCAGCTGGTTAACTGACAAAGTACCAGGCTCAGATTCAGCCAGTAATACAATTGACGGAGTGGTCAGAAAGACCATCAGGGCTGGACTGAGAAGCTTCACAAATGCCTCAACGCCCTTCTATCTGGATAACCGGTCGAGTAATTATTGGCGATCACATTATTGCAAAGCAATTGTATCTTGCTATACAGTTTCACCACTCACTTCATCTGTTAGTTTGCACACCGCCTCTCGTTGTGTAAGTGAGAGAGCGTTTGCCGCAGTGCTGCCTTCACTTATAAATAGTCCACCCGCAACTCTTCTAACCTTCTTGCAACGCAAGACCAAAAGCACCGCCAGGGCACCCCACATCTCATCAATCGTTAAAGTTCCTAAATTGAACTACATAACACCTTGAACAAGGCAGACGCCGTTGGCTCCCCTTGACCGTATACCAATTTCTTCGAGACGACAGTCTAGACAAGGACCTTGCGGAGATCTTTGCTGAGCTCAACCAACAAAAACATGAGCCCCACCGACGGTGTACTGTTTATCACTCCAGCCGTACCCCGTCTCGTCAACGAAATCAAGCAGAAGCCCAAGACAAATGGCAAGAAAATCGCCCTCATCGCAGAGGACATGTTCACCTACGAACACGGGGACTCGCTGCTCGTCGCAGCCCACGTAGCAAGGAGAGCAGCCTCAAAAGAGGAGTTCCTAGATTCATTCGACGCACGAATGAAGCTTCCGAACACGCAACGAGAGATCCTCGTACAAGATGAGCAATTCAAGGCATTGGTACAATCCGAGAAAGACAAAGCTGAGCTGTTATACTACAACATGCCAGCGATCATCGAGGTCTCCGCGAACGGTCAACCCAACGAGCTTGTGCCACTGTTCCCCGAGCTGTCCATAATCGCTCATTTTCAGCACCCAAAAGAGTGGGGGCGGCCCAGTAGGGCATAAGTCCCCAATTCCAGAAAACGGACTCGGGCGGTCAACAGAGGCAAGCAGCCACGGCTTGAAACATGGTCGACCAGGTTCAGAGGCGGACAGTATCGTAGCTGCCCGACCACAGCCCAAGAAGCGCAAGTCTGTCGCAAAAAACGTGACGCCTACACCCGTGACCGCTCCAAAACCGAAAGCGAATAAGAGGAGATCTACAACCAGCAGCGGGGTCAAGACGTTTGAAAGAGTACAAATGGATCAGCGGCCTGTGCCAGAGCGTACAGTGACGCGAGCCACCAAAGACGACAAGGGTGAGCTCATGAAAGGCTGGGGCGGGAACATTAATTGCACCACCCCCCCAAGACAGCCCTACAAGACTTACCTCCCGGACTCCATTGCACTACACTCAAGAATGAAAAAATGCGGAGGTCTTCGGCATTTCTAGAGAGTTTAGTTAACCTTGGTTTTCGTGGTTTGGATCCTTCACAACTGCCAACTGGCGGTCGGGGCTGGCTCTCATATTGCAAAGAATCTGACGACAAGCTACCAAAGACTGGAGATCTTCAGCACTTCTGGATGATCTTATTAGTCCGAGTTCTTATAGTTTGAATGCTTCACATGTGCTGAGTGGTGGTTGGAGCTGGCTCTTGTGTTGCGAAGAATAGACCATAAGCTCCCAAAATTCGGAGGCTTTCAAAACAAATATACGGAACTCCAGGATATCAATAACCAAGTTTGATGACTACGCTATGTTTGACGAGCAACGCTCTCTACTGCTAGATGGACTGAAGACCTCCCCGTTGTATTGTAAATCCTGACCACTACGCTCGATCACGTTGAACTTTCTCTTACACCATGAGGGTTCAGTCTTCACGCGTCTTCAACCTTGTGTGACCGCCCTGCCCAGCTTATCAGAACAGCGCCACAATACAATGACCATATCTTCTGGCACTGTGATCGCTGTCGCCGCAATGTTGTCATTTAAATTAGCATTTAGGGTTGGAGATCTCGTACTTATATGAAGAATTTATGCGTAGACTGAACGAAAGACTTACACCGCCACGAATCGATAAAACCTAGAGAAACGTAGCTGTGCTACGAACAGCTAAATTATGTGGGACTCAAGATCACGATTCATTTTTCACCAAATAGCTAACCAACTATGACCTTGGCTTCCGTGATAGCACTCCATGCATTCTGGTCAGCTCAGTACCCCATAATCACGCTCTCGTGTCGCTACCAATGCCTCTCGTTGCTCTTGGCTCATGCTAGTCGTGCAAACCCACACTCCACCGAAGAGATCAGACTGGTCGTGCTGTGTGCCATCCCCGGTGACAGTCTGAGCTAGCTCACCGTAGCTGACGGCGATCTGGCCAGACGATTAAGTACTCTTATGCTGCACACGGCGGCGGCGTATCGCTGGGCGCTCGTCATCCGTGTCAATGACTTCAGAGTTTGGTCGTTTCCGTAACAAGGAGCCATCGAACTTATCCATAGTAGAGTTCTCAAGGGCGACAGAAGGGGGACCACGCTGATTCTTGAGCTCTTTGATGTCCTTCGTATGGCCCTTCGTAATTTCCTCCAAGTTCCCCTTACGCGCCTCGAGAGCGTCAATCCTAGCCATGATAGCTTCGAGCTGCAAGACTTGCTGGCGCGGAGTGACTGAAAGTTCGTCGATGGCTTTGTGCACTTCCTGAGGATTCGTGACAGGAATCCGAGAAGGAGCGCTCGTGGCTAGCGCAGGCCCCTTCACGCTGCTACCCGGGACAATTGTGGAGGAACCAGTCGTGTCCTCTGGTACTACTGGGGTAGAGACTCTGGATGGAGCATGCAGCGTCACATTGTCGGTCGACGCATCGTCTGCCGAAGGTGCCATGGTAGAAGAAGGTTGAGCAGACCCGTTGCGTGAGTGATCGGTTATCGCCTGCTCATGCGAGTCTTTCATGGCCCCTTCTAATACTCCTTGCGCCCATTGGAACCAGGGCCCGGCGTAAGTCGTGTCTAGGCTTGGGTCATTTGCGAACCCTGCCACGCCATCTTGACCACGGAGAGATTCGGGACCATATTTGTCTGATAGCAGAATGACCGAGTCAAACACGTTGGTTAGCCCGCTCTCCACAATGTGAAGTCTCTTTATCTCCTTTACGAATGACACATTGTTGACGTAGCTCCTGCGGAGAACATCGCGGAGGACCTCTTCGGTCATGCTGTCGAAGTTGGGGTCGACTAAACTGTCGACGTCGAAGTCGTACAACGATTTGCGGACGGGCGGGAAACTTTGCGCCCGTTCGGAGGATCCATGGCTGTAGAATAGTTGAATGGGAAAGGTAGCGAGGTTTGGGGAAGTGGCTGGTTTTGTAAAGCCTGCGCGTACAGGTGAGAGGAGAGTGCGCTGGCGCTCAAACATCAAGTGAGAGACGAAGCGCAAAGGGTGACCAACGGTGCGCTCAGATTAGCTACAATAAGATAGGGATCTAGAGAAGAAAGTCGCGGCAAGTAGAACCTTGGGTGGGTGTACGAAGTACAACGTATGCATCCTTAGACACAATTGCATCACCAATGGGTAGAAGGGGTGTAGAGCTGCTAGCCTGCAGGCACGCACTGCGGTAGAAAGCGGTCATGACTGATGCGACGGTGAGATACGCTAGATGCGCTTACTTTCCAGTACGCTTACATTGCAGTATTGACAGAACAGAAGTATCTTGAAGGGATTACCAGGCAATTACCATGTATTTAATTGTACCGAAAAGAACTACTTGACAGTCCAGCTGCGACAAGAATCAAATGGATATCATAACTATGCTTTGAACGGCTGACGGCGACGTTGCTGGAGTGGTCTTCCTGACTCAATGATGTGGTCGTGCTGACTCAGTTCGCTAGCAATTGAATGTTCTTTCCTTCCCCAAAGCTCATTGTGCGTATAGTACTTGCCATTCGGCACTGTCAACCGCTGGACAGACCTCCCAAGAATAGAAGGCGTGTCATGACTGAAATCGGACCCACCTGCACTTGCGGGGAGGTTGAGAAAACGACTCCATGCTTGTTGAGCGCTTTCCAGCGAACTGCCTGCACGGATGGTCCGCAATACAGCCGGGCTGCTGATGAGTTCATTTTGTATCATCGTGGTCTGCAGGGTCGTAACGCTCTCCTGTAGAACTCGAATCGCTTCGTTAACCGGGGCATTCATCTCGCGGTGCCAGGCACGCCCAAGGGAGGTAAGGCTTGTGCTCAGGTTAGGTATGGATGAGACGTAATCGATGTATGGGATCGAGAGGTCCGTAGTGACATTGTCAGAGTTGGGTGTAATTGTCGGGAACGTAGTGGGAAGCGCTGTAGGCAGAGCCATGCTGGAGCTCATGGGGAGGGTTATTGACGGTAGAGTGAGATTGGCAGCTACAGGATTGAGCCACGCTGTCTGTGTCAAAGTTAGTATTGGTGCCGGTAGTTGAGTGATGGGAGAGCTCTGACTTTGTTGGTGTCGATCTGGAACTTGGACTGCAGAACTGTGCTGGTGATGTTGTTAATGAGGTCCGCAGTGCCCATCTGACCGCCGCTAGGCAGCAGACCCCAGCCTCTGTTGGCATTCTGAGGACTGCCGATTGTGTCGGCCGCCGCATTGATCACTGCTCTCAAATTGGCAAGATCTTGTACAGCTGGAGTGGCCATGGCGGCAGGTGTGAGGATGACACCAGTGACTAACATGGCGACCTGTGCGTGTGCTGTGAACATGCCAATGTTGACCGACGACGAGCTCGCGTATCGTCGGAAAGTGAAGGTTGCGAGGATCTGATGGGACAAAGCGATACTGGTCGCTAGGTATGCTTGAGGTAAAGGTGCTGGTAGTTGACGTGGGAGGAGTGTGGTCCAGTCATAAGAAGATGTTTTAAGGCATCATCAGCAACAAGGCAGGCAGTGACGACGCGGTTGCTCGCAGGCAGGACCAGCCAGGTAGCTTCTTTCCAAACAAGGGCTGATGCGTGCAGTAACACCTCTTTGCGTTATAGTGGCGATCATGCACGCGATGGATTATAATAAAAGGACTGGGCAAGTTCGAAAGCGGGTCGAAAGTGTCATCGTGCTTGATTGAGCGAGTGCCTCAGTCACCGCGTGCAGCTGCCTGAGCCTTTTCATATGCTCGCCACCACAAGCCGATGTTGGTTGCCACGATCAAGTCCATCATCTTCAGACCTTCGTCTTCTATGATGATTTTGCCCAACTTTGCCTGCTTACCGCCAAAACCACCTCCAGCAAATTCTTGGCCTAGAGATAGATCCATGCGGTCAAGCGAATCATTTACAATCTCAGCTTCGCCATCCCGAGCGACTGATATTGCCGAGTTGTTGCGACTGTGACGCCCCCTTTTGAAGAAAGACGATCGTTTGGATGTTTCTTCCTTAGGTGACTGTGCCTTTGCCGGGCTTGGTAGATTAAACCTCAATTCGCTCACAGTCGCGGCTGCAGGCGGTGCTCCTTGCAAACCAGGAATGACGTGTCGGCACTACGCGTGGATTAGCAACACGCAAACTTCCAGTCAGCCTGGTATGACTTACCTTCAGGGAACCACCACTAGGACCAGTAACAAACTCACAGCGCCCGTTCCAGGGGCTTGTGAAGACATATCCCCGGAACCCCGAATGTCTTTCAGCTACTTGTAGTGTGGCATAAGCTTGGTCGTCGCGTGTTAAGAATGATGGTGACGGCAATGACTGGTTATTTGATGGCGCGTTATCGTAATTGCCTCTTGAACTCGGGCGGCTTGCGTTTCGATCATAAGAACCACTTTTGCGATGACCAAACCCTCCACCCAAGTGCGCACCTTCCATCCAAATACGTCGACGGAATACGTTGTCGCCTCTCGAAGATGGCTCCGGTGAGTAGTTTGGGCTCAGACCATGCGCAGGGTCTGGCGACTGATACGATCGAACTGACAAATCGCTTGTCCGAGCGGGCAATGCAGGCCGCTGATCCAAATCCGAATGAAGGAATTTGGAGTATCCAGGATTTGAGATCTCGACATACATTGGAGCACCTGGCTTCCTCCTCGCAACAGGTTGATCACACTTAGAAGATGATAATTCAGTAGCTGGTGGATCATCGATGCGGGCAACATTCCACTGAGCACCAGATGCTGGATCCCTTCGAATAAGAGTGAGTGATATACCGGTAGAATTGGCGATTGCATCAGGTCTTCGCTGTTGTAGTGTCGGTACGATGTTCTCGGATTGCGATCGAGTCGAGTCGTAGGATCCACGCGGCTCGTATGATGGACTCAACATCTCAGGCCTTGGAGGATGTTGGCCTGCAATCGCATTTTGTCGACTCTGAAAATTTGTGATAGGGGCCAGACTGCCGGCTACAGGTTTCCGCGCTGGAGCGGTGGCCGGACTACCAGGCACAGCCTTTCGTGGGATGACTGGAGCGGATTTTCGATTGGCGGAGCTTGGTCGCTGCTCTGCATAGTCTTGATCGCGGACATCTGGACAGCTGAGAAGGCTGACGTCTTGGGGATGCTCGACATGGACAAAATAGAGAGAGCTTGTGATATCTTCTACAGTAACGACCTTCTCACGAGGCTTCATTGGCGAAAGAAAGACATCTGCGAAGGTTAAGATGGGAGTCTATCGTAAGCATTTGCGACGCTGGTACCTTTACTCCCGGGAACCCGGGCGATGTAGAGCACCAACGGCTCATGCTTCACGTGCGTTGGATTTCTAGGATACGATGGTGGATTTGATGCAAGTGCTGTGAGTGAAGAAAGAGATTTTGCTTCGACAGCCATAGATGACATCTGAGCGAGAGACAGAAGCAGCGGAGCAGGCGGAATGGTAGAAATGTGGCGGTTGCTTGGACACTAGGGAAGGTAGGCAACGCGTTAGCTCGCAGATCATATATGAGGCAACGCAGCTGTGGTGGTGCTTGCGTCTGCTCTCGGTGGCTGTGCATGCGCCTCCAGGTTTATCGTGTTCAGACAAGTACGCTTGCGACGTGGGAGCAAGGTACGAGCGAAGCTGAGTCAGTCGAACAAGGACATCGTCACAAGACAAACGAGGCTGATGCTGGCCAGTGAGCCCGATGCCAGTTGCGCGCGGGTTCAACGAGAGGCTGGGTGTGGGTTCGGAAGTGGGTCTCGGTCCGTGCGCGGTGGGCAGCTAACGACCCTTCCAAAAGAATTTCGAAATCTTGGCTTTCGATTTTGAATGCACACGACCTCGCCGCTGCACCTTCACACGTCAACGTCACGGGTTGCAGGATTGCTTCGTAGCCAGCAGAAGATAGCCACGTGAAATAGTCTTCGAGTACAAGATGCCTGACGATCTTGAGGTACGCTGCAGGAAGGCGCTCTCGCACCATTCTTGCCGCTAACTGAGAGCTCTAGTCGAGATTGAAGAGCCACGCCCGCGCCTTCGAAGGGCTGATGTCGCTGATTCCAGCCAAGGAGTACTATGGCAAAGACGAGAGCATTACAAGCGTATGCACTGCCGCGCTAATCGTCCCAGCTTTTCGCTGACAATCCTGCAGACGCAATGGCAGAAGAAGAAGAAGCAGACCACCGAGGAACGTCAAGCCGCCAAGCGAGCAAAGCTAGATCCCGCGTCGCACAAGTCTGCTCAGGATGTGCTGGACGAGAACGCACGCAAGCGCAAGCGCGAACTCGAGGGCGAAGCTGATGACGATGCTGTCTCGGAGGCACCCTCATCTGACCTCGACATGGATATCGTGAAGGAGATGCCGCTCGAAGGGATAAAGAAGCAGAAGAAGCAAAAGACAAAGAAGGATGCCGAGGCGGAACCTGAAGAGGTTGTCAAGGAGGGCCGAACACTATCAAAGGCTGAGATCAAGGCTGAGAAAAAGAAAGAGAAGAAGAAGGAAAAGCAAGCAGCAAAGAAGAAGCAAGACGAGGCCCGGAAAGCATCACAGGCTGAGTTCAAGGAGGGTCTGACTGCACCCAAAGAGACGAAGAAGGCCAAACAAAATGTTGTCGATGATGACGTCGAGGAGGACGAGGAGGACGAGGACGAGGACGATGATGGCATGGAGGATCCCGAGGATCGTATCGAGGCCCTAGATGTCAGCGGCCTTGTTGATGTTGAAGAGGGTCAGTCCACCGCCCCTACTACTACTGCCAATTCCAATACCTCAACAGCATCCGACGTTTCGTCGTCCACTTCCGTACCTGAAGACGCTCCTACAAAGAAGGATGCGAAGAAGGAAAAGAAGCCATTACAAATCGACGAGAAGAGTCAAGAGGAGTTCCGCACACGACTAAATGCCAAGCTCGAGGCAATGCGCGCCGCGCGCAAGGCTGACGGACCTGATGGACGGCCGGCAAAGAACCGTGCCGAGCTTATCGAAGCGCGACGGAAGAAGGAGGCTGCCCGCCAGCTAGCGAAGAAGTCCGCTCGTCAGGACGCTAAGGAAGACGAAGCACGTCAAAAGGCAGAGGAACAGCTTGCACGGATAAGAGGCGGGTCAGGCTCACCTTCCATCTTCCCTGCGCGGTCGCCCGAGCACGAACGGAACTTCAACTTCGGCCGCGTCGCCTGGGAAGACGGACAAGAGCTCGAAGGCGGACTGTCCAAGTTCCTCGACGCACGCAAGAAGAAGGGCAAGTCGGACACCAAGACCGCGCTGGAAGCTGCCCAAAAGAAACAAGCTCGCATCAACGGCTTCGACGAGGCTAAGCGCAAGGACATTCAAGAAAAGGACCTCTGGCTCAATGCCAAGAAGCGCGCCCAAGGCGAGAAGGTCTTCGACGATGTGAACCTACTGAAGAAGAGCTTGAAGCGCCAGCAGAAGCAAAAAGATAAGAGCAAACAGGAATGGAAGGAGCGCCTGACGAACGTCGCAGATGGCAAGGAGAAGAGGCAGAAGAAGCGTGAGGAGAACCTCAAGGCGAGGAGAGACAGCAAGGGTGTAAAGGGCAAGAAGAAGGGCGCACCGAAGAAGGGTGGTAAGAAGCCTGCGAAGAGACCGGGCTTCGAGGGAACATTCAAGGGGAAATAAAGGATAGGATTGTAGGTAGATGGGGGATACGTGTATGCTGGCAAGGCAAAAAGGAAAAGGATCATCTGGGAAGCATCGCGTTCGAGCGTGCACAAAATTTGGGAGGCATTTTGGCGTTCGATATCCCATACAGTGGTTGGCATTGTTTGGGCGTCAGGGAGTATCATCAGCGATTGAATACGATGACGTCTTTCGTGAACACTGTCCGTCTTCATTCTCTCACACTGCCGTGATACATGCGCTTTTGGCGGACACCGTCACAATCAATCATGTTTAAAACGTGCTGCTTGTTTTGTTTGGAATTGAATTTGAGTTTTACTCTTGAACAATCGCAGTACAAACACAAAGGAAACCAATTGTTGAGCTAGATGTGACTGCTCTCCTACTATCTATGTACAGACCCTGAGCACCGTTCTCTTGTTAGCTGTCTGCTGCATTATCTGTAAGGCGCGTCCGCGCGGGCAGCGGCTGCGATCTCAGGCTCCCACTTGTCTCCGTTGGCCAACAACTTCTCCTTGTTGTAGAGGAGCTCCTCTCGTGTCTCGGTAGCGTACTCAGCATTGGGACCTATTTAATCGTTAATACACTCGTCAATTGCATACAAGTGTAGTGCTTACCCTCGACAATGGCATCGACGGGGCACGACTCCTGGCAGAGACCGCAGTAGATGCACTTTGTCATATCGATATCATAGCGGGTGGTCCTCCTGCTGCCGTCCATACGCTCCTCAGCCTCAATGGTAATAGCCTGCGCCGGGCAGATGGCTTCGCAAAGCTTGCAGGCAATGCAGCGCTCCTCGCCAGTTGGGTACCGCCTCAGGGCGTGCTCGCCACGGAAGCGGGGGGAAATGGGGCCCTTCTCGAAGGGGTAGAAGATGGTGTATCTAACGGACCGTCAGAAGCAGCATTCCAAGCCCTCTGCACAAGGCGAGGGCACCAATTGAGCACTTACGGTGGCCTGAAAAACTGCTCCAGCGAGACGTACATGCCGCGGAACATCTCCATGAGCAAGAAGTACTTGCCTGCCTTGTCAAGCGCAGACTCGCCCTCATCCCACTTCTTCGGGGGCGGTAACCGGAAACCGGGGGGGGGAGGCCCTGCGGGCGTGGCGGCGCGAGCGAATGTTGTGCTGAAGAAGGCGACGGTGGCGGGCGAGGCGAAGCGCGGAGCGAACTGCGACTGCCTGAGCAGTGTTGTGGCCGAGGGGCCGCGAGCCAGCATTGTCAATGGCTTGGTGCTGGCCATCGTGGGCGCGTGCGGGTTGTGTGGGCGGCGGGTGGTGGATGTCGAGCTGGGAGACAATTGTGAGGTCGCAAGCTTGCAAGTCGAGATGTCGAGCGTAAAGCACTCGCTATGATTGGCCGAATGCGGAGGCGAACGACGATGTTGTCAGAGGCAAATCTGGGGTTGCAGCGCGGTATAGAAAGATTTGATGCGCTTGCTTAGTGTATTTGCAGCTTCGCCAGGTCCTTCCTTCCGTGATTGTCTTGTTCTTGACGTGTGTTGTCGGGTACGCATCATACCTCCAGGTCACGTGCATTCCGCAAGCTTTCTTTGCAGTTGTCTAGCATCATCAACCGCAACCTCCCACCCCGACCCATCGCCCCTCGACACGCTCCCACCCGCCCAACATGTTCCGCACAGCTCTCCTCAGGTCCGCCAGGTCCGCAGTCCGCGCCGCTCCCCGCTGCCAGGCCTCAATTGCCCGCCCCGCGCGCGCCTTCGTCCAGCCCAAGCAGATCACTCCCGCCGCATACTTCCAGGCCGTCCGAAGCTACGCCTCCAGCGCCGGTCTGTCGCAGGAGGAGGTCCAGGGCAGGATAATGGACCTCCTGAAGAACTTCGACAAGGTATGACGATGCACAGCGACGATGGAACCGGAAGGCAACGAAGCTAACGAACGTGCAGGTCCAGGATGCCTCGAAGGTAGCTACCAATTGACGCGCTGGATTCAAAGACGCATACTTACGTTTTCCAGCTCAACGGCGAGTCGCACTTCCACAACGACCTCGGTCTTGACAGCCTCGACACCGTAGAGGTCGTCATGGCGATTGAGGAGGTTAGTCGTCTGGCACAATACGAGCGCAACATGGTTCTAATAATATTGCAGGAGTTCAGCATTGAGATCCCCGACAAGGAGGCTGATGCTATCCACAGCGGTAGGTATCTTGTGCAGCTTTGTTCCAGACGGGCACTAATGAGATCACAGTCAAGCAAGCAGTCGAGTACATCCTCCGCCAGCCCGATGGTATGTTACTTTATCTACCCCTCGAACAATTGCATTCTAACATGTGTATAGCTCACTAAATGATTGTGGAGCGCCGGGTGGTTGAAGACGTTGGAAGTGGTGGAATTGAATGGTCGGTTCTGCCGGCAGTGTTATATATTTCCCTGCGTGTAAAACAGCTCCGGGATGGCAACAAGTACTTTTGATAGAAACGAGGCTATCCACTTTCCACAAAATATCCATTGCGTCTGGTCCCACGTGAAGACGGGCTGTGTTCCAGGGTGCACTCATCTCCAGCTGCGGAGCCCGCTTGGCCCCGACAGCTGTTGCGAGCGATTTGCTGCTGGCTGTGGACGCCGTACTACGCTCGAGGAACACCGTTCTCCACACAGTCTCACACGAACACCCCAGACACCCCCTTTCTTTGCGCCCTGGCCCTGCCCTGCTCTTCTGCACCTCCGCCCCGCAGCAACTGCAGTTCCCAGTCTCCAAGTCGAGGGTGACGCGCATGCGCCCGAGCGCCGCCTACTACTGAGCCCCGTCTAAGCAGCCGCCCATACATAATTTCCAGGACTATCCCCTCTCCGCTCCACAACCACACCTGATGGCTTCGACGTCTGGCGTGGTGCGCCGACGAGGAGCTGGTGCAGCGACCGGCAGCACCGAGGACGAGGGCAGCCGCGTGGCTTCACCTGCACCCCGAAACGACCGCGACCGCGCGCCAGAGACATCTTACGAGAACTCGGAGAATGGCCACAAGATTGCCTTCGACCCGCGCGACATTAGCGAAAATGCCGAGCGTAGCAAGCAGCCCAAGCTGACCCTCATGGAGGAGATCATCCTTATGGGCCTGAAGGACAAGCAGGTGTGTGCCCGCGGGCAGGCTCCCTGGGCGCGAGGGGCACGAGCTGATACTTGAGGCTAGGGTTACCTTTCCTTCTGGAACGACAACATTTCATACGCACTGCGAGGATGCATCGTCATAGAATTGGCTTTCCGGGGCCGTATAAGCATGCAAAAGGACTCGTCGCGGCGGCGCTTTCCTCTGGCAGACCGTGTCATTGAGGTCATCGACGACACCCTGACAGGGGAGGTACTGCTGGACGAGGCTCTGAAGATGATGAAGTCGAGCGAGAAGATGAGCGTCAACTCCTGGATCGATCTCATGAGCGGTAGGCACAGGCATACGTATGAGCATAGTCCATGACTGATCACAACAGGCGAGACATGGAACCTCATGAAGATCGGCTACCAGCTTAAGCAAGTCCGTGAACGTCTCTGTAAAGGCCTTGTCGACAAGGGCATTCTGCGCACCGAGAAGAAGAACTTCCTGCTGTTCGACATGGCCACACATCCTGTCGCCGAGGGTGCAGCAAAGGAGGAAATCAGGCGCCGAGTCCGCAACCTCCTGACCAGCCGCACCATCGTCCTCCCTGGCAGCCAATTTCTCCCCGAGGAGCTAGAGTTCAGGACCCTTCGAACCGTCACCATGGTCTGCGCCGCCTACGCTGCCAACGTACTTGAGAACGCCCTCACTACACTGGGACACGAGGCGAGGGAGCGTGCGTTTGCTCAGGTCGACGAGCTGTTAGCAGAGTACTCGCAGTGGCCATTCGCGAGGAGAGCAGGTGGCAGCCAGGGTGTTGGTGCCAATCTGGGGCAACTGATCAACGACGAAATCAATACCGGCAAGGACAAGGAGCTTCAGATGGAGGTGAGTTTGCATTACACCAGCACTACGTGAACAGAATACTGATTTGACCAGGTGGTCGCCGCGTGTTTGAGTGTCTTCACGAGGCTTGATTCTCTTCTTTAGAGCTCCAGCACTCATTGCAGGTATTAACTTGGAAAAGGCTTTCATTCTCCCTCTTCCGCCCACAAGCTCTCGCAGCTTACGTCGGGAATGCTAGCTTCGGATACATAGCAGAGATCAGGGGTGCCAGACATGAGCCCTATTGATGATGATGGTACTAGATGGATGCGGTCGGTCTTTTCGTTCATAGCGTTCTCTCCGCAGCGAATCGGTCTGGGGGACATTGGCTGCAGGCGTTGGCTGTAGGTAGCAGCTTCTTATTTAATGCACAGACTGAATACCCGTCCGATTCCCTGGCTGCGTTCTTTTAGCTTGACTCGCTGGTGTATTGGAAGATTGATAGCTGTACAACTACCTAGGTAATGCTTCCATGTCACATGGTCCACGACTGACTGACGTGAAAGTGGGCTGTGAGCCTACCCCAACGGAGGCTTTCAAGTCAGCCAGACACTCTCTCTGTTCACTAACAACCACTTTCGATGCCTACAATGATCGATAATTTTGAAGGAAGAGTGTTCTTGCTCAAGTTTGATCGAAGGCTTCCTTCCCGGCTCTGCTGTCACTTGCTGTCACTTGCACACGCCGAGGTTGGCTGTTACCCACTTCCAATGCCTCATCAGCGAGTGGGACCAATTTACAGATATCTCATAGAAAATAGTCCCAAGCTCTGTATGTTGAAGCCAAATGAATGGCCACAACGTTATCTTAAGATGACACTTAGTCTTACAATCGATACAAGACTCCAGGCTGACAAGGTTGCAGGTCCATGGGTGCTCATTCACAGCCTTGGCGTATCACGTGAGTCAGGGCATGTATAACTCCATATCCAGTAGAAGATAACAGTGGGGAATCTGTTCTTAGTACTATCCAGGTGGGTTCGCATCTGGATACAGCAGGCTCAGGCTGCTAGCCGCAGGAGATAGCTGTTGGTAGCCGGCGCGAGAACAGCAGTGCCGGCTTGTGCGCCAGTCTAGGCGTCGTCGAACACAAGCGCGCGATCCCTTGAGGACGAGCAGTCTGTCTGACACAACACCTGGTGACGGCATCATTCCGACGCTTATTCTCCCGCGCCCAATTATTCCTAGACCCATAGGCGACAGCTGCCGACCGAGGAGCGTTTTGGCCGACTCGGGCGTGCCAATACCTGCGCCTCGAGAGCCCTGCCTGCTGGTGGATTCAACTCGTGACCGCCCCGATCGGCACGACCTGCTCAGCCATACAGAGCCCAGCCGAGCGACGACGCGCTGAGTGCATGGTCCCTGAGGTATGTTTATGATTGCTCTTGGTTCCCAGGCGTGACGCTCTGCTGGTGTTGCTGCCGTCGCAATGCGGATGCTGCGCGCTGGTCTTCGCATCGGCGGCCCCTGTTGCGCGACCGCTTTCGACGCCCGCTAACTCTCCACCTCGCGCAGCTCCATGCGCGCAACAGCCCTCTGACCTCGATCGACCCCTTCATCCCCGCCATGCCCTCCCCCTCGGGCGCCGACGCCTCCGCCTCACAAGACTCGTCTCAAGCGCAAAACGGCGCGTCCACCCAGAACGGCGCGGTGCAGCAGCCCACCGATGCGTCCTCGGCCACATCAAGCTTCGATGCGCCGGGCGACAGCAACGCCATTCGTGACGGCAAGCAAAAGGCCAAGGCAGTACTCGCTGCCTCGGGCATGAACATGGACTCCCCCTCCGCCGAGGCCGTCAATGGCGCGTCCCGCAAGCGATCCCACTCGGGCTCGCGCAAGCCCTCGGCCGCGCCCTCCCAAGAGCTCACCGAGGCCCAGAAGTCACAGCAGACGTCTCTGTTGAATCGCTACATTGCCCGCGACTTGCTCGATAGCGTCAACAAATACGAACGCAGCAAGTACTCCGAGAAGGTCTACGGCGAGTTGAACGACCTGCGCGACTTTTATCGCGAGGAAGTCTACCCCGTGCGCCGTCAGAACCCTGGTGCCATCTTTGGATACGGCTACGCTGGCTACGGCAATGGCATCACCGACGTCCCCTCGAACCCACGCGACCCACGCGCAAGCATGCCGCATCTGCTGTACCCTAGTCAGGCAAAACGCGCCGGACGTCGTGCAGCACCACAGTTGAAGGTGGACAGGGAAAAGGGCTCGCAACAAGCCGAGCAGGTTGAAGAGTTGGTGCCCGTGCGCCTGGAAATTGAAATGGACAGACTAAAACTGCGTGACACTTTCACATGGAACCTCCACGATCGCGTCACCGACCCCCTCCTCGTAGCCCGTACCCTAGTCGAGGATTTCCAAATTCCACCGGAGCTGCACCAGAACGTGATACATCATGTCGACCGTGAGATCCGCGAGCAGATCCAGGATTACTACCCACACGCTTACTTCGATGACGAACCTCTCGACTCCTCCCAACCATACTCGGCCTACAAGAATGACGAAATGCGCATATTGATCAAACTCAACATCACTATTGGACAGCACACTCTGGTGGATCAATTCGAATGGGAAATCAACAATGCAATGAACTCGCCTGAGTTGTTCGCAAGACAAATGGCTGCTGATCTCTCGCTGAGTGGAGAGTTTGTCACAGCGATTGCGCACTCGATACGAGAGCAATGCCAGATGTTTACAAAGAGTTTGTACATTACAGGCCATCCCTTCGACGGACGGCCAGTGGAAGACACAGATATCCAGGATAACTTCCTTGCATCGCCTCTGCCTTCGGTATTCCGACCTATGCAATCGACGAAGGACTATCAGCCATATTTGTACGAGCTGAGCCATGCTGAATTGGAGCGTGCAGAACTGTCCATCTTGCGCGAACAGCGACGACAAAAACGATCAGTCAACAGGCGTGGAGGACCTGCATTGCCGGACCTTAAGGATCGCCAGCGAACCGTCCGTACGCTGATTGTTTCGTCCGTATTGCCTGGAGCGGCTGAGACACTGGAGGAGAGCCACCTGTTCAAAGCGACAAGGAAAGCGAGGGAAGGCCGAAGACGTGGCGCTGACGACGACTCTGATGATTCTGACAGTGATGATTCTGTCATGGAATCACCTGCGCCGGCACAGATTACTGGCGGCACTGCGCGAACAAGAGGTATGCGTGGAGCGGCAGTTTCAGCTCAATTAGCGTTGAAGTCTTCTATGGCACGATCGGCCACTCCAGAGGTTGCTTTTGTAGAGGCTCGCGAACCTCCCCGTTCAACCAGGGCTCAAAGAGCTGAGGCAAGGGAAGAGAGCGTATCGGAGCCCACATTCATTGTTAAGCTCCGCATATCATCCGCGAAGCTCAAGGAATGGCAGCGCAACCCACGTGCATTTGCGAAACCTGCGTCTACGCCAATGATGGCGCCAACAACTCTGCCAGCACGAGGCACACCTGGTGCGAACTCCATGCCTCCACCTCCTTCGCCAGCTATGGCTCCCAGCGCTAAACCGTCCGAGGCCTCACCACGCCAGTCCTCGACACCTACACCAAAACCTCAGCCAAAGCTGTGGTCTTACAAGCCTGACGGGTCCTTGGATGCGCCATGGCCTGCGCCAGCACAATCGCAAATAGTGAGTACCTCCTAGAGATTGTATGTGATTGTACTGACAACTTCCAGCCTTCTTCTCCACCATGGTTGCAGCAAGCCCTGCAGGACCTTCGCGATCGCAACCCTGACCACAAGTTTGAATCTACCATGCGCTATGTCGTGATGAACGAAGCTCACGAGAATCGCGAGACTGGTAAAATCGAGTCGAAAGCTGTCAAACTCGATGGCCTCTCCCAGAGCGACCCCCTTCCGCCAAACCACAAGGCCTACTACCTCCCGAGGATACGCTGCCAAGATTGTCCCGGAAAGCTGTACAATGCTGGCCCGGGACAGACCGTGACGAATTTCGAGTTGCACCTTAAAAACAGGCAACACATGAGCAACGTGTCAAGCAGAATCGGGAGACCCGTATCATAGGACGACAATTACTGTGACTTTTCCGGTCGGTTGGATGGTTTTTATGGTGAAAATCTGGATTGAGTTTTCAGGATTGGCGATCGCAGGCCAAGGTCTTTTGTATAAACAGTGAATCTTTGTTCGCATGTGGAGAAGCATAGGCGTTTTAACAGGAAGGAGCGCCCTCAGTCACACGGTCCAGAGGACTTGTCTAGCATCCTCTGCTTTGGTACAAGTAGAGCTGCTACTTGCAACGCGCAAGTAGATTGAATTGCATTTGTTCATATTCCTAAGCTTTGTCCCTATGTGCTCGGAATAATAACCTATCCTTACAGAACCAAGACAGCGACACCACAACTACATTGAAGTGTCCGCTCTGACAGCTGGGGACCTTCCACCTTCACGAACAGCATCCGGACCTCTTCAGGCTTCTTCATCGAATCATCGTCCTGCTCCTGCAACGACGTGCGGGGTACGACGTCACCTGCGCTCATCTGGCACTTGCAACACCAGTTGCCACAACACCACTCACTGCAAGAATCACTCGCTGTCATCATGAAAGCACACGCACCTCTGCCGGTCCGCATTTTGACCCACAACATCCGCTACGCAACCAATTCTCCGTTCAAGGGCGAAAAACCATGGTCCGAACGAAAACACCTCATCGTCAACGAGCTCAAATACAACACCCTCCACAACCCTGAAGCCTTTGTTTGCCTACAGGAAGTTCTCCACAACCAACTCCTCGACATCCTCTCGGGTCTGAACGACCCGGGGTCCACAACCGCATCGTTACCAACATCCCGAAGCCATGACGAATGGGCCTACATAGGCGTTGGCCGTGACGACGGCCATGAGAAAGGCGAATACAGCCCCATTTTCTACCGGCCCTCCGTCTGGACCGTCGAGGAGTGGAAAACAGTCTGGCTCTCGCCAACGCCGGACCAACCAGGCAAAGGATGGGATGCAGCCAGCGTGCGGATCGTGACCGTCGGCACGTTCGTGCACAAGAGCAGCAAGATGAGGGTACTAGGGCTGAGTACGCACTTTGACGAGCAGGGCGCGGTGTCCAGGCGCGAAAGCGCAAAGATCATCGAACGCATTGTCGCAGAGGCCACCTCCACTAGTGGAGGAAAGGACAGACTTCCAGTTTGGCTGGCAGGCGATCTGAATAGCGAGCCTGACCAAGAGGCGTACAGGATTCTCAATGGCGCGGACTCGTTACTGCAGGACTCAAGGGGGCTGGCGCAGTGGAAATACGGGAATGAGCATACGTTTACGGGGTTTGAGGAGAAGGAGCTGACGGTGATTGATTTTATTTTTGTGGGGAGGAAAGGGTGGGGGGTCCGGGGGTCGAGTGTGTTGGGGAATCGATTTGAGGATGGGGTTTATAGTAGTGATCATAGGGCCGTGGTTGTAGATACTGTCTTGGAGGCGTAGATGGAAGATTAATCCTCAACTCCAATGTTTGAAGTCGTGAGGGTTGCTGAATGACTGATCCTCAGACCACTAGGAGCTACGCAAGAAGAAGAATACTGTAGAGAACATCGGAGTCCTCCAAGATCTCTAGGCAGTTAGATCGCCTCTGATATAAGTAGGTTGCAGCCTCCAAGGAGGTCAAGTGGTATATGCCAGGTCGCCAGGACTTGCATAAAAGAAGTAAAACCGCTTCGAGCTGAAAACCCGTGTATTCTCTGCATGTAGCGAAAGAATTGAGTTCATTTGTTTGGTGTTCCAACTCTTACTTCGTACGTGTTGGTTTCGAGGATGACTGGGCTGCCAATGTACCGTCCTATCACTACAGCACGAAAATACAGTAATACAGCTCCTGACATTATTTTCAAACTGCAATAGGCTGGTTGTGGGGCGCCTTAATAATTCAGCAGTGACTGTGATGTGCAAGTAGCAGCTGAGTAGCTCGAGGCTGGGCTGATACCTTCCTAGTCACGCACAAGACTCGTAATTGCTGTTTTATATGCCAGCTCACAATTCTCCTTTCAACATGGGCCCAAGCCTCTCTGAAAGCACAAGAGAATGTTCGATGATCTCACTGAATCCACGTCACAGGCACCAACGCCGGATTCGTCGTTGTTTCTCCATCTTAATGCTCGAAATGCAAGGTCAGGCACCGTCGTCATTGGTGTTTAAGCGAGAGACCCCTCAGTGGGGCCTCAAAACAACAGCTACCGCTCACCACACCTCATTCTGGTATTCACTTCGATCTCTAGTTTACTCAGCAATCATTCATCATGGCTGAGGCACAGGCAGTCGGTATGCTTCAACATCCAATCAGGATCAGCGCAAGCTTCCCACATTGCGCATTACGTGCATGGAGCTTGGTGTCTAGCCTGGACGAAGACGTGCAATGCTAACTGATCACGAAAGACTACACGCTCGCGAACCCCGACACCTTGACAAAGTACAAGGTTGCCGCCGATATCTCCCAGAAGGTCCTCAAGGAAGTCTCCGGTGCGTAACGATGCCCCGACCCCACGCGCCGACGTTTGCGACGATCGTGTGACTCGAGAGGACTCGAAAAATTGACTTTTGCAGGATGGATCGCTGAGGGCGCCAGCATCGTCGAGCTCTGCGAGCGCGGCGACAAGCTCCTCGATGAGGAGGTCGGCAAGGTCTACAGGGGAAAGAAGATCCTCAAGGGCATTGGACACTGCACCACCATCTCCCCCAGCTCTTACGTCACACCCTACACCCCCCTCAAGTCCGACGGTGAGGAGTCCGCCACCACACTGAAGGCCGGCGAGGTTGTCAAGATCCAGCTCGGTGCTCAGATCGATGGCCTCGCTGCCATTGTTTGCGACAACGTCGTTGTCGGCGGTGAGATCACCGGCGAGACCGCAGATCTTCTTTTGGGCACATACTACGCAAACGAGCTCCTCCTGAGGTTGATGGTCCCCCCTGGTCTCGTTGCTCATGGTGATGAGGAGGAGCAGAAGAAGAACGCTGCCCGCAAGCCCTACACACAGTCCCAGATGACCCAGATGCTCGAGAAGGTCGCCAAGGCCTACGGCCTCAACGTTGTCGAGAGCACCACCATCTGGCAGTTCGAGCACAACGAGATCGAGTCTAAGAAGAAGATTATCCTTTCCCCCGGCGAGGGTGTCCGTGGCGAGGGTCTTCCCGAGGTTGGCGATGTCTGGGGTGTCGAGGTTGGCCTCTCGCTCGGAAGCGGCAAGGTCAAGAACAACGGCAACAGGACTACTCTCCACCGCCGTACAGCTAACACTTTCGGCCTGAAGCGCCCCACCTCCAGGCAGCTCCTGTCTGAGGTCGTTAAGAAGTTCGGCACATTCCCCTTCTCTCTGCGCCAGATCGAGGACGAGAAGATCGCCAAGGTCGGTGTCGTAGAGTGCGTCCGCGGTGGCGTTCTCCGCCAGTACGAGGTTGTCGTCGACAAGGACAGCAAGCCCGTTGCCAGGCTGTTCACCACCGTTGCCGTTACCAAGAACGGTCTCCAGCGTTTGGCCCAGCCCCCTGCTCTTGACCTCGAGAAGGTCAAGTCCGACAAGAAGATCGAGGACGAGGAGATCCTCAAGATCCTCGAGCAGCCCCTTGGAAAGACCTCGACCAAGAAGCCCAACAAGAAGAAGAAGAAGCCCGCCAAGAAGGCTGCCGCCGGCGAGGCTGCTGAGGAGGAGAGCGACGACAAATAAGCGCTGCGTTGTTGCATGTTTGACATGTACCTCATGTAGCGTGGACCGCGGTCTCGGCTGCTGCTTCGGCGGCACGGTCGGGGGTAGTTTTTGGTCGATTTCGCCTACCCACGCTTTGTGAAGTCAGGGCTTGGAGTAAGAGTAGGCAGTGGCTACAGCAGCCTACCAAAAAAATGAAAAGTCAACCAAATTTCGTTGCCATGTTTCGCTCCTCGTGCTCGGTTCGCGCATCTACTGGGCTAACAATATCATTTCTGTCAGGTCAATAACACATGTGCACGACTCGTTGCACCTCTCACATACTCATACCACAGTATCCGCAAACGATGGCTTATGAGCTCACTGTACACTCGCCGCCTCGCTCAACATGTGACACGCATACTGTATGCGCGGTCTTATGTTGTACGAAAGTGGGCCAGGCAGTCCGAGACTCTGGGCACAACGCAAACAATTCGCACGCAAGCTCCTTCTTATTTACAATTAGATCGGCAGCTATGAGGTTGATGTACACGAAGGAGTAAGACTGAGAGTTTCGTTGCGAAAACATTGCGAAGACGTCCTCTCTGCAGGCTCAACCGGTAACCCCTGTTTTTCGGCGTGAAACTCGATTGTGTCGACAGGCAACAATAGGAAGATGGAGACAATTGGGACTCAGATGCCAGTTTCAAAAGATGCGATACTGTGCAGTGCCGCCGTGGAAGCTGCTTACGTCTTTCGAGGGGTGTCTGCCCCTGTTCACTTCACTACTTCGACGTCGCAAGCCGATGCTAACGAAGCTCGCACGATCAAGACTATATAACTTTGGCTGTAGAAGGGAACGACGCGACTGGAATTTGGCAGTTGTGCTTGCATGACAACGGTGCGCATGTAACTGGACGCGTACGAATGATGTCAGGCTCGTGGGTTTGTTACGGGCGGGCAAGCTTCGCCTTGTACTCTTGCTATTGTTTGCTTATACATAAAAGCTCCTCATGCAAACGAGTGAATACAAACTCGGAGTGAAGAGGAAAGTGCAACCAGTGAAAGTGAATGACTGGCTGCGGAAGGCGCGGAGTACATGGCAAGCATCTTGTGATAACGCAGCCCACCTCCCTACTTATAAAAGCGACCCCTGCCAAATTGCCCAATTTACAGACACACAAACCGCTCTCGCCTCTTATTTTCACTGACTCCTTTGTCTTTGTTTGAAGATCATTGCGGGCGCCAGGGTTGAAGTCCGAAGGCAGGGGCACGTCCGCAAGCTCGCTGACCTAACGATCTCCATCGAAATTGTGAGCTCACTCACTTGCACCCCAACCCCCCACACACTACACGCCGGGCACGGGTTTCGGGGCGCTATTCGCGCGTAAAGTACCATAATAATACGCGTGGGCTGTAAGATTCATATCTCAACTCGCGAATTGCGCGCTCACACTTCAACAGTTCTCCCGGTCTCGCCATGCCGGCCCTGCGCAAAGGCGGCCGTCCTCCCAGGTCCAGCACCACCCCGTACGCCTCCCCCACCGGTACGCCCAGCGACGCGAAAGAGAGGACCCAGCGATCTATCATGGAGTGGGCAGAACCTTCGACCCAGAACCCCACGCCGTCATTCGAGGAGCACGGCTTTGCTCGTCACGGCGTCCTCGAGCAGATGGCGCCTCTGGGCCACCCTCCGTCCGCGAAAGTGAAGCAGCGCACGCGCGCGATGGGCGGCGACGCGGCGGTGCGCAAGTCTTTGGCGGGGAAAGGCAGTTTCTTGGGGGATGAGGTCGGGTCGACGCCAGAGGTTACGCCCGCTCCTGAGCTCGAGCCGGACGACTCGGAGAAGCAAGAGGAGGATGACCTGCCACTGGAGCTTCCCCTGCAGGACGAGGACGAGGACGACGACTACATCCCTGGAAAATCAAAAAAGAAGACACCTGCTTCCAAATCGAATGTCAGGGGCAAATCAGCGCAAGCAAGGACTCCTGGTGAGGTGAAGACTCCATCCAAGACTGGCACGCCGCGAGTCGCATCCGTTCCAGCAAGCCCAGCGGTTCAACCTGCAGAGAAGCCGCGGGACACCGAACCAGCGCAACGCACGCAAATCGCGTTGCTGGCAGCAGCAGAGGCAGCAAATGCACACAACAACCCTCGCCTTGGTGAAGCTTTCAGGGAGATGAGGGCAGTCTGCAAGAGCAACCCGGCTATGGTGGGCTATGTCGATGCCATCTTGACAATGAACCCCACCTCTGAGCAGTGGGGCTGGTTTCGAGACGAAATCAAGGCGCACAAGAGACGACTCAAGAAGCAAGACAAGAGTAGAAACCAGCGCAATGGAGATGCTAGTCCCACAAAAGCAGACACTGCGAAGATCAGCCAACAGCCCTCTCCTAGGCCCAGCAGCGAGGTAGGCCCTGACGACTCAGTGTCCTTCGTCCAGGACAACGACGCCACGATGGAAGATGCGTTTGCAGCCGCAGACTCAACGGCAGGGGCGCTACCTTCCCCTCACCCGCTCAGCACAGCTCCTGCTCTCTCAGCGATCGAGCCTTCCATCGAAGTTACCCCGCGACAACCCTCCAAGTCGCCCCGCAAGAAGCACACCTCGAATGGCTATTTAGCTCCTTCAAGTGAGATGGACGTCGATGGTGGCGCGTCTTCTGCAGCTCCTACTCCAGCAGGCAATACCCCTGATGCTGCTGACGGGAGCGATTCTGAACTGTCGGATGTGAATGAAGAGATTGTACAGAAGGGACCTCCGACACCAGCACAGCCAAAAGAGAAAGCCTCTATTCCAGCGCCTGCTGCTGCGAAGAAAGGCAAAGGCACTGGTGCTGGTCGAGGTGGAAAGAAGCACGCAAACAAGGGCAAGCTGTTCGGAAAGCATGCTCACAAGAACCAGCCAGCAAACAACGACGAGTTCGAGGATGTTGAACAGCTCTATTCATTGCGAAAAGAGATGGCAGATGCTCAGCCCCTGCGCCAGTTCGATCTTCCTTTTCCTCAGTCCGATGTCCGTTTTGACGACGAGATCCTGGAGACTGAATCTCTTACTGAGTCTATGATCGCCGTCGGACCACCCGTGGATTCCGACCAGCCGCGACGCGCGGGACGTATGCCCCAGGGTGCGAAACGCTTGCGAGAGGACATGTCACGGTTCTCCTCACCTCAGCTCGAGTCAGCGGCCATGTCACGACCCACAACGCCTGCAGTCCAACCGGTGATCAAGCGCATCAAGCTGAACAACGGCCAGGCTGCTCGGACAAAACGATCGTAAGTTCTCTCTATTCTGTATTTCCTAACAAAATGCCACATTGAGGTGCAGGATTGGGCACTGCCTCTGTCTGCCAGGGAAGGAACCTCCTTGGCGAACAGGCAACCTATGCGTGTTTGCACGTGTCTGTCTTGTAGCTTCGAAAACCATCATCAAATCATCAGAAAGCTAATACGTGACATGCACAGGCCCGTTAAGAATAGGGACGGTGGACCTATTGCTGGTGTAGCATTCAATGGTGGTGGCGTTTCGAGACAGTTGGGGCCTGATGACAACGATCCAGTAAGTGCCACTCATTTTCCCGAAGCGTCCAACCACACCATTCCTCCTTCACCAACACAGCTATCAACAACCTTCTCCCCATTTTCATTTCCAAACTTCAAATGGGGGTGGACAAGAAGATTGCGCTGCCTAAATACCCTCCTTCGCCTCCATTATCGGTTTTGTCATCCCCTCTAACAGAACGGCAGAACTCGCCAGCCTCGGATAGCGATGACGCCTGTGCTGCCTGCAAAGGTGCAGGCGAGTTCGTGTGCTGTGAAGGCTGTCCACGCGTCTTCCACATCCTCTGCCTCGATCCACCGCGCATGACGGTGCCAGAGGGTTCGTTCTATTGCAATGACTGCCTTGCTAGGTCGGGTCAAGCCGAGAGTGCCTCTGGCGAGACCCCCAAGATCCTCAAGCCACTGTTCGATCTGCTCCACAGGACAAATCCGCGCGCCTTTGCCTTACCGCAGGATGTTCAGAATCACTTCGAGGATGTCAGTGCGCGGGGCGATGGTTCGTATTTCGAGGAGATCAAGAAGTTCCCACTGTGAGTACAACGCGTCCAGTCGCGTGACCCAACGCTAACACGCTACAGTGCAAAAAGCAGTGGCTACGGGTATCAGAGGCCTGACTACACCAAGGTTCTTGACGGCGAAAAGCCTATTTTATGCGTACAGTGTGGTCTGTCGAGTGGCAGCAAGCGTCAGATGCTTAAGTGTGACTTTTGCAACGCGCACTGGCACTTGGACTGTGTCGATCCACCCCTCGCTAACCCCCCACACATCAGCCTCGAGGCATCCCAACGCGATGCTTGGAGGTGCCCACGACATACTGAGCACGACCTTCGTAGTGGGTTGTTGTTGCAAAATGACCTCAACGATGCGTATGACGATGTCGAGATGGGTGATGACACGTTTACCCGAGTTCCACGGAGGATCCGGAGGCGCAAAAACCCGGACATTGTTGAGCCAGCCTTCTCTCGTGGCATGCGCAACAACGGCTTGATTGAAATCATCAATGACTCTGACTACGAGACCGATGGTGAAGGCAACTACGTTGACACCGAGTCGACGGACAGGGATGTCGACGCCAGTGTGCATCGTGTCCACGAGCGAGGACTGATCGTCGACTTCCTCAGCAAAGTCAAGAGGTATTTATTTCCTCACTTCGTATTACTGCAACCTACTGATTATTGGCACAGTCGTAGAATCGCGGAGAAAAACGAGGCGCAGAAGAAAGCATCTACTGCTGCCCAGCGCAAGGCATCGATGCAAAACTTCGTCACTCACTCCTTTCGACAACAACAGGCTGCACTCAACCTGGCACGTCTGGCAAGGAAAGAGCAAGACATCGGCCTGAGCGAAGGCACCATTGACAGTCTTGTCCTCACTCTCACCGTGAGTACTCCCTTTGCCCCGCCCACATCATCTCGATCGACGGCGCTAATCATATGAAACAGGCCGAAGCTCCTCAGGAGGTCATCACAGCTATGGCCAACGCTGCTCCTCCCCCCGTTGTCGCTGATGAGCGTGCTCAGCTGTTGAGATTGCAAGAGCTCATCCAGCGTCGACTCAACGCTTCCTGAACGTCACTCTACCGTCCTTCGAAGCTAAGGTTTACCCTAGTCGTGGCGTCGCAAGCTAGACTGGGTCTCGACCACCAACATATTTCAATGCACTCGAACACGAACATCCTCCGACTGCGGACTTGAACCGAGTACGTATCGAGGCGCTCTGCCAATAGCTTGGACTGCGCGCGTCGCGAGCGAGCGTTCCTTGTGTCCGGCTAAACGGTCCCACTTCCTTGTTCTCTTCTCCGCCTTCATCTAAGACATTGTCTTGGTCTCCCACCCATACCTTTATCAACCCCCAAATCTATCTCGACGGACTTGGATTTGTTCCTGGAACATACACGTGGAATGCGCAATCCGCCCACACCACATCATGACTGTATCACCTATCCCAGCTCTTCGGAGCGCTCCGCTGTACCAATCTGCATAGCGAGGAGTTTGGGCCGGCAGTAGCCGGCGCATTGCGTTTTGTTTTCTTCTTGCTGTTATGTTTTCTTCTTGCTGGAGCTCTCGGCGCAGGGCAAAACTGGCTTGACTCTTCTTCTTGCATTCGCGCAGAAGTTTGGAAAGGGGAACGGGAAGGAAAGGGAAGGGAGATTGAGGGACGAGCATCATATTTTCTGTAGATCTAACTACAACATCACATGGAACCTGGTGGCATGGACATTTCTTGAAGGTCTCATTGGCGCGCACGCTTGATTGTTGTTCGGGTTCCGTAACGCACGGAAAGGGGAATGCTATCAAGATGCTCCGTCTACGCATGCAGTCTGGCAGACATGTCCACGCTGCAACGTGTCTCGCCATGCTTCCACGACGCAGCCACATCAGCACAGTCTGCACAGACCAGACAAACACATCACACCATATCACATGACAGGCATGAAACGAACCAAGCACCACACATTGATCGATTGGACATGATATTTTCCATTATTGTAATACCTCGTGCAACCACCGATGACAGCAGACTTTCGGGGCTCCGGTCTTCAACCACATGAGTCACACTAGCGCGGACAGCGTCTTTACGACCGACCGTGTATCCACGTGCGGAAGAAACCGGTGGTTGATGACTTGCATGCCAAAAGCTCAGAAAGCAAGAGCGTGAGCGGGATCAAGGCTTGCAGCGCCCGAAGTAGCGCGGGTACAGGCAGCAGTCGCGGACGGTGTGCTGCTTGCACAGCCAGGCGAGGAAGCGCTCGAGACCGAGTCCGTAGCCGCCGTGGGGGGAGGAGCCGTACCTGTGGGGAAATGTCAGCCTTTGATTTGATGGTAGGGGAAACTCGGGGGGAGACTCACTTGCGCTGGTCGGTGTACCAGTAGTAAGTAGACGCGTCGATACCCTCTCGTGCAAACGCAGCCATGAGCTCCTCGTTGTCGTCCATACGCATGGATCCACCGACGATCTCACCAACACCGGGCATCAGACAGTCGACGGACTCGGTGACGCGGGGATCGTTGGGGTCCTTGAGCATGTAGAAGGCCTTGATGTGGGCGGGGAAATGTGTGAGGAAGATGGGCCTGTTGATGATGTCTGTCATGCGGCGCTCTGCGGCCTCGGCGATGTCGTCGCCGAACTCGTGGGGCTTGCCGTCTTCGTTCTCGATGCCGTGCTCGTTGAGCCAGGCGATGGCGTCCGAGTACTGCATGCGCATGAAGGGGCGCTGCGGCATGACGAACTCGGGATGCAGGTCCATGATGTGCTGCTTGATGACGGGGTCCGACATGGTGACTTCAAGTACGCGGCACATGACCTCCTCCAGGTGGGTAAGCAGGTCGTTGAAGTTGATGTAGTCGAGCTCAGCCTCAATGTGCGTGTACTCGGCAAGATGACGGCGGGTCAGAGACTTCTCTGCGCGGAAGGACTTCTCGATGCAGTAGACGTCGCCCATGGAGGGGAGACAGGTCTCGAGGTACAGCTGGGAGGACTGTGTCAGGTAGGCCTTCTCGTTGTAGTAGTTGAACTCGAAGAGTGTGGAGCCACCCTCGACCTGGGTCTGGACGAGCGCAGGAGGCGAGACCTTGCGCAGACGGAGCTCCTTGTAGACCTGGTTGAAGGCGTACTCGACGGCATCGCGGACGATCATGACCTTGGAGGCTGTCTCGCCACGGAGTGTGAGGTGGCGGAGGTCGAGCAGGGTCGCGTGCTCGGTGTCCTTGGAGACGCGGTTGGTGATGGCGTCGTCACCTCCAGCAGCCTTCCAGATGGAGGGGATCTTGTAGAAGTCGGCGTGGAGCTCGCGGTTGTTGGGGGCGTGGGCGCCCTCGGGAACCTGCCTCAGCTCACCGAAGATCTCCATGGAGGTCTCGCGGGTGAGGGTGAGGGCGTCGTAGGTCTCAGCCAGCTTGCCGGTGAGGACGACCTGCATGTAGCCGTAACCATCTCTTAATGTGATGAACAGGACCTTGCTCTGCTTGCGCTCGCGGTGCACGCGACCGAAGACGCGGACACGGGTGCCCTTGACGTCCTTGCCGTCGCCCAGTGTGATCTTGCTGGAGTCTGTGTCGTCGAGCTTGATCCTGACGGGCGCAGGCAGGCTCTTGTCCTCCTCGAGCACGACCTTCTTGGCCTCCTCAAGCACCTCGTTACGGGCAGCCTGCTCCTTTGCGCGCAGGGCCAGCTGCTCACCCTCCTTCTCGGCCTTCTTCTTCAGTGTCTTCGCGTAGCCGACAGCCTTCTTGAGCGCCGACTTGGCCGGATCCTTCCACTCCAGGCGCGACGAGGCGTCGGCGCCCTCAGCGACCTCGCCCGTCACACTCTTCCTTGTCTTCAACTTGGCCGACTCGCCCTTCTGATAGAGGGCGTAACCCAGCGATTTGTAGGGCGAGCTCTCCTCACCTGTCTGCTCGGGCACATCCTGGCCGACGTCTTCGTCGATGTAGTAGGTAGCGTCCGCCATGGTGGCAGCAATTGGCTATGTCGAGTGTGTCGAGAAGGCAGTCGCGTTGTTGGTTGAAATTAAAGTGGTCGCGGAGTCACCGCGGGGCTGCCCCTCGCCGATCTGTTGCGACTCATGCGTGACTGGGGTTTCTGATAAGATATGCGCCGGCATTGTGCTACATGACTGACGGACGTGCTTTAGTAAGAGGGAAGCAGGCGTGTTCTGGTCATGTCTTCTTGACAATTAGAATTGCTTGCTTATTCAAGATGCTCACTCAGGGGATACTTTCAGATGTCTCTGGACCAATGCCTCCGTGTGCGGAATTGTGCGCGCTGACAAACGGGGGACCAGTTGCGCCATAGCTTGGTACTCACCGAACAGCTATGATAATATAAACCTGTACAAACGATCAAACTGTCGTGACGATTCAAACTATCTCAGCACATCACAATGTCAGACCCAACCCTTTACACATATCCCTCGCCTCTTGAAGGATATCAAAATCTTGAGCCCCTCTCAAAGTAAGACCGTAGCGTTCCGGCAACCTAACCACGAGGGCTGACGGTGGCTAGTGAGAAAGCTGAAGATGGAAAGTCTTACATCAATCCGCCAGCAGAGAAGAAGAGTGAAGCATACACATCGTTTGTGTCGCCCATCACAAACGGTTCACGCGGTGGCTTTGAGTACGTGGGGTATGATAGAAGGGCGCATGCAGACTGACGACTATACAGTATACACATCTACTTTCTGCAGACAGAACCCGAAGAGCTCAAGTTTGCAACAGAGCTGTGGGAGCGTATAAGACGAGAGTGTACGTCTGCACACTCTACCCTCCAGAGTCCTCGTAAGACTACAGCTCATACTAATATTTGTCAGTTCCTGAACTACGCATCTATAAGATCTGGGACAGGCCACTCGGACCGCATCCCATTGGCATGTTTGAAGTCAATCTCTTTACCCCAGAGCAATTTGGAGCCTTCATACCCTGGCTGGTCATTAACAGAGGACCCTTGTCAGCGCTTATCCATCCCAACACAGATGAAGAAGAGAGGGACCACACGCAGAGGGCAACCTGGATGGGACAGCCGCTGCCACTGAATCTGAGGTTGTTCAAGGCTAAGGAGCATAAGTAGACACATAGATATTAGCACTCTTGGTCGCGTCTTGAATAAAGTGTCATTGTGGGTATATGGCTGTACCGAAACGCATGTCTAAGACTGCACTGAAGACTGGCGTTGGTCTGTCGCTCATACCAGTTGTCGAGAGAGTCGCGTGACCGCTCTTGGTGCTCCTCCACATCCATCTGAAGCTCTGCTGCTGTTTGATTGTCGCGTATGGCTCCTGCGCATCGCATTCGACAATCACGCGCGTACTGTGCGCGCCTCATCCATCGCATGAGTTTGACTTTTTGGTTCCTTTGACATCATCCTCTTCGTCTATGCTGCTACCTTCTTCTTCTTCTTGTCCTTCTTGCCCTTCTTCCTGTCCCTCTTCTTCAATGACGACATGCCTGCCTTGCATGCCTCTGCGTACTGGATGTAGAACGTGTCAATGTCGTCTGGTTTGACGACTGTGCTCAGCACAATCTTTGCAACGTCCTTTCGGTCGGTCCCCGGCTTCTTGTCGCTCTTGTTGTTCGATGCGCGGATCAGGACCGGGAGAGGCTGCTCCGGATGTGTGTCCCATAATGGATCATCTGCAACTTTTGTGGGTGTAGTTGCTGCTGATGTCGAATCGAACGTTAAGCGTTTTTGCGTGAGGTAGACGCTGCCGTGGCCTTTGGTGCGGTTGTGCTCGAAGAGGTTGGCGAGCTGAGTAAAGAACTGCAAGACATCAGCGTGAGTCGTCATATATTATCAGCAAGGCACAAACCTCATCGTTGGTGAGGTGTTCCCGCCCCATCTTGTGTGTATTATGTAGTGCTATGCACTCGGCATGGGTGGAGTGCGAGTGGGATGTCCGCGGGGGAGGCTAGACCACTAGCGTCACCGGCCGCGGTCTACTTCCATCATTTGGGAACTTTTTTGTGCGGCAACCTTCGAAACTTTGACAATATGCGCCAACAGTATGGAGGGCCAAAGCTGCCTGCAGATTTACGAAACCAGTTTGGAGGTATGTTGAGTAATCTCTATACCGCTTTTTCCTTGTGCTAACAGAAGCAGATCCTGCCAACCGGGGCAAGAGCAGCGGCGGGCGCAATGGACAGGTGAATCGCAAAGACCGGCGCAAGGCCGAACGAGAAGAAAAAAGGTCGCAACGAACCCAACCGAGACGAGCACCGCCTCCAGCAGTGTCGCATGCGCAAAACGGCAAACGAAAAGCACCAGTGCAGCAGCATGAAGAGGAGTCTGAGGTCGACTGGGAGGAAACCGACGAGGAGCCGGAGGAGCCTGTGAAGACAGCTGCACCAAAGAGCATACTCAAGAAGAAATCGCAATCTGAGGAAGACAGTACACCTGCGCCTGCCAAGGTGTCTCGTGCGGTACAGGAGCGACTCGACGAGGACGAAAGAGAGATCCGCGCACTGGAGAAAAAGCTTGGAAAGAGGAAGAAGTCAGCGCCAGGCGGAGATGATGGATTGGATGACGGGCTCGACGATCTGTTTGGTGACCTCGGTGACTTCAGCGACGAGGACGCTCCCGAGAACCCTGCAGCGAAGCGAAAGCGGACAGAGGATGACGACTGGTTGGCAAGCAAAAGGAGAAAAGCGCTCGGCGCAGCTGCTCCTTCTGGGCCAGCGTCAGAGAGTGAAGACGACGATGAGGAGGATGACCTAGAAAACCCATTCTCTGAGGATGACGACCTGGACTCTGACGACTTGGAAGGTGCGGACGAGCAAGACCTCGATGAGGATATGGAAGACGATGAGGACGAACTCGAGAATCCGTTCTCTGAAGATGAGATCTCGGGAGACGAGGACGATGACAGTGAAGTTGAAGACGAGCCGGCACCTCGCGTACGAGAGAACCCGTATGTCGCGCCGGTAGCTGCAAATGCTGCAACTGCCACAAAGTACATACCTCCCGCGTTACGAGGACCACCGTCATCCGACGCAGAAGCACTGTCCCGTCTGAAGCGGCAGATTCAAGGTCTCATCAATCGACTCTCAGACGCCAACATCCTGACAATTCTGAAAGAGATCGAAAAGATCTATGCGACCAACCCCCGTGGTTACGTGAACACAACTTTGATCGATCTGTTAATCGATATGCTCTCAGACCCATCCGCACTCCTCGAGTCCTTCATAATCCTGCATGCCGGTTTCATTGCTGCCGTGTACAAGGTCATTGGCCCAGACTTCGGCGCTCAGATTGTGGAGCGTATCGTTGCTGAGTTCGACAGACATTACCAGCCAAACAAGGATGGAGTCGGAAAGCACACCACAAACATCATGTCCGTCGTCTCTGAGCTATACACCTTCCAGGTCATTGGCAGTAACATCGTCTTCGATTACATTCGACTGTTCCTCGACGAGCTTTCTGAGATCAACACGGAGCTTTTGCTGAGGATTGTTCGTGCGGCTGGCCCGCAATTGAGACAGGATGATCCCACTGCGCTGAAAGATATTGTGGTCTTGCTGCAGAAGTCTGTGGCAAGCGTCGGCCAGCAGAATCTACCTGTTCGAACCAAGTTCATGATTGAGACAATTAACGATCTGAAGAACAACAAGATGAAGACGGGCCTTGCTGGAGCCTCAATCACCAGAGAACGCACAACGGCGATGAAGAAGCAGTTGGGCACACTGAATTCCAGAAACCTCAAAGCTACTGAACCTCTCCGTGTTGGTCTGAAAGACATCAAAGACACAGACAAAGTTGGCAAGTGGTGGTTAGTCGGTGCTAGCTGGCGGAACCAAGCCCAGAACGGCGCGGCCGCTGAAGAAGACAACGAGAAAGTCAGAAAGCCAGTCGTGGTCGAGGAGGAAGATGACGACGGCGAAGTGGACCTGGTCCAGCTTGCCCGCGAGCAGCGCATGAACACTGATGTGCGTCGAGCCATCTACGTGTCCATCATGTCTGCGACCGATTTCAAGGATGCACAGATACGTTTGAACAAGCTGAATCTGAAGAAAGCGCAAGAGATCGAAATCCCCAAGGTCATCATCCATTGCGCAGGAGCGGAGAAGACTTACAATCCATACTACACCATCCTCGCACGCAAAGTGTGTTCCGATCACAAGACACGGAAGAGCTTCCAGTTCGCATTGTGGGATATCTTCAAGAGTCTTGGAGAGAACCAGGATGGAGGTGCAGATTCAGATGACGAGGCAGATGATAGCAACGGCGTCTCACTGCGGAAGCTTGTCAACCAGGGCAAGCTCTACGGTACGCTGATGGCGAAACGAGTACTCTCCATCACCTGCCTAAAGAACCTCAATTTCCCATATCTGCAGCCAAAGACCAAGACGTTTGTTGAAATCATGCTGGTGACGGCAATTCTCGAGACGCAAAAGGGTACAAAAGACGACAAGAAAGAGACGGCGTTGTTACAGACATTTGTAGAGGTAGATCAAGCGCCTGAGATGGTTGCCGGGCTGCAGTTCTTCCTCAAGAAGGTGGTCAGCAAGACAGACATTGTAGAGAAGTCAGAGAAGGAGACGGTCAAGTGGGGATGCAAGGCTGCGATCAGCGTATTGAATCGCATACTGGCGACGATGACATTAGAAGAAGACTAGATACCACTTTAGAACATTCATAAGCAAGTTCCGTCGAGCAAGGCCTTGTTGGCTTCCGAGCAATCATCGTGGTGGTGCTGCGTGGAGCAGCGAGGCTAGAGCTGACCAATAGCACCGCCACCCCGACACTGGCCGCCGCCCGCCGCGGCCGAGCTCTGGTTTCGGGGAAAATCAAAGGTTCGCCCAAGCTCAACAACACCCTCCAGTCCCACGACCCATCCATTGACGTCTGTCATCGCAGCTGTGCCACCACAGCTTCTTTTGGTTCCTTTCGTCTCGCCCGCTCAATTCACAATGTTCCGGAGTCTCGCGCCCCGTGCCGTCCAGAGGGCGACACGCCCCGTATCGAACAGCACATTCTGCGCATCCAACATCTACTTCCAGAACAGGTCACGACGAGGCTTTGCGTCGGAAGCCGGTACGCCAAGCTCAGTGGATATGATGGGAGGGCAAATTGGGGGCATGCGCTGACTGTTGGACAGAGGAGAAGGACCTTGTCATCATCGGTGGTGGTGTTGCAGGCTATGTCGCAGCCATCAAGGCTGGCCAGGCCGGCCTGAAGGTGCGGAGGACCGCTGCACGTCGCAGCAGCTGCAGCAGCAGCAATGACGCACCGAACACGTCCAACTGACACATATCCACAGGTCGCCTGTATCGAGAAGCGCGGCTCCCTCGGCGGAACCTGCCTCAACGTCGGTTGCATTCCCTCCAAATCCCTCCTGAACAACTCGCACCTCTACCACCAGATCCTCCACGACACCAAGGGCCGCGGTATCGAGGTCGGCGATGTCAAGCTCAACCTCCCCGCCATGATGAAGGCGAAGGAGACCTCGGTCGCTGGTCTGACCAAGGGCATTGAGTTCCTCTTCAAGAAGAACAACGTCGAGTACATCAAGGGCACCGGCGCCTTCCAGGACGAGCACACCGTCGCCGTCAACCTCGTCGACGGCGGAGAGACTCAGGTCCGCGCCAAGAACGTCCTCATTGCTACCGGTTCCGAGGCCACACCCTTCCCCGGCCTGACCATTGACGAGCAGAGGGTCATCACCTCCACCGGTGCTATTGCCCTTCAGGAGGTCCCCAAGAAGATGGTCGTCATTGGCGGCGGTATCATTGGTCTTGAGATGGTGAGTCCCATTGCGCACGTCACTGGAGGCTCTGCTAACACGATGATAGGCCTCCGTCTGGTCGCGTCTCGGTTCTGAGGTCACCGTTGTCGAGTTCCTCGGCCAGATTGGTGGCCCCGGTATGGACAACGAGATTGCCAAGAACGCTCAGAAGCTCCTCAAGAAGCAGGGCCTGAACTTCAAGCTCAACACCAAGGTCACCGCCGGTGAGGTCTCTGAGCAGGGCATCAAGGTCAACGTCGAGGCTGCCAAGGGTGGCAAGGCTGAGTCCGTAAGTGAAGATGTGTGATTTACCCAACGAGTCCATACTGACCTGCGCCAGCTTGACGCTGACGTCGTCCTCGTCGCTATCGGTCGCCGTCCCTACACTGCCGGCCTCGGTCTCGACAACGTCGGTCTTGAGACTGACGACCGCGGCCGCCTGATCATCGACCAGGAGTACCGTACCAAGATCCCTCACATCCGTGCCATCGGTGATGTCACCTTCGGCCCTATGCTTGCCCACAAGGCTGAGGAGGAGGCCGTCGCTGCCATCGAGTACATCACCAAGGGCCACGGCCACGTCAACTACGGCGCTATCCCCTCGGTCATGTACACCCACCCCGAGGTCGCCTGGGTCGGCCAGAACGAGCAGGAGCTCAAGGAGGCCGGTGTCAAGTACAACGTCGGAAACTTCCCCTTCTCTGCCAACTCCCGTGCCAAGACCAACCTTGACACCGACGGCATGGTCAAGTTCCTCGCCGACGCCGAGACCGACAGGATATTGGGTATCCACATCATCGGCCCCAATGCTGGTGAGATGATTGCTGAGGGTACTCTTGCTCTCGAGTACGGTGCCAGCTCTGAGGACGTTGCACGAACATGTCACGCCCACCCTACCCTTGCTGAGGCGTTCAAGGAGGCTGCCATGGCCACCTACGACAAGGCTGTTCACTACTAGATTCCTGGGTTCTATGGTATGGGGTTTATTTTTAGCATCAGCGACATGAATTATCGAGCTCTCGAGCGGGGGGTTGTGAATAGTATCCTGTAATATATCTGATGCATGCTTTGTTCAAGAGAGCGCCATGTTATGATAGCTGTGACGAGTAATGTGCTTTTAGATGCGATATTGGTAAAGTGGTCGTCCGTGGTAGGGCTGACCGACCCCTGCTAGCTTTGCGCGGTGCGCGTGCGCGACGCGTCCGGCGATCTTCACCCGGCACTACGCACCTTTCTTGGATCAACTTCTTGGGAACGACACCAACAAAATGAGCATTACAGAATTCGAACAGCGCTGTACTGTACTCCGGAATGACTTGAAAGCCTGGGAGAAAGAATTCGCAGCACAACACAATGGGAGGAAAGCTGGACGCGAGGATATCAAAGCTGATGCTGTCATTTGTACGCACGCGACGTGGTGTCTCCTACAACCTTTGCTAATGGAATGTAGCCCAGAAATACAAGATATACAACAAGTTGAGAACCCACCCTCCACCTACAGCAGCACCACAAACACCGTCAAAACGAGCACTGAGCTGCAAGCCGACCGAGAAAGTGGAACGAACGCCCAAAGCACCTCCCAAGCCGCCAGTCCTCACACCCTTGAAGCGCAAAAGGGCAGAAGAGATAATCGCAGGGGACGCAGAGTCAACGGCAGAGTGTCTTTCCCCACAAGGACCTGCTTTCATTGGTCCTACCCCTCAGCGTGACGGCATAGTGTTGGGACTCTTCGATAACTTGGAAGCTGGCACACCGAGCAAACGCCGCATTATTTTCGGAGAGATCGAACCAAACGTATTTCAGACACCTACGAAGAAAGACGCCAATGTGGCGAGCGAAGCTTCGTCGGCATCACGGATAAGAGGGGAGCGGACACCGTTGTCCGTTTCTAAGAGAAACCTATTCAATCAGTTTGTAACACCAAAGAAGAGGAAGTTGGAAGAGGAGGGTACTCCCACATCTGCGCTCAAGGGTTTGGCTACACCTGCGTTTTTGAGGAGAGACAATGTACTTGGCAGGATTGAAGAAGCCGACGAAGCCACACCGCGTCCGGCACCCTGGAAGAAGCGAGGCATGGTGAGGAGTCTCAGTGCCATGATACAGAACATGCGGAAAGAGGAGGATGACAGGCTAGACGAGGAGGCGGACATCATGCGCGAGCTCGAGATGGAAGAGGAGGGTATATCGGCACCACCCAAGCCAAGGCTGCCCCAGGTGCAGGTCACAGATAGCCAGGCAGAGATGCCGCTGGGTCCTGACCGTGGCTCAGAGTCGGAAGGGGAGGAAGAAGAGGAAGAGCTGGGTCGTGATGGCAAGCCTAGGAAAGCATGGAAGAAGAAGGGGCTGAAGCGGCAGACGAGACGCACAAACAGTGGGTTTTACTTATTCATAACTCGATCGACACCTGCTAATCTTCGCTAGTGCGACCGAATGCTGCAAAGCCGACACCTGTTCAAGAGGTGCAGTACGATGATGAAGAGTCAGAAACCGAGTCAATCCCCAAACTTGTACCAGAGACACAACCGCAGGTCGACGCAGAACCTGCACTCTCTTCTGACGAGGATGATTCCGACTATGCGAGCGATGTATCTCATTCGGCGAAGAAGCGGAAGGCACCTATAAGACAGGTAGGCAAAACTGAAGAAAAGAAGGAAGGTGTGGTAGAGAAAGTCAAGAGAAAGATCTCGGCTACCGCACATGCAAACTACCAAAGGCTGAAGATTAGAGGTAAAGGTGGAAACGGTGGAAAGCCGCGAGGGCGATTTGGTAGGAGATAGCAAGATCTTCTATTCTACAAATCAAGCGTATCCCCGGCTCTGGGTAAGCCAATAATCCAGGTTGGCTACAAGCAACTCCAGTGGCTGCCGGCTTGTGATGCTGTTCGTTGCCTTTCGCGAGTGAGACAGTGTGACCATGCAGGTCATCCGCACCAATGGCCGCAGAAGCAATGTGTGTCTTGACCATATATGAGATATTCCTGCCTTTCGGATGTTTGTAACTGAAGTCTTTTACACCGTAGCAACCATGCCATATATCCGGAATCGCCTTTTTGAAGGTTATAGCACATCGTATGCCCATGTGAATGCGCGCAGAGCATGTACATCATCATCGGGGCTTGGCACGCGACTTCCGCCGCCCAAGCTTCCACGACCGCCCGCCGCGACAAACACCACGCCATCTCCAAGCTCACCACACGCCACATCACCCATCTACGCAACCAGAACTCCCCTTCGTATACCCATCAGACGACTGCAAATAACAGCACTCACAATGGCTGAGAAAGAACTGCACTCCGCTCTTCAGCACCTCCACCAGACGCTCCAGTCGCGCAACTACCAGCAAGCCACCACACTGCTCTCCAAGGCTAAGATGGCACTCCTCCAGCTCAACTCCCTCATCCCGCAAGAAAAGACACCGAAGAAGCAACTTCAGGCCGCTCGCGAGACACTCGAGCTTGGCGCCATCATTTCCATCCGCCTGAAGGACACCGTCTCGTTCACACGCTATTTCCAGCAGCTGCAACCCTTCTACGCCCTACCCACATCGACCCTGCCGAAAGATGGGAGCCAGGCCAGTAAGGTCACAGGGCTGTACCTGCTGTTGCTGCTGAGTGAGGGTGACTACGCGGGATTCCACACATTGCTCGAGACACTGGAGGTGGCGGCAGCACAAGAAGGCAAGGGTCTTGAGGATGACCAGTTCATTCAGTACCCGATAAGGCTGGAGCAGGCGCTTATGGAGGGGAGCTACGACAGGGTGTGGGGCGAGACAAAGGGCGAGAGAGTGCCCAGCGAGGAGTTCGGCATGTTCACAGAGGTGAGTGGCCTTGCACGTCCGAGATACGGCGACAAAGCCGTGCAATATGTATTTGCTGTGACAATGGATGCTAACAAATAACCACCAGATTCTCATCGGTACAATCCGCAAGGAGATCGCCTCGTGCAGCGAGCGCGCCTACCCCTCGATCCCCATCTCCGACGCCAAATCTCTGCTCTTCCTCGACTCGGAAGGCAGCGTCGTAAACTTCGCGCGCGAGTCCGGCTGGGTTGTCAAGGACGGCCGGATATACTTCCCCCAGCAGGAGGACGACTACCAGAGCAAGGACATCCTCGTCACCAGCGATCAGGTCATTGAGAACACCCTTGGGTACGCTAGGGAGCTGGAGATGATCGTCTAAGCTGGAGGCGAAGGGAAGGCATAGCGGTAGAAGCGAGAGAGAGAGAGAAAGAGAGAGAGAAAGAGAGACATGTGCATGGCACTGTACACTACACTTGGCTTGCGATCTGGCATAGACGAATCACGAGATCAAGCTTCCAACGAATACAGTATAATCACCACGCCGAACCCCTCCAACGTGACGTACGATTTCTATATTGATTTTCTACATATACGCATAGTTAGAGATTGCGGTTAGTCTTCTCAGCGAACGCCAGCCAACCTCAGCCGCACCCGCACGGTGCCTCCCGTGCTCTTGCATCTGCCCCGACCAATAACCCAAGCCAAGACCATGACTGCGCTCTCAATTCTGCTTCGGGTCTCGCTCGCTCGCAGTAAATATCGCAATTTTGTATGCTCGTGGACTTTGCAGGACTGCTGCGCCGGGTCTAGTTATGCTGCAGATTGATGCTCGTGAAGTAGACTACTAACTTTCTTTCGAACGCTGTGATACAGGGACCATAACGAACGTGCGTTACTTCCAAAGGTGTTTTGTTCTTTCTTTCCCCGGCAAAGGGTCCCGGTGCGTCAGGGGCTTCGGTCGTTGAAAGACAACAGCATTTTGGAGTCTAGAGCGCGACCCATCTCCGTGGGTCAACGAGGGAACGCGGGTAGCTAGACTTGTTTGGGCCTAAGGCCCGCCATCAACTTGTCAATAACGCCATTATTCAGTGTTTATTCTCTGTTCATTATTCGCGACTTACTCGCTGGGCATCAAATCTCTCATCGTGGATGTGGATGAAACGTCCATTTGGCGTCGACAAGGTGGGATGGCAGAGAAAGACGCGCTTCCACGGATGGACGGACTTCCTTCACACGACCGCACTGGACCACTACCGCGGAGGAAATCCATCAAACAAACGATCTGCCGGACACAACTCTATACCCGGCCCCACCTCGTGAACATCTCCCGAAATTATACACTGATCCAGGAGTAACGACGCAACAAGCCAGATCCAACACCAATAGCCTCGCTACGCCCGAAAAGATCTATCATTCCCAGACAGGGACTTGAGCGCAGACCTATCTCAGGTCATGTCCGCGGTTCTACCCTCAAAGCTTTATACAGCGCTCAGCCACAATTGCCGAGATTTCACTGGCCCTGCATCGCTTAAGCTTCTGCCTGTGGGTTTACACACCACAAGGCGGTTTACAAAGTGGGCATCTCCTGCGGCGAGACCACGCTGGGAGTGCAGTGGCTGGCGCAGTCTCGCTGAGGTGTCTGCTATCACGGCGGCTCCGGGCGAGGCCAAGCTTGGAGTACGCAGAAGCAGAGCACGCTATGGTGGGAAGACTGAGGGTATAAAGCATGTCGAGACTCGTGATTACTGAGAAATCGTTGTGTTCATCTCACCCACATTCTTTACGCCCTCCGTCGCTCTTTCGGTCTCAGCACCATGCACACTCCTTTCTCCCGTCTGGCCGTCTGGGGCCTGGCGGTCTCGATGGCTTCTCAGACGCAGGCTGCTGCTCTCAGTGCTGCTAAGCGCGATCTCGCTGTCAACCCGTTGTTGGCAGCTGGCTGGAGGTACTCGGGATGTTATACTGATAACACTGACCCTCGCACTCTGCACGCCGACTCTTATGTGGATGATGCCATGACTGAGTCCAAGTGTATCAACTACTGCTCTGGTAAAGGATACGCGTACGCTGGAATTGAGTACGGCCGCGAGTGTTACTGCGATAACCGGATTCTGGAGACTGGTGTCAAGAAAGCGGACGAGGAGTGCAACTTTGCTTGCCCGGGCCTGACTACTGAGCCCTGCGGCGCGGGTAACCGCATGAGCATCTTCACCAACGGCAAAGGCCTGTCTACTGGACCTGTTGTCAACCCCGGCGTTGGAAACTGGAAGTCTCTCGGCTGCTACACAGACTCTCTCGGCGAGCGCACGCTCGAGTATGGAGCCAATGTGGAGGGCGTCAACAGTGCGAGTCGTTGCGCCAGTGCTTGCGAGCAGGCTGGTTTCCCTTATGCGGGTATGGAGTACGGCGCTGAATGCTACTGTGGCCGCTCCTTGAGGTGCCCCAGTGCGCCTACTGCTGCGTCTGCCTGCAACATGGTCTGCAATGGCAACTCGACTGAGCTCTGCGGTGGATCCAATGCCATCAATGTTTACCATGCTGGTATCGACCCTATTCAGGCCTGTAACATCGTTTCTTCGTCAACTTCGACAAGCTTAACAGCCACCCCTACACCCGTCAAGGCGAGCCTGTGCCCTGGCGCCAACAACACTGTCTACACAGATGCCTCTGGTCAGAAGTACACCACATACTGCGGTTTCGACTACGAAGGCGGCAATATCGATGTAGGTGACCTTGCTAGCTTCGAGCTGTGTCTGCAGAAATGCGACACTTTCGATGGCTGCGGTGCTGTTGCGTGGACTGGTGGTGATGGCCGTGGGTTCTGCTACCTCAAGGAAGCAACCAGGAACATCACTCCTAACTCGAACGTTATGGCCGCTATCCGGATCCCTGCTGTGGTTTCCTCGTCGGTATCGAGCTCGGCGCCTATGACACCTTCTGTCTCTTCTACCCCTTCATCGAGCATGTCTTTGACTGCTCCTCCCTCAGTCATTACTCCAACAAAGACTAAAGGTCTGGGATGCCCTAACCCAACACCCACTGCTATGGTTTTCGGTGATAAGGTGTACGAATATGAATGGTGCATGGCGTACATGCGATATGACAGTGTCAACTTCAGTCCTGGAAGCTTTGAAGGTAGGTCACGGCTCGGCTCGTTATCGTCTTCTACTAACTTTTCCCAGGCTGCGCCAGAGCATGTGCTGAGGGTGATTGTGTTGCCTTCAATTACGCGAATCCCTCCAACTGCCGTACTATGAAGGAAGTTTCGCAGGTCACCACAAGCTTTTACCAGTGGAGTGCTTACTCTCTCGTTGGCGTGACTCCTGTCACTGACTACTCTTTTGCACCCACGACTGCCCCGACCAGCACACGTGGTCTCGGATGCCCCAATCCGACTCCAACCGCTATGACCATCAGCGGCAGCATCTACAACTACGAATGGTGCATGGCCTACATGAACTACGACTCTGTCAACTTCAACCCTGGCAGCTTCGAAGGATGTGCTGCTGCATGTGCCACAAACGGTGGCTGCGTTGCCTTCAACTACGCAAACCCATCTAACTGCCGCACTATCAGCAGCGTTGCGCAGGTCACCACCTCATTCTACGGCTGGAAGGCATACTCGCTCGTCGGTGTCACACCCATCTCATCTGCTACCCCGACTCCAAGCGCTGCGTCGACTCTCAGGACCATCTCTGTGACCATCATCTCCACGACCGTTTCCACATCCGCCTCAACACCAGCAGCTACCACGTCCAGCTCCACTCCCTCACCATCCGTCACCCTCAACCCGTACGGCACAAACGCGTGCCCGAACCCCACCCCCGTCTCCTTTACCATCAGCAGCAAGCTCTACAACTACAACATGTGCATGGGCTTCCAGTCCCCCGGCTCCATGAACTTCGGCCCCGGCAGCTTGGAAGGCTGCGCTAAAGCATGCGCAGAAGGTGACTGCATCGCCTTCAACTACGGCTACCCGGACAACTGCCGCACCATGGCATCCGTGTACTCCATGACCGCTCCCTTCTACGGCTGGTCCGCGTACCAGTTCATCGGCACTGCCACGCTCCCCACCACCACACCCACTCCCACCCCAACAACCACCCCAACACCCACAATCACCGCGAATCCCTACGGCTCCAACGCTTGCCCCAACCCCGTCCCCACCTCCTACACCATCAACAACACCCTGTACCGTTACAACATGTGCATGGCATACATGGCCCCTGGCTCCGTCAACATGTACGCGGCGGATGCAGCAGCGTGCGCGGCCCTGTGCAAGGGTGATTGCGTGGCGTTCAACTTTGGAGACCCACAGAACTGCAGGACCATGAACCGCGTCGATGCCATCACCGCCCCATTCTATGGCTGGAGCGCGTACCAGCTCATCGGGGCTACGGCATTGCCTACTGCGAAGTAGAGAGGTGTGGTGCGCGAGGTTGTGATGTAATGTAATGTAATGTTTAGTGAATAATGAAAGTCAACTTGCGGTTCGCAACTTTTCAATGAGAATATGTCCTGCTCGCCATGAATTGTGTACGTATGCAATAGAACGACAGATCAGGCTTGCACCTGTGGACGATGGTATTCAGAGGTATGTATGCATGCTGGATTTTCTCACAAGAACTAGGCGGAGTCAGCAAGTAGTTTTTCTGCATTTCCAAGAAAGCCATCTTGTCTGAGACCCTCTGCTCAAACTTTCTGAACAAAGGGCCTTGTAGAGATGTTGCGAACTTTAGGAAGTCCCCTGAATTAGTAATTCATTTTCTTTGTGGAATTGACAAGTATGACATTTCCATAAAATGCTTGATCTCTATCTCTAGGATGAACATGTACAGTATACCTTTGCCACATCGGTATATCTAATTGTCAACGGCATCTGGACGGTTGCAGCCTCACTCTCATTGGAGTAATGAGCAAGTAAGGGAGGCCCAGTCAAGCAGGCTAGAATAGGAGGTAAGCTTTCCCACAGCACAGTCTGATGACAAACATTATCCTCGCGAGGTTGCTTCAGAAGAGATCCAGAGCAACCTTGCCCAGTGAACCTTACACCCTCTCTCTACGACCCAGCACCCAACAACGACCTGCCTATCCAGATGACAGTCCCAGCTCCAGCACGTCTAAGATCGCCATACGTGGCTTGTCCCACCCCGCCCGCCTCCGATTCCCTCATCCGACGTGTGACAAGCCTACTGCGCTGCCCGTCATCGGTCTTCTGCATGAGCCTGCAGGGCCGTGGGGAACGTGGTACTTAGCTGCGAGCGCATCGGATCTGCGCATGCTGCTGTGCGAGGCCAAGATGGGGAAAAGGGGGGAGAGGGTGATGCAGGGTTGGTGGAGGACTCGAGATATGGGGGCTTCCTCGTGCTGCATAGGGTTGGGTTTTATGGGGGTGAGAGAGACGTTTTTAGGTGTGTGGCGGGTGATGATGGTGCTTTTGGGAAATGTTGAGATGGGGCAATGGATAGTGCGTGGTTGAGAGTTGTCGTTCGTAAGAGTAAGCAGGGCGATGCAGCTCTTGCTATTTCAGAAGCGCAAGATCCCGTCATCGGTGGCTCTGCTGTACTTTTGTGGCGACTTGTTGTCGGATATGGCGCTTATATGGACTCTTGATATCTTGCACAGCTTTGTACGTGCCTGTATGTAAGCATGGAAGAATGCTGATGACTATCGTATTCGTGATCAAATTATTCCTGGCCACGCAATTGTCCCTGACGACGACGAGGTCGTGGAATACGATGTGTTGATTGTGTAGACGCCTTTTGAACCAGGGGTTTGGTGTTGGGAAATCATCAAAACTCGAGAATTAATGTTAATGACATCCTTCAGCTGACAACATAATGTATGCAGTGGTAGCTAAAGGATCGAAGGCACCTTTGATTGCACTCAGGTACCTGCTACGCATTGGTTGCATAGGACCCTGATCACTGGCAGGAGAAGTGCCAATGACTGATGTTTGGTGGAGTGCTCATTGTTGTGTCGCGACTATTCATGAGGAAGCGGATCGTCCCTGACCCAATCCGAGGGGACCACGTGAATGTAGACCGCGTGCGAAGAAAGATGTAATATTAGATTATGAATGCTATTATTTCAAAGATGCCCATCACTTAAGAGTAACCTGGAAAACATTTTCCAACCGGGTCGGTAACTCAGTGGTAGAGTGTAGGATTGCAGCTTCCTAGCAGTAAATCCCGAAGTCACGAGTTCGACTCTCGTTCGGCCCTGCTTTACTTTTTCGCCACAGAGGTGACTGACTTTTTGTATCGATCTCAGTCTCTATGAACGATACACATTTTTGCAGACCATCAGAACACTGCGGACGCAGACTGGTTTTCCGCTGTCAAGCTTGTTGGCGTACAGCCCACGAATAACATGTGCTTTATGGGTAGTGCTGCGGACGACTTCAAAGATCCAACTCCGCGAGATGCCGCGTCTGGATGGTACGCGAAGCTGCGCCGCTATAGGGCCTGAGATCAGGCGTACCGATACACTACGCATCGAGCATGCCCAGCTCGCAAACTCAACACCATGCAGCCATCGCCACCACGGACCACCTGATGGCGGCTGATCGCTGCTTTTGTTTCGCCAGCTAACGCGAGGTTGCATGAGCCGGTGGCTCGCATACCCGCTAAGTGTTCCAGCACCCTCGCCGCCTTTCCTTGCGTAGAGCATCTTGAACTGGAAGGCGGTATGGACCGTATGGTACATGGATGGTAACGCGACAATATCGAGTTGATTGCAACAGTGGCCTCGTGGTCTCATGTCACCAACTCACCGACATGGCAATACCACGGTGATACTCTGCAAACTCTGTTGTTGGCAGATCGGTGTGGATGAGGACATGGCCCTGGATGCGCGTCCAAGAACGCCATCAGATGACCGCGGGAGTACTTAGCACGGGTAGTGTTCCACCGATTCGACTGTCAGGAACGTTTGACTCGTCCAGATTTGGTGCTCACTGTCGAAGCTCGAGTCTATTCAGACGGCGCGCAGTGCGAACAGGCTGCTGAGGTGACTCGACGGCTCGTGTCTGCAAGGCCTCATGTTGACTCTGCGGCGAATGCAAGCTGGTCTCACCTTGCAACAGGCGGCGGCGGTGCGGCCGCAACGAAAGGTCGAGCTTCTGGCGAATCCGGCTCTATCACGGCTGCTAGCGTTCGCTTCGGCAAGGTACAAAGGTACAACATGTTTATGTGGGGATGATACTCGAGCCACCCCTTGCTACGGCGCTTGTATACGCTGCTAGCTTGCAGCGGCCGGTCTGGCGAGCCAATTGCTGAGTTGGGGAACGGTCAGCTTCGCTAGGGAGGAGCTTCGCGCCACGCTCGCAGCAGCTCGTCTGCTTACGGCTCTCTTCTAGATTGTCGAGGAGAGGCAAGATGGACATGGCCGTGTTGGGACCGTTTTGGGAGATGGTCGAGGATAGGCGTCGCAAGCGCCGTGAACGGTGCATGTGAAACGCGGCAGCAGCAGCTGTGGTTTCGTCATCAATGTCCAAGGCGCGCACGCTTCACTGGCAGTGCCAGCCACGCCGGCCGGCAGTGGAGTGGAGGTGTACTATGTAGGTAGGTAATCAAGACGACACGGCCAAGGCAAGGGCCCACGGCTGTTCGTGGTAACCCGGCCAGGACTGCGCTGCAGACAATGCCCCGCTTGCATGAGCTGCGTCTTGCTGGTGTTGGTACTCGATGGCATGCCGTGACTGATGGATGCGCGCAGCGTGAGCGGTCCATGACGGTCCATGTCGAGGCTTGCTCAGCGCAAGCTTACAGGCGCACGAGGGGCAGCTGCAGCCAAGCCATGCCTGCGACTGAGGGCGCTGGATGCAGATCGCAGCCCTCACCAAGCTGTTCTCGGGTGGTGGCAGTGGTGGATCGGACTCTCCAGCCCAGCACCAGGGCACGACAAAGCCGCTAGCACTGCCTGTCCGTGCCTGTCCGTGCCTTACCAACCCCTCCGTGAACAATTTGGCTTTGGCCCTTGGTGTTCAGCACCTGTTGCGCCAGGCCCCAATCCCGCTGCTTCCTGCACGACACTGTTTCCTGGCTTCACCGGCTCAGCTAGCTCTCTACGACCCTGAGAGCCGCATTCCAGCATTCCACCGCGCTGCAGTACTTAGCTAGGTACGCTCCTGCCCTGCCCGCGTCAGCTCGTGCCTTGGAGGGGCCCTGTCCGCCGCCAGACGTCTGCGCCTTATCGCATACCTCCACCAAACTCCGAGCACCCGTCATCCGTCACCTGTCTGTCGCCCACGCACCATCACCGCCGCCGCCGCCGCCGCCGCAACACCCCGCGACGGCCTGAGGATTCGCGCCTGTCGATCCACCGCCTACACAGGCGCCTGTTCATTGTTGCTGCTTGTGTGCAGCGTCCCCTTCTGCGCGCTGCGTCCGGATGTTGCGACAGTACGGCTCTCCATTCGTCATCACATCCGTTTCAGCCTTCCTGGTTCCGCGTCAACGCAGGTGCGAGCCACGGGACACCAGGCCCTCTAGTCACCGCGTCCGGGAATAGTCCCTGCACCCGCCTTCAGGCACAGGTACTGGTAGTGTACTGGAACTGGTACTGGTCAACCTGCCGCCCAGAGTCTGCTGCTGCTGTTGCACCCTTCTTTGGTTCGTTGACGTCTGCGGTGCTCAGCTCGACAGGAATACGGGTCCTTACACCTCCACTCTCCCAGCATGTCGACCTTCCAGGCGGTCAACACCACACTGTCTGTGCCCGAGCCGCCGCCAGCACGCTCCGGCGAAGAGACAACGCCCACAACTCCACGCCCGGATGCTCGCTTCCAGAAAGATTCGAGGACTGTCGACGACATCAAGGCTGAAGACCCTTCGCTCAAGACCCCCACCCGCAGTAGTTTCATTGGTGTGTCTGGCCAGCGACCCTTACCCTCTTCGCCCTTCGAACCCTCCCGCGAACCCAGTGAGACCCCTTCGACCAAAAGTAACCTGAGTCGAGGCCAGTCGCATGCGTCTGCGCAGTCGGTGGACACAGAAGACGTGCACATGGGCGAGGGCGACGACGACGAAGACAAAGATGGGTCTGACACCGAGAGTGTGACCAGTGAGAGTGGTCGGCCCTCGAAGAAGAAGAAAGGCCAGCGGTTCTTCTGCACAGAGTTTCCACCATGCAATTTGAGCTTCACACGAAGCGAGCACTTGGCCAGGCACATCCGGTACGTCTAGAAAGACACTTCACGCATTGTCTCAGTACTAACGTATTTAGGAAACATACTGGTGAACGGCCGTTCCAATGTCATTGCTCACGTCGTTTCTCACGCTTGGACAACCTTCGACAACACGCTCAGACCGTGCATGTAAACGAAGATATCCCAGCAGAATCACTTGCTGCAACTGGCACAAGATTCCAAAGACAAATCCGCACGGATCGAGTCCGGCCGCCTGGGCCTCGCTCCCGGGCAAACACGCTTGGGAGTATGGGTGGACACAGCAGAGGGCATAGCAGAAATCTGTCAACTTCAAGTATCACATCGACCATTTCCGCTATGAGTGTGGCACAGTCACCCGATTCAAGGCGTCGACCTCCACCTCTTGCTATGGCCAGCGATGATTCCGCTGCGAGGGCACGACTATCACTGCAAACCATGGAAGCTTACAATCCCCCACTCATAGGAAGTCCAGGCCCCCAAATCGTCGAATACGACTCTCAATCCAACGCCCCTACCACACCGACATCAACCACCTACTCTGCAGTTGCAGGCAGCCCCGCACAGTATGGCTCAGCAATGCAGTCACCGGCAACTACCTCTTCCAGGCCGGTCTCTTGGGCCGGGCCCCCACCTGGACGTAGGCTGTCTAACAGTAACCCCTTTGCAGGACCACCTGGCCAAGTCCCTCCGCCTTACATGTCACCACTACCATCGTCTAATGCCTCCACTTTTTCTGCTCAGAGTAGTGTCTACGCCAGCCCAGTCGTCGCAAACTTCCCAGGTCAAAGAAGGGATTCGAATGCAGATGCTGACTGGAGGAGACGCACCTGGCACCCTGGAACATACTCTGGACCTCGACCTGCTACCAGTGGACTTGGCTATCACCAGACACCTGATGCTGAACGGCCATCATACACCTCGCAGCCCGCTGCATCCCAGACTAGGCTTCCCGGTATCGAGAGTTTTGATTACGCACCTCCGCCACCGGCGCTCTCACGTCCACCACAAGGCCCACCGCACACTGAAGCACCGCAACGTCCTCTTACATACCATGCGCCACTCGAGCCATTGCCAGGTGTGGGTCACAGGAAGCGCATGAGTGTCTCGTGGGAAGATACAATGCAAAGAGGTATCAATCGTCTGGACATCACTGGTTCAGCTTCTCCACGCGAGTCGTGGTCGCAGTATCCTGTCAATTCGCAACCAGCTACGACACGCCCCATGACCGCACCACACGGCTACTTCAACCACCACCAATCGGCTTCCATGCCCCAGCCTCTGCAAATCAACCCTGCTGATGCGGCGCGTGGCTCTCAGGAAGCACCTGCTACACCCCGTAAGAACAAGAGGCAGGCTTGGTACAATGGACCCGTCAGTCAACCTGTGATGCAGCCGGTCCGAGCTATGCAACGCACGTCTCCAGAGGACTCGAGCAGCAGCGAAGGTGTGCCGACCCCGGGCAACACTACCATGAGCGAATATCATCCTGCGATCGTGCATAGCAATGGGTTCGTGGAGGTACACCCCCCTGGAGCTCACGTGGAGGAATACAAGCCCCCAGCTTCAATTATGGACAGACCGCATCCGCTCCACAATGGTTATCAGTCATACCATAGGCATACTCTTTCCAACTCGAGCTCCAGCTCGGCCTACCGACCCCAGCGCGAACCTGAGAGAGGACCTGTGCCATACAGCCAACCAATGCCTCCTCAGGGCGCCAACGACATGAGACGGCTCGATGCCCTCGTGGCCGTTGCAACTGGTGAGCATCAAGCTGTCGAGAATCGCTCCTGAAGGCGACCATCAATACGACATCGCCAACCCTTCTCCACTCCACTGTCTCTACGAAGTAACGGCCGCGAAACAAATAACGAACTTCTCTCATCTGATGCTACGATATACATTTCCAACTTGGCTCACCACCACACAACACCTCGTTTCGCATTTGACATTCGCCGACGGAGAGGACCCCACTTTCGATGATACCCCGAGTAGAGCTCACTCTCACTCGTATTTCGGATACCCCGAGAACGGCATTCTGAGGATTTGCAATGATACGCAATCGTTCGGCATTTGCATCGTGTTTACTCATCGTGCTCTTTCTTTTCTCCTTCGCGGCTCTTGACGATTTGAGATTATTTGATTGATTATGCATTGCGCCACGGGCTTTTAGGCCGAGGGATATACCAAATCGATGATAGCGGGCGTTTTCTGCACTGAATCCATGAGTTTTTCGCTTCATCTTTCGTCTTAGTTTGATTTTTTTCTGGGCTATTTCATGTTTTCAGCGAGTGATTTCGGATTTGCCTTGTGCGTTGTTTTCACGCGTCAGCGCGGTAATGTTGCGTTGAGGTTAGGTTGAGTTGAGGCTGGAGAGTTGAGCGGGCGTTCGAACTAGGTAACACGTAGGTAGGGCCTGGATCTCATCTTCTTCGCTTCCGTATATAATTGTTCTCAATCAACATGCTGTGTTATGAGTGTTGCTTTGCTCCTCTTCGAATTGATCTTGTGAGTGGTGTGAAGTGTGGCGACTCAGGATTCATGTAGATAACTCAGTCGTGTTGTTGTCTGAGGCTGGTGTGTTTCCGTAGTAGGGCACGACAATAAGGTAAAGGTAGATGAACATTCACATTGATTCGATGATTTTACAAGCCAGCCCCATACCTCGCTACGCCGCACCCTCTGCGTCCTCAAACTCGACCAGCGCAGTCCCAGCCTTACACAAGTCCTGCTTGACATTAGCACTTGACGCAAGTTTGTAGAAGGAAGAAGGGAAAATGCACTTACCCCTTTACCGTGCACGATCTTCTTGACAACACCATCCATGGGGCTCCTGATCACCGTCTCCATCTTCATACTCTCAATGACCACCAGCGGCTGATCCTTCTTGACTTCCTGGCCTTCCTCGACCTCCACCCTCAACACCTTGCACGGCATGGGCGCCAACACGCTGTTAGTCACGTCCTTGATGCCAAGCGCCTTCTCGGCCCACTTGGGCATCGCGAGTTGCAGACGGTACTGCTTGCCCTGCTGAAACAGGGTGAGGCGGTCCTCGTCGCGGATGAAGGTTGTGGAGAGGCGGGTGTGCGGGTAGTAGGCTGTGAGGGTGTTGGAGGAGGTGCTGAATGTGGCGGTCACGGAGGGGTATGTGGTGGTGCCGACGGTGATGTCGAATTGGGAGGGGGAGGTTTGGTGGATGGTGACGGGGGTGCTGGTCGTGTCGCCTTTGCCGTCGGCAGGGGTTTCGACTAGGTCGAATTTGCGCTGTTGGAAGCCCTGGCCGAAGCCTGCGGCAGAGATGGGTGGGCCGGAGAAGGGGTCTGATCTGCTCGCGGAAACCTCCTGGAGGGCGAGACCAAGAGCGGCTTGGGCAAAGACTTCTGGAGCGGGAGGGACGGGTGTGAAGAGCTCTGCATGGTGCTTCTGGATGTAGCCTGTCTCGACTGAGCCAGCGACGAAGTCTGCGCTGACGCACATCTTCTTGATGAATTCGATGTTGGTGATGGGTCCAGCGACTTCGTACTGCTCCAAAGCTGTGCGCAGCTTCTGAATGGCAGCTTCTCTTGTGGGTCCCTGAACGATAAGTTTCGAGATCATGGGGTCGTAGTGGGAGGACACTTCATCGCCAGCAACGAAACCAGAGTCTATCCTTACAGTTGGTGTGGGTGCGGGTGTGCGGAGGTGAAGTAGGAGTCCAGAGTCGGGGATGAAGTTCATGTCCGGGTTCTCTGCGTAGATACGCGCCTCGATGGCGTGGCCACGCTCTTTGATCCTCTCCTCGATTTCCTGCTGAGTCAACGGCAGTTTACCACCTTCTGCAACGATGAGCTGCCAATGTACAAGGTCTGTACCTGTGACCATCTCAGTGACAGGATGCTCCACCTGAAGACGGGTGTTCATCTCCATGAAGAAGAACTCGCCGGTGTCGTTGTCGAAGATGAATTCGACTGTGCCAGCTCCCTCGTACCCAACTGCGAGAGCAGCTTGCCTGGCCTTCTCCCAGAGATCCTGACGGATGTCTTCTGGCAGGTGTGGCGCAGGCGATTCTTCCAAGATCTTCTGGTGTCTGCGCTGGATACTGCAGTCACGCTCACCAAGGGCGACACAATTTCCGTGGCGGTCCGCAAACACTTGGACCTCGATGTGTCGTGGAGTCGTGATGTACTTCTCCACCAGCATGACTTCGTCGCCGAATGAGTTACGGGCCTCGCCCTTGGCCGAGGAAAGCTGGTCGAAGAATTCCTGCTCTGTGTTGACAATTCGCATTCCCTTTCCTCCACCACCCTTGACAGCCTTCAGCAGCACAGGGTAGCCGATTCTTGCTGCCTCGTCCTTCAAATATTGAGGATCCTGGTTTGTGCCATGGTAACCCGGTACGCAGGGGACGCCGGCCTTGGTCATGATGTTCTTGGACTCACTTGAGGTTTGTCAGCCAGGTCGAGTGTGATGTTGTGCAATGCTTACCTCTTACTGCCCATAGCCTCAATAGCTGAAGCTGGTGGACCAATGAAGGTAATGCCAGCTTCTGTGCATTTCTTCGCAAAATGTGGGTTCTCACTCAACTATACTTTGTCAGCCACTTTCCCAGAATGATGCTTGTTGTTCTTTTGGCCGTACAAATCCGTATCCAGGATGTATGCCCTGGCAACCCTGCTCTTTGGCAATCTGTATGATCCTGTCTCCATCAAGGTATGCGGAGGGATCGCCGAGGTTGACGGCGAAAGGAGAGCTAAGAGCATGTTGTGATCGAGCATCTGGATCTGTGTAGAGTGTAGTCGTTCGTACACCATACTCTGATGCTGTGCGGCCAACACGACTGCCATATGTTAGCAAGAAACTTGCAGAGTCCCTTAAAACCTCTCTTACAGTGCGATTTCTCCGCGGTTAGCAATCAGGACTGATGTGAGAGCTCTGGCAGCTGGTGCTGTTGTAGAGTTGAAGCGCGTGCCATTGGCGGCGACGAGCTGGCGTGAGAAATGAGTAGACTTTCGAAGAGCACGCATGGTCACGGTAGGGAGTGTGAGGAGCTGTGAGGAGCAAATTGACTTGGATTAGAGGCTACAAAAGAACATTGCTGTGCATGTGCGGGACAAGGCCGCTTCCTTGGAGTAGAAAGCTGGGGTAAGCCGCGGCTGCAAGCTTAGGCCGAGCATTACCGTCGATCAAGATAGCCTAGCGCGGCCCTGTCAGTCACGTCGCGCTCGCAGAGCGAGGTACCTGCCGAAAGAGGCAGGAATCCAGAGAAACAGAGATTCGTGTGGACGGCGGTGGTACAAATGTGCATGCTCGAGGCTGCAGCTGCTTGCGAGGCTCGGCCGGGCACATGATGATGCCGGGATGATGATGCGAGATGGATGGATGGCGAGCGGGCACTGGACCCTGTTGCGACGGTGTTTTACGCGCAGCCATGGTCTCTCACCCGCCCTAACAACAACTCTTCCACGCCAGCAGACTCGCAACCACTGGCACATACGCCGCCAGCGCAGCATAAGCCATCGGCGCCACGCATTTCACCGGGACTGCGTGCTCGACTGCTCCAGCCGCTCGCATACACATCTCGCCCTCTGTACGACGCGGGTCGAGTCCGCATGCAGACTTGCGCACGAAGCCTGCAATGAGCGATTACGGCGACGACTACTCCGACTATGGGGAAGATTGGTTCTACATTGAGGAGGAGTTCATTGCGGCCGACGACTTGGCAGAGCACGCTGTAGCTTCGCCCCCGCCCACTACATACGCCGACGAAGATGCTGCCGAGGACTGGGATAGATTCGACTACTTCAACGACCTCGAGTATGCATCAGATGGCTACGACGATGCGGTCTTCCAGATTCTCGACGCCAAGGACGCAAAAACAGGCGAGAAGAGGAAGCGACACATAAAGCCAAGTCGCAGCAAGAAGAGGCAGAGGGTGACGGGAGACGCTGAGGCAGCAGCAAAGGGCATGTCGCCTATTGTCTGGCGCTCTCAAACCAATCGCGGACTGCAACCCAAGATGCTCGACGAAAACGCCCAGACATACACAGTGCTTCAGGATTGGAGGGAAAAGCTGCCGGACACACCACAGTGGGCTCGCGGTCCAGTCCCTGAATCACCAACTATGCAAGCTGTGAAGGAACAGCAACACCTAGCTGAGGTTGCTAGCGTCGAAGAGCCTGTGTCCCCTCCCTCTGAAACGCTGGCTGAAGATGACGCTGCTGATGAGGATGAGGATGAAAATGAAGATGAGATGGATATCGACCCTGGAGCATTGATGGCAGTATTGCAAAGCCGACTTGCTGAAGCTGGCGGTCCCCTGAGCGGCATGGATCCACAGCAGTTGCTAGATTTTGCCATGAGAATGGCCACGGGCAAGGATGCTGGGGATGATATTGCAGGCGAGATGACAGATGCCATGCTCAACCAGGGCGACGACGGTGAAGAGGAAGACCCTGATGCCGAGGCAAATTTGCTCTCTTGGGTAGCGCAGCAACGCAACAATGGCACTGAGCCACCCAGCAATGCACAGAGTTCGACTATCACCGAAGATACCACACAACCACCGACTCCCCCAGACGAGGCGATCAGCACAAGAACATCACAAAAAACTGATCAGACGAACCAGACTGTACCAAAGACTCGCTCTCAGAACAGCACGTCTTTGAAACGGAAAGCAGACGTTGAGGATGACAAGTCCGAAAGTGCTACGAATCCTACAAAGAAACGGGCCACAAGGAGGTTCGACGCACCAACTGCAGCTAGTCAAGCAAGAACAGCACCACCAAAGGCAGCATCTTCGAAGGCAACATCCTCAAAGGCATCGTCATCAAAGTCAACTTCGTCGAAGCCGACTTCGATCAGGACAACAAGAAGTGGGCGGAAGACCTGATCCAGTCACAAACACATTACATGCACCGTATCTTTCGAGATGCAGCGAACCTCAAGCGGTAGAAGCAAGAATAGTCATGGGTGGGTTGGACCTCAGCCACGCGGTAATTTGGACCCTTCAGGACGATAATCGTCTGTTTCTGACGTTGTGGCGGGTTACATACATGCAACGGGAGGATCGCTGCACGCGATAACAGGGATATTGTTTTTGAAGAACAGGGTCACCCGTCATTTCGGGCGCTTCAGGCGCTGTGACCGCTGTCAGCCAAAACAGAGAAGACATCATCACGTAGTGTCTAAGCACTTGAATAGTGAAGTATTATTCTCGAGCTACTGTGCCGATAGCCTTGTTGTACTGGGAAAAGCCGCCACGACCTGAAGTCCACAACCTGGACCGAAGCAGCTTCAGCTGAATAGTTCTCCGCGTGTGACTTGTTAGTCTCCAGTGACTAAACCCAGGACGGCGGATGGCAAAGCTGCATCCCATGTGCAAATAATCGTATCTACCGTAGCGGAGCCGTTCCCGTCACCACTTTCGCATTCTTCGTGTGTTCGCCTTTGACTAGACCAACGCGGCCGTTGAGCCAACCTAACCAGTGCCGTAATCGTCTTTCCATCGTGCAAACTCTTTGAACGCCACGGCACGGTCAAGCCGACTGCTTTCGAATAGACAAAGCCAGGCTGTTCTGCGTAACGTGGGTCGTCTCTGTCGTCACGATATGGTAGGCGCGCCAATCAATGGCGTGCCTGCCGTCTTGGAAGTGAACTACAGGATTTACTAGGGTTTAGTACCGACAGCCTAAGCAACATCCACCAAGAGATCGTAGCTACCGTCGCGTAGATCCGAACGCGTGAGCTCCGCGGCTTACTGGCAGGCCTAGTCAGCCGTTGCCTTCTCCTAGCGGGGCAGCAGTATAATACCCAGCTGGGCGGTCCTGCACAACCAGACACACGCGATTTCCCTCAGCCCATTGTTGTGATTTGTCTCCCTTGCGTCGAGGCTCATTCACTCCCACAATGGCTTCGCAGAATTCCAACGAGTTTGCTCGCGTCGACGAGAAGAAGGGTGAGAAGGGCGAGTTTACGAACCCAGATGGCACTGTACAGGTCCCTGTTTACAATGATTTGGAGACTGCTTCTTCGGAAGACCTCTCTTTCAATGCAATCCTTCGTGGCACGGCAACAAAGCCTATGAACACCTTCGAGAAGAAGGCTGCACTCATCAACGTCGAGCTCGATAAGTTTGGTCTGGGACGATACCAAATCTGCATCTGGTTCCTCTGCGGTTTCGGCTACTTCTTGGACTTGGCCTGGTCGCAGGGCGTTGGTCTTGCAGCAACCGCTATCTATCAGGAGATGGGTGTTCCTCCTGGCCAGACTGGTATCATTTTCACTTGCGCCAATGCTGGTCTTGCGATTGGTGCGCTCGGTTTTGGTCTCTCGGTCGATATCATTGGCAGGAAATGGGCGTTCCAGCTTACTTGCCTCATCACCTCCATATTTGGTCTTATTCTGGTAAGCAAAGAAGCTCAGGGAAGATGTCGTATGTGGCAATTCTAACGAAACCTGCAGGCCGCCCCGAAATACAACTATGCAGCTATCTGCGGAATCTACTTCCTTGCCTCTATCGGTCTCGGAGGCAACATTCCCATCGATGCCACCATCGCTCTCGAATTCCTGCCTCAGAAGCGCCGTTACTTCGTGGCCCTTCTCTCCATGTGGCAACCTATCGGTGTTGTATTTGCGTCTGCCGTTGCTCTAGGCACGTCCGCCAAATACCGCTGTGACCCTGATTTGAAGGGATGCAATGAAGTTGGGCCCGGAGAACAGTGTTGCACTGTCGATTCCAACATGGGATGGCGCTACAATCTCATCATCCTCGGAGCTGTAACCCTGATCATTTTCTTCCTCCGTTACGTCATTTTCCCCTTCCACGAGTCTCCCAAGTTCCTGCTGTCCCGAGGACGGGAGGCTGAAGCTATTGAGGTCCTGCACAAAATTGCGAAATTCAACAAGGCTCCTGCGCCGACGCTGACCATGGCACATTTCGCCGCGATTGACACCCTGGATGGTGTTGTGCCAGAAGAAGCGCCTACCAACCTTACACGCGCTGAGAAGAACAAGAGGGTGTTTACGAACTTCGGAAAAGAGCTCCGTCGTCTCAAGGGGATCTTCACCAACAAGCTGTCCTGCTTCATCTTTGTTCTTCTCGGCATTGCATACATGGGCGATTACTGGTCTTTTAACTTGGCGGGCAGCTTCCTGCCAATCATTCTGCTTCGATACAATGTGAGCGACGGACGTGGAACCGTTGTTCAAACTTACCAGCAGTACCTTATCATCTACTCCCCTGGTATTATCGGATCCGCACTTGCTTTGTTCTCCATCCAATTGCCGCTCCTGGGCCGAAAGTGGTCACTGGTGTTCTCTGCTATCTGTCAGGGTCTGGCTATGGCCATGTATACACAAGTCCGGAGCACTGCTGGATACGTGGGTTTGAACGCGCTCGAGTACATCATGCAGACTGTAAGTTTCCCCATGAGCTATGCGAGTATCAACCACTAATCGCCATGCAGTACTTCAACGCCGTTCTGTACGCTTCTGCACCAGAGTTGTTCGATACCGAGTACCGTGGCAGTGTCAGTGGCATGCTCTCCTGTCTGGGTCGAATTGCTGGTATTGTCGCACCCTATGCTGGACAAACCCTCCTTGCTGATGAGAGTTCGGGCATTCTTTGGCTGGGTGCTGGTGGTATCTGGCTCTCTGCTTTGGTCATGGTCTTCCTGCCCGTTGAGATGAGGAACAGACAGATGTTCTAAGATAATCTCGGCCAAACACAGCTCAAGGTTTCCTTTCACACAGCATGCTTTAGCAGTAGCTTGGCTTGATCATGATACCCATAATATATTAATGAGATACAATTTCTTAGGTCAAATTGATTTTCACCATATCTGTAGTGTACGACGAACTTGATATGACAGACAGACACTTCAAGACCGTGAATGCGCCGTTAAACTGCAGTCGCCATTGACACGTAGGAACAGGAAAGGCTCGTTCCGCAGAGCCTTTCAAGCTCAAGCCTCGATTGAAAAGTGGATCTCCGCGACATGGGAAATCGCGCGCAAAAGATCGAGAAATCAATATCGTTGAGATCTCATCAAGCTCCGCAGCCCCACCGCCACCGCTCCACGCGCCCCCGCCAAAATTCTTGCGCGCATAACCGCTCTACTCCGCGTCCCTTGTCGCCGACCACAAACCGCACGCGATATCACGAGTTTCTGCGATCGTGGCGCTGAATTAAACATGACTCGCTAGTTATGCCCAGTCTCATTGGCCTTTCTCTTTCAGCACAGTGAACATGGGTGGCCGCGGGCGCGTGAAGCGACAGCAGGTCGATACGGAAGATGGATGGACTGTGATCACGCATGGGCTGTCAAATCTCTCTGTTGGGAGTGGCAAGAAGAAGGGGAGAGCAGGTGGAAGAGGGACTGCACACGCGGGCTCAATGCCGGAAGATCTTGTGCACGGGTTGACAGCAGAGAAGATGCTCCAGGACTTCAACAATCGTACGGAGAAATGGAAGACTACGGCGTGTGCACAGAATCTGGAGGGTCTTTTGGAGAACAGGGAGTGGGAAGTCGACAGTGCCGTGTGCATTGGGATTGGCAGTTTTAGCCGCGATTGGGAGCATAGACACAGGGCTATGTGGCAGCTTGTTCTTTTTGTGGCTGTCGTTTCCAAGCGTAGGTTTCCCATATCACAAGTTTTGTGTGCAGCCGCTGATCATGAGTAGTGCGAGAGTCCAACACAGAGGTAAAACTCTACGCCCAGGAACCCGCCTTTACCTCACTTGATCGGGATTTCCTCGCTCTTCTTTCCATTCAAGTGTGCACTGACGACATTCCCACGCATATCGCGCCTCGCACTTTTGTTTTCAGCCCTTTCGTCGATTGGTATCTCCTCCTTCCCCTCTTTCTCAAAGGCAAGAATCCCGTGCTGTACGTCGGCAACGAGATTCTAAATGATTATGGGGCGTATGCGCAGAGTGACGACAAGAAGGCGAAGCTGGAAGAGTGCAACGATCTGGGTGGGAAATGGATCGAGAAGCGTGATGTGGCAAAAATGGGCGATTTTGAGCTGCATCCGCACGCGCTGAATGGAATGGTTGTGTACTGGCTTACAGAGACGGAGGAGACGGAGGAGACCGAGGCTACGGCCGAGAGCGAAAAGGAAGATGGAGGCGAAGGGATGAATAAGAAAGAGGAGAGGGAGAAAGTGGAAAAGGAAGATGGGCCAGAAGTGAGGACTTCTAGCTCACCAGTCGAGTCCAAGAAAACTTGAGCACTTTGTCAGTGGTATCAACGACGCGACTGCAATATGATACCTATGCGGCCTTCCGATGCGCAATATCAGTGCCAGCATACTATGCAAACTATCACTGATGCACGAGTCCGTGTAACACTTTCTGGATTATTCTCGTTCAGGATCATGGGAGAATCAACGACTGGGCGCCCTCGTTGATGGGCACCTTCACCATAGGCCATCATGATGGCTACAGATGTGTTCAGCTAGTACAACTGTCTGCCTATATCGAGCTGTAGTCTTCAAAAATGCCGATAAGCTGCATTGATTCGGAAACGACACAGTACGACAGTTTTGAATATTTTGAAAAGAGCCTGGAGACCTTCAGCCAGTCTCCTGCAAATTTTCTGGTCCAATTTTCGGGCTGCGCGGTGATTTGTTTACCATTGACGCGTTGCGCGTTTGTCAATACTGCCTTGTTTGGAAGGCCGTTGTCACTATGTAAACAGTGGAAGCTCTCACCCTCCAGCTAACACCTTTGCCACAACACACGCCGCACTGATTCTCAACTCTGTCGAATTTGAGTGCGTCACGTCTTGCCAATAAACGAGATGGCTTCCTCTCGCTCTATAGAGGATAGCTTACTTGTCGCATCGTCTAGACCTTCGTCCTCAGCCAACCGACAGGTCAAGGTCGAGCGTGCATCCTCGCCTTTGCCCACCTTTGCAGACGCGTCTTACAACGCTGGATATCGAGCTGTAGACAAAGATCTGAGCAGTAGCGTTCCAGAGAGCCGCATGTCATCTTCTATGTGCTGTTGGGTCTTCCACTTATACGAGTACAGGTGAGCTGCAGCTATGCAAGCTGGAGTATATCGCGCTCGAGCGTCGATACCAGCAACTCGAGCGCCAGCATATCGAGCTACAAGATCTAGCCTCTGCGTACAGCGAGGTGATACGTGGCTTCACACCCATCGGTGGTCCAATGGTGTCTGCTGAACAGCTGCGAGCTGAAGCTGGTTCTGAAGGCTTCAGAGCGAAAGCGCTCAAAGCTGACATACTCCAGCCGCTCATCAGGGAGGCTGGAGGGCTTCAAGCCCTCGTATCTCAGATACAAGGAATGAGGGCGCTTGTTGACAAAGTAGGCGGACTTCGTGAGCTGGAGCAGTTTGTCTCAGATCTGCGCTCGATCCGAGACACACTGGATGAGTTCAAAGGCTCTCAGGGTCTCATCGGATTGGCTTCGGAAGTTCGAGATTTGCTTCAAGGCAAACAGAGACTTATTGAACTTCAGTCTGAAGTGGATGGGCCTCACGGTCTAAGAGCACGCGCTGATGGGTATGAGAAGATCACGCCGGCTTTCACTGATGTGCAGACCATCACCTTATCTCAACAGCTAGCATCCAGCTCCATTGCTATGAATCCAGACCGAGCGCGCCTGATGTCTGCTGGAGGCCTTGATGACGACCCAGACCACGATCTCTACGGAGCGCCGCCTCCAGTCGTGCAACCGCGCAATCGGACGGGATCAAATAAGATACCTTTGGGCCAACATCAACCACAAACTGCTGTCCAACCCGCAAACCATGGTCTAGCTGCCGTCTCCCCACTAAAGAAGCGCAAGAAGCCTAGCAAGACTACTTTCGACGAGTCATCTAAGCACCCTCGAGTCGATCTTGGCCGAGCGTCAGCTCTGGTGCAGGCTTCGCTGTCATCCGCCGCCAGCCTTTCCGTTAAACAAGTACCAGGCCAGCCGAGAGCTATGGCTCATCGTTCCGGTGCAGGAATGCCCAGCGTACGCTCCGGGTATACCAACCGCGAAGCTCAGAGCACCAGGTACGAGGGACCGATGCTGCGATCTCAAGTGCAGAAGGCGAATGGTTCTTTCAAGATGCCTGAATTGAAGCGTTCGGATGTTCAATTTGACAAGACCACTGGAACAGTCGCACCGTACCTGCCCAGCTACTCTTTGTGGGCATCAACCCATGACGAAGGGTCCGATGCAGAGACGCGTTTGGGTCCAGTAAGCTCTCCTGCGGACAAGATACTTTACCATCCATCAGTGAAAGTGGAGCGTCTCAGAATGAATACGGGGTCGTCATCGGTCATTAAAGAAGGACCAGGCCCTGATGGACATCAGCTCAGCTCGCTGTTGTCGTTCTTCGGCTATTCCGTTGCGGTTTGGATCGGTGGCCCTGACGCTTCGACTCTCTGGGACGCTTCTCGCTCCTCCGACCTGAAGAGGAGGTTCCAAATCCCTGAAGATCTGCTTATGTTCCTACTGAGTGAACTTGCAAAGCATATCCACTCTGGCAATGTTGGCATCTATAGACAGATGAAGCCGAGTGGTAGCACTTGCATTACAAGGTAAGCATCTATTTCATTACAGTGGCGACATAAATAACGCCTTCAGGTACGTGGTTGATGGCTGCAGGCCCTCTGCGCTGTCACAAGAGAGGCGGGTTTGTAAGACTTGCAACTCCGGTCTGACCGGAAATGCACGCCCATGCGCTCTTCTTCAAGATGTCAGTGGTGTACTTACGATTGTCTTCCTCCCACTGGGTGAGGACTTTCGACGCGACAAGGAATGGACGGATAAAGGCTACTGGATGAAGGAGTAGACCTAAGAACAAGGTGCTTGCGTCAAATGTAAACGATCGTGGTGATAGCAGTTTGAACCAGATGCACAGAGTCTCATCAGACCGCACATGTTTCATCGATGTTCGGACGGGGGAAGATTTGTTTTGCATGGCTTGAGTGTGTAGCTCTTACAAGCAAATGCTCACATTCTCTACGTCTTGCCAGCTGCAACAAACCGTGTGGCTAGTTTGGAGCATACGATACAATTCGGGGGAAAACGTTGAATCGCTCAGAAAAATTGTATCCATCGTAGAGAAGTTTTCGAATTCAGAGATATTTCAAAGCGCTTTATCGAAGTCGTGTAATGGACGTGGCCTTCTTGCAGGTTGTTTTGCCTGAGCTCACAAGTGCTTTCGGCGCCTGCAGTGTCTCTCGAATATGTGTCTCGAACAGATCGACACAATTACTACCACCTTTCTGCTGTTTGGATGCGCCGCAATTGTTATTGTGCACTGACCGCCAGGATGTTCCTGGCAACGCTTCAAGATCGCAAGAGGAAATTGGCCATCTTGTGAGTACATAGCTAGTGCTGTGTCAAGTGGTGGCGACACTGGACATGAAACCTCTCTAACCGTAGTTGTGTCAAGCAGCGTTTTCTCAGTAATCATTCCGTGTGTAAAGTGTAGCATCAATGAAGACCCTTTCGTCGGTAGTCGTTTTCATGCTTTGTTGACCTATGTGTGGTATCGACCTATGCTGTCCATCTCTTCCCTGTCTGTCCTTCCTTGCTGAACACATAGCACCCCAGAGACATCTGGCATGCAGCTTGGAGAGCAAGATAGTCAAGAGAAGCCGGATGGGACGCTCAAAGGCAGCGATGATGATTCTGAGGTGTTATCGTTGCCTCGTTTTACTCAGCTTCCAGTTGTATGTACATGAGTCAGACGAAATGGAAGCGAACCCTGCTTGCCAGATTGCATATCGTGAGAGCGCTCGGTTTCACGAGATCATACCAGCCTCGTCCAGTTGCTGCATATCCGACATTCCCATACCCATGTCATGCATATGCCCACCCTCAGGTCGCTTCAGCGCAGTACCCTCCTTAAGGTACAGGATCAAGCGGTAGGCTGCATTACCATTCAAGTAATATCTGTGCAGCTTCTTCGACCTTAGAAATCCCAAGCGCTCGTAAAGCTTCAAACTTGCGGTATTTGTGATCTCAGTCTCGAGAACAACCTCTTCCGCGTCGCGGGCAGTCATGGCGTCAATGGCCATACTGACCAGTTTCGAGGCGATGCCCTTCCCTCGGTACGACTCTTGGACAGCAAGCATGGCGATATAGCCGCGGTAGGTACCGGAGCGATGAGGCTCCAGCTTGGATATCACTACACCAATGAGATTGGAGTCCTTATCGAGTGTCTGACAGAGTGTGAGCACGAGCTTTTAAGATTGTCAAAATCAACGCACCATGAAGCACAGATCACCCCATTGGTACAGGAAATAGCGGTACACATAGATGCTGTAGGGCTCGGAAAGGTCCTTCCCTATCAGCTGGCGTATAGATGGGAGAAACTGCTCCTCTTGCGCGCCCTCATACTGGACGTACGAAAGCTCGCTGGCGTCCGGAGCAGGGACATTGTTGCTCTCGGCCATGGCGCGTGGGACGCACGAGCAAGCAGAGGAACGTCAGTGTGGTTCCGAGTCGGAACAACTGAGTTGCGGATGATCTCCGAGTGCGGGCGGTAGCGGGACGGTCTCAGTGGGGTCCCATTCGCTAGAAGAGGTTGAGCTTGGGTTGGGCTAAGGATATTCCATCACATGCGCGTCGGTCGCGCTCGGAAGTTTTGGTTCTTTGCATGTGCTAGAGCTATTTGTTTCTTGCACAACGCAACTTTTTCTCAGCGACTGAGACGAGGAGTGCAGCCTCAACCCCCGCGACCATCTGCCTGCGATGTCCTTCCTCAGACGCCGCTTCGGCGGTGGTGATACGTCATCTGAGCCCTCACGCGAACCCTCACCTGCACCGACCGGGTCCGGACGACCATCGAATTTGCGCGTCATCACTGCCGAAGAGCTGCATACACTGAAGCAGGGAGGAAAAAAGAAGCATGCCAAGAGGAAGAACGCGTGGGTATTTGGTTTGGGGGGTATTTTTGGGCTGGTCATTGCCGCTTTCTTCGCAGGCAGCAACGACCTGATCGACTTGAAAAGCATAGAGGGCATGAACCTGGAGAGCTTGTTGGAGGCGTTGCCTGATAATTTTGTGAAGAGTGCACAGCAGATGCAGGTACGGAAGTCTTGTGCGCATGTTGGACGAGCACTGATTGACCAAGTTCTGCGTATAGAAACAAGAACGCGATGCAGTCAACTACGATTCTTTCGCTATCGGTATGCATGCTCGTCAGCAGGGCATTCGAGCTCAGCACCCGATTATCATGATTCCCGGTGTCATCTCGACAGGCCTTGAGTCGTGGAGCACAGAAGAGGGTGCAAGGCAGTACTTCCGCAAAAGGCTGTGGGGTTCCTGGACCATGATGCGTGCGCTGGTGATGGATAAAGCCGGGTGGAAGAAGCATATCATGCTCGACAAAGACACTGGTCTTGACCCCCCTGGTGTCAAGTTGCGAGCGGCGCAAGGCTTCGATGCCGCTGATTTCTTCATCACAGGCTACTGGATTTGGAACAAGATCCTCGAAAACCTTGCAACCATCGGCTACGACCCCAGTAATGCTTTTACTGCTGCTTACGACTGGCGCATGACATACCTAAACTACGAGATCCGAGACCAGTACTTCACCCGTCTCAAGTCACATATTGAAGTGGCCAATCTTGTCTCCGATAAGAAGGCAGTTCTGCTTTCCCACAGTATGGGCTCGCAGGTATTGTACTACTTCTTCCACTGGGTCGAGGCCGAAGGCTATGGTAATGGCGGTAAGGATTGGGTCGAGAAGAATATTGACAGCTGGATCAACATTTCAGGGTGCATGCTAGGTGCCTTGAAAGACATGCCTGCAGTCCTTAGCGGCGAGATGAAAGATACAGCTCAGCTGAACGCTTTCGCTGTGTACGGTCTCGAGCGTTTCCTGTCGCGCTACGAGCGCGCAGAGATCTTCCGTGCCATGCCTGGCCTCTCTTCCATGCTGCCGCTGGGCGGCAACGCCGTTTGGGGTGATCACACTGGCGCGCCGGACGATGCTCCAGGTCAAAACGTGTCGTACGGGAATTTCATGCGCTTCCGCGATCTTAACAGTACGAACTCTCTGACTTCACAGAACCTCACTGTTGAAGAATCATTACCTTTCCTTTTTAAGAACACTGAGCCGTGGTTCAAAGCCATGATCCAGAAGTCCTATTCCCACGGTGTAGCCCACACTGCTAAGGTCGTCGAGGATAACCAGCTCATACCTGCTAAATGGATCAACCCGCTCGAGACCCGTCTACCTCTGGCCCCGAGTCTGAAGATTTATTGCTTCTACGGTATTGGGAAGGAGACAGAACGTGCGTACTACTACCGCTCAGATGACGACCCGTTATCTGGACTCAACGTGACACTGGACACCGCGTACTCGGCACCTTCGAACGGTGAACCAACAAGCGGTGGTGGACACGGGGGTGTGGATCACGGCGTCGTGATGGGTGAAGGCGATGGCACAGTCAACCTGCTTAGCTCAGGGTACATGTGTGCCAAGGGATGGAGGATGAAGCGATACAACCCTGCAGGAGTGCAGATTAAGACCTTTGAAATGAAGCATGAGCCCGACAGGTTCAGTCCCAGAGGTGGACCCAACACTGGTGAGTCTATTGGACCAAAGTTTGCGAGATCGTATGCTAACGAGACCCAGCGGACCATGTGGATATCCTTGGGCGCTCATCCTTGAACGACCTTATTTTACAGGTTGCTGGCGGGAGAGGGGAGCTGATCAACGAAACGATTCATTCCAACATCCTGGAATATGCGGAGAAGGTCAAGATCTACGAGGAAGAAGAGGAGCAGGGTTGGTTCGGGGAGTGACACCGTTCTTGCATCTCACTCCAGGGGTGTTTCTCTCACTCACGGCCTTCCGTTCTAGATGAGGTTACGGCGTTAAGGCAAGATGGTGGTTAGAGGTGGACTCGTGCTTCCCAAGATATCCCACATTTGTCTCCTTATCTCAAGCATAGATTCTTTTTGATATTCACGGCTGCTGCGCTTGCAGTTCACACATCTTCATGATTGACTTACTGTATGGGTGAGTCTGCGCGCACAATGTCGTACCACCGTAACAAAGCCTTGTGCCGTTCGCATCTACCGCACGCGGCTCCACGACATGTGGCAACGCAAAACTCTCCACAGCACATATGCCAGCCATGGCAAGTCGCGTGCTCGTTAACTTGGCAATCGGATGTTACTACCGACACGTGATCTCGGAATGCCGTTTCTGGCATCGATCTTCAAGTGCCCAGCGGACAAGGCCGCACCAGCAGCCGTCCAAGAGCCGCAAAGCCAAGAGAACACCACCACCGTCATCGACCGTTCCTTCAACAGTCTTGATAAGCGCCCAGCCATGTACCCTGAAATGATGCAATTGGTCAACATTCAATTGAATCTTCAGGCCCCCATCTCACCCGTCCTCTTGGCCTTACATTGCACGCTAACGTCCGCCCTCGCATTCCGCTGCCAAGTGTATACCTCGTCGTGCCCAGCGAAGCCAACAGTCTACAAGGATCCACTATGACATGTGCTGAGAGTGCTTTCACAGGCCAATTTTGAATGACCGTGACTTGGCATGGGCGCTCCGATCCTGATCTCACGTATGGTTACATGTGCCAATCCAAACAGTAGTGTGGAGAAGGTGAGCATGGAGAGCCCAGACTAGACCCCACGGAGATGCTAGCCCACAGTTTGGTTGTGCATGCGGGCAGGCATGGAGAAACTGGGGAGGCAAAGGACCCACGTATATAAGCAGTCGTGCCATGGCCGATCGCAGGACTGCTCTTCAGTCCAGCGAATACCTCCCGGATCTGCAATCTAGGGGAATAAAGTGCTTGCTGTACCGCTGTCTGTGTCCAGTAATCTGCGTCACACGCTTTCGTGTGCCCACTGTATTACAATTTTACGCACCCCTCTCTGCCTACCATGGCGAAACGAAACCCCGACATCGAGGCCACTGAGCCCGACATGTCGGTGTCTGGTAACAGTAGCAAATCAGACCTCAATTCAGCTTACCACACCGAGAACGCGAACACGACCGAATTAGGCCATCAAGAACAGGGCGGCCGTAAGGCCTCTATAGCCGCCAAACTGCGCAATCCTCTCGCCGGTCTCAGCGAGCAGCAAGTCATCGCCGACGTCGATGCCTGGTGTATCGAGAGAGGCCTCACAGAGCATCAAGATGCGTTCCGCAAGGGTGCGCTGATTGCGCGAATGGGCCAGCGAGACGACGGATACGAATATGTTAGCCAGCTGAGCGAAGAAGAAAAGGATATCTTCAGGAACGAGCAGGCGAACCGCTGGTCGCAACCCTTCATGCTGTACTTCCTCGTCATTCTTTGTGCTGGTTCGGCCATTGTGCAGGGTATGGATCAGACCGCTGTCAACGGTGCGCAACTGTTCTACTTTGCCGAGTTCGGTATCACCGATGTCTGGATTCAGGGATTATTGAATGGTGCACCATATCTTTGCTCTGCGCTCATCGGTTGCTGGAGTAATGCGCCGCTGAATTACTACTTCGGTCGTCGTGGTACAATTTTCATTTCTTGTATCATCTCGTTCATCACTGGCATCTGGATGGCCGCCGCGAACAAGTAAGTAAGAATTGTCTTCAACCTGGAATATGACTGACAACCTCCAGCTGGGTGAACCTCTTGATTGCTAGATTCGCACTTGGTTTTGCTGTTGGTGCGAAGTCCTCCACCACACCGGTGTACGCCGCCGAGTCCGCACCAAAGAGTAGGTCAAGATCTGCGCAACATATTGTAGCCATAGAACTGATTAATTCGTAGACATTCGTGGCGCACTCACAATGATGTGGCAAATGTGGACTGCATTTGGCATCATGTTGGGGTTTGTCGTTTCAGTGGCATTTCAAAATACCACAATCCTCGGAGAAGGATCCCAGTGGCGATGGATGCTCGCCAGTACTTCAATCCCTCCTCTAATTGTCTGCCTCCAGGTGTACTTCTGTCCTGAATCGCCTCGCGTAAGTATAAACGCTGTAGATAGTAAGATCATATATAGCTAACACTTCGCAGTGGTACATGGAAAAGGGCAAATTCGATAAAGCTTTCAATGCTTTATGCCGTCTACGCAATCATAAGATCCAGGCTACACGCGATATGTACTATGCATACAAGTTGCTTGAGGTTGAACAAGCTGAGCGGGCGGGTCGCTCCCTGTGGAAAGAATTCTTCACTGTGCGCCGAAACAGACGCGCCGCCCAATCGAGCTTCTTTGTGATGTTCATGCAACAATTTTGCGGTGTTAATGTAAGTATATCAAGCGGTGGTTGTGGTAGGAGAATGGGTGCGGTGGTGGCGGTGAAGGGAGAAACGCTTGCTGAGCGATCAACCAGCTGCAAGCTAACAATCCAGCGGCGAAGAGGGAGACGCTTGCTCAGAGATCAACAAGTTGCAAGCTGACAATCCACATAGGTTATCGCATATTACTCGTCGTCGATTTTCGAACAAGCCGGCTTCTCGCGCTCTGAAGCGCTTCTTACAAGTATGGGTACAGGAATTACGAATTTCCTCTTCGCCATCCCGGCTATTTACACCATCGACACCTTCGGCCGCCGGAACCTACTTCTTACCACATTTCCCTTGATGGGTCTCTGTCTCCTGTGGTGCGGAATGTCTTTCTTCCTACCCCAAGAACTGGTCGACGGCGAATTGCGCCCTACCCAAGCTCGTCTTGGTTCTATTGCCGCCGCAATTTACACCTTTATGGCCGTATACTCTCCTGGTGAGGGTCCTGTGCCCTTCACGTATTCCGCAGAAGCCTTTCCCCTGCATCTCCGCGACATTGGAATGTCCTTCGCTACCGCCACATGCTGGGGATTTAATTTCTTGTTAAGTTTGACCTGGCCTGCACTCGTCGAGGCCTTTACTCCTCAAGGCGCGTTCGGCTGGTACGCGGCGTGGAATTTCTTTGGCTGGATATACTGCTATTTCCTCCTCCCCGAAACTAAGAACCTCACACTTGAGGAGCTTGACACTGTTTTCGCGGTTGGTAACAAGGAGTTTGCGGGATATTACACGAAGAAGCTACCGTGGTATCTTAAGAAGAACATGCTTAGGGGCGATGTAGAGCCATTTCCCCCGCTGTTCGATCTCCACGATGATCCGATCCCCGAGGGCGCTATTAGGGGCGGTACGGATCTGCAATTTGGTGAGAAGAGGGCAATTCCGCCTGATGTTGGCGCTGTTGGCGGTGTTATGAGTTAGATCGGTGCTGAGAGAAGACCGAGTGTGATTGTATGCTTTCGTATGTAGAGATGTTGGAGGAGAGAAACAAGAGCTGATACCCTCTTCGATGCAGCATAGTTTAATAAACATATTGCATATCACAGCGATCGTATTGAATACGGCGTCTTTGACGCCATCCACTTAGAATCCAAAGATTTGTCGTTTGCATGAACAAACTGCACTGCATAACAGTGCGTACACGCATCCAAGATTGTTCTATCAGAACAAATGACACCGATCTACATGCTTCGTATTCTGATCCGAGAATAATGTCACGGTTCTCCCAGCTCATGCCCAACCTACCGGTCCAGGCGCTCGCTTAGTCATCACGCCTTACGCGCAACATCAAGACCACACTGCACGCCTCTACTTGCTCGTTGTACTTACTTTCGGTTATACGAATCAACTCTATTACTCTTCAGCTGTGACTTCGTGAGCAACACACCTACCTGACTTTGCCGACTACAACAACGCATGGCGTTTTAGCTGATCAGCGCGATTCAGGACCATCACATCCTTGTAGCAACTTCCCAACTACAATTATACAGATATACAAAACAACAGTATGTACTATACAAAGCATAGTAAAAACTATTGTCTAGCTTCTGTGTTTAATGTTAAAAGCCAAACTTACTTGATGCGTTTTTGTAGTCGGCAAGGTCACGTAAGTGTGTTGCTTGCGATCGGCCAAAAGAAACGAGCTTCTTCGTAAACAGGTTGAAACAAGAGGGGGATCTTTCAATCGTTCTGCAGCACAGCATTGGAAGAATGGCATTGAAAAGAGCAGAATCATGCTCCTCGATTCATTCAACGAGTCTAAGGTACTAAGACTTACGTGAAAGGTAAGGCATACTCGTGAATACCGCAATGATGAACGCCAGACAATGCCACGCTCAAAAGATACAAACGCCAAACGCAGAGCCAGAACTCCGTCGCTACCAAAATTCTACAAAATCAATGGCTGATGTACTGGAACACCGCGCTAACCTCATTACAACCTTGAGCTGTCTCCTGCCTGAGTAGAAGATCTTGGATCTTCCCGAGCGGCCCTGACTCCCCATCATTGACAAAATGATTCCATGTGCTTGTGTCACCGTATAGCATAGCAGGCGCTTTGATGACCTGCCGACCGTCTTCCTTACGACAACGCTTGCACTTGAATGTGTCGTGAGTGTCACTGGTAGTGCTGTCTCTGTACTGGAACAGCTCGCGCAATGAGTCAAGACTGAAATGGCGCTCAACGTCTTCTGCCGAGTCGACAACGCATGACGAGAGCGACTGCTTGTGCGATTGGCGCTGGAAAATCTTCTCTTCGATGGTGCCGGTGGTCATGAATCGATAGACAAAACAGTCCTTCTTCTGCCCATCACGCCAAACACGCGCGAGCGCCTGCTGATCGGCAGCAGGGTTCCAGTCGGGATCAAATAGCACAAGGCGGTTTGCGCCTATGAGGTTGAGACCACACCCTCCAGCCTTGGACGATAGAAGGAAGACGAACTCTGCGCCCTCAGGGTCGTTGAACTTGTCGACTAGCTTCTGACGCTTGCTGACGTTCATTGTGCCATCAAGTCGCAGACAGCCGTAACCACGTGATCGACAGAGCGCACCGAAGACATCGAGCGTCTGCGTGTAATTGGAGATAAGGACAATCTTGTCATTTGTCTCGGCACGAATGCGCGCAAGCATACGGTCAAGAACCAGCATTTTGCCAGAGTACCACACCTTGACATCGCGATCTCGTCCTCGAGCATCTTTGGGTACAAAGTCTTCAGGAAGCTTGTCCTCGCAGCCTGGTATGTCTGATGGAAGGTCGAGAAGGTCAGGATGGTTGCAAAGCTTTTTCAACATGCCAATGGCCTTCAGAGGTTGTGAGGCCTTGCCCCTCAGCAACATCTTGATTTCGGGTGATTGCAAGAAGTGGTTGTAGAGATCCTTCTGTGTAGGCGCAAGATTACAGAACACAACGTGTTCGTATTTGACGGGTAAGTATTTCGATAAGATGTCGTTCGTCCGACGGATGATGAACTTGTTGACTAAGGTCAAAAGCTCCTTCAAACGCTCATCTCCCTTTTTTCGGTCTTCTTCTGTACCATCGGCATCGCGACCTCTTAAGATAGGTATCTCAAACTGTTTACGGAAATCGTTCCGTGTGCCCAGGTAGTTGGGATTTGCAAAGTTGAGAAGAGCGAAATACTCGGACAAATCGTTCTGGATTGGTGTGCCAGACAGGATGACTCGTCGTTGGACATTCAGCCCATTCAGCGCTGTGAACGTCTGACTCTCTCCGTTCTTCAAGCGATGTCCCTCATCGCAAAGGAGCAAGCCGATAGGTGTTTGACCAAATTCCTCAACATACAGGCGGAGCGTTTCGTAAGACACGATGAGGACAGGTCGAACAACAGCTCGCCCAGACGCAATCGACCACTGCCGTATCTGTGAAATGAGCTCATCCTTCGTGGCCTTGCCGTCAATAGCAAAAGGATTGATAGCATCCGGGCCTAACCACTTCACCAGCTCATTGGCCCAGTTCCTGACGAGACTGGAGGGACAAGCGATCACACACTTCTGAATAGTCGGCTTGCCGGCATCGGGTGACTGCTTGAGTAGAGTCCACATGAGAGCGATGCATTGCAGCGTCTTGCCGAGACCCATCTCGTCTGCCATGATGCATCCGTTCGCGTTCGGATCAATCAAGCCAGTCGTCGCCCGATAAAGAAACTTGACACCCTCGACTTGATGCGGACGTAGAACTTTGGTCAATCTTGGGTCGATAACGACTGGTACTCGGGGCCGTTCCTGGTCTACCTTCTTCTTCAGACCGAGAATCTCCGCAAGGCTCTTGTGTACGACTGGCGTATCCATGTCTTTTCTCTCTTCCTGGCTCATCTTTGGTACGATGTCTTCTTTGGGTGCAGGCTTGTCGTCGACAGTGGGGTCATACAGAACGATAGCGAACTCTCCACTTGGGTCGTGTAGCGGCCTCGCAACAAAAACGGCACCTTGCCGCATGCCCAAGAGTGGCGCCGGTCGATTAGCATTGTATGCTGATGTATCCTTCTGCAACAGAGGAATTGTGAATCTCGCTCTGAAAGCCGTCTCTTTGTCCTTGGGCTTGAAAACCGGGAATCGATTGATGTCGCGCGTGGCGAGCGCTAATCGGTCATCGTTGGAATATGGTTTATCGGCTTCGCTCTCGCCATCGGCTCCAGTGTAATCGACCTTCCGCCTTTTTCGGGACGGCTTTTCAGATACCCTTGTCGATGTAGCAGATCCAGGGCATTTGAAGGGCTTATGCAGACGTTCGGTTGATTGTGGTGTAGTACCATATAAACGCACTACAGGCTTCGCCGGCGTGCATTCGCCACTCGCAAGACTCTTAGGACGATGCCTAATAGTTGTTAGCTCTCCATTGTGTATACGAGGGTATAGAAGCCTACATTGTGTGGGTAGAATGCAACGACAGTAAGGATTCAGCGCCGTGTAAGAATGTTGACTGGCGCGAGCCAGTGGCGGAAGGCGGCAGTCGCGTCGCGATTACTTGGCAAGCGCGCCATCACGTGGTGAATTCGAGGTGATGCTCAAACATGTCAGACTTGGTGGCACATATGATCTAAAAAAAAACATGTGTCAGAAAAGGAACGTTCATCGGTGTATCTAAGATATCGATCTAGCTCATGATCACGCCGATGTCGTGTCGAGTCATGTGACCTGATACTTTTCTCCACTCTGCGTTGCGGACCTCCGAAGCTCACGATAGACTGGGTCGCAAACCACCACACATCTTACACAATGGCGAAGAAAGCGATACAAACAGACCAGATCGTCAAGCTGATAGTTGGCGCGGGCCAAGCGTCTCCCTCGCCGCCAGTCGGTCCTGCGCTGGGTAGTAAGGGAGTGAAGAGTATGGATTTCTGCAAAGTAATTGACACCACTCAATTCTATACTTTATCACGCTGCTCACACATCGATAGGAATTCAACGCCCGCACAGCACACTACAACCCCGGCACACCAATACCAGCACGCATCACCGTCCGTCCCGACCGCTCCTTCCACTTCCAGCTGCGCACGCCTCCTACAGCGACACTGCTCCTCTCTGCAGCCGGCGTCGCACCGACCAAGAGCAAGATCCGTGGCGCAGGAAATGTACCGGGGCCGATGAACAACCACGAAGGGCAGAAGGGCAAGACGAGCACAAACAGCCCAACCGTGGGCAATGCGGTACTGGGTACAATTGGGACAATTAGCTTGAAGCATGTTTATGAGATTGCGAAGATTAAGCACAGCGAGACCAGACTGTCGGGGTTGAGCCTTGAGGGTATTGCGAGGAGCATTGTGGGTCAGGCCGGGAGTCTGGGCGTTGTCGTTGTGCCGTAGGTGTAAACGGCATGCATGTGCGAAGGTGTACGATCAAAGATGTATTTTGGTATAAAGACTTTTTGTAGCTCGAGACGAGGCTCTGTGCAGCTTCTGTATATCACTATGCGCTGAGCTCAGCATGAGATAGATGTACCTGTATCTATGATTGAAGGAACTTAACATTGCCTCCAAACGGTATCATGGAAAACGGTAGTGATGCATGTTCATCCTACTACATGAGCACAGCTATCTCGATAAGTCAGGTGGCCCTCAATGTTCATGTAACTGGAGTCCGCCATAGAAGGGGCGAGTCATTCACTGATGGCCATCGATGTCGCTTTTGAAACCACTTTTGCAAATAATTGAACGGAACTTCATTGCAGCGCTTTATGAGAACCCATAGACCCCACCTTGCTCTTGGAATTTCAGTTGATGATCTCGCAGATCGGCCCATAGTCTGAGCTCTGTCTCTTCGTCTACACTTGCAGACGGATCGCTCGCACTAGGACTAGCCCGCTCCAACTTACTTAAAATTTCCAGGAACTTGTAGAGATAGTCTTGATGCTGCAGGGCAACACTGCCTTTTCTTTCTTTGGGTACTTCTAACAGTGTACTGGCGATGGCCCGGATCTTTTGAATCTATGTTGAACAAGTCAGCTGGCGATCGAATCGGGACTTTTTGTACGTGAAACCTTGTCTGTGGTGCAAAGGAGGCTGAGTTCACCAGCTTGCGACAAGAAACCAGAATGCCGCAGGTGACGCAGGCTACTTACAAAAGAATCGCCGTTGGGCTCCATGTTCACCATGTCAATGCTGCCAAGTACGACGAGTAGGTCTTTAACGACCATTTCCCGCTCTTCTGACATGACCTTCTCAAGTGCTTCAGCACTTGCCCCAGAACTGGATACAAACCTATCCAACCCGGTCGCAAGAACGCTTGGAGAACTCTGCGCCTTGTTTTGCGTCTTGGTTTTAACCTTCTCATGCAGCATAAAATACTTCTCCACGAGATAAGAACGCGTAGCTAGATGACTAGCATACACGTTGGCTTTCTGGATCTCGTAACGACGCACGTCCGCCGTGCCAGCAGATGCAAAGTTGTTGAGAGCAGGATCGCGCATGCCATCGAAGTCAGGTAAGGGTGGGAAGTATGGCTGCTTGGGCTGTGCGAGGTTGTCACGCTCTGCTTTGGATTGAACCTTGAGGACATCCGGGAGGCTTTCTAGAATCTGTCTACAACGTTGCAAGCTCTGCTCGAAAATGCCTTGCTGTCGATCCCAGTCGAAGATTTCGTCCACGCCAAATGCCATCTCGGCTGTGGACAAAGAGGAGTACGACAAAAAGATGCGTACGTTGACATTGAAACCTGTAATGAGCGGGACGACACCTTGTTGTTGAGGGTGAATATCATCAGGAAATATGTGAACGTCGTCGACTTCAACGGGTAGAGGCGGCAGCGGCTCGGTGGGTGTCGCAGGCGCTATGGTCAGCTCACCGAAAGATGCACCAAGTTGTTGTATCGTTCTACACGTGAAAGTCAGCAACTCGAATACTCTCTTCAGTTTGGGAGACTCACCGCACACCAACGAAGGCAGTCCAGAATACCCTACGCCCTATCTGCTCAGTGATGTGATCAAGTTTGAAGTCGCGTGTACCGTCGAAATCCGGGCCATTCGAGCCCCACGCGCTCGGCACTGCTCCTAGATGAGTGTAGCCCTGCTCTTGCGCCTTGTGCAGGCCTAGCGAGCGGATGATAGTCAAACATTCAGCAAAGTATAACCGCAGTTGGCGCCATTGAAACACATATGCACCACTCAAGCCCAGGAAGTAGCTCGTGCATGCATCGTAAACATTCAGGCCAGGGCGGTCGAGATAGCCAGGCCCTCGCGCCTGAGCACATACTTCACGGCATTTATCCACCAGCGACAAATGAGAGGGGTACTCGTGTCGAGTCTGTGTCTTCAAATGTAGGCGTGGCTTTCGCGGGAACGAAGAAACCAGACAGGCGATCATAGAGGCCAGCAGAGCAAGGAAGGACGGGTTCGAGTAATCCTCACGCCGCGCCCACGCTTCTCGAAACGACGGCTCGTGCGGGAAGGGACATAACGGGTGGATGTACATGAAGAAATCATCGATCAGAGCGTTCATGGTGCTGAGGGGACATATGGTCTCTGCAGAGAGCTGCGTGGGGCTCGACGACTGCAGCTGAGCTAGCGCATGGGCAGCGTTTGTGGGTGACTGCGGCGAGGCATGCGCTGAAGCGGGGTCTTCTTCCTCCAAGCGGCGCTTTTTGATGGCTTCAGCATGGCGGTTGGGAGGTCCACGTCGTCTGCTGGGGCGCTCGAAGGTACATGGTATTTCCAACGCCGCGCAAGCCCTGCACGGCGGGCCAGATTCGTCGCATTTGACCTTGCGGATGCTGCATGAATCGCAGGCCTTGCGTAGGCGGTTGGGTTTGCTATTCTGCTGCTGCTGCTGCATTGCAGGTATGGGTACCTGCCCAGGCGGCGGCGGCGCGCGCTGATCGGTCAGGGCATGATTCGCGTGGAGGGCTTGCGCCTGTAACACCTCGTTGATATTCTCCAGCTTGGGGTAGCCCGACTCTTGTGGTGGAGGGTAGGGCACTCCCCGCGGCTGCTGGCCGTCGAGCAGCGGCGCATTGGAGTGCTGCGGATAGAGCGGCGCGTAGGGATGCGGCGCGTCTTGTTCGGGCGGTGCTGGGTATGAGCTCTGCGACATGACGATGGATGCGCGCACTCGCAATCTGAGATCCGATGTTTAGCCTCACGCGCGTCCGCCGGCGAGAGACGTTAGCTCGAGGAATTGAACGGGCTGTACGGCAAGGACAGGCAAGGCCAGGCAACGGCAGGTAGAGAGGTCCCTTAGTCCAAAGCTTGGCCAGCTCCACTCTGCTTCACTTGCTGGCGCGGTCAAGTTAAAGTTCTGCGAACATGACAGAACGCTCGAATGGATGCTTTCGGCAAGTCCCGGCTGGCAGGAACGATCGTCGCAGATCTTATGAATAACCTCCGATGTGCTTTGCGTTAGATCCCTGTCCTATATAGACTCTTCTCTACATATACATTGTTCTACAAGGCTGCATCTGTTACATGCAAATCACCTTTCCACCCCACTGATAGACCTAACTGACAGTATGACTTTCCCGCTTGCTCATCAAGCCGGCTCCTTCCTCAAGGTCTTCTCAGCATCCCACAGCCGTCCTTCCTCCTTCAACTTCTCGTCATCGGCTCTTGCTAGCTCAATTTGTGGTATCATGAACCACGCAGCAACGAATGCAAGCGCATTCAAACCCGCACCAACAATGAAAACAATTCGAAAACCATTCTGGTAGGCTCCAGATAGCGCCTGACGTACTAAGTCTGTGCGCTCGCCCCCGTTCACCTCCCGATATCTTCCTGGAGAATCAAGCAACAGCTGCGTCTCCTGCCTCGAGAGCCCGTATGGGACAAGTGACGTACGGACTGCATTGTTGACGATAGTCCCGGATATTGCCAAACCGAGCGTACCCCCAAGGTTGCGTACGAAATTGCGAAAGGCTGTAACGACTGCCATGTGTTTACGTTCAACACCGGCTTGTACTGCAATGAGGGATGGCTGTAGAGTGTTACCCAGCCCGAGACCCGCCAGCAGGCCGTATCCAATCTGCTTGCCCAGGGATTGACTCTCCAAGGTAGAGATGAGACCCAGACCAACAGCCCAAATGGCCCAGCCTACAAGCAGACATTCCCTGTAGCGCCCGGTCTTGTGTATGACTAAGCCAGACAGCGTACTGAACAAAGCTGTCGCTGTTAGTATATATCAGGCAGGTGTGTTGTTCCGATCTACTGACTTTGTGTGAGTGTTATGGGCAGCAACAAAGCTCCAGACTTGACGGCAGAGTATCCATATACGAGCTGGTAGAAGGATGGAATGTAGTATATCTGTACGAGGAAGTTCCAGCCATTGACGAACATCGTCAGCATAGCTCCGTTGACTAGCTTCGAGGTAAAAATCTCCACTGAATCATTCAGCTAACGGTCTCGAAGAACTTGAGATGATTCTTACTTTTCACCAAGGGGACTTTGGTCCCCTTCCATTGCCACAGCAAGAAACAGGACATCGTGAAGATACCCACCAGTAGTGTGGCAATGACATTGACTGAATTCCAGGCATACTCACCGCCAGCCCAGGTCAAGGCGAGCTAAGACTGTCAGACATATCAATGAGAGGGAGCGAAGATCTCACCACCAGTAACGTAGAACCGGCTAGTGCCAAAACAGCACCTAGGAAGTCAATCGCTGCCAATTTACTGCTGATATTAGTTACCTGACAGACGACGAAATGGAGTACTAACTGCTTCCAACTACCGGTGACCTTCTTCAAAGGCATGAAAAAGAAAACGCAACCGGTAGTAAAGGCGCTGAGAAACAGGTTCAGACGGAAGATCCATCTCCTCCTCAATGTCAGTCACGACTAAGCCGGGTGAAACGGAAGATATTTACCAAGAGTCGTGACTTTGCGAAGCAAGTGCGCCGCCAATAACGGGGCCGATACCGTGTGCGAGAGCGACTACAGAGCCCTGGACTGTCAGTCCACCATTCGACAGAGACGATTCAAAGGCCTCTTACCAATATACCCTGGTATTTGCCACGTTCACGCAGAGGTACGATATCACTAACAATGAGCTGAGCTACTGTCATTAAGCCACTACAATATGTCAGAACATAAGCGCAAAAGTACATCATACCGACTTACCCGCCACCCGCTCCAGTGAAAGCACGAAACACAATCAACTGCAGTGCCGTCTTCGCCAAAGACGCAGCCAAAGACCCCAAAAAGAAGATGCAAATGCCAGCTATCAGCAGCACTTTACGAGACCACACATCGGAAAGTCGGCCGTAGAGCAGTTGAAAAGAGGTTGATGTTAAAAAGTATGCGCCAGCTATCCAGGCACTTTCCGAGCTTGCGCCAAGATCTTTGGCGATGATCGTCAAGCTGGCTGCAAGTGTTGTCTGGTCAATCAGTGCTAAAAGGTCGACGCTTGCACATGCTAGAAATATCTGCGAGATCATCAGTGGCTTGTTACGTATGATAGTGTTTCTGCGTACGGTGATGATGGTCTTGACTGGAACGTAGTGAGTCTGCTCATTGAATTCTAGAGGTGCCTCCTTTAGCTCGCTACTAGCCCCTGTCGACGCTTGTGTTTGTCGGTCACCAGTCAAGCTGGGAGGTTTGACTTGCATGTCGACCATCGTTGAAATGGTTGACGGGTGGTAGCAGTATGAACGATTGGTGCAAGTTCAAAGCAGGTGTTAACGGTATGTAAGGATTCACGAAGCTGTGACGCTAACATGAAGCCAGTAGTACGTAAGTTGATGTGCTTGCAATTCTATCGCTGTACTCACCGCTTGCTGATCTGCTAATCTCGAAGGGGTCTGAGCTCCATTTGAATAGCCGGGCCGCATGTTGCAGCTCGGACGTTGGATGCATAGATAATACGAGCTGGTCGGTAGAGATGATGCTAGCCCGAGAATTTCAGAGGTGCTCTAGCCTTGTGAGCAGCCTCTCTAGGATGATCGAAAGTCAACAGCGTCACAGAGTGTTCACGTCAAGCGGTTTAACTTTTATTGAAGACAACATGGTACCCTTGGCATTCGAGGTTTAGTTACAAGTAGTGCAGCTGTGGTGGTAAGCCAAGCTTGTGACCAAGGAGAACCCCATTCTCGTGAGTACTAAACCATTGCATGTGTGATGGGGGGTGGTATTGTACCTTGCATGCTGCCTCAGCAGACACGTTGTCTTGTCAGTTGGCCAGAACTGCCCATCACAGACAATATGCAGAAGAACCATGTCAAGAACATCCAGGCCTCGGAGAATCCAACAATAACGCCAATGGGCGAAGAAGAATACCCAGATGCTGCACTTGATCTTGAAGGATCATCAAGCCTGGTCCAACTAAGCCTAAAATGCACTAATGACTGCGCTAGTTCATACAATTCCGTCGACATCAATGTGCTCATAACTTCGCAACTCCAGCGCAAAATCTCTCTCCAGTAATTCCACCACGGAGCTATAGTGAGCAGATCTCTGCATACATTGATGATCTTTACGTCAAACACGACCTTCTTGATCAGGAAACAGAACGCCGATGATACGCTACACCTGCTTCGGTTCGACACAGCTTGAGTACCTTCATGCGCTGTGTGCTACCCAGCGTCTAGCTGATCTCAGGTCGCATTGCAGATCAACTGCCTTGGCCTTCTGTGCCGTGTGAAGTCCCTGTAAATCGCCAAGGGTGTGGGCCAAATTGCATCGTCAGCTCCTGCCCATCGAAACATCCCGTCACCGGCCGGTCAGTGCCTTTCTGCGCCGTGGCCATCAATGCCGAATCAATGTGATGGCTCGTATGAATGGGGACCTAGGGAGAGTACTAGAGCTGAAAGATAAAGTGCGGTCATTTCTCGATGATTGATCAAGTTGACTATAACTGCACTCACACTCAGTAGCATCGTCAGAAACAATGGCGGAACGTAACCATCTTAACGCTTATTCAGGTCCAAATGCGCTTCGGGACTACTTCAATCCAGATTGTCAGCCTATGCTCCCACTCGTTGAGCTTCCTAGGTCTCTGAATCCATTTTACGACGATGGAGTGCGGATACACGCAAAGATGATGTCAATGCATCCTGCCAATAATGTCAAAATTATGCCAGGTATGTTCGAAAACTTCTGGAGATAATCCCGGAAAAGATGGAAATTGACAAAAGGTAGCATTGAACATGCTAGCAGAGACAGTTGACCCACTGAAGTCCAAGACTGTCATCGAGTACAGTTCCGGTTCCACAGTCATTTCCTTAGCACTGGTGTCTAGGATAAATCATGGAATACAGGATGCGCGAGCATTTCTGAGCAATAAGACTTCACCAGCAAAACTGAGGTTGATGCAATTCTTCGGCCTTGACATGTAAGTCTGCATGAACGCTTGAGAGTGCGTGCGAGACTGACAAAGCCAGTACGTTGTTCGGCGGACCTTCACAACCAGAGCCACTTGATGAGCGTGGGGGTATCTATCAGGCTAGATTGTTGGCTCAACAAGACGAATCAATTCTAAATCCAAATCAGTACGGAAATGATGCGGTACGTCATGTTTCTTTACCCTATCGCATCTATGTTGTCTGACTTGGTGTTGCCCAGAATTGGGAATCACATGTCAAATGGACCGGTCCGCAGATCCATGAACAACTCCCACATATTAACCTGATTTGTGCGGGCATGGGTACTTCAGGTACAAGCACAGGTCTTGGACAGTACTTCAAGCACGCCAAGCCTTCCGTTACAAGACTGGGGTAAGCACTACATTCTATCTTGAAGATCAATCTCTAAACGTATCAGTGTCTGCACTGCGGCTGGAGACCGAGTGCCAGGCCCTAGATCCCTTGCACTGCTCAGTCCGGTAGACTTTCCTTGGCGCGACTCCGTCGATGCTATCGAAGAAGTAGGGTCCAAAGACTCGTTTGCCATGTCGTTGAAGCTCTGTCGTGAGGGCTTGGTTTGCGGTCCATCATCTGGCTTCAACCTACAAGGTACTCACAATCTAGGTTTTCTTTGACCGTTGCTAACAATGACAGGCTTACTCAACTACCTTGAAAGACGCAAAGCCGCGGGTACCTTGAAGAACATCGCCGGTCCTTACGGAATTATCAATTGCGCCTTCATATGTTGCGATCTCCCCTACCAATACGTCGACGAATATTTCGACAAGCTCGGCACCGCGCCTTTCCACCCAATCCGTAATGAAGTAAGCTAACCCCTAATACTCCACTCCCGAATTCCACACACTCTCTTAACACCTATCTAGAACCTCGCCGCCGTAGACCTCCACCGCTACGACGAAGCCTGGGAAATCGCGCCCACCCTTGCGCTCGCCCAATTTGTCGCCAGCGTGAGCAGCACAGGCGCCGCCCTCCTCGACCTGCGCAAACCAGACGACTTTGCTCGCAGCCACGTCCCCGGAGCTTACAATCTCCCCCTTCGCAGCTCGAGCAGTCGTACACCGAGTCCATTTTCTGATGCCACAGTGCTGGAGTCACAGTGGAAAGAGCTGGAAGCTACGTTCACGATTGACCGTATCAATGCGCACGATCTTGTAGGCAAAGATGTGTATATCATTTGTTACAGGGGTGATACGGCGCGAGTGGCGACGAGCGTGCTGAGGGCGAGAGCAATCAAGGCGCATAGTGTTAAGGGCGGCCATGCGGCGTTGTTGCAGCAGTTGCCGCGGTTGAGGATGAGTGAGCAAGGGGTTGGGCTGCAGATGCAGGAATGGCTTCAGGTGTCTGATGTGCCGGCGCATGGGTTGGGTGTGGACTCGTTGAGGGGGAGTAGTGAGGTGGTTGTTGGGCCTCCGTAGCTGGAAGAGATCCGTGGTATTGACGCTCACATGTTATTCCCACCATAGATTTTGTTGCAGTGAATGTCTATCGAGGAAGCAGATGCCCAAGTCAGTCGTGTAACACTGACAGACTTCGATAGCAACAGGTCCAGGACAACACAGCATGCAGTTTTCGAAGCAAGTATAATCTTTATCTTGAAAGAGCGTATATACCATATGAATATTTACAACGAAGTCACCCTACCCCTCGACCAACTCTCCTCACGCGTCCATCTAGCAAGTGAACAGGGCAGGTCCCGGAACAGGATAAGTCTGCGCCTTATAAGCATCGTACGTGATGCCAGCATCAGCTCCCTTGTAGGCACCGGGGAAAGAAACAAGCCCTGTGGGTGTCTTGCTGCCGCCACCGGTGACCTTGAGCTGATGGCAGCCCGGGTAGAACTGAGCGCCGGGGTACGCGTACGCGGAGTGCAGAGCGATGATCTCGTGGCGCACGAGATAGTTGCCGGCGGGAATGCACTTGGGGATTGTGTAGCTGACAACGCCACCAGCCTTCATGGGGGCCGACGCACCCCATGTGTTGGAGGTACCGTCACGGCCGTTTTGCTGGACCTTGAACCAGACGGCGCTGTGTGTGTATTAGAGAAGTGCAATCTGTGTGGATTGAGGAAAGAAGTGTACCTGGTGCCGGGCATGTAGTTGTTGCAGCCTGCGTCAGGACATTTGGCCATGTACGTGACTGTGGGTCCAACATGGCTGTCGGGCCAGAGAGTCCAGTAGAGATCCACCTGGGAGCCGGCAGCAGCTTCAGCGTGAAGCGCTGCAGGCTTCGAGCCAACAATGCCGCCCTCTGTGTAGCCACCACACTGCAGATCGGCCAAGGTTACATCCTGTACTGGACCATTGCCTTGAATGGCACGAGAGATGCGTTGAGGAGCAGGGTTCATGTAGGGATCCTGATATGGCTGGTAGAAGGTGTACGCCTTGTTGCCAATGGTAGCATTGTTCACGTAGCCGTGACCGGCCACAGCGGTGGCGAAAGCGAGAGCAGCGGCGATGTACTTCATCGTGGGCGTAGTAGAGAAGACTGTTTGGTCTAGTGTGTTGGCTGGTGAGTATGGAAACGAGTGAGTGGGAGCTCGAAGAGCTTAAATAGAAATGAATGAGTATAATGCTTCGGTACTAAGTTTGTGAGACCGGAGTAGATTGCTTGACTGTGTCATTTTTATAGTGCTCATATCTTTCTTCCGGGTGTCAAGTCACTGCTGTGCACCTCTTGGTCGAGATATTCAAGACGTGAATGCCTGTTGCTGATCATGAAGGGCAGCGCTTAGATTGAACGAAACGCGCTAACGGCAGATGCTTCTCAGTATCCCCACAAGTTGTGGAAGCGACCGGAGGCCAGCTCCGTGACGAAAGCAGCTCCTCGTCGACATACAAACAACTTGTATCCATCGACTGTTGTGTTGTCGTGTGTAGACGTCTTTTGGCACTACCCGTCGCTCTCCCGGGGGTCGCTCCAGACTCTTGACAATGGACACACTTGAGATTCACCTCCGAAAGTACTACGTGCTCCGCGACTGAGGATCACATCGGATGCTTGGTAGGTGTGTTGCTCGGTGGACTCCACGTGATTCTGTCTGCAGTCTAGCGGGGTGCATCTCCGGCGAATATATTGGTTTCATATCGGATGCCGCTCCACGTGATTTTTTGGTGCAATGCCGATGTCGTAAATAAGTACGGAGCTCGTCCACACGTGTCAGTCGTGCTGTTTGATACCTGGAAAATTGTTTCGTGTTTCGACTTTCGTCAGCGCCTGCAGGACCTGTTTGATTGCTTGCCAGAGAAAGTCGGCCATGACAGGCGACATGACTCGGCGCGTGCCGTGGAGCAACGAATACTTGCGATCGTCGACTGATCTAGATACTGGAGTAGAGATGAAGGCGTATGACTTCGTTATAAACTCGACCTACTACGCTAACGACCAGAGAATGCAAAATGGCTCAAAAGTGCTCGTGAAGATACTGACTTCATCGTCTCGTACATACCATTGCAGTTTGAAACGGCTTGTACGAAATTAAGGTGGATGTTTCCCGTGGGATTCAAACGTGTTCTTGGCGTTTAATCAGTTGGTGGGTTCCGCCTCAAACCTCTTCGATCCTGCAGGAATAGGCACGACCGCGCTCCTGCAGAAGATATGGATCCCGCCAGTCCAGTCTAAGTCCTTGATCAGGCCACCCTTGATGCTCACGGCCTCAGGTGTTCCTGCTTCCAGAATGGTCATGTGCATGATACGACTGCCGCAGCCTTTGCAGAAAAAGCATCGCTTTCTTCGGCCACTGTCGCAAGCACTATCGAAATGAGTGATCATGTCGTTCTGCGGAAGCTCGAAGAAAGGGAATCTCGCAGATGTGCCGAAAGCGCTCGCTGACTGCTTGCGACAATCGAGGCAGTGGCAGTGGAAGAGGTCCAGAGGTGCTGCTGTGGGCGTGATGAATCTGACAGAGCCACAGGCGCACGAGACGTCCATATTGGCATGTACGGTGTACGAATGTTGAGGCGATGGACTCAGTGGGTGATGAGCAGCGAATGTCTTATAATCGTCGACCCAAATCAGCCGTACTTTAGGCAATTCGGCAGTCAAGTGTTTCGCCTGGAGGTAACTTATATGTCAGGACGTTAAGGTGGTGTCAGAGAACAAGGGTGCAGCGAGTATGGCTGGGGGTGGGCGTGGTGGTCCACTTTGTGACGGAGCTGGGCTGAAGCGGCTCGAAGCTTCTCGCGGAAGTGCCCCACATGGATGGACATCCCACCTTCCTCACCCCGCGAAGCTGTCCAAACATTGTTGCAGCCGCGTCTAGCTCCACACAACAACAACACACTCACCCTTGGCAAATAACAGGCAAGATGGTGATCAACTACAGCAAGTGGGTACGTTTGTGAAAGCGCAACAACATCGTAGTATAGTTGCTTACATTCGCAGGACGCCCTCGAGCTCTCAGACGACAGTGATATCGAAGTGCACCCCAACGTCGACAAGAAGTCGTTCATCCGCGCCAAACAAGCTCAGATACATCAAGAGCGCGACCACAGAAGACATCAGATCAAGACCCTCAAGTACGAGCGTATTATCAACGATGGCCTCACTGCACGCATCGACCGCCTACTCACCGCCCTGAAATCGCACAAAGACAAACTTGCAGCAGGTGGGAATGAGGACCAGCTGGTGTTCCAGGCGATGATGGAGAGCATGTTAGATATGAAGGAGAACGCGCCGCCACCACCACCAGAGGGTGTACACGAGCATATCAAAGACAAGCCAACATACCCCCAGATGATGGCTAGCATGGTGGATATCGTAAAGAAGGAGATCGATGCCAGCAGCAGCACAGATTCGCGGTACGATCAGTTCATTGCAGGGCTACACAAGGAGAAAGAGCGAGTTGAGGATCTGCAGAAGCAGCTACTCGCAAAGCTAGCAGAGCTCGAAAAGGAAGACAAGAGGCACATCACAAGCGACGATATCAAGGATGGATTCAGCTACTCAGCCGTCAAGAAGGAAGACCAGAAGAAGCCCGCCGCCGCACCTGCATCTTCCTCGAAAACGGAAACCGTCGAACTTCTTAACGCACCCAAGCGTCCCGAGCCCGAGCGTACCGACACAGGCGACTCCGGCGCAGACGCGGACATTGAAGAAGGCACAGCTGTGGACGATGATAGCGTCGAGGCATCACCACTCGCCAAAAAGTTCGCCGCCATCAAGGCTGGAGACTGGTACGCCTGCCTGCAGTTCCTCATGCAACACTCAGAGATCCTCAAGGAATCTGAAACTGACGGCCTCCTTGTCGAAGCCTTCAACGCTGAACTCGACGGCAAGCCCAAACACGCCCGCCAATGCGTCCACCAAGGCCTACTCATTCAGTACTGCCGCCAGCTCGGCGGGCGCCAGGGTGTCGAACTCTTCTTCAAGCGCATCCAAACCAAGGACCACCAAGCCAGCAAGATGTTCAACGACGATGTCGACCAGACATACCACCGCATCAAGACCCGCGGCGCCGAGATCCTCAGGGAACGTGAAGAGAACCCCGCAGGCGAGGGCGTCGAGCAAATCCAACTCCACGCCGTCGACCCAGGCACAACAATCAACATCCAGGTCCCCCCTGCGAAGTCGACTGCCGAAGATCCCCGCGAGCGTGAAGTCGAGATCATGGCCCGCGGAATCTTCGAAACGTTCCCGCCAGGTCTGCAGCGCGCGCTCGAGACAGGCAAGCTGGAGGAGATCAACAAGGTGCTTGCGAAGATGAGTGTCGAGGAGGCTGAGGAGGTGGTCGAGAAGTTGGGTGAGGGCGGCATGTTGAGCGTCGAGCAGGGTGTCATCGATGCTACGACTGAGGAGGGTCAGCGCACGTTCGAGGAGATCGAGAGGAGTAGAAGGATGCCTGGTGATAAGGCGCAGGAGGTTGCTCATACGGATCCTGAGACGGGTGACCCAGCGTAGAAGAGGAGATGGGATTGCGAAGATGCAAGGATGGGAATATAAAGTAACGATGTTCAGTGTACATTATCGAGATAATGGTATCTACCAATTCGCCATGTGGAACGCATGTCCCACGTTCGTGAGCACACAATAGCAGCCTGCAGCGCAGTGGCATCCACAACATTCTCAGCCCACAGAGGCTTCCATACTCACTTTCCACCACTAACACCGCACCGCACAACCGACCGTCTAGATCAAACTCCCAAGCGAGTTGTCAATCCCCTCCATATCTCCATCGCCGGCAAACGCCGCATACTCATCCTCAACCTGATTGCTCATCTTCCTCTTCTTAACCGCATTCTCATACGCATGCTGACCAAACACTCCGCCCTCCTGTCCCGGCCTTGCATGCTGCAGACTCTTCAGCAGATCATGCGGCACGTTGACGTCGCCCATTGTTGTCGCGAAACCAGGCAGCGACGAGGTGTTTCCCGGCGCGGGTGCAGTTTCAGGGATGATAGGGTGTGAAACGGGCTCGGGCATGACGTCGTCACCAATGTCTGGAACGGTGTCGGCGGGCTGCGCAGGGGCGGGGTGGGGCGAGCCGACGGGGGTGAAGGATTCCATGGGGGGAGGGGTGAGCTGTTCCATTTGGGGACGGTCCTGGCCGGTGGGGGAGGTGGTTGCCGCGGGGAGAGGAGCGGCGGAGATGCGGTTCGTTTCGATCGCGGAGAGCCCTTGCAGGATTGCGTCTTCGACTTGGCGTTTGCGGCTCTCGATGGCGTCTTTGCGCGTCCTGAGGTCGGCGGATTGCGCTTCGTCTTGCTCCAGCTTGGACTTGTTGGTTGCGAGGAGGTTCTCCAGACCAGCGATGAGCGCTTGACGCGCTTTGATGCTCTCTGCGACCGCGCCTTCGGCTACGGCGAGTTTCTTGACGAGTGTTGAGAGACCGGCGGCATGGACTGGGGCAGAGGGAATGGTGTAGTGAGGGCTGCTGACTTTCTCGTACTCCTGGTTTGCTGTGGCCACAGCTGGCTTCGATGTGAGGTCTGCCTTCTCGACCGATGTTGCCAGAGGCGCAACTGGCTTGAGTTCGGCTGGGACTGAAGAACTTGAGAACAGGCTTCCTCCAAGAGCAGGTTTACGGCTGGCCGATTTCGACGAGTCCACTTCGTTGAGAGACTTCTCGATGCTCTGCTGAGCTGCTGGGTTGAAGATCTGGCGGGACCTCCAGACTTCCACGACTCGTCTGATCTTGTTCTGGATGTCGTGAGGTGAACCCTTGTAGGCTATGGTCGTGGCTTCGGCGATGATGGGTTCGAAGGCTCTAAGGAATTCCTCTTTCTTGCGCATCTTCGAGGTTTGGGTAATTTCTGTAAAGTATGAGCCTGCTGATGTCTCTGAACCTCGGAGATAGGATCCCGACTTACCATTGGCAAGATAGATCAGGACGAGCTTCTTGTTTGGTGGAGACTCTTTCATGCGCTGCAGCCATACTGCTGCAATACGCTCGGCATGTCGTCTGTGAGGGCATCATGTCAGGAACGCTTTGCGAGTAGGGGAATGATGCGAGGGCGCTGTCACGGTGCAGGTGCGCAACCTGCTCGATCAAGCTGTGTTTGCAGCCAACAGCGCCCATGCAGAGGGTATGCATTACCTGTGAAAGAGGATCCACTGGCCAACAGTGGATATTGAATCTTGCGTCTCATTGAGCGATGACAGCTTCGCCTTCAGGCTATCCTCGGTGAAGGCCATACTGGAGGAATCACGCGTAGACAACAATCACTTCTGGAAAACAGACGCTCACGCGAGCACGTTCACAAACAAGACGCTTCGAAAGTAGCTTGTATAGTGGGAGAGCTTGAGTGCAATCTTCCAATCTGTAGTAGCTGCCTGTGTCTGCCGCACCAATGTCCTGATGACGTGTGGTCGATGGATTCGTGGTGAAGGAGCTCCAGGTGAAGCTGCGGGCGCTAGTGGCAGGAGCCAGCTAAAGTCGGCGCGACGTGGCCGGGCCTCCGACTGGCAGCCGCCAAGTGCTCTCCTTGTATGCGGTCAGCGGGCGCAAGTATCCAGACCATTTGTCGTAAACACCCAATTGCTGTCTCTCGCACCATCTCGCCGTCCTTGCATATCCTACACACATCTCACACAACATGGCGGACCGTTTCCCCTCATTAGACGAGTTCGACGCTGGTAGGCTCCACTATTGAACCCCCAGACGAGCTCCAAGCGGATGCTGAACCACTTCCAGGCCAGAGCGAAGCCCGCGGCGATGCCACCAACTTCGATGCCCTCGGCGATGATGCCGGCGACGATTTCCTCTCCCGTGAGCGCGCACTTCTTGGCGACGATGCAGACCAGTTTGCGTCTGAGAACGACAAGCTGGCAACAGTGGAGGATGGCGACGACGACCTGCTCGGCGGAGGAGACTTTGGCGGCCAGGCCAACGCAGGCTCGCAGGAGATGAGCGGCTTCGAGAGCTCCTTCCCAGCAATCGACACAACCAACGAGGTACGATTGCGCTTGCCCTCCCACGTTCCCAATGCGCCAGGCATGTGAAGACAGCTGGCCGCATCGCTCTGGAGCTGCGGTCGCTTCATCCAGCTCGTACAGTACTGACCGCACCAGCACATGGCCCCCGGCGGCACAATTACAGGGTCCACACTCCCCTTCCTCCCCGGCCAGCCCGCACCCACCTTCACACCGCAGCGCTCCGACTCGCCCGAGCCCGACGTCATCCGCGAATGGCGCGAGCGCCGGGACCTGCAGATCCAGCACCGCGACGAGGTGTCCGCCGAGCGCAAGGCCAAGACAGTCCAGGACGCACAGCAGAACATCGACGACTTCTACGAGAACTACAACAACAAGAAGGAGAAGGAGATTGCCAAGACACGGAAGGAGGCCGAGGAGTTCCTTGCCAACCGCGACGACACCACCGCCGGCGGCACCAGCTGGGAGCGCATCGCCAAGTTGGTCGACCTCAGCGGAAAGGGCACAAAGGGCGGTGCTTCTGATAGCGAGAAGGCCCGCTTCAGGGAATTGCTGCTAAGCCTGAAGAAGGACGAGAAGGCGCCTGGTGCGACTGGGTACTAGACGGTGACGGGGAGAGAGAGAGAACTTGGAACGGTGGGGGAGACGACACGTGACGAACTGTTTCGAAGACGGGTTATGCATGGGTTTTGGCATGTCCAGACACCTGGATGCGGCCTGGAGTTTCGTGCATGGGTTGCTGACTCCCTCGTGCAACTATGTTAATACGAGGCGTTGACTCCCAACTCTCATCCTTCATCACCGTGTATGCCATCAATGATCTACGACTGGTTGCAGCTTCAAATTCGTGATGCTGGATTCGTCGTGTCTACATGAACCACACGGAACAAATCACATATGGCAAGTAACAGAACACTTAATAGTGGTACATCAGAGGGTATAATGTGATTGGTGAATCCTGTCTATAGGAAACGGAGAGTACTCTAGCATACGAGGTTGTTTGGGTCGCCCACCAACAACCTTCACGCCGGACTACCATATGCAATGTTCATATCGATCGTGAAACAGGGGAAAGGCTTTGATGTGGGGAGGCGGGGGGATATCAATCTACTTACGCGGAGAAGGAAAGGACGATTTACGCCTCAGTCTCCTTGGTGCGGATGGGGAGCTCCTGCTTGCTCTCTTGGGCAGCGGCAGCTTGCTCGGGGTTGGACTCGACGTCTTTCGAGGGTGCGGAGGTGGCATCGTCGGTGGTCTGGGGTGCGTTGAAGCGCACCTTGCGGTCTGCGGTCTCGGAGATCCTTCTAAGCTCCTTGACGAACGACTCGCCCCACCAGGCGCTAGTGTACTTCCTGACGTATTTGGAAAGCTTCTGGTAGTTGAGCTTGCGCTGCTCGTCGCCCATTGTGACGGCGTCGTGGATAGAGTCGGCCAGCTCCTCGGTATTCCAGGGGTTGACGATCAGACTGCCGTTCAGACTCTGGGCGGCACCGGTGAACTCGGACAGAATCATGACGCCGTGGCGCTTCTCTTGTGTGGCAATATACTCGTAGGACACCAGGTTCATGCCGTCTCTTGTCGAGGAAACGAGACAAACGTCTGAGACAGAGTAAAGCGCGATCAGCTCATCGAAAGAAACCGACTTGTGCATGAAGTGGATGGGCATGAACTCGATGGTGCCGAACTTGCCGTTGATGCGTCCAACGAGCTCGTTCACGACAGCACGCAAGTTCTGGTACTCTTCGACATCCTGGCGAGAGGGAACGGCGACCTGCACAAGGACGACCTTGCCGATCCATTCCGGGTGCTCAGTCAAGAAGACCTCAAGAGCGTGCAGTTTCTGAGGCACACCCTTGATGTAGTCCAGGCGATCGACACCGACGATGAGTTTGACGCCCTGGAATTTCTTTTCGAGGGCGGCGATGCGCTCCTGAACCTTGGGCTTCTGCAAGCCCTCGTCGAACTTCTCTGGGTCAATACCAATTGGGAACGCGCCGACAGTAACGACCTTGCCCTGGAATTCGACACCGTTCGGTGTTGTCGCAAGGCCACTGTTCGAGTTAGTATGTACGCCACACTTCAGGACAACGAACTTACAGGATGCGCGAGCAACTGCTCAGGAAGTGGCGGCAGTAGTCGTAGGTGTGGAAGCCGATCAAATCGCAGTGGAGTACACCGAGCAGGATCTCGTTACGGACTGGCAAGATACGGTAGATCTCGGAAGACGGGAAGGGTGTGTGGAGGAAAAAGCCAATCTTGACGTTCTTCTTGGTCTTGCCAATTTCCTCACGCAGCATAGCAGGCATGAGCATCAAGTGGTAGTCGTGGACCCAGACCATATCGTTGTCCTGGACATCTTTGGCAACAGCTTTCGCAAAGAGACGGTTGGCCTCTGTGTATCCTTCCCAGGCCGACTCGTCGAAGGTGATCTCACCGGGGTGGTAGTGGAAAAGGGGCCACATGATGGCGTCTGGAGGAGACTGTCAGCGTCGCTGTACTGTTAGGAAGGCCAAAGGAGGCGTCACTGACTGGAGAAGCCGTTATAGTGGCGGTCTGCAAGCTCGTCGTCGAGCATGATGGGTACGGCGTTGTACTCGCTCTTTAGCTGGTCCTTGAGGCCTGCGACCTCGTCGTCTGGGACCTCAAGACCAGGCCAACCATACCATTGGAAGGTTGTGGTCTTGGACAGGCCACTCAATCCACTGACCAGTCCTCCGGAGGACATGGACATCTCGTACTTGCCCTCATCAGCGCGCTTGATGGTGATGGGCAGGCGGTTGGAGACGAGGAGCAGACGTCCCTCATTCTGCTTCTCGCTCACGAGTTTTGTGGGTGCGTCCGACGACATGTTTGTGTGCGGTGTGTACAACGCTCTGGGTGGAGGAGGGGTGAAGGTGAGGCGGGCGGGGAGGTTGAGCGGCGCACGGTGTCAGGCAGTCAACGGCTGTACAGCGCGATCAGACGTTGGCAGGTGTCGATCGCGGAAGCTTTGGAAGCTAGAAACCACGGGACGGAGAGAGTTTTCGTGCAATGCGAGGGTGACGAAAGGATGATTTTGGTTGTAGAAGGGGACCCGCTCGATGCAGGAAGTGGGTTCCAGCAGAATCGACGATTCGCCAGAAGAACAACAACAACCAAGGCAGGTCGTATAAGTGCACTGCAGGCAGAGGTAGAAAAAGGCTAGAGTAGACTAAGATTGGAACAGATCAGGCTCGGTGGCTTGCAGCGAGTGAAGAATGCCAACGAATATTCTGGGACTTGTTGAAGAAACAGCGCAAACTCGCAAAACAGTTGCGAGCCGGTGACGTCGGTCGAGCTCCCCGCGGTGGATTCTGGCCAAGTAACTTCACACGGGGCGGTGAGGTGGGCCAGGTGAAGCATGAGCAGTCCGCTTTTTCCACCTGCCCATCGACATCGCGCAGGGCTCATGGCAATGCAGAGATTGGGCTCTGAATCGCGAATGCACATATGCATTCGGCCCTGCTGCGAACTGTGGCGATGCAGCTTGCCGTCGATGCAATTGGACCACCTGCGCATGCCCCGCGGCGCTAAGGTGAAGCTGTTGGGCGTTCCTGCCCTAAGGTCCCGCGGCTGACGCTAGTGACATGTTGCAACAGCGCGTCACTCAGGCGCGTCCGAGATCAACAGACAGCAGATAGAGCGCAACAATTACCACCACTCAGAACATGTCTGATACTGAGCAGCCCTCTGAAGGGGCGGTCTTGAAGCAGCTCCGAGACGTTGTCATCTCGCTGCATAGAGCTGGCAACACTGATGACTTGACTGTAAAGCGCGTGCGCGCGCGTACCGAGGAAGCTCTTGGCCTGGAAGCTGGATTCCTAAACAACTCTGATTGGAAGCAGAAGAGCAAGGATGCAATTGTAGAAGCAGTTGTAAGCGGTGACAATCGATCCTTCAACAACATAGCTAACAGCAGGAGGACAAATACTGCGTCGAAGAGCCAGAACCTGAGCCTGCGCCAAAGGTCTCGAAGCCAAAGACGCTCGTCAAAAAGGCTACAAAGACTACCGAAAACAAGTCAGGCGCGAAACGCAAAGCTCCAGCACCGAAGAAGCCGCCCCAAAAGCGAAGGAAGACCGCGTCATCCGAGGATGACCTGTCAGACGAGCCGTCCGATGCAGAGAGCGAACCCGCTAGGAAACCAGCTCGAAAGGCGAAGAATGTGGTAGAAGAGGACTCGGAAGAGGAGGTAGCAGCACCAAGGAGAGCTACGAAGAAGACAAAGCCAGTGGTTCAAGACGAAGATGACAGCGATGCCGCGTCTGCAACACCGCCCCCGAAACACAGAGAGGATGCCTCAGAGAGCGAGCTGTCGAGTCTCCTTGACGAGTCGCCTGCTAAGAACAAGCGACAGAGGAAAGGACCGGCACCAAAGAAGAAAGAGCCAGCCAAACCCAAGGCTAAGGCTGCGAGCAAAGCTTCCGATGACCCAGATCAGGCCGAAATTAAGCGGCTACAAAGCTGGCTCGTCAAATGCGGTATTCGCAAAGTCTGGTCGAAAGAGCTTGCCAAATTCGATACATCAAAGGAGAAGATTAGGCATCTCAAAGACATGCTCTCAGATGCTGGCATGGACGGCAGATACTCTGACGAGAAGGCGGCGAAAATCAAAGAAAAGCGGGAATTCGCTAAAGACCTAGAAGCAATTCAAGAAGGTGAAGCTTCTTGGGGGACCACAGAGGATACCGGTGGCCGGCCGAGACGTAGAGCTGCTGCTCGGGCTGCGCCACCTCCAAAGATTCAATTCAGCGATGATGATGAAGAGAGCGAGGAAAACAACGATGATGGGGACGAGTCTAGTGATGGAGGTCAGGATGATGACGAGGACGATGATGGCGGCAAGGGTTCATCTGGGGACGATGGTGGTGACGATAGCGCCATGGACGATTCCGATTGAGGGACTTCACAGTGTACCATAAGGGGTCTGTTGTTAACAGATCCCATCAAACTTGTAACGCATATGCTGGATGCTGCGGTGATACCCACCCTTGACAGAGCATACTATGCAAACTCGAATTGCCAGCAAGCGTTTTTGTATAATCACAACAATAACATAATCCTACTATCCTACAACTCCTTTCTCCATCCCCATTCCGGGCCCATGGACAATCAAGCCCCTCGTAAGCTACACAGCTACAGGGTCATGCAACAATTTCGAGCGGTCCCTCGGATCATCCGTCCACAACAGAGTAATTCGACGTAGTGACATAAGGGTACACATGCTATATTCCCCCCTGATGGTAAGTAGTGAGGTCGGGTAAATGTACGGCAGAACCCGACATAACGGTTTGACTGTCTTGCGAGAGGTCCGTGTGAAGGCGATGATCGCCTCATGAATGAGTCGAGGTTGATAAACGCTCCGTATACGGATCGCTTCGGATCGAGATACCCACCGCATACTCATCCAACACTGTACCGAAACTTTTTGTCTTGTGCTAGAAATACGAAGGGGCGGGATCATGTAATTAGGGACTGAGCATCCCCGTGATGCTAAGATGCTTCTGATAATCGTACCCTTGATCAATGTTTCCAAAACCCTGTAACTATCCTACCACACTTTACACGGCAGAATTATTGAGCAATTAGCATTCAATGGCTCTTTGGAAGCTGGAAGTACAGCAACGAGACCTTGTGTTGGGAAGGAACACGCCATTATTACCACCGTGCATCGTAGCTGCCTCCCGAAGACTCGCATAAGCCGAGTAAGTCCAAAGCTAGCATGAGCCTGTTGGTAGCACAACCCACCCAAAAGGCTGCTCAAGAAGATCAAACTATCTTAAAGGTCGGCATTATCGTTTCAGAATACCTCAATGCCTTCTCAAGCCGCCGACATGAAGCATGAAATCGGGCCATGCGCTACGCAATATCAAAGTACGAATAAATGCATACCCAAGTTCGAAACGCTGCGTTGCACAACCTCGTCCCATCAATAGCAGCAGTAACTGAATATACCCACGACCTCCCTCGCCAAGCCAAATTCACATTGTAAGAAAGCGAGCACATGAAAGAACACTCCCGCGCCTCGCCCTTTCTTCCGTATTCGACCTGTACAACCTAGCGCGCCTCGGCTGGCATGGGCGTGGCGTGGCGGCAGCTACCTACCCCAGACCGCGACCCCGCATAAGCTCTTGCATCCTTCGTCAAGATTTAGGCCCGCTTATCACCATAAAGGGGGGACCATGTAGGGCCTTAAACCTGGCGCGCCGCTGCAACAGCGAGTTTTCCTCACACGGAAATTGAATACCTTCACGGATTCGCCAAATCTCTCACAACGGCCAACATGCCTATCAGGAGCAACTGGAGTCTTTCGCGCGAAGGTATGCGATGCGCCTGCATCTGTGATTGCGAGGTCGTCGTGGAACTGGACTAACTTGCATAGGCGTCACGGGCGACACCCTCGCGCGCCTGGTCAAGTACACGGCGCTGAACCCGCTGATCACGCTGCCGCTGTTCCTCGCGGGCAAGTACACGCTCGATGGCGGACGGTTGGCGGCAGGCCATGCAACGGCGTTCAAGCACCTCAAGACGCTGCTGGTGCTGGGCTTGATGGATCGCGTGAGCGCGTGGCTCGACAACGCCGTCACCAACAACTTCTCCAACGACACGTATGTGTGGAGTCAGGAGGTGGTTGTTGTGACGGGCGGAAGCGACGGCATTGGAAAGATCGTCGTGCAGTTGCTGGCTGAGAGGGGGATCAAGGTCGCCGTGCTGGATGTCCAGGAGTTGACCTATCAAGGTACGTATCCCCTTTTCGTCTCCTCTATACACACAATACATGCTAACAATTCCCGCAGCGCCCTCTAACGTCCGCTACTTCAACTGCGATCTCAGCTCGCCGGCCTCGATCAAAGATGCCGCCTCTCAAATCCGCAGCACGCTGGGTAACCCGACCATCCTGATCAACAACGCGGGCGTTGCGCGCGGCAAAACCATCCTCGACACCAGCGAACGCGACCTCAACCTGACGTTTAAAGTCAACGCCTTCGCCCACTACTACCTCGCCCAGCAATTCCTCCCCCACATGGTCGCCCACAACCACGGCATGATCGTCACCGTCGCCTCGCTGGCCGGCTACGTCACCGCGCCGTCCATGGTCGACTACGCGGCGTCCAAGTCCGCAGCAGTGGCGTTCCACGAGGGTCTCGCCGCTGAGCTGGTCACCCACTACAAGGCGCCCAAGGTGCGCACCGTGCTGATGTGCCAGGGGTACACGCGGACGAAGCTGTTCGAGGGCTTTGATTCCAAGGCCCTTTTCCCGGAGACGGTGGCTGAAGAGATCGTAAAGGCGGTGCTGGGCGGTCGCAGTAAGCACGTTGTGCTGCCGGAGTTGGCGTGGGGGATTGCGCCCAAGTTGAGGGGTTTCCCGCTGTGGATGCAGTACGGCGCGAGAAAGAGGATGGATAACATGATGAAGGGGTGGAAGGGGCGGCAGGTTGTGCAGCCGAGCGAGAAGGAGGAGAAGAAGGTCGATGAGAGCACGGTGTTGGTTGATGGCGAGTAAGAGAGTAAATCGGTTGTATGCATCGCGATTGAATGTAATATGCAGTGGTATCTCTGTAGAACTAAACTTGCAAATCGCTGTGTATTGTACCTCCAAAGCACATCCAAACATGAAGAAAATGAACTGACTGATCCCAACGCCAAACTCGAAAAACCCAACTCAAATCCATCAACGCCATTTCCAATTCCAATCCCATCAAACCCCTAGATAACATTCGGCTCATCCAAATCCATGACGCTACTCTCGGGCGCCAGACTGACCGCACTGCGCCCCTTACTGCTGGCTCTCGAATGCAAGCTCATCGCCCCACTCATAACTCTGACGACCTTCTTCTTACCTGGTCTAGCAACCAGGACCTGCGCAGGACAAACGACGATCTCGTCCTCGCCCTCTCCAAAGTCATCTCCCTTCTTGACCACCAGCGGGAACAGCACGACCTTGACAATAGCACCACGCGCCTCGAGCTCATCGTTGGATGATGTCTCGCCCGACCTCTCGTTCATGAGCGATGCGTTGAACGAGACCTTTGCGATCAGGTCGCCGTGGACGTCGTACTCGGGCTGGAGCGGCGGGAGCATGATGTATTCCGCGCGCTGCGTGCGCATCTCGATGCTCAGCTCGACGGCGAGGCGCATGACATTGCGCAGGGAGGCTTGGATCTGGTTCTGGAGATGGGAGGGCGGGGAGAGGAGGGTGGAGAGGGTGCTGTAGATTTCATGGACTACGGCTTCGGTGTCTTGGGCGCGTTGATGCATAAAGGGTTCGCGCTTGGAGAGGAGGGTGAGGGTGATGGCGCGCCATTGTGCGACGGCGCGAGGTGGACCTGTAGTAGTGGTTAGATGGGTGATTGCTGTGGAGGCCGAGGTTTGGAGTGACTTACCAACTTCTGATAGGGTCTTCTCAAGTGACTTGAGCTTCTGACGCTGCTCTCGGTCCATACCGAACAGGTACCGCGTGAAGACGTATTCCCAGATCATCGACATGACAATCGACATAAAGACGTCGCGGCGCCTGACACGGTCCGCAAGCAGTGCATCAACATCTGAGCCATCCAGAATGGCGTTGTCGAGACGCTTATCGATCTTTTCGCGAGTCGCAGCATCCAATCTAGCATCGGCCTGGATGTCAGACGAAAGTCGACAGGCGCGAGTATCCGAGAACTTCGAGAATCGCAGGACCCATTGCTGCACATGTTGGCAGAGTTGCTGACAAGCGCTGTCAAAGTAGTCTTCGTCACGGATGGTAAGGAAGCTCTCGCTGGGTTTCTTGGACGCCAGAATCTGCTTCTGCAGGTTCTTGATCTGGTCTCTGGCGCTTGAGAGCTCTCTTTCTAGGCGACTGATCTCTGCGTTGCGGTCGTCGAGTGCGGCGCCAATTTCCTCGCGAAGAGCACCTTCCATACCTCTTGTCAATTGTTGATGTTGCGACCGCAGTGTATCCAGCTCTTTCTGAGATGTCTGCCATTGTTGGTGTACCAGCTGGCCTTCTGACTGGAGATGCGCATAGCGCTCGTTGGCATCGTTCGTAAGATTACGATTAGCTTCAGTCAGATTATTGTTGAGCTCCGTCAGTCTCGCAATTTCTTCTTGCAGCCGTTGCAGCGTATCCCTTAGCTGCGCAATGTCGATATCCCGCTGGTGAATCTGGCGATCACGTGCTTCGACTGCTTCTTGGACCAGTTGCTCATCAATCTGGCGCTGATGTTGTTGCGCCGACAAAGTCTCTTCTGCTCTCAGTCTTGCATCTTCGAGTGATTTATTGTGGTCAGCAAGCTGATCAAGTTGAGTTTGCAGGTCCATGATCTGCATGCTCTGGCGTTTGCGCAGACTGGGGGGCCGTGTTGGAGACATTGGCGATCTTGGGGCCTCGCCCATGGCCTCCTGAATTCGATTAGTATAAATCGCGTAAGGATTGCACAAACAATGACTACTTACGAATGTTTCCGCCATACTGGCACGACGTCCCTTGCCCTCACCTCTCAACTTTGATGCGGCAGCGAAAGCTGCGGTCGCTCCAGCCGCGAGTGCGATGCCTGAGAGGTTGGGTTCGGTCGTGTTGCTAGCGCCCGGCGCATTGGCCTCGCCAAGCTTCGCTGCCGCTCTCAAGTCTCCTGATTGGGCCTTTTCAATTCGTCGCAGAGAGTGATTCGAGGCGTTGCTTGTCATACTCATCGAACTCATCGGACGCTCCGTATCAGGAGATCTAAGCTTGCTAATGTTGCTGAGAGATTGTTGGCTGCGAAGAGCTGGCGAGTCACGTATCTCAGCCAACTGGTGCTTGACTGGATCAGGAGTTGAGTGAGGCAGTCGACGTGCTGGACTGAGGGCCACACTTCGGTCGACAGGATCATTGGCCTGGTGCCATGGCGAGTCCTGTGTAGATTTCTTACGACTCACGGGGGTGGGTGTAGTCGGTGGCGGTGATTTGATCCGATCAGAGAATGACCTATTGCTGCGCAAGGACTTCGAACTTCGCTCTCCAGATCCGCCATCAGTCACAGATCTTCCCTTCTTGATAAGCAATAGACCGTCATCAGGACTATTTTCCGTAATTGTTCCCAGTGAGTTTGTACCCGGGGTGCGTGCTCTCTTCGGCAAAGGGGTTGTTGTTACATCGGTCTTCTGGCTTGGGTTGCCAAAGATTGATCGATGAGGCTCGGCTCTGCGCGGCGTCCTAGTCGGCGACGTTTGCTCCTGTATCTGGCGATGGGGCGTACTGGTAGAAGTGTTTGCAGCTCGTGGGCTATCAGTGCTTGGTGTCTTGGGCGCCACTGCAGGCGAGGTGGCGTACGTGCGAGTTGATGGTGAGGAGTCAAACAGGTACGATGCTCGCTCTTTACTGACGAACTCGGATGGAGGCGACGACGCTGCAGCTCTTGAAGGAGAATACAACGGAAGTGCCGGACTCTCCTCCATCTCCTGGCTCTGCCTGAAATCTGATGTAGACTTCTGCCGAGGTGTCCTAGGACCTTTAGGATGTGGCCGATCTGTTCGTTGAACATCGAGCTCTCGAATTGTCGATGTTCGGGGCTCAGTATTGTCAAGGGCGGAGAACGACCAAGCTGGTTCAAGGACAGGCCCGCTGTGCGCCTGGCTCCTGTGTAATCGCTTCTCCTCAGGCTGCTCTTCGTGGAACGAGACTGGATGTGCCCGTCGTTTGTGTTGTTCTTGCAGACTGACCTGCACGTCATCCTTTACCATCTCTTCATCTCTGCGGCTACCTGAAATCTTCTTGTCCTGTTTCAGACTGCTGCCAGCTGCACCTTCAACCTCAGGCGTCAATACAAGAGGAAACGGGTACTCGTTGACGCCGTGATCAGTGGCTGAGATGGGCAGTGCTGAGACGGGTGTCTTGATCATCTTTGAATCTCGCTCTGTGGTCCTCCCGCGAGTCTCCTGATCTCTTCCTGTGACGTAAGTTTCCGCTCCCCGACTCCTCTCCGTTGACTGCTCAGGCTCATTGACACGTGAATCAAAACCAAATCCGCGGGCAGTGGAGTCAGCTGCAGTCTCAACTGTGCGAGATCGCGAAGGCGAATGCTCAAACACGGGAGACTCACCAGTCTTCAGCTCAACACTGTCCGGAATGCTCGCGACTGTCCCAGATGCATCAGTCGTCCGCTTTGGTTTTCCTTTCGGCTTCTTGCTCTTAGATGGCGCATACAGTTCCTCAGGGTCCGCCTCTTCCAGTACGCCTGGCGGCGACCTGCGTCGCACAAATGATGGATCGTTGAGAATATCCATTGGGTCGAACGAGGGTGCCGTAGCAGCCGCCACAGGTACTTCAATGCCTCGGGGTAGCGAATCATGAATTGGCTCTGGTGTCGCTTTGGTTGGTGAGGTTGAGAAGGTCAGCTTGGTCGGCGAGGCTGATGCGAAGTCACGTTTGGTCGGCGAACTGGCAGCGGATGCGCGACCGAAAGGTCCAAACTTCGAAACACTTGCCCGCCTTCTTGCAGTCTCCACTTCATCGTCGTCACGGTCTTCCTGTCGAGATGTCGAACGTGAACGGTAGAATGATGGATCGTTGATGACATAGCTTGGGTCGAAGCCAGATTCGTTCAGGCCAGCAGCAACTGCTGCTGCGAAGTCAACATCATGACGTGGCGATGCTGAGCGCAAACGCTCCATGTTATCGTATGGTGACACTGAGCGCAGTTGATCCTCTGAAGCGGCTCGCGAGATTGATTTAGGAGGCACGATCTGAAGTGGTGTTGTTGTTCTTGACTGATTCTCGAAACGTTCCGCGAGGTTCTTCACGCTACCACTTCTCTTGTGTGTAAGGCCGCGCTGGGCTTCCTTAAGCTGCTCTGGGGACTGATTTTCGAACAAGGCAGCCAGTCTGTGTTTCTTCGAGCCTTTCTTGTTCAGCGTAGGCAGGACGTCTTCAGAGAGGTTGTCTAACGTCTTGGCGGAAGTGCATGAATCGACAGTGTCAAGGGTTTGGGTGTTGTCTATCGCAGGCGTGACCTCAGTAGTTGGCGTAGTAGCGGTCAGAGTTGAGGCTTTGTCCTGAGCGTCTTCGCTGGGCTGAATGGCTTCAAGTATGCGAGCAGGCCTATGCTCTTCATTGGCAGACAGAGGAGCCGTGGCTTCCACCACTTCCTCTTGTCTTGCCATCGAACTATCCAAGTGAGGATTTACAGGCTCCGCTAGTACAGTCGACTGCTCTGCTTCTGTGACGATGTTTGCAGATGTCTTGGACTTTCTGCCCTTCTTCTTTTCCTTCTTACTGTCTTTGCGTGTCAAAGCTGCTGCAACCGCGGTGCCTGCAGCAGCAGCAGTAGCAGCAGGGATGGATGTGGTGCTGTCCTCGGCGCTGAATCCGCGAGTTCCAACGGGACCTGATGGCAGCGGATACGCCGGAGTGACGCTCTCCTCTGGTTCCACAGCCTGCTCGCGTTCTTCGATCTTGGTAGTTGTCGCTGTCTGATCGTGTGCACGCGAATCAGGAGATTCATCCTGGTTATCCCGGACCGACACGTCCTGGGTAGCTGACTCAAGCTTGGCCTGGCGCTCCTTGTCTTTCTTGCTGAGCTTTGACAACGCAGGTGATCCTTCGATGTTATCGTCTTGAGGCAACACAACGTCAGCGCTCCGCACATCAAACGCACTTGATGGAGATGCTGTGGAGGGAGCAAGGACAGTGTCTCGGGGATCCTTGTCCTTCTTCTCTACCTCCTCAGCAGGCGCCTCGACAACAGCCTCCGTAGAAGCCAATGCTCCCAAAGGTGGATGATCTTCAGCCTCAGCCACAGGCGCGTCACGCATGCCGACATCCTCCACGACAGGCTCATCACGCTCGGCAACAGCAAGTGCAGCCTTTTCGGTCTTCCTTCTTTCCTTCTTACTCATCTTCCGCGACGGAAGCTCTACAGGAGCGATGGGCTCCTCGACAACATTCTCAACCTGATCCTTTGTTTCAACCACAGCATTGTGTTCAACTGCAGGAGTCGAAGGTTCTGGGAGATCGTTATCTATAAGCTCCTCCGCCTGATCACCGTTTTTCTTGCTGAGTAAGTTCGCAATATCGAACATCGACGCAGACTTTGGAGCGGCAGGTTCGCCAAGCTGCTCAGTGGCTGCTACTTCGGCGTCTAATGCCTCGGAGCGTTGCTTCAGGTCTGTGGCTTCGTCTTGCACGGCCTGTAGAGATGGTGAGAGGTCCTGGGGTCGGACATCGGACTGTGCTTCATGGTGAACAAGCGTAGCCGGCTGGTCGATCTCAATCTCACGCGCAGTGGTGGTGGTAGGTGATTCTGGTCGTTCAGCGTTCTCGACAGGGGCAGGAGATTCGACAAAATTCTCTTCGGTCTCCTCGATGCGGTCTGCCTCCTTTTTGCCTTTCTTCTTCCTTTTCTTGTCTTTCTTGGAGGGTGAGCGGGCAAGTGGTTCTTCCACAACATCGCTAGGAGCCGTTGCAAATGCTCCAGTAGATTCCATCATTTCTCTTGACCCGTCCTGAACAGGATAAGAAGGTTCGTCGTGCGTTTCAGTCTCGACAGCCGCGGGCACAGAATGAGCTTCGATGATCTCTGAATTGATCTCTGGTCCAAAAGTCTCCTGTGTCAACCCAGCAGACGCAGGACGATCGGGCATCAAAGTGTCCTCTGTAACACTTGCAGGTATGTCCGTCTGAGTCTGCTCGGTGATTTCCATGCTTTCGGCATTCTCTTTGGATTTCTTTCCCTTCTTGCTTTTCTTCGAAGCTTTGCGATTCAAAGGCGCGGTCGCGTCATACTGTGTCTCAGCTGTGTCTTTGTGTTCGGCCAAAGTCTCGGGTGCCGCTTCGTCTGGCTGTGCAAGCACTGGGACATCGTCAGGTGACGGTCGATTAGCTTCCGCGAGTTGTCCAAGGGGGTTAAGAGGCTCTCTTTCCAACGGAGTGGGTTCCGGCAAAGGAGGAGATACATCTCGATTCGCTTCTGCCGTGCGAGGCTCGATAATGTCTGGCACCGCAAGGGGATTATCGTGCTCCATTGGTGTTGGTTCTGGCAAAGGCAAGCCACCCGGTGCAGCTTCAATGACCGGAACGTCTACGGGCAGGGGCTCGCGGATTGTTGCTGGCTCAAGAGTCTCAGCTGGCAGATCTGTCATCTGCTCAACAGCCTCTGACACCTCGACGGGCTTGGGCACCTCAATATGCTCGGGAGTGTCCGCAGGCTCAGAGACCAAGAGCTGCTTCTTCGCCTTCTTTTTCTTCTTGTCTTTCTTAGGTAGAGGCGCCCACTCATCTTCCGCTACGACGTCTTGAATTTCGGAATCAATAGGCGCGATAGGATGCTCATCTTGCACGTCGCGAAGTATGGTTGACTCATTGCTAGGCTCAGTGCCAACTTCAGTCGCAGATTGGACAGCAGGCTCTACCGGAGTCTCAACGAATGCTGTCTCAGCTTCAGCCGGGCTTTCGAGCTTCTGAGAGGCAGGCAGAGTCTCATCAACGAACAGCGGTTCAGCACTTCGCGTCGGATTGACGGACTCTTCGACGACGTCTTGTTGCAGTGGAGTTACTGCGCCCTTCTTGAGAGCTCTCTTTTCTTTCTTACTGAGCTTGCGACTGAGTACGGGTTGCTCGGGCTCTGCGGGTTCTTCAGCAATAGGCTCCCGAGGCACAGTGTCTTCCTGCAGATCTCGCTCAAGTACGGCGTCATTGCTCTCTACGACCATGGGGTCGACAGTGCTGTCCACTGATGTCTGCTTCATATCTGTCGCTGTGTTGACTGCTTCAGATACTGGAGGATCAGAGGCCACGACGTGGTCAGGTTCCGTCATGGTGATGTCTTCGTCAGGTGCAGTAATGGTGTCTGTTGGAGCAGAGTTGAATACCTCCGAGGCGGATTCATCGATGAGAGCAGCAGTTTGACTGGCCTTCTTCTTTTGCTTCTTGCTTTTCCTAGAAGTGGGTGCGCCGGCGTCATGTTCTACCACTGCTGAATCTTCAGCAGAGACAAGCGGCTCCTCAGCAGGAGCGGCGAGCTCCTCCACAGGTACAACAACTTCCTCAGTAAGGGCAGCAGGCACCTCAGCAGAGATAGTAGGCTCTTCAACAACGATACTCGACTCGGTGTGCTGCATTTCGCGTGACTTATCAGTAACAACTTCCTCAGGCTCAACCTCGGTTTTGTTCATGTTGTCTTTCCTGACATCAGTTGGGACCTCAGGCACAGCGGTCACATCCGGAGAGATCGTTTGTGACTCACTATCCGCAATAGTGTCTATGCTGACATCCATAGAACGTTGTGGCTCTTCCGGCTGAGCTGCTCTTACGTCTTCGCCAACAGGCGTGGCAGTACCAGATGCTCTTTTACCCTTCTTCGCCTTCTTCTTTTCCTTCTTAGACAAAGGGGCTGGAGCTTCCTTCTCAACGGCTTTGGAAGGTGCTATTGTTGTGTCGGACATGGCAGCATCATGAACGGTTTCGCTTTCTGGCACAGCGGACTCTTCCATCACAACATCCTTTGCGAACTCGGTGGTACTGGCGATCGGGCCCAACGACATATCTCGGTTGTCAGAAATGGTAACATCGTCGACAGTGGGCTTGGATCCAGTGATGAGCTCCAGCTCGGTTCCAGCAACAGGCTCGGTGACTTGCGCTATGATATCGGACACTGCTGGCTCCTCCCCTTCCTCGGGTATAGCAACTGCTGTCGTGTCTTCGGCTGATGTTGCCTGCTTCTTGTTCTTCTTGTTTTTCTTCTTGTCCTTCTTCGAAAGGACAGGAGCAACCTCAAGTTCCCTGGGCTCGACAATACCAGATGGCTCGCTTGTCGATTGAATTTCCGTCAGAACGGCATCTGCCTCAACGGGTCCATGTGCGTCTGGAGTGTCCTCCATGGTGAACTCGCGATCGGCAGTAATCTGGGCATCAATCTGCTGTGGCTCAGCTTGTATGGCGAGTTCAGCAGACTGGTGCTCTGGCTCAATCTTCAAATCCGATGGGGCAGCTGTTTCCATCTCTACGGCTTCAGAACCCATATCTGGGAGAGAGGCGATATCAGCATGCTGTGGCTCAAGCCTTGCAGCGAGTTCAGCTGGCTGAGGATCAGGCTGGATGTTCCTTCCCAAAGGCGTACTTGAGTGTTCTTCAGCTTCCAAAGGCAAATCAGCTTCGGTAGATACTTCAGCTTCAATTGGCGCAGTCCCAGTCTCAGTCACAACAGGCTCATCAACAAAAAGCATATCTTCCAAGGGCGTTGCCATACCAGACTGCTTCTTAGCCTTCTTAGCCTTCTTCTTGTCTTTCTTCGAAAGTGTGGGCATCTCAACAATCGGCTCTGCGACCACAGCAGGTGACGGGACATCGCGAGTCTGGTCCTCAGTTGCCGGCTCTGGAGTGAAGTGCAAAGCTTCCCGAGGGATGTCTAGTGCCATAGAGGTCTCTTCTGAGACTTCTGTGGTCTCGAAAGTGGGCTCCTCGGTCGCACGTTGATGCTCAGTGCCATCTTGCACAGATCCGGTATCGATGGCCTTTAGCTCCTCGACAGACTGCTCGGTTCGAGGCTCCTCTACTTGAGGAGGTGCGCTGGTCAGCTCGAGCTGATCAGCTGTTGCGGCTCGATCTTCTTCAAGAAATTTAGGGGCTATCGCAACGGTCCCCTCTTCGGTAACTTCAGGGTTCAAGATAGCTTCAGTTGGCTGACCAACAGGCTCCTCAACTATAGTGGCATGTTTGTTCTTTTTCGCCTTCTTTTTCTTCTTTGAAGATGCAGTATCAAGACCTTCGTCGACGGGCACGACTGGTGTATCAGCATTGGCAGCTGGCTCGATCGTCTTGACTTCCTGGTTTGCGTCAATGGGGGCGTCGACGGGAACAGTCTCCGTTGTTTGGGTAAATGCAGCCTGAGTATGCTCCAAAGGGGCGAGCTGTTCTAGCTCCAGCTTCTCTTGAGGTCCATCTCCAGCTAGTTCGGCGAGGACGTTAGGCTCTGCGGCAACAGCCTCGTCGAGTCGCCTTTCCTTCTCTTCACCGCTATCATTTTCTTGCTGCTCCGTAGCAGCGTCCAAAAGAGTGAAATCGCGCACCTCTGCGACCTTCTCCCCCTCACCATCAATATCACGCGCGCTTTCTGTCGCAATTTCAACGCTGCCATCGGCGCTGGGCTGGGGATATTGTGGCGGTATCCCCGAGAAAATAATAGGTGTCTCCGAGGTTATAGGGGTTGATGGAGACGGCTGGGGTTCAGAAACGTTGGCTGCCCGAGTCGCCTCATCCGCTAAAAAAGAATCGATCGCGGTCTGTGAGTTTTGTTTTTTGTTTTTCTTCTTGCTCTTTCTGGAGGGTGCGCTGCCGCTCCATTCGTCGGCGTCTACTTTTGCGTCGACTGAAGTCACCACTGCTGGCAACTCAATTGATGGAGTTGCATCTGTTAGGGACTCTGTAGGAGGCTCTGTCGAAGGCTCTGTCAAAGGTTCTGTGACAGGCTCCTGAGTTGCTGTTTGCTCCACCTCGCTCTCAACCGCTGAAGCGCGCTGAGCTTTCTTTGCCTTCTTCTTCTGAGACTTTGAAAGCGGTGCTGGCTCATCAACGGCGGTCTCTGCAGTTTCCGACGACTGCGCAGGTTCCGGATCCTCCACCGGTAAGGGCGGAGGACGGTCACTAGGCACAGCTTCGACGGGTGCGTCAGAACTGCTAGTCGCAGCTTGCTGGTCGTCCTTGACTTTTTTCTCAGCCAGTTCCGATGGTGGTGGATCAACAACCTCAGTCTGGGTCTGATCAATGCTCTGATCTAGAGGAGCATCTGTAGGCGTTTCTGGCAGATCAGCAGGGGCAGCTTCTGCAACAGAAGCGCGCTTGCCCTTCCTTGCTTTCTTCTTGTCTTTCTTCGATAGCTGCGCGGGTTGTGCTTGATCGAGTGGCTCTTCCGCTGTCTCTACTGCGATTGGGTTCTCACGCTCTGTCTGCTCAATCGCTACAGGGCCCTGAAGTTTGTCAGTCTCGGCGGCCTCTGACATTAGTGTCTCGGGAGCAACTTCCGAGACCGATGAAGGCTCTTCCGTAGTCTGCGCGTCGGTAGCTGAAGGTGTGGTGAATGAAAACTTATCGAGTTCTGCCGAGGGCGTTTCGGGCGGAGTTGTCGGCTCGCTGGTATCGACGACTGATGAACGTTTTGCTTTCTTCGCTTTCTTTTTGTCTTTCTTCGACAGGGGAGTAACCACGGTGTCTGGAATCTCATCGAAAGGCTCCAGCGCAGCTGTCTCAGTAGTGGTTGGTTTGGCAATCGATGGCTCTGCAGAGGCGGCCTCATCCACAGTGCGATCCGAAGTAGTTGGTATGTCATCCTCAACAGGTATATTCTCTTGTGTCTTCTTGTCGGTTATGGGCTTTTCAATGGCCAGTACTTCAGATGAGGGTTCTTCAGTAGAGAGAGGCTGCGTACGTTCTCCCACCGAGTCGGAAGCCGGAGCAGACTCCTCAGCGACAGAAACGCGCTTGTTCTTCTTCGCTTTCTTCTTATCCTTCTTGGACAGAACAGGTGTTTCGTCCAAAGCGTCTTGCTGCACCGCCTGAGCATCCTCAGCAGGGACATCCCCTGAGGTTTCTAGCCCAGCAGCGGGATGGGGAATTGACGCAGAGATGGGAGCTGCTTCCGATTCAACTTTGTCATTTGTGTTGAGCGGCTCAGCCACATCAAGACTTCGCTCTTCGGACGAAGCAGGTGTCCCCTCTGCGGGTGCAAGGGCTGGTACGAAGGGAGCCTCTTGAACAGGTGTCTCAGCTGACGCGGCAGCGTCACTCTCGACTGCGGAAGCGCGCTTCTCCTTCTTAGCTTTCTTCTTGCCCTTCTTAGATAGAGAAGCTTCGTCGGATTCAACAGCTGCAATGTCTTGTGCGGTAGGAACGTCAGCATGTTGTTGCTCTTTAGGATCAGCAGAGGCTTCAAGCGCAGTGGATGAAGCTGCGGCCGCATCTTCTGTCGACTGCAACACTGGCTCAGCTCGACTTGGCTCAAAGACTGCATCGGTAGTCAAAGAGGTGGCTTCAGAAGCTTCAGCGGACGAGGGTGCAGCAGCAGCGACCTCCTCTTCCTCAATGCTCTTCTCTTTCTCTTCGACCGCTCCAGACGAGGATACAGGCTCAACGATCTCCACCATAGGAGTTTGCTCAGAGACAGAGTCACCCTTCTTGCCCTTCTTCTTTTTCTTACCCTTTTTCAACGTCAAGGGGTCTTCTGGCTCGGCAACGGGCTCAGGGATGGTTTCGCTCGTCGCAACCTCAGTCTCGTTCGATGTCTGAGCAGTGGGCGGAACCTCGGTGGAGACGGGAGTGTCAGTAATAGTCTTGACAGTCGTTTTGTCTTCCTGCGCAGGAGCGTCGGCTGCATCGCTTACGACCGCTCCGACTGGGTCAGAGTGCTCATCGATTGTGGCATCTCGCTCGGCTACAGTTCCAGGCGCGGCGACAGGTTCATCAAGCATGTCCTCTGCCGGCCACGTATCGTCAGCAACCAGCTCACCGGCAACTGCAGGCTCAGGCTCGACACCAGCGGGCTTGACAATCTCCATCTTTTCGACCGCATCTTGTGTTCGCGCCTCCTCTTCGTCTTTCTCCTTTTGTGCAGCTTCGGCCTTGAGCTTCTTCTCCAGTTTCTTCCTTTGGGTTTTGGTTAGGCCCGCGTATGAATCAACTTCAGGTTCGGCTGCAGGCTCGCTGACGGATGGCTGCTCGGACTCTGTGATGACATCTGTAGCAGGAGCAGACTTGGCCTCCTCTACGGTAAGTGACTCTGCATTGACTGCCTCCGCGGTACTCAATTCGGCAGTAGGCTCAGGCTCGCGAGTCTCAACAGCCTGCTCTGACGCGGGAGGCGTTTCTTGAGCGACGTAACTTTCAGGTGCAGGGGCTTCCGCTTGCTCTTCGACGACATCATCTGCAGCACGAGGTGACTGGCCCTCGGCAGAAGTTTCCACCGTCTCAGCGACAGCCTGTTCAGCCTCGCGCTTCGCCGCCTCTGTAGCCAGCTTCTTCTCAAGCTTCTGCCTCTGCTTTTTGTTCAGTCCCGCGAAAGGATCGACTGGCGCTGGCTCTTCCGCCTTTTCCTCATCGATGACTGGTGCGGGTGCTTCATCAGCACTAGATCCGAGGGCTGTAGTGTCTGCAACCACCTCGAGCGGGACTGTTGCTCCAGTAGATACTGCGCCGTCATCACTAATGATCGGCTCAGAAGTGGTTTCTATTATCGCAGCGGTGTCTCCTCCAGCAGCGGGCTGCGTTTCCTCCTTTGCTTTGGCCTCTGCTTCCGCTTTCAACTTCTTCTCGAGCCTTTGTCTTTGCTTTTTATTAAGGCCCTTGAATGGATCGACCTCCTGTGCCTCTTCTGCTGGGGTCTCTGCAGGCTGCTCTGTGGTAGGCTCGATTGTCACAGGCTCGAGGGCTAGGTCTCTGGCGTCACGCTCTACAGACGACACTTCCTGCTGGGCTGCTTCAACTGAAGGCCCATCCGTCTTCTCGGGAAGTACATTCGCTTGGAGTGGCTGGCCACCAGTCGTGTCTACCTGAGCAGCTGTGGGAAGCTCAGAGTCAGCTGCGGTCGAAACAGGAACGATCCCCGCCGCAAGCTCCGAGGAAGCAGGAACATCGACAGATTGTGCCTTGTCCTTAGGAAGATCTTCTCGTGCAGCTCCCGCAGGCGCAGCTTCCTCAGTAGTAGCAGTCTTCTCAGCGGTCAATTCCTCCTCTGTCTGCTTAGCCTCCGCTTCAGCTTTCAGCTTCTTCTCGAGTCTCTGTCGCTGTTTCTTGTTGAGTCCTTTGAACGGGTCCACCGGCTCTGCCTCTACAGATGGTGTCTCGGCAGGAGATGCCTCCGTATTGATTGCCTCTGCAGATGCACCTTCCTCAGGAACTGTCACGTCGATGACAGGATCCTCAGGAGAGGCGTTCATTGAGGTTGCTGTCTCAGCGGGCACTTCTTTCTCCAGGATTTCACCAATTGCAGGCTTCTCATTCAGCTGCTCGACGTCAGCAAGCTCTCTGCTCTGCTCTTGAGTCGCCATATCTGCAGTGGTAATTGCAGACGCGGGTGGTTGAGAAGAGATATCTGCCGCATCTGCAGCGGTCCCTGCGGTCTTGACTTCACTTGCATCAGATGACGCGAGCTCAGCTGTAGGGAATTGAGCGTCCTCCTTCTCCCTCTCTGCAGCTTCGGCTTCAGCATCAGCCTGTGCCTTGGCCTCAGTATCTGCCTTCAACTTCTTCTCAAGCTTTTTCCTCTCCTTCTTGCTCAGCCCAGCGAAAGGATCTACAGCAATTTCTTCCACTGCGGTTTCGGAAACCTCTTCGAGGGTAGGCGAAGCCTCGAGTGCTTCAGGCGTCTCCCTTGTAACTGCTGGCTCTGCTCCTGCAGGCGCCGGTGTCGGGTCAACCAATGCCTCTGTTGCGTGTGCAGCAGTTGCCGTTTCAATCTCCTGCGCGCTTTGCTCAGGAGCCGCATCTTCTGCATCAGCGACATTGTCAGCAGGCAGATCAACAGCAGGCAATTGCCTTTCTGCATCGTCCTGATCAATTGCTTCTGGTGGCATAGACTGCTCGGCAGCCTTTTGAGCAGCCTCAGCGTCCATTTTCTGCTGCAACTTCTTCCTCTGCTTCTTGTTAAGGCCTGCGAAAGGGTCCACTGCTGGAACTGGCTCGGCTTCTTCGACGGGTTGCGTTGGTTCTGATAAAGGCACCACAGTGCTTGTTGCATCGACGGTGTTTTGCTCAGGTGCGGACTCTGTTGCGTCTCCATTGCGAGTTGTTTCGTCGGTAGAAACCAAGGCATCTACAAAAGGCTTTTCCTCGGAAGCTTCCTGCGTCTCCTCGACAGCCGATGAGCTCTCTGCTGGGGGTTCAGCGGCAGACACTGCCTCTTGGATTGGCTCCTCCAGGGGTGCAGAAGCAGCAGCTTCAGCATCAGCTTCCCGTTGTGCAGCTTCCGCTTTCATCTTCTGCTGAAGCTTCTTCTTCTGTGCTTTTGACAGGCCCTTGAAGGGATCGGCCGCTGGGATCTCAGTCTCTTCGGTGGCGACTGGCTCCTGTACAACTGGCTTTTCTTCAGAAGCGACGGCTTTGTTCGCAGTTGCCTCGTCTTTCGAAGACACCCCTTCCACAGCAAGCTCGTCGGTAGCAGCAGGCTTCTCAGTGGGAAGAGGCTCACTAGCAATAGCAGGGGATTGGTTGTCTTCGTCTACAGCGGGCTCCTCTGTGTCTGCAGGCACCACGACACTCGTATCTTCCGGTTGAGGTACCTCCACAGACGTTGCTCCTTCAACGTGCTCTTGCACCGGCTCGTGCTCGATCGCAGCCGCGGCGGCCTCGGCCTCAGCCTCTTTCAGAGCAGCCTCAGCTTTCATTTTCTGTTGAAGTTTCTTCTTCTGCGTCTTTGAAAGTCCCTTGAACGGATCGATAGCTGGCGCGGCCTCGACGGGACGTTCGTGACTGGCGACATGTGAGTCTGCGGATGCGCTTGTTGGCTCTACAGCAGGCTCAGAGGGAGCTTGTGAAAGCTCATCCTGCGTGGTATCCTTCACTGGCGCTTGATCCACAGCTGATTCGGCCTCAATGGACGCAGCTGCTTCCGGTGTTGTGCTTCTAGTCTCCTCCTTGGAAGGTTCGGAAGTGAGGGTCTGCTCCAGAACCAAGTCTGAGGCTGGTCTTGCTGGTTCATCTTCCGCATGTAGGTCTTTTGTCGATATCTCTTCGGCAGGAAGGAACACTTCCTCTTCAGCAGCAAGCTCGGGTGATACGTTCGCGTCCTGAACGGGTACGACGTCCGATGATAGCACCTCACTCTGCGAGACATCTTCAGCGATGGGTGTGCTAGGCTCGGTCTCCGTCACTTTGTCCTTCTTGCCCTTTTTCTTCTTTTTGCTCTTCTTAGATTCGACGACTGGCTCATCTTGCGAAGGAGTAGCCTCAAGGATATTGGCAGCAGACTCATCTATCGGTGCTGGGACAGAATCTTCTGGATGTGTCTCTTTGGTCTCCTGTTCCCCAGGTGCGGTCAAGCTCGGTTCGAGAGCTTGTGGATCGGGACTTGCCGTGGTATCAACGGGCGTTTCGGTCGCTGAGATATCGCGATCCGTAGTCTCAATTGGCAAAGACACGTCAACAGGGTCAGATGTCGCTTGTTCGATCATCTCCTGTTGACGAGATTCGGGTATCTCGGTAACATTCTCGCCGGGCTGCTGAGTCTCCAGCGGGCTGGGCTCGACTGCAGGCTCGACCTCCGTAGCCTCGACGGGCAGAAGACCAAGTTCAGCCTCGGACACGGGTGTCTGCGGCTCATCGACCGACTGTCCCTTTTTGCCCTTCTTCTTCTTCTTGTCCTTCTTCGAAGAGGCAACGGGTAGTACTGGAGACTCGTCTTCTTGTACTGGCATTGGTTCAGCAGCCGATGGCACCTCAGTGTCCTGCTCAGGCCCTGGCTTCGGTGTTGCGAGATCAGATGTTTCAACTGCGTCAGGCTCGACAACTTGGGCTTCCGTAATTGTGGAAGAGGGAGCGGCGACAGCTTGAACCTCTGCAGGTGCATCTACCAGGCCACGCTCAGTAGGCGAAGACTCGTGAGCGACTACGTCCGCAACAGGCTCCACAGCATCCGTCTGTCCTTCAGTTGACGACAGTGTCTCGTTTGCTACGAGGTCAATGCCTCTAGACTCAACTGGCTCGGGTGCGAAGTAAGATTCAACAACAGTGGGCTTTGCAACGACTGATGAGACATCAGGAGCTGGTGTTGTTTCCTCGACTGGAGTTTCAACGCCGCTCCCCTTCTTCTTCCTTTTCTTTTTCTCCTTCTTAGACAAGGGCGCTGCGACTTGCTCAACAACGGCAGACTGTGCATCAGCAGTACTTTCAGTAGCATTCGCTTCCGTTGAAGTAGCTTCTGGCACAGATATAGCAATCTCAGCATCCAGCGGGTTCTCTTTCTCAAGCAGAGTCGATGCGTGGTCCAATGGTCTGCCTTCCAGCCAGGCATCAGTCTCGATGTCCGCCTCAACAGGTGCAGATCCGAGTGCTTCCGTTGGAACTGGTGTGGGCGTAGCTTCAAGCTGCACATCCTGTGCAAGAGCTTCAGTCGTATCCTCGAATACTTCGTGGGAAACCTGGCTATCCTCGCTGGCTACTTCCGCGCTCGCGGGCGCTTCTATCTCGGACAAAGAGCGCTCAACAGGTTGTACAATGGGCTCGGTCTGTACTTCGGGGATCTGGAGGCCGCTCTTCTTCTTGCCCTTCTTGCCTTTCTTCTTGGGTTGCGGTCCTGAGGCTGCCTCAACAGGAATAGGCGTCTCGATGTCCTGCTCGGACGATTGGAGTGCAGTGGTATCTGTCGGTTCTTGTACGAGCTCCCCTGCTGGTGCGGGAGCCACATCCAACTCGTCCAGATTATCTTCGCCACCCGGCAAGGGTACAGCTGCAGCATCAACACCAGTTGCGTCCGGCGCAAAAGATCGCTCCTGCAATGGCTCGTCCTCAAGCGTAGGACTCGAGGGCCTTGTATGCACAGGAGTCTCGGATAAGGTACTCTCACGCTTCTTCTTGTTCTTCTTGCCCTTCTTCTTGCTTGATGTCGAAGCTTCTTCAATAATCGGCGTAGGTATCACACTTTCAGTCAGAGGATCAGCCCCTGGTGTACCAGCGACGATCTCGCGGGCAGCAGATGCTGGCTCAATCTCAGTCGTTGGATAGGCGGGCTCTTCCTTGGCGTCACCTTGGATTGCCACAGATTCCTCAAGGGTAGGAACTTCACGCTCTTCACCAGCAATCTTTGCTGGCGCCTCCAGCTCAACAGTGGACATCTGAGCAGGGGCAGGGAAACTAAAAGCAGGCATTCCACCATCTCCGAAGTACGACGTCTGCGGAACAGCATACTGGAATGGTTCAACTTCAGTCGCAGTTGCAGATCCGGGCACAAGCTCAGGCACAGCATCAGTGGCGGCGACATGTGCAACATCGCTCACTTTCTCATCAACAGGTACGTCCCTAGACGCATGCTCCTCTGTATCCACCGTTGGAGGCGGAACACGAAGTGGGAACGCGAAAGAAGGGAGGCCTCCATCCCCGAAGTACGAGGTTTGTGGCGGTACGTACGAGACTGACGGCTCTGGCGTGAAGGTGACGGGCTCTGACATATGCTGAGCTGGCTCTTCTAAAGCGGGAACTGGTCCAGAGAGCTGGGCGCTGGCCTTCTTGCCATTCTTGCCCTTCTTCTTCTTGCCTGATGAAGTCTTCGGCGTGCCGTCATCTGCGGTTTGAGTCACTGAAGGGATTGCACGAGCTGAGGCCTCCTCGATAGCGGGTTGGTCCGCCAGTACAGCCGTTTCTGCAGGTTTGTCGTGTAAAGCGTCAGCAGAGACTGAGACTGGAGCAGAAACTTGCGGCTGTCCGAAGCTGAAAGGCCTGCCGTTGTCTGTGAAGACCGCTGTTTGTGGGGTGTAGGTCCTCGGCAAGCTCTTGTATCCATCCTGCTCCTCAGTCGTACTTGGCGGTTGAGTGTCAAGTCTCAATGCAGGTTGTTCCTCTGTATTGAGCGGCGTAGACGGTCCGACCGGCGTTGCGTTTTCGATGGTCGGCTCGTCAACGACTACTGGCTCTTCGTCCTGAGACTCCTGCAACTGATCTGGTCCAGTCACAGCGACATCTCGCATCTGACTCTCCACGGCTCCCTTGACGATTGGAGCTCCGTCAGTCACTTCTGTGGCTGACTCCTCAGTCGCAGGTTCCACAACAGGTGCAGGTATAGCGAGATCGCGTTCAGCAGATACCGACTCCGAGGTTGTAGCCTCCTGCTCTACCGCCTCCACGGGAGCAGCGACTTGACTCTGCTTCTTCCTGCCCCAGCCACCAATCGCGCCCCACAACCCTGAGCCCCAGGATGACCGTGCAGGCTCAGATGCGGTGATGGGTTTGGGTGGAGATGCAGGAGCTGGTGCTTGTACAACCTCTTCAACAGGCGCTTGTAGTGCTTCGGGCTTTTCGATATCTGACTCTGGCAAGAAGGCAGACGCTTCCTCAACGGATGGGAGAGCAACGTCACTTTCGTCCGGCTTATCGGTAAAGTCTGTAGTAGCGATGTCCTGGTCCTCGCCCACAGCCTTGGGCAGTACTTCAGGCTCTGCAGTTGGCAGTTCGCCCATAACATCTCCAATAATGAACCGTCTAACTTCGACGTCGCGCTCCTCTTTTGTGTGCGGCTCGGTCGCCTCACGCACCTTCTCTTGAGCCCTGCCCGCCTCAAGTTTACTCGTCTCAAGCGAAGCAGCAGCACTGGGTTCGCCGACAAGCGTATCGTCATCAGCGATGATCGAGTCCGGCTTGTTCTTCGCCCAATCCTCCTCATTCTCGATGAATGTAGGGACGTAGGCTTGCAGGTCTTCGGACGTAGCAGTAGGGGTAGGCTGCGGAGACTGCAGCACAGGTTCACTGCGCTCATTATCCGTCTCAACCCGCTTGCCCTTTCCTTTCTTGTTCTTCCTGCCCTTCTTGGAACTCGCGGCTTGTAGTGCTGCACCAGCAACACCGCCTGCCAGTGCACCGAGCGCAGCTTCCTGCAGCAGACTAGACGATTTAGTGGGTGAGAAATCCTCGCTTCGCTCAGCAGGTCCTCCACGCATCAGCTTGTCGTCGAGAAACGGACTGGCTGCGAGTGGACTTGCGCGACCAGGAGACCCCGCGGTAGGTGCGTCTTTCTCCACTGCTTTGGCCTGTTCGAGCGCAGCGGTAAGAGCATCATGGCTCGGGCCTGCAGAAGTCGGTACGTCTCTTGCCGCAGGAGATATAAAGTCAGAAGCCCTAGGCGTGGCCTGCCCGCTCTCAGTAACCTCTTCGATTTCCCTACTCTCTAGCTCCGGATGCATAGCCTCAGGGCCTGGAGCCGTTGAGACGAGATCAGCCACCACGCTCAAGGGGTCGAAGAAAGGATCTGCATCAGACGACTCGCTCGCGCTCAGTCGGGGTGAGCCATAAGCAGACTCGAAGTCTGCAGACTCGTGCGCAGACTCATACTCGCCCTCAGTCTCGGTCTCGGACTCCCTTGCAGATGAGGCGCGAGAAGGACTCCCACTTGCTGGTAATGCAGGTAGGTCTTCATTTTGCAGCTCATCGGACTTTCGATTGCGCTCAACGAGATACAGCGGCCTGAACTCGCGAGATGTCTTGAACTCCTTCGATGGCGACTTGACATGGCGTCTGAACGGCGAGCTCTGGGTCACTGGACTGGAAGCTGTCTCTGCATCGGCAGGAAATTCGCGCTGCTGAACGGCTGGCGACACGGGAGGTTTACGGAAGCGGATTGGTACCGCAGTCGAAGAAGACAGGCGACGCTCTCCAAGAGATGAGTTCGGACGAGCATGTTCTGGCGATCGAGTAGGCGAGCTTGGGCCTGAGATGGGCAGAGGAGGCAGCTCATCGGGGAAGGCTTCCAATTGCCATGGCTGCAAGCCTGTCAAGCGCGTCAACAGCTCTCGGCTATCTTCAATAGACAAGTGTGGCGGTGTCCTGGGACGATCAATACCCCCAGCCGGGGTAAGAAATGTAGTGGTAGAAGCGGTGTCGGCCCGATAGTCAGGGACGATCCTGGGTGCTTGGGCATCAGTCTCGTCCTCATCTTCGGGCAGTGGAGTGGCCGCAGCCACCGCCCTATCGTCTAAAAAAGCCTGCTCGTCGTATTGCTGCTGTCGTCGTCGCGGCTGATCGGTCTTGGCAGGCGAAGAGGAAGGCGAGTACGAACGATCCTGTAATCACACCATTAACATTCATTCTAATATACATTTCGCGTTGAAGAAAAACAGCGCTATCACCACGCGCAGCACTCTTGACGCCCAGTCTCCTGCTATAGCTTGACGAGGTCGTTGTTGATATACAAGTCATGATAGTGGTCGTGCCTTTCTTCAGCTACCCAGGAGACCAGACGTCCAGCAGGATGTACGCACGGTGAAGGCTATCGCAAGGAAGATCGATGTACCTTTTCATCATCCCTGTCCCTCCTGTCTCTGTCATCACTGCGCTCCGAGCGACTACTCCTCTTCTCGCGGTGGCCGCGGCTGCCCGTCGAGACGGTTGACTTCGCATCGTCGTCGTCCGAGCCGTACGTAGAACCACGCTCCGACCTGTGTTTCCGTCTACGGTGCTTACGGTCTTCGTCGTCCTCGTCGTCACGGGATTTGGACTTGGAGGACTTGCTGCTGTCGGCGAGGTTTTCTTTCGACTTGCTGCTGTCGGCGAGGTTTTCTTTCGACTTGCTGCCGAAAAGACCAAAAAGGCCGCTTGAACGCTTTTCCTTTTCCTTCTCCTTCTCCTTCTCCTCCCTGCGCCTGCTGCTTCGATCTTCGTCGCGGCGCGAGGAGGTAGAGATCATGGATGCGTTGTCATCGAAGTCATCGTCGCGCTTGGATTTTCTGCGAGATGATTTGCGCTCAACATCGTGCACGTCAATGGGCTCAGACGCGGCGGAAGAGCGGGAACGGGTTTTGCCTTCACTCGATCCTTCTCGCTCACTCTCCCTTCGCTTGTGTTTGCGTCTACGTTCGCCGTTTCCCTCAGAGCGAGCCTCAGAGACAGTGGACTTTGTGTCGGAGATGTAGCCGCTCTCGTCGGCATCCTTGCGGCGGTGCCTTCGCTTGCGATCAGTACCATCGTCGAAGTCGTATCCTCGATCACGGCTGGGCTCGCGGCTGCCAGACTGGGCTGCTCGTGCTTCTCGTCGACGACGACGTCGCTCCTCGCGATCGGGATCCTCGTCCTCATACTTGTTTCTTGAGGGAACAACAGTGCTGTTGTCGTCATCAGGTCGGCTAAACGCTGAAACAAAAGTGCTGGCATCGTCCTGATCATACTGGCTGCGCGAAGGTTCGTATGCGTTGTACTTATCGATGAGTTCGCCACGTGCACTCTCTGCGTCGGCGTCTGGCCGACTAAACGCAGTCACATAAGTACTGGTCTCGTCGTAATCGCTGCGTGGCTTATGCTGATACGCGTTGTAATTTTCAATGAGCTGCTCGCGAGCCTTCTCTGACTTCTCTCTTTCTCTCTCTTCAGACCCCGCAGAGAAGAACTCGTCTGAGTCCCGCTCTACTGATTCCCTCCGACGTTCGTCGTCAGGGGCGTAGTATCCGGAGTCTTGTATGTTACGCGGAGTTGAGATTTCAGGTGCGGCGACGAACGCAGATCGCGTTGGAAGATCTGCTGCTTCGACACGAGTCTGCTCAGGAGAGCCATACTTGACGTCTCGTCCGAGGTAGTCGTCATACCTCATTTCCGATCGCAGGGGAGAACCGACAGTAGGCGACCATTTGCCACTGCTGTGCCGTTTCTCTAACTTGCGGCGCGGAGTCTTGACTTCAGATGGTTCTTCGACGCCCTCGAAGGCATAGCTGGGGATAGTGATGGACTTGTCGTTGTCGTTGCGAGAATGTGTGCCATTGGGAGGTGACCTCAATTGTTCTTGTTCTGGAGCGTGCCTGCTGGCAGCCTCCAAAGCTTGCCTCGCATGTTCACGCTCTGCGGCAATGCGATCCTGATCCTGTTTTGCTGAGGCGCCCATCAGCGCGGCGAAGCCTCCTGCAAGGGCAGCAGTTGTGGCTTTGCTGCTGCTGCTCTGTTCATAACGTGAAGCATCTTCTGAGGACACATTTTCTGCGCGTGTAGATCCATCTGCAGACGGTCGGTCCCACTTCACGTTGACTGGACCCTCGTCAGGAACTTGTCGTTTTTTCTCTTCTGGAGCAGCAGGCGCCGAACGGGTGTAGGGGACCACCGTCGATACAGATGCAGCCGATTGCGTATCATCGCTTGCTCCCCAATTGTAACTCGAAATTTCTGAAGCACTGGGCATGTCTCTGGGGGCGCTATAGCTTGGTTCAATATCCCTGATATCGCGTTCGAAAGTCGGGCTTGAGGGGCGATCGTCATCGCTCATCTCCCAGCTCTGGACACTCATCATGCTTATGCGCTTAGCCTCCTTCTCCCTCCTTGCTTGCTCCTTCCTGCTCATGGTACGCAGGCCCTCGTCTTGTGGAATCTCTGGAGTGCGGATTGCCTCCAACTTCGGTTCTCGCGGGACATCGTGCGTCACTACCTCCTCATCAGTATTCCTACTCTTCCGCTTACCTTTTTTGCTCTTCGTTGGTGAAGGAGCAGCCCGATCGTCCTCCTCGACAAACGTTTTTGCAGGTGCAGGTTCAATAGATTTACTGAGCGATGGCGAGTCAGCAAACCCTCCAGGCATGTGTAGCTCGTCCGGAACAGCAGTGGAGTCACGCTTGGCGGAAGACATCTCTTTCGAGTATGCAGGCATTTCCGCCTCGGACTCGGTAATGTATTCGTATGGCGAAGGAGACTTATACGCGTCGCCCATGGAAGGGATCGAAGACACGGTCGATGCAGCAATTGTAGATCGCGCAACGTGGCGGTCCGAGAAAGGATTACTGACGGATGAGCGATTGTCTGCGTACTTGTAGTCCCAATCGCTAGGATCGTCGTCCTTATCATTCTGCGCGATTGCTGCGGCAGTCAAGGCACCTGCCGCGCCCGCTGCAATGGCAGCAGCAGCAGCAGCCTTCTTAGCTTTCTTGTCCTTTTTGCTCGATTTTCTCGACATGGTATTTTCAGTGCTGTCCCACGTAGATTCATCTTGCTTATCAGGAACATACTGCGTGCTCGGTGCAATCTCTTTTGGCTCACTCGACTTGGACAGGGCAGAAGGTTTGTACGGTTGGTAAGTCGTTGTTGTCTTGCCAGATTTAGGTGAATCGCGCTCGACGACCACTTCCTCTTGAGAGTACTTCTCATCATGCTCCTTCAGATCACCGTCTGAGATGAATTGCTCTTTATAAGACTCCGGCGTCGGAACGTCGAAATGGTGGAACTGGTTCTCGCCCCAGCTAACTCGCGACGGCGCAGTCTTCGGCTTCGGCTCTTCTTCCTGTACCGGATCAATATTCGGCGATGGAGGCATTGAGACGCTGCGAATGGAAGGTGCCCGGCTACCAGGAGGTGTCGGCTGGATCAGATTCAAGGTAGGGATTGGATCAGGAGTGCGAGGACCACGACCGTCTCTAGTGGCAGTGAAAGAGTACGATGGAGGGTAGGGAGGGCCCTTTGGCTGGCTGGCTCCATATTCTTCGATAGACTCGTAGACGTGGAGGTCAGGAGCTCCCTCATTGGGATCAACGCGGCGGACCTTGGGAAGGCTGTCATCCTCGAGAAGATCCTTGGGAGCGAAGAAGTCTGCCTGTGATACAGGTTTCTCGGCGTACCTGGCTTCCAAGTCATGGAAAACATCGTCAGTGGTCTCCTTCTTGAATATGTTGGGATCAAAGATCTCTTCGTCCGCGTAGTCCTGAGCGACCTTGCTTGGTTCGATCTGAGCGTAGCTTGGCTCGTAGGCCTTGTACTCGACCACTTTGCTGGGCTTGTAGGCTTGATAGGATGGCGCAACCTCCTTCTCAGATGACGATGTATCGCGCCAGTTTTCACGGCGCTGTTCGCGTTCCTTGCCCTTGTCTTTGATCGAGGAAATTGCTGCACCTGTAATCACTGCGGCAGCACCTGCGGCGACAGCATTGGCAGCAGTAGACTTCCAGGCATCTGATCTACCTGAGTCGCGGTCGCTGCCATAGCGGTCATCATCGCGTCGCTGCCGATCCGCGTCTGCGCGCCTCTCAGCGTCTCGTTTGTCGGCTTCGAGAGCATCAGCTTCACGACGCTCTCTTCGCCTCTGCTCCTCCTCCCGCTCTAGAGCATCTCTACGCTGCGCATCGGCTCGTGCTTCGCGTTCTCGACGATCACGATCTTCCGCTTCTTCCATTTCACGCGCAACCATTTCGTCGTGCTGCCGACGTCGTTCTACCTCAAGACGTTCAGTCTCAATTCTGGCAAGACGCTCTGCCTCCATGTATTTCCGAGCTTCATCTTGTTGACGTTGTAATTCACGCTGTCGGCGCTCATCCTCGTCTCGACGAAGCTCGTCGTCCCTCTGCTGCTGCGTACGGCGACGGTCTTCTTCCTCATCGAGACGGTCTTGCTCTCTCCGTCGCTCACGAGCATCTTTAGCAGCTTGTTCCTTGGTCAAGTTGAAGCGCACATTACTCTGTGAACTTGACGGGCGGTCACTATCGCTACCCTTAGCAGCAACAATGGCAGCGGCTCCAGCAGTTGCCGCAAGGCCTGCGAGAGCAACATCCTTCTTCCATGAAGACTTCTGGATGGGCGATGAATTCACGCGACGAAGCGATCCTGGGTGAGGCGGATTCTGGTAATTATTGACGGTGATGCTTTGTGACTGACCATGTACAGGGTAGGGGGGGCCAGGTACTTGCGAGAAAATTGGTGGGCCAACCGGTGCCGTATAGCCTGAATGAGCTGGCGGTTCGGTGGTGTAGATTGAACCTGGGACCTGGTGCATCGGCTGCGGCTGCTGCAGACTGATAGCGCCAGGACCAGTGGTGACAAGGGCCTGAGGCGTAGAAATCACGCTTGTTCGCCTGGCATCGAATGTTGACGGGTCATTCGAGGCAACAGGATACACAGTCTGTAGTGTTTGCTGACTGCTCGTCTCACTGTCATGACGCGATAGACGTGAAGCAGCTACACCTGCAGCAGCCGCACTAATCGCGCCAGCAGCGGCAGGACGAGCAAGCGATGTGTTCGCGATATTGTCGTAGAGGTTGTCAGACGATCGCTTCTTCTTCTTGCCAAAACCCCATCGCCAGCCCCACTTGTTTGTGCCAGAGCCGTTAGAGTTGAGAGATTCTCGGCTTTGAGTCTTGCGTAAATCAAGATCCCCATAGACGAGATCTGCATTACTGTCAGAAGAAGATGTGCCATCGTCAGGCAAATCTTCCCATTCGTCTTCACCGTATCTTGAGCCGGCTCCATGGCGGCGGTCGCTATCCCTGCGGCTGCGACGTTCACGCACTGCTACGAGCTCAGCCTCAGACTTCCCAACGTTGCGGCGGTTAGCCTTGGCAACTGCGATAGCTGCTGCCGTTGCGCCAAGTCCAGCAAGAGTAGCCTTCAGACGTTCGTCTGAAGTTTGTTTCTTGAGGTCTCGAGCAGAGCGCTTCTTTTTGGTTCGTCGCACAAACCCGCTTCCAAAAGCCATGTCAGACTCGGAAGAGGAGGACGATCCATTGCCAAAGTTGAAGAACCCCTTCTTCTTCTTTCGGTGTGCTGCATTTGGATCTTTGACACGCTTTTCCTTTGGCGGGGGCGCGGTGAAGAAACCTCCAAGGAAACCGCCCTGGGGTTGCTGATCTTGAGAGATGTCAATGAAGGAAGCACCGGACGCTGAACTTCTTGAAGACTTGCGGCGGAGCTGTTGCGAACGTCGACGTTTGCGTTCATCCTCACTACTGCTGTTCCTACGGTGGCGGACTTGGACTTTGTGGGTTGACCTAGAGCGACTGCGTTCTCTGCTCTTGCGTCTTGTGGCCGCTCCAAGCGCAGCTCCAGCAAGCCCAGCGCCGAGCGCAGCACCTAGACCAGACTTCCTGTCGCGTGACCTCGAACTAGAGCTTGATCTCGAACCGTGAGTTCTCCCTGACTTATGATGTTTCTTTTCTTTGGTTATCCCAGTCGACATAAAGGATACTCGATCTTGGGATCGACTACGATGGCGGACACCAGCACTGCCGTAGCTGTAACGCTTGCTGTGGACAGATTCGCGGCTACGACTGCGGCGGGAGTGACGAGAGTGACTGTCGCGACCGGACTTGATGCTGTATGTATCGTCAAAATCGTTGCGACCTGCGGTAAACAGAGCCTTCCCGGCAGTGGCGAGGCCTATTCCACCCAAGCCAGCAGCCAGCCAGCCGGCACCGTTGCTGTTCTTTTGTCGTTTGTCGTCGCCAGACGAGTACAGGGAGGTGCGAGACGGCTTCTCCTTCAGACCGTACCGAGACTTCTTGTCGATGCCGCCAGAGGGACGGTCGTACTCATCTGAGCGACGTCTGCGATCATAGTAGTGGTGCTTGCGGGGCGCGTCCATGGGTGAAGATCGTGGGTCGAAGCAGTACCTGCATACACCAATGTATTCGGTGTATTCCTCCATCTTTCGGACGTCCTCGTGGTCCTTCCACCAGTCTACGAATTTGGAGACAGGACCAACATGCTGATGCTGATGAGCCATGCCGCCGGACATGTAGGGTGAAGGTGAAGGGCCAATACCGCCGTGGCTTTGGCCGGGAAAAGCACCTGGCATCGAGTGGGTGTGGTTGTGCGAGTGAGTGTGGTGAGCGTGGTCGGATGAAGAGTGGGAATTATGATTATGCAGCGCATAGGCTGCGAGGCCGGCAGCTCCAGCGGCGTACAGTCCCGCATTGGAGCTGTTCGACTGCTTCTCTGGCTTATCGGGGCGGGGCGGCTTTGGCGGAGGTGCACCAGACTGAGTGTCGTGAAGGTTGCTGTAGCTGCCGTTGATTGCCGCAGTGGAAGGCATGTCGCCCTGGTAGTATACAGAAGAGGAGCCGCTGTGACCTGCAGGCGCGGTATTGTGGTACGTATCGTTGTACGAGGTGGAGTGGTGTATGTCGGTTTCGCTGTAGCTCGTGGAATGGTGTGCATTAGAGGAGCTATGGCCCATAGCGTAACCAAGAGCAGCTCCACCAGCCATGCCTGCAGCCGCAGCAGGAAAGCTGTTGGTTTTGTTGGGCTTCGCGCTACCCGTGTGAGGGCTGTCATCGACAAAGGCGCCTGGCATGGAGACAGGACGAGGGGGCTTTGATGTAGATGTAGATGCAGGTGCAGGTGTGGAGTCGGTGTAGAAGTCAGCTGCCGAGCCAGCACCTGTATCAGCCACAGGATTCGCTTGTGCTGAGGCAGCGACAAGGTGTGGCGTGTCCTGGCCGATGATGACTGACGGCGGCTGAGGCCTCACACCGGGCTGCGAGTTGACGCTCTGGCCCTGATCGTTGTAGAAGTCGGCAGCTGCGCCAAAGGGATTGTGGCCAGGCAGGGCGCTCGAGGTGTATTGGACTGGATCCTGGCCGGGAAACTGGTCCTGCACATGGCTCGACATGCTGGGCGAGGCAGGATACTGTGTGTGTGGTATATGTGGTGTGTGTGGTGTGCTCCCAGCAGGCAGTGCGCCGCTCATCATTGGCGCACCTACCTGGCCAGGGAACTGCGAGAAGCCTGCGCTGCCAATCTGTCCGCTGAAGCTGTCGTCGGCGCGGGGGCGGGATGGCTCGTCGACAATGCCACCACGGTACCCGCCAGCCTGCGACTGCGATGCGCTTGATTTGTCGGAGCGCGTCGACCGCCGCTTCTCACTCTTGCTCTTGCTGTCTTTACTGCTGCGCTTCTCCTTGCGGCGCTCTTTGCTGTCGCGCACTGTGGGGGCGGCCGACTCGGCGTAGCTGGAGCGACGGTCGAGGCGCGGGTCGTCGTACAGGTCGTCGTTGTCATTGGGCGCTTGATCAAAGGCAGTCGCGTAGCTTGCGATGGTCGAAGGCGGGCTGTCACGTCTGCTGCGCGTCGAGGGCTTGCGCGTCGACGTCGACGACACGGTCGAGCGCATGTCCAAGTCGCGCTCACGCTTGGAGCGAGAGCCTGAGCCTGAGCCTGCCGTGTCGCTGCGGCGGCGGCGACCCTCGTCGTCCTCTTTCTTTGCGGACGAGCCGCCGTCACTCTTGCCCGTGAACCTGGTCCACATGTTTGTTGTGTGATCTGATCTGATCTGATCTGATCTGGGGAAGCTCGAGGGGCGAACGGGCGGATGGGCTGCTATGTGGGCGGCGCTGGGCGCAAATCAAATCAACTGGCACTTGGATGTCTGGGATATCCTAACAAGCTTGGGTATCGTATCTTCGCGCGGCCGTTGGGCAATCGTGGCGTCGTAAGGTCGTCAAACGTCGCTATTATACACTATCTTCTCCAAATGCATGATACAGAAGATGCGCGCTATGCAGAAGAGACGGAAATGCAGCCTCTCGTCGGCGTCAGCCTGGTGTAGAGGATGTGAAATGTCCAAGCAGCCGTGATTTGAGCTAGCCGCCTCAGCTGTGCTGTTCATGATCGACGAGAGGCTGGACCAATCGCACCGCATCTTGCGTCTCCACATGCAGATGCCCGGACACGCACCAGTGGTTCGCTGCCCCAAGAGGCTCCTGCTTCTTTACCTCTAGCTTTGTCCAAGCTCGACAAGTTGCACCATCAGTCCCGTCACCTACCTCGTCTACAAACCCCATGTTTACATCCTTTGTTGACACCGCGGGCTGGTCCTCTAAGGACCCACTAAAGCGGGAGACCAGGGGTAATGGCAGGGTAGGGTCGCCTAGTCAGCTCGGCGCGCCGCTTTTCTGCTGGCTGGCGGCTACGAAGATACCTACCTACGCCCTGACAAGTTTTTGAAACCCTGGCGCAGAGACGAATGGGTGACAACAGAAGAGATTGGGGAATGGGGGTATCTATTGTTTTTACTGCTACTACCATGTGACATCCCAATGCAAATGCATCTTCCATGCATCGTCTTCGAGAAGCATTCCTGACGCCTGCGCTGCCTTAAGCCTTTCTGCCACATCTGCTGTTAGCCCGGACGCGACCGAACTTGGTACCCGACGTGCATACTTGCAATCTCTTTGCGTCCCAAACGTGTTACTTTGGTGAGGCTGTTTCCGTTGGTCCTGGAATACCCTACGTGGCGCATGCAAGCCCAGCTCACTCCCTGTGGAAGGTCCGTTACCCAGTCCAAGCCAGTGCGCAATTTTGGAATTCCTCATAGCGTTCTGCATGCGCCTTCGCGGTGGATTTTGCCCATATGAGCCTTGCATCGTTGTCTTCGTCTCTTGCTCCTGCAGTATTGTCTCCAAAACGCTACAGCTGACTACGGTCGCTGTCCAGCCATGATCATCTGGCGGATCTGCATGATCTGATTGCGCTGGTCAGGCGGCAGCTGCGCAATCTGCTCCGGCTGTAGAGCCATGACCTGGGCGTACAGCGCACTGTTATCTGGTTGCGGCGCCTGTGGCGGCGGTGCGTAAGCCTGCGGTTGTGGAGGTGTGGGAGCAGCCTGCGGTGGGTAGCCCGGAGGCATGTGGTAGTTCGCGGGCGGTCGTGCGACAGGCGCAGGTTGTGGCTGGGGAGTAGGTTGAACGGGCGGCGCTGCAGGAGCAGGAGCTGTCTCGACCAGCGCACCCAGCATAGAAGGATCGACGAGGTTAAGGAGCAGCAAAGACTGGAAGATGGCATAAGCTAACTGGGGCGCCTGTCGCAGCAGCTCTGTAGCCTTGGCTGGGTCTGTCATGACGAGGCCCTTCATTTGCGAGAGAATGTCCATAAGCTGTGGTGCCGGCAGCGTCGAGAGCGTTCGCGAGATAGCATCAGGGCATGTGAGGTTGGGTGGAAGGTCGGCGCCCGGAGGCAGGGGACCGAGTGCGCTCGAGGGCTGCGCCTGTGCTGGCTCGGGCTGTCCGTTCATCGGTGGCGGCGCATTGGAGGTAGAAGGCGCGTTGTCGCCAGAGCCGTTGTCGTTGGACCAATCCACCCTCAGCTTCCTGCCCATGATTTCGTGGTCGTTGAGGTTGCGCACAGCGGATGCTGCAGCGTCGGCGTCGGCGAACTCTGCGAATCCAAAGCCCTTCGGTCGGCCGGTCTCCTTGTCGTATACCAGCCTAAAGTTCAGCACCTGCCCTACGCGGCCGAGCGTCTCGATGATGAGCTCTTCGGTGCCGCCTGCGCATGCGTTAGTCGGGTCGTGTGAATGCGAGCGGCCTACGTACCATAAGGGATGTTGCCGATGAACACGACGCGTCCAGCTTTGTCGTTTGGCGGCATCTCGCTGAATGAGTGGCAATGTGTGGGAATGGGTAGGTGACCGGTGGTGAGGTCGGCGTGAGTTGGCGCAGAGTTGGTGTTGCTCAAAGAGCACTCTCACATGGACATTACCGCTAGTGGCAGAGCTCGTGCACGGGCCAAGATGATTTCGGTACCATATTGAGACAATACCCAGCAGGTGCCTCTGTGGGAACATCCTGTTCTTTGGTATGTTGACAGCGTCTTCTCGGATGTGCGTCTCAGTACTAGGCTTTGCACATCATGTCTGGGTCTTGAGACCATCTGTATAACTATGGTATTGCTCGAAGATATAGAGTGGCTATGTGTTCGTATAGTTGATCTATCTCCATCAACCAACCTTGCTAATTCCAGTGGCCATCTTCAGCCTGAGTACATTCACAACTTAGGCGCACAGCACTCTCCATCCTGTCCAATTGTAGCCTCCACACTTGGCTGCTGATGCTGCTCGCTCAGCAAGCTGCTCTTATTAAACGCCTGCTCGCTAGGCGGTACATCAAGCGCCGGATTCTTATCGAAAAAGTTCACAGGCTTCATATGGATCTTCAGAATCTCACATGGCATGACTGGGAAGTCCTCGATCCTCGGCACGTGGTTGATGCCTGCCTGCACATACAGCACAAGATCCGTGTCTTTGACGTTCTCGTTCCTCTCTGCCCACGATCGCACACCAGTTCCGCCGCGTGACTGGTTCGTGTACTGACCACCTGCGTACAGCTCGCCGTCGCGGTGCTTGACGACGTAGATGTTGTGGTCTGAGAACTCGGCGCGCTTGTAGTTGAAGCTATCCTTGTCGGAAAGGATCTTTTGGAAAGGAGGTGCTTGGATCTTGTAGGCGACTGGCTTGCCGTTGATTGGGTTGCGCACGTTAGGGTTCTGGATCTTAAAAGTGCGGTTGTTTTCGTATGCTGTGTCATAACCACCCGACTTCTCTACAATCGTCTCTTGTACGTAGTATCCTGTGCCATGGGGGTTGAAGTCGGATCTCGGCATCGGATGGGCTTCGTCGTAGACTAGTCTGTTATCGTAACCGTCGATCATAGGGTCAACTCGTAAAGAGAAGATGTGCTGGTGATGCACTGCGAGCACGCCGGGGTGGACGACGGTACCAAAAGGGACCTCGACGCCCTCGTCGATAGGCTGCGTGCTCAGAATACCGGTAGCTCGAATCTCGTAGGTAACTTCTCCAGCCTGGTTGAAGATGAATGCCAGGATATACTCGTAGTTCGACACTGTGATGATTGACTGCAGAACTAGTTCACGAGAACGGACAACGGCTGCCCGACCAGTGCGGTAGTTGGTGTGCTTCCAGCCAATACCCGCATCTTGCTCGTGAATACACATGACATTTGGCATAGTGATAACGCCTCCCTTATCGTCCGAAAGGATAGAGCTCAAGTAATAGATCGAACCCAAGCAGTCACATCCAAGCTTCAAATCGTTCGCCATGATTCCAGCACCAGCATCACCCAGATCGAAAGCAGATTTCTTGTGGAATGGGTGACGCGGGTCTGCGTATGGGATGTTCATGTCGCTCAAGCTCAATCGGTAAAAGAGAGGGCGGTTGTCATAGCGCACATTGTACAGAACCATACCCTCACGCTGGTTGAAGCCAACCCTGAAGTTCCATTTCTGCCACGACAAGACACTCGAAGTGCCCTCGTGCTGTACTTGGAAGCTGGCTCCTTCTGGTTGGACCACGTTCAGGGGCTTCAAGTCGGTCCGCAGAGTCTGCGATTCCGGAATGTACTCGTTCGGAGGTTGTATTTTGTACTTCTCAATTGGCTTAACCGTATTGTCGGCACCAGTAGGCATGATGTCAATCCGGATGACTTTCATGTTCTCGGTACTGACAACAGGTGATATAGGGATTGGCATGGCATAGTGGTTGGAATCAGCCTCGGATGCGTTGTTAGGATCCCGCAGATACATGAAGCACTGGTACATCCTGTCTCCGTCGTCCACGCCGTCTGACCCCCATATCCAGGGATCGCTGACAACAACGGTTCCTTCTGGTAGTTGCAATTTGGCGATCTCGGCTCTTACAGCTTCATCTGCAAGTACGACCTTCTCAATCGCCACAATCTCTTCTCCGTCACCATTGGCATGAACGAAGGGTCCAAGAAGAACATTGCGTTCGACGCGCCCAGATGTCAGGTCGATGATAGCTTCATGGAACTTGTTCTGTTATACAGTTAATGGGGTTGCAGATCAAGAGCGATCATTCATCATACTGTATTGCGAATGTAGTAGTTCAGAAACGCTTTCCTGCTTATTTCCGGTCGCGACTCTCCAGAGTGTTCGGCCTCCAAGTATCGCAGGACTTCGGTCTTGGGTGGCTCTTGGAGTGTGATGACTTTGAAGTGCAAATCTGTATGAGCTGGCCACGATGCCTTGATGATTGACGCCGCAGTTGTGATTTCTGGTGCCGATAGCGGTGCCAGGGGATGGGAAGCAACAGCCTTAGTGGCGTGTGATGATGTGTTGGTGGCGATCTCTGCAGACATCATGAATGTAGCGTTGCGAACAACAGGCGTTGGAGATGCCAGTCAAGGTATTTGAAGAGAATGTCAGATCTCAGAACAACTACCAAATACAGAATTAAGTGTTCGACCACAACCCAACGCTCGATAAGAGTGGATCTGCTATCTTGAACGTAAAAGCCGTCGTCGACGTCGGAAGGACTTACCGCAGCTGGGCTAGCTGCTGCTCGTTTGACGACAGTCTGTGGCGCGGGGTGACCCCGCTTGACTCGAAAGCCGTTTTGCAATGCAGCCGCCGGTGCGCGTAAACGGCTCCCTCTCGTATGTTGCAAAAGGAGCACATTCTTTGTAACAAACCCGGGAGACCTTGCATATTGTGTGGCATTTGTCTCCTTTATACACATAGCAGCAACTGTTACTATTTTGGTTTCGTGGATTCTGCTCAATCTTGCTCTTAGTACCTCTGTTTGGGTTAGTTACAGCCTCTACAACAACCACATAAGAGGCCTGGCCACCTCACTCACCTACCAACATGATCATTGCCCAACGTCTGCATTCGACCGACAGTCAAAAGATAAGAGGAAGCCTTCTGCGAACGGTCCTCGATGGCCAGAGCCGTTGCGGGTTAGCAATCGCGCGCAACGTGGAATCAGTATGAAGGCCTCGAGGACACTTACCATCAGATTACAGCCTATAAGAACGGATACCCTCCTTGATTCACTCGACAAAACTTCTATGGCACGTGTTTGCGATGCTTCTCTCCACCACCTGAGGACCTGGCAGGCATCTCAAACTATACATGGGCACGCCTATTGCTAAGCTGATGAAAGCGATACCAGACTCGGGTCTCATTTTGTTCCATAAAGCACAACACTAAGAATCTTGGATTATCTCATACGCAGCAAAAATCCATTGTCTGCACTGGTTGCAGTATGTATGCACAGGCGATGAACCTCAGCGGCTGGGCAGTCTTCACGTCATGTGCGCGCACCCCTTTATCGAAGCCGGAGCGATGAAGCGCGGAGCCGATGTTTTGTTTCTTGTTTACCTCTCGTCTTAGGTGTTCCTACGTCCCGTCTCGACCCAAAACCAATATGGCATATTGCCCCAGATATTAATCTACCCGGCACGTGTGCTGTTCGACCATCGACAAATTTGACATGACCGATCAAGGTTCAAGCAGTGGTCCTGACGATCTCGATAGGGATGGCTTGTCGATGTTTCGAACATGCTTGCAAAGCCTCGAAGCGATATTCGAGGCTCCATTTTAGATTGCTTGTCCTACCAGTGCACGCACGCTGTCTCGCAGAGTCTGATGTTTCAGGCCAGAAACAGCTCCACATTCGACAGCGGATGCGGATAGCCGCCGGAAACACCAACATCGACTCCGGCTCTTTAACCGACATAACAGCGACTATGCAATGCAAATTCATTTGCATGATCAGTACCTGGCCCAATTAAGAGTGGGCGTCTAATTTGGCAGGGCGAGTTCTAAGTGCGACACTATGATCATATGTCATGATGCAGCGGCTTTTTGCAGGAGGACCAAGTATATAAAGCAAAAGGCGTACTGCGTATAATATCCATCATCTCCAAGCACTTTGACACTTTCGCACAGTCACATTCGCTCCATACGACTATCGGCATCATGAAGTCCTTCGCAGCAATCACCCTTCTTTGCGCGGCGCTCGCTGAGGTCGCCCACGGTCATTACATCTTCCAGTACCTCACAGCCAACGGTGTCAAGGGTGGCCAGTACCAGAACATCCGCAGGAACACCAACAACAACTCGCCCGTCACAGATCTCGCTTCGAACGACCTCCGCTGCAACGTTGGTGGCGGAAGCGGTTCCTCAACCACCACTGTCTCTGTCGCTGCTGGCTCCTCGGTCACTCTTACAGCCGATCAGGCTGTCTACCACCAGGGACCTGTTTCCTTCTACCTGTCCAAGGTCAGCAGCGCATCCGGCTCGGATGGTTCTGGCGACTGGGTCAAGATCAAGGAGATTGGCCCCACTTTCTCTGGTGGCCAGGCTACGTGGGACTTGAAGGGTAGGTTTCATCTTTGTAATAGTTTGCACTGTACCTTGACTGACATTCACATAGACAACTACTCCGTCACTATCCCCTCTTGCGTCGCTGCTGGCGAGTACTTGCTCCGCATCGAACAGCTCGGCATCCACAACCCCGGCTCTCCCCCTCAGTTCTACATCTCTTGCGCTCAGATCAAGGTCACTGGCGGTGGCTCCAAGACCCTCTCTCCTACTACCAAGATTCCCGGGCACGTCAAGTCGACCGACTCCGGTTACACTGCCAACATCTACAACAACTTCAACTCTTACAAGGTCCCCGGCCCATCGGTCGCAACTTGCTAGAGCAAGCAAGGAAAGTAACGAACATGATATCCTTCTCTTCGGCGAGCTTAGCATAGCAGCGTGCATCGCATTTGAAATACCAATTTTTACCCCAATATATCGTTTACTCGCATTGTGATATTGGCGTTTGCAATTCTTCGCTGACATTCACGCTGCGATCGCATATGCTGCCATTGCAACGATGAACCAGTACGGGCAGCCAGCTCATCACACAATGTTCGTTGTCGGTAAACGTTCGCACCGTCACAGGTCTTAAAGCAACAGATTGGCTTCACTATCTCTCATTCAAGACTGTGACAGGCAGCAATATATCTGCACTGGGCATCGCCGCTAAATGGCACATTGCTTTCTTTCATTGCTTCACAGCGGCGAATCCTAAAGCTATTGTCAGCCCCTACTAGCTTCTGTACCTTCACTCTCGCTGCGGGTCGCTAAAGCTAGGAGCTCCACTTTTCGCTACTCTATGTCTTCAGGTCCTCCTCTTGGTCAACCTTGGTGTGCGAACGTCGGCAACAATCCCAACATAAATCGCGACCCCCCTCCAGCAGCTCTTAACGCCATTCAAGGCAGTGCACAGGTTCCAGCCGCAGCAAGCAATCAGGTCGTCGTCGAACACCAGCAAGCGCCCATCTACGGCCCTCCTGTACCCATCGGTATCGCTCCGCCAGCTGGTCTCATACCTCCATTCGGCGCAGGCTTTGGTTTTGGCTTAGGCTTAGGTACAGTTCCACCAGTGCCTTTCATGGATCCCTTTATGTATGGTTGCGGTGGCCCTTTGGCACCTATCCGCTCCGGTCCGTACAGTACCAAAAGTCAAACCCAACATTGACACTAACACCGCTCAGGTAACTTCATGCCAGGCGCTCACGGCGGCATAGGCTTCGGCCTTCACGCAGCAGGCGGCATGCCCTTCCCTCCACCGCCTCCCGGCGCGCTCGGAACTGGCGTCGTACCCCCTTTCGCACCCATGAATCCTTTCATGTCATCTGTGGGTCTCGGCTTCGGCAACGTACCTGCGATGGCAGGTGGCATGATGGCTCCTATGATGCCTATGATGGGTGGTATGGGTGGTATGGGTCTCCCTCCCGCAGGCTATCGTCCAGCACCCATCGCCATTGACGGCAACGGCGGTGCCAACACCGACCCAGTACAGGCCGACGTAACGCAGATAGCCGGAGGGGTGCCTCCGGGCGCAACACACGTCGAAGCCGCAGAGCACACGCTGTTCATCCAGATCAAAGGCAATGTATGTCCATGGCTGTCTCCGTGTGCTCAGCTCATGACTGAGATGATGCACATATCTTCCTCGACCGGTCTCAACCGGCTGATTCAGGTATGCAACAATGGCGCAAGCCCTGAAGACACCGAGAATATGGCGGTCTCGGAGTGTATCGAGCTCGGGAATGGACTGTGGGAGAAGGGTCAAACTTTCAAGTACAATGATGCAGTTTCTAGGGTGCTGACTATGAAGGACGCGGGCTGGGACAACACGAGGAACCGGACTGGAGGTCAGAGTCTGCACCTCTGGCTTCATCAACTCTAAAGGCTGACAGCACTGTGCTTCTTTACCACTTGTGATAAACAGTTTTAACATGTACACATCTTGCAACCTTTGGTGTGCTATTACTGGAATATATATATCTCACCTTCATGCTCACAGAGAAACCACTGTACAGAAATACTCATTTGAAAGATTCCTCGACAAACATTACTGACTCGGTCTGTGTGCGTGTCATTAAGCGCACCGCATCTGATCCAGAGTACTGTAGTTATAGCCCTTTTGACTGTCTGCGTGGTGGTATGCGAGAGCGAGTTTGAAGACGTCGAGGGAAGGTCCACCACATTGGAGGAAGTAGTACTGACAGCGTTCAGCCAATCAGATCTCTACCCTCGAGGCCGCCGCCCCACACACTGACGACTCCCACGTCCAATGTGTCGCAACTCCCATTCATTCCAACCAGAACACAGAAAGGTCACAATGATTTTGTATTTCGACGCACTACCTGACTTCAGGCTTCCGGGGTACCCTGATACTCCGCTCGTGCTGGACGGCCACCCTCTCAACGTCTTTAAAGAAAACTCTTTCAGCGCAGAATTAGATCACATTCCGAAACCTGAAGCTGTGCCTCAAGGCATTGCGACAATCCTTTATCGATGGTGTCCTACAGCTTTAACGGCATTCATGGATCTGGACGCTTGGTTTAGTCTAACATGGAGCGCAACATTACCACCATCTGAGGCTGGGGCCGAAGCCAAGAAGCTGGAGATTGGTAGAGTGGGAAATCAGGTAACCTTCGGCACCCTCGACTCAAGCGGCGAGAACTGGGAAGTAATGTTGACGTACAATATTGCGTTGACTTCCGACGAAAATTTCAACAGGGGCCGGTGGTTACCTAACACGAAAGAGAGTATGCTTGGAGAGAAAGACGTTAAGATTGCAGAACTTGTGGACAAGCTCGGTGACAGATGGGTGACGAATGCGATAAGGAACAAGAGCTGGGAAGCGGGGAAAGGGGTGAAGCACACGTTTCATGTCGAGTACGGTCCTATGGACATCTTCGGTGATGGCATTCCAATGTCGCCACACTTGCTGTACCAATCCCTTGATCTCACCAAATGCACCACTTGCGCCACTCCATCTGCTGCCAAGCCCCTCAATCGCTGTGGGAGGTGTGGCACAGCAGCTTACTGCTCCGCAGAATGTCAAAAAGAAGATTGGAAAGTGCACAAATGGGTGTGCACAATGAGTGCCGAAGATCGAGGGATGGCCATCAAGGTCGCCGAAAACGGAGGTCTGTACAGATGGGACACGGAGCGAACAATGGTGGAAAAGGGGGAAGAGTTGGAAAGCGAGAATCCGTTCTTTGAGACGGTGCAGCTGAAACGAGTGCGGGATGAGTAACTTGGTCCAGTACTCACGACAGCCGCATAGGAACTTCTCCTGGCGGGGCACGGTCCGCCTGTTGCCGATGTGCGATATGCAGCGACGCTGCCCCGCAGACTTGTATGGGCCAGCGTCAATAGTGCAGCCCCCAATTAGCGATTTCCGTTCGGGCTGACTGTCGTGGTGTTGTTCTATACGAAGTAGTGCGCCATATACGATCTCATATGCCTATACGACGTCAAAAACCGACTTCCGCCACTCGGGCCGCGGGCTTTGCCCTACCACAGAACCAACTGCGCCACAGCAACAACACTTGACTGTAGAGAACCATAGCTCGTCTAACACCTTGCATGATAACGAGCAAATGTACAACCTTGGTCTTTCAAATTTATGACACGATTAGCAAACTTTCCGGATCTGAAGTAGGCAGATCACGAGAGGACAACTGCGCAATCGCAGGCAGAGCAACTATATCAGGTTGACACACGCAAGCCTATGCAGTGTTAGACGCACGGGCTATATACAGAGCTTACGGCTTCTGCCGTGTTACCTGTCAGCCTCCAAACGGATCGAGCGGGTGTCGGGATTGACAAGCCAAAGGACCGATTCCAGGTATAAAACTACCATAGTGTGGACATTGACTTTATTTTTTCTTCTGTGAGAAGCTTGTGCAGTCAATATGTTGGCTTCTCTGCTCCGTCTATTTTTGTTTGCGTCTTCTGTCGCAGCAGTAACGAATACCACTGCACCGACTAATGCCACACGGCTGCACTGCCATGACGCGAGCTTTACACCTGACTTTTATCTGAGTATAACATACGAGAAGCACGATGTAGCATGTCAACAACGAATGTCGGTGCTGGTCAACGGCACATCACCAGGCCCAACTCTCCGTCTCACACCTGGCAAGACAAGCTGGGTACGGGTCTGCAACAATATGGATGCATATAATACTACTATGGTACGTCAGGCCCTACGTAACAATGGCTAAAATCTGTGAAATAACAATTTGCAGCACTGGCATGGACTCTCGCAACGCACTGCCCCGTTCAGCGACGGATCCCCTATCAGCCAGTGGCCAATCGCGCCACACGAGTGCTTCGATTATGAGATTCACCCAGAGCTTGATGATGCGGGAACGTATTTCTACCACTCGCACGTTGGTTTCCAGGCTATCTCGGCAGCGGGGCCGCTGATCATCGACGATATTGCAGCGCCTCCATACACATATGATGATGAGCGTATCATGTTCTTGCAAGACTACTACAACAAGACAGACGATGATATCGAGCATGGCCTGACCGCGACACCATTTCAATGGAGCGGTGAAGTCAACGCTGTCTTGCTCAATGGTGTAGGCGTAGCAGCCGAAGAGAAGCTGGGTAAGCAAAAGTGTCCACTGCCAGTTATTGATGTAGAGCCTGGGAAGACGTACAGACTGCGGTTCGTCGGCTCGCTGGCCATCAGTATGGTATCTTTGGGCATCGAGGGCCATGCCGAGATGGACGTCATTAATGCAGACGGTCACTACACAAAGCCATATCGTGTCGATCATATGCAGGTGACTTCCGGGCAGCGCTTTGACGTTCTCTTGAAGACGAAATCTGCGGATGAGATTAACAGTGGACAAGGAAAGTCCAGCTACACCATCCAATTCGAAACTAAAGACAGACCCACTACATATACCGGCTTTGGAATCTTGAGATACTCGAACGACAACCCAGGCAGTGGCCCAAGGAAAGACTCAAGCAAAAGCCCAAGTAAAGGTCCAAACAAAGGTCCCAGCAAGAACACCGTCCAACCTCCCGACCAACCACCCCTCTCTCCACCCCTCCAACTCCCCAACAACACCTACGACTTCCTCGAATACGCCCTCGAACCGCTCCAACCCAATGGTTTCCCCACCGCTGCCGAAGTCACCCGCCGCGTCCACATCACCAACCAGCAGCTACAACAATCCACCATTATCTGGCAGATGGACGGCGTCAACTGGACCGAAGATGAGTCCTACAACGCGCCCCCATACCTCGTCGACATCTACAGAAACGGGCCGTCGGCAATGCCGAACTACGACGCCGCAATGGCCAACGGCGGATTAGACCCGCATACACTTGCGTGGCCGGCGAAAATTGGCGAGGTGTTGGAGATCATACTTGAGAACACGGGCAGCTTGGTCAACAACGGCGGCGGTGTGGATTATCATCCATTCCACATGCACGGTGGGCATTACTACGACTGCGGGAGTGGGGACGGCGTGTTCGATGCTGCGGCGAATGAGGAGAGATTGAAAAATTACAGTCCCGTATTGAGGGATACGACCAATCTGTACAGGTACGCAGCGAAAGGGGAGCCCGGGAAGCCGGAGGGCTGGCGCTGCTGGAGGATTAGAGTGCAAGATGCCGGGGTAAGTTGTACTTGACGCTATCCCTGCGTTCGAGTAGCTCAGAGAGCTCCTACTGACTGTCACAATAGTGCTGGATGCTCCACTGCCACATCCTGCAACACATGATCATGGGCATGCAGAGCGTCTGGGTCATGGGCGACTACCAGCAGATTGCAAGCATCCCGTATTCCGGCGCGGCTGGATACCTCGAGTACGGAGGAACGGCGTATGGAGGCGAGGACATCTCGCCTGTAGTGTGGCATGAGTTCGATGATTGAGGCTCGCTCACTAAAGGGTATCTCTAAAGGAATAGAGACAGGTTGGTGATGTAGGAAGGAGTCAGGTTAAGAGGACATGCACGGTATAGAGAAGAGCTTGGGTGATTGTTGTGTGTAATGTTTTTTCCTAATTTATGGATTTATCTTCTCCTCGAGAGTATTACTAATGTTTCTCCGCTGTAGTCGTAGCACGTACACTTAAATCAGCATCTCGCACGCTCATCTCATCCCACATCGACCATTAATCAACCCTCTCCTTCTTCTGTCTCAGCTGAATTGCCCTTCCCATCATCTTACAGCATGAAAGCCAACACGCCAGCACCGACTCCCAACAGACCCGCCTCAATCCTCCCTGCAGCACCTGTGAATTGCGCGGGCATTGTTCCGCTCGCGCTTGCGCCCGAACCGCCGCCCACGCCGCCAGCGCCCCCTGACATGGAGATCACAACAGGCTTCGTCGCGTTCTGGCCCGCGGCACAGCTAGGCACTGGCACGTCGCTGCGCGTTACCACGACATCGGAGGCGGGAGATGGGCAGCCTGCGACGGCGGTGATGGTTGTTGTGGGTGATTGGCTGTAAGGTGTGTTAGGAAGCGGTGACGATGTGTAGAAGTGTTGTTGGGGTGTTGTGTTGGCTGAAGAGTGGGTAGGAGGATCAACTTACGCAACAACTGCGGCGGCGAAGAGAGAGGTGATTGCGAGGGTGAAAGACTTCATCTTGGACGTTTTGTAAGGATTCGCAAGTAGATAGAGAGAAGAAATGATCAGAGATTGCTATTTGCGAAGGTCGGCGATCGAGTATACGAGACTTAACGCACACTGTCTTCTCTTTTATACAAATCGATCCAGCGCCACGGCACGCTGTGTTTATACCAATCAAACAATGTCCTGACCTTTGAATCTTAATCTTACCGCAGCCCTACACAGCGCTCCCCTTTCGGCACTTGAGTAAACTCCTTACCCAACTAGGATGGAATGGAGCCGTCATGTGCAGCTTCTCCGCCAAAGCCCCTGAACCGGCAACTCAGCAGTCCGTTCTCGACGCGACTACGCTCTCTTCCCGTGTTCATCTCCATTTCCCCAAGATCTCCATTTCACGCACAATAGAACCAAAGGCAAGTTCCGTTTCTGGGCGTTCTACTCGCAAGCGTAGAGGCTACAATACGCTAGCCCGGAACACATAGATTCCACACAGATACGCTAGGCGTTTCCGGATCTAGCTCTGTGGAATATTGTGGACATAGCCAATCAGAATGCGCGCTGTGATGAATTAAGTCTCCGACGTCACTCTCAATCTGTCAGCGTACATTTGTGTTTGTTTCCCGGAAGCGAGTGATCCGTAGACCAGAGCTGCGGGCCGATAGAACTACTGTCTGCTTTCGAAAGCCATTCTCTATCAAGAAAGAGTTGCTAGTTGGTCGTTGCTAGATTGGGATGGAATCTAGAACTGGTGCGCGGGAGATGAATGCACCGAGGATGATCGCGTGGTGAGGCCAATCTCCCCCAAAGCGTCGGATGCTAGGTAGGCCGTGGTAGTGGGAGGCGCTGCCTGAGGAGGAATGGTGGATGATGGTGAGGATGCTTTGAGCGCGGGAATGATGAGCTACTTGATGTGATTGGGTGGAGTGGACATGTGTGCGGTGGTATAAGTAGGCTGCAGTCGTTGTTTGTGTTTGGTATCATCAAACAAGTGAGATACAGTCCTCGGCTCCTTCATCTTTTCAGTCATCTACTCTTGCCTGAGTTTGCAACTTATACATCCACTCACCACGATGAAGTCCACATTTGCCATCGCTGCCCTGGCCGCCGTTGCCTCTGCTGCGCCCACCAAGCGCGCCGACGGCCCTACCGACGCTGATATCCTCAACTACGCTTTGACTCTTGAGCACCTCGAGAACACCTTCTACTCCCAGGGTCTGGCCAACTTCACTGAGGCAGACTTCCAGTCTGCAGGCTTCGATTCAGAGGTCTACAACCGCATCAAGACCATTTCATCCGACGAGGCTACGCACGTAAAGTTCCTCTCCGGCGCTCTGACAGCTGCGGGCGCAAAGCCCGTCCAAGCATGCACATACGCCTTTGGCGTCACGAGCGTGCAGTCCTTCCTTGCAACCGCCTCCGTTCTTGAGGGCGTGGGTGTCAGCGCATACCTCGGCGCTGCTGCGGATATCATGTCGAAGACCTACCTGACCGCCGCGGGCTCGATCCTGACCGTTGAGGCGCGTCACAGCGCATACATCCGTAACGTCAACAAGCAGAGCCCGTTCCCGCAGCCGTTCGACGCGCCTCTGTCGCTGAACGAGGTGTACACTCTGGCGGCCGGCTTCATCAAGAGCTGCCCTGCGGAGAACCCAGCACTTCCAGTCAAGGCTTTCCCCAGTCTGTCTGCATCGAGCACCGCTTCCCCGATCAAGGCTAATTCGACCGTGACGCTTGGCACATCGGGGTACAAGATCGAGGGTACCGTTTACGCTGCATTCATTGCCGTCACCGGACCTACATTTGTCGATGCTAAGGCTGTCAACGGAGGCTACGAGGTCAAGGTTCCTGAAGGTTTCGCTGGCCAGAGCTACGTCGTTCTCACCAGCTGCAACACTGCGGCTACCGACGACACCATTGTTGCCGGACCTGCTATTGTTGAGATCTCCTCGTAAAAATGGTGTTAGGTCGACAGGATGATCATTGCGCACCAATAGGGCGGTGTTCTAATAGCTCTCGTACATATATAGCTTGTAATGTTTGAACAAATCGATACCAACTTTCACGTCATCGAGCTTTTTGTGAGGCGCCTTCTTAGAGTCTTGGTGATTGTGAATAAGCATATGGCTCGGCTGGTGATCATCTTGGCACTAGGCTGCTTGACGAGCATTTGCATATCTGCATTGTACAACTGCAAACACTCAGGGATTTGGGTGATAATTGTAGCTGGTATCCGGTGTGTCATCGCAATGACACTTCGATCTGTTGTCTGGTTGGATCAGCTCCCTGAGGAACAAAACAGGTTGAGAAGGATGATCATGCCAGCCCAGGTTCAGACAGTCGATCAAGGGCACAACGAGGGAGAAATGCGGTGGGCGTACATTGTCTCACGACGCATATTTGGAAGTCGCGATAAGCAGTGGCAACCAAGGTTTTCGTGAAGCCAAAGTCTTTCGCTGTCAGTGATGGATCGTCAGAGATGGGACATGAAGGAACACCAAGCCGAGTTGATCGGAGACGCGGCAGGTCCTACCGGATTCGTGGCTGGGCAACGGCGCTGTCACCAGGACAGCACAATAATAGCACACGAGTATTTACGAGATGTCACGACCAGTAAGCGATTCCAAAGCTGTCAGCACAGCAACAGCAGTCTAGGTTCTGTGCTGCAACCGGTCTTGCGAATGCTGCATGCCTCGACGACTCGGTGGTGGAGGTCTGAGGCGTTGCGGTGGCCGGTAAGGCGCACAGCGTGTCTCAGGCAGTCTGTGCTACGACCATGGTTGGTAACGTGTTTCACTACCGCTTGCAGATCTCTCATCGAGGTTGCACAAGACCCTGAGGGGTGACGACTCGGCGACACAGAGCGACGTTGCAGAGGCCCGGGGAACAGCAGCGGGCATTATTGAAGAGCAGTCGGGGGCCGCGTGTTTACGCAGCTAGCGAGGCTGAGTGTGGGTGTAGCCCGCGCCTGTCGCTCGTATTTGGGGCTGTTTACGATAGTGGAGGCAGGAACGGCGCAACCCCGCGTACAGGTGCGCGAAAAGTCAATTGTTTGAACGATGAATGACGCGGGCGAGGTTTTGCAACAAACAAGACTGGAAGCTTGGTGCGCAAGCAAGACAGTCGCAGGATTTATTCGATAGATATGAGAGATTGCGGTTGAGGCCAGCCGTTGGGCCTTGCAGAGCAGGATTATCTCGATCGGTTCACATGCAGCGGGACAGCCAGGGTGCCGTGAGCCGGGGTGGCGCGCAGCAGCCGCGCAGCTTACCTGCGGGAGGGGTTTTGAATGGACAAGGGGCTACGGCGGGTGAGGTGCAGCTACAGCTACAGCTACAGCTTATGCTCACCACGGCTGCGACGATCGTGAACAAAGCAGTATGAAGCAGTGTTTCTATCTGTAGACTATCGCTCAGCGCATGCGCATGGAAGACTATCTTTATGATGAGGCTGGGCAATGACGCACTTACTCCAGCGCCATCGACTTAGACGGCTTAGCGTGCAGGGACGGGAGATGCTGGCTCGACATGGCTCGACATGGCTCGTTTCCAAGACGATTCGGCTGTCCACTGTCAGCCTCTGCACCAGCCGCGTCCTAGTCCTAGCCCTAGCCTGCCTGAAAGCGGGCGTGTGGTGCTGCAACCTTGGAAAAGCTGCTTCTGCTGCGGCGCTCTCCACTCCCGCTGCTGGCTGCGCTGCACATGCCCATCCCCATCCCATCTTCCCGTCCGCCATTCTATCCTTTTGCGCAGCGTGAGCGCCTGCGTCCAATTCCACAGGCTACACGCTCGCTCACTCGTTGTCAGCCTGCGAACGCTTCCGCACCCACGCACTAGCACTGCCCAGTATCCGCGACCCACCCCGAGCGGCCACCCGCCGTTTGCCTCGACTCGACTGCCGTCTGCCACGCCTGCCCGTGCTGTTGTCTGATCTTGTCCTGTCTTGTCCAGTTCTGTCTTTCCCCATCTTGCCCTGTCCTGTTCACTGCACCTCTCTGTCGCACGCTCGCTATCCCATTCGCCTAGATGGCGCACCCGCAGTCCCAGCAGCCCTTCCTGGGCTCGCAGGGCGACATGTCTCCCATCGACGGCTCCGATAACGACTTCCCTCCACCGCCGCCCGCCCACCGCGTGCCTGTGGGTGTCCACGCAGACAGCCAGCAGTATCCTCAGCGGCCGTCCTTCCAGCAAAACGAAAACGTTTACTCGGATCTCTCCACTCCAGGAAGCAACGGCGCTCCAGACATGTACTCACCAAGCAGCGACTCAAGGGCACCGCTCGGCGTACCAAGCAGAAGCCCAAACGGAACCCCTCACAATGACCAGTATCCCTACGACGGAGGCATGCCACCTCGCTCCATGTACTCGAACCGCTCGTTCGGCTCCCAGGTCCCACTGACAGGCGCTGGCATGTACTCGAGCAACCACTCGCTGCACAGCATGAACTCGCCCCCACAAGGCTCGCCCTTCACCGACAACCCATACACCCGCTATTCCACTACTCCCATGAACAATGCTCATGCCATGGGTCAGATCAACCCCAACGAGGTCGCCGACGATGATGACTGGGGCATGGGCCCACAGGCACCGCAGAACAAGCGCCGATCCCTCGTACCTGGCTTCGGTACATCTCGCGAAGGCAGCAGAAACGGCTCGCCAGGGTCCTCCATCGCAGGCGGTGTCGCCGGAGCCGGCGCAGGAGCCGCTGCTGGTGCCTACGCTGCCAGCCACGATGGGAGCGGAAAGTACAATGCCGTTGCTGGTGCTAGGAGTGCCAACGAAAGCGGGAGTAACATCGGCGGCCATTCCGAGCTACTCGCAGAGAAGTCGGAATGGTTGAGACGAGACCACGCTAAGCGCAAGAAGAGGATGTGGATTGCCATTGCCATCATCACTGTCATCCTACTTGGTGCGATTCTAGGTGGTGTCCTCGGTGCGGTGCTCAACAAGAGCGGTGGTCATGACAGCAACAAAGGCTCTGTCAGTGCTGGTGATGTGGCCCAAGACAACAAGGACGACCTCAGCAAAGACTCCAGCGAGATCAAGGCCCTCATGAACAATCCGAACTTACACAAGGTCTTCCCAGGAATGGACTACACTCCGCTCAACTCGCAGATGCCTGACTGTCGGTCGGTGCCCCCGTCGCAGAACAACATCACACGGGACGTAGCTGTCATGTCGCAGTTGACCAACTCCATCCGCCTTTACGGAACCGACTGCAACCAAACCCAGATGGTCATCCATGCAATCCAGCGTCTCGAGTTGACCGACATGAAGATCTGGCTTGGTGTCTGGCTCGACAACAACAACGCAACCAACAAACGTCAGATTGCTCAGACCTGGGACATTCTTGACGAGTATGGCTGCGATCACTTCAAAGGCATCATCATCGGCAACGAAGTCCTCTTCCGCGAGGATCTCACCGCAACTCAGCTGATTGACCAGATCACCATCTTCAGGCAGAACATCACCAGCCACAAGTGCGATTTGCCCGTCGCTATGGCTGATCTGGGTAACAACTGGACCGCCGACATGGCCACCAAGGTCGACATTGTCATGTCCAACGTCCATCCTTTCTTCTCCGGCGTTGTAGTCGAGAAGGCTGCTGATTGGACTTGGAGTTTCTGGCAGGACCACGACGTCAGTTTGACAGCCAATGACAAGGGTATCAAACAGGTCATTGCCGAAGTCGGCTGGCCGACAGGTGGTGGCACAAGCTGCGGTGAAGCTGGCGATACATGTAACGGCGGGTCTGTTGCTGGCATTGACGAGTTGAACCTGTTCATGGAGGATTGGGTTTGTCCCAGTCTGAAGAATCAGACCGAGTACTTCTGGTGAGTACTGTTCATCACACACGATAACGTGCATTACTAACAGTTTGATAGGTTCTCAGCATTCGATGAACCATGGAAGATCCGATACAACGAAAAGGGGAAAGAATGGGAAGACAAATGGGGTCTCATGGACGTCAACCGTAATCTGAAGTCGGGTGTCAAGATTCCCGACTGCGGCGGCGCATCCCTGCCCAACTTCGACTGATCTCCCTCCTCAACTCCAACGTTCGATCTCTTTTAGCGACTCCATCACCCTTCTCGAGCAGCTCCCAGCTGCTCTGCATGACAGCTCGGCGTTCGGCGGCAGGCGCATCTGCGATGATAGTTCCCGTTAGTTACAGTGCAAGGATGTTTTCCTCTCATGTTGTTTGGTTGGCGTGACGGCGCAACGTACAGCCGCACCATTTGTTCTCCGCGTCCCGAAATCTTTGGCGAATCTCGTTCCAGGAATACATACGCATGGCTGGGTTGATATTCTTTTCTGCGGTCTGGCGTTCAGCATGGCGGGTCGGTTTTGGTTTGGTTCTTTTTATGTCACGATAGCAGCTTGTGCCGCACATGGATAGGCTCCCGGCGAGAGGGACAGCATTGTGTATACGACAACAGTGGCTGCGGTGAGGAGGGTACTATAGAAGAGGCTGTGGCAGAGGCAGCGTTGCGCAGACACCGTGGCGTGGCGTGGCGTGGAACGGTGAGACGAGACGAGGGCCTGTAGGTCTGAGGTGTATATAGAATAGTCAGCAACGAAGCGCCTAATGTACATGCATACTTTGCAGCGAACTACCTATCATTTCGATACTTCTCCACGTGGCTCGCTTCCTCCCGATCCAACTGTCGCTTGCTTGCTACTAAAAAATCGCTAAGATCGAGATATGAACCTTGATACACAACCGATCAATCCACCGATCCGTACATAGCAAGTACATAGAGCGAGACGATACGAAGGATCTCCATAGAAAGAAGAATCCTCAGCGCTGGTGAGACCAGCTCTCATCCATCCACCGGCTCTCGAAAGAGGGAGGCTGAACAGGGCGCTGATGGAGACAAGTTTTCCCGCCGTTGCCAAATGGAACGGGTAATTGGCTCTGCTGAATACAAGCCGTGAGTGAGTCCGACTGCTCAGTACAGTACGTGTGAAACTTCCGTAGTCTACAACCAGGGAATCGGACGTGTGTGGCTGCGGGTGGAGCTCTCAGGGGTTGAGTAAGGGACGCGACTTGCGATTACGGGTGAATGTTGCATGCCGGTTTCTCGATCGATTTTGTCGACGAGTCTCTGTCATTATTCTTCTTTGCTGGCAATTCGAGGGTAGGAGGTCATTGGAAAAACTGCGAGTGTTCTGTGTTTGTGGGATGGATTGTAGATAACTACGTCGCTGGAGTCTATATCTAATGGTGCTACCAACGCCGATGCAATGCGCTCGTTATAGGACAGATTTTTCGTGGCCGCGACGTCTTCAGCCCAAGTGCAAACTTCCCCCAAATCTATATACAAGTGGCCGACCCTATATACTAAAAAAAAAAAGATCCAGAAGGACAACAGCCCAGTACTCCCAATGCACTGGCCAACAAGCTCGTTATGTACACCTCGGACGACGTCTAGGAATCGAAAACAGCTCCATAAGCCTTGATCCCCGCGCTCCCACACCCATCAACCACATTCGCTGTAACTCTCGCGTTCCCGACCACCATCACCGCCTCGACACCCTCCTCGCACGCCATCGCCGCAGCTTCAAACCCCATATCTACTCTCCCCTTCTTACTGTCGAAGATCCGCGGCGCCCCGTCCACGCCACGAATAGCATCCATCACGAACTCCCAATGCGGCGCCCACGGCTCAGCCGCACACCACATGACCTTCACCTTGCGGCCTTGCAGACGCATGCGGTGGAGCGCCGGGGAAGTGAGAAGGCTGAGCATGGGCGCGATGCCGGCGCCTGTGGCGACGAGAAGGAGAGAGTTGAATAGCGGTGCGAGAGTGAGGAAGTTGCGGGTTGGGGGGTGGCGGAGCCAGAGGTGGGTGGGTGGGTTTGCGATGATGGATTTGGTCCAGTCGCCTGCGGCGGCGATGATGATGGTGGAGGTTGTAGAGGAGGCAGGGATGCTGGCGAAGCCGTGCCACTCTTTCAGCGGCGAGGTGGAGAAGCGCATGGTACTTGTATAGGCCATGTCAGTGAAAGGGTAGGTGATTTGGATGGAGTGGGCGGAGAGCTTGACTGCGGTTATGGGAACGCGGCGGATGCGGAGCCAGGGGAGGATGATGAGGCAGGTCGTCGCAGCGAGCATCCAGATCGCAGGCTGAAAGTAGAGGGGGCTGGTGTTGGATGAGGTGAGGGTTGCGATGCCGGCGTGCACCCAGAGGACGATGAGGGCGGTCCAGCCGCCGAAGCGGTGGGTGTGCTCGAAGGTGTTGTGGAAGTGGACGCGGCAGTGAGGGAGAGCTGTGATGCAGATTGCGAGGATCGCGAGGAGAAATAACCATGCGGTGATGATGTCGATGTACAGCCATATGGTCATGGAGCCATGGACACGGAGATCGAGGTCCCTGAATGTGTCGAGGACGACGAAGGTGAGGTACCAGAGAAGCGCTGAGATAGCACAGCCAATGTGTACTCCGCCGAAGTGATGAAGATCCCCAAGCAACTTACGAATGGAGAGAGGAATGGTCACAGGTACCTTTGCGACCAGTGTGAAGGTGGCGTTGATAACGTCTCCTTGTCGTAGGAGGACAGCTGCCAAAATGTTGGCGGCCGTAGCTGTCAGGGGCGCTTGTACCGTCCACTTGAATATGATGCAGGGCACGAGTACGCTCAGATTGACGATAATGACTACAGCCATCAGACCCCGGTATGCGTTGAGCCAGGGTAAATAGAAGCGCGGTCTTCGTCCAGGCATCGCTCGCTCGATCGCTGGTTGTTCACTCTTTTCGATCAAGAGATTTGACGAATGAAAGGATGTGGAGGACTTGTGGACAGAATGAAGTGACGCCATTGAGCTGTGTGAACTGGCCTCCTGCATCATGATGAAGGGATTCTTTTCGATCTTCCCCATATACACCGTGGGAATTGCGTCGAAGGAGTCGTGAGCGCCGTCTTCTGCGCCGTGTTGGGGGCGAGCATCCACCACTAAGGCTTGCTGCTCTTCAGGTCGTTCCATCGTAGGGTATTACTTAGGAGAGATGTCTTAGCGAATACGGCGTCTGGGCAACAAGTGTAGTGAATGAAGTGAATTTGGCTGAAATGCTTTCTGTACGTTCACGATCTGCAACAAGGTCATCAAGACCTGGGTCTTTAAGGCTGATGAGTTCTTGCTGATAAGTAACGTCCGCATAATTTTAGACTCAGAGTAACGTACTCTGAAGATGTGAACGAGGTTCCATCAGTCAAGCCACAATGCTGCGCGATGAGCCAGCGATGACTTCAACAGAGGGTAGACCAAGTGGCTTGTACAGCGGGCAGTACTAGGCTGGTACCATGGTAGTGGCCGGCCGACTAAACCTACTAAGGCAATGGCAGAATCTCTAGGCCACCTCAGCTTTGACAGACTAGAACGATAGCCTGCCAAAAAGAGCACTATGGGAAAGTAGAGCCCTACAACAGGATGGTTAGCAGCTGAGACGAGGCGATCCAGTCTGGTACTATTCGTATTCGCTACACCGTAGTAATATGTCCTGCGGCTGTCGACCCAAGTACTTTTGCGTGGAGGCGGCTAAGGCAGCGGCTAAGGCAGAGACTACCACGGTAGTTTAAGCTCGTGCACTCCACCAGCCAGCTGAGATACGATATTGTCACTGCAACGGCAGGGCAAGACGTCGCGCGAAGTAACAGTCGGACCGGCCCAGCTCGGGATTGTTGCTAACTTTGAACACTTCACGAACGGGTGCCAAACTTGCTGTACGCAATCGTGATGGGTATTGATTGTCTGTTGTTGTTGATCTTTGGCGAGCTGAAAACGATGACGAGCAAAGGCGTGTCTCAGATACGCAAACGGACAACGACCTCAATGAACAGCCCGTCGTTTCGTAGTGAAACTCATCGTGCTCTCATAAGCTTCTGAGGAACCGCAGTACTTCCCTTACAACTTCCTCAGGTTGTTCTTGCTGCGGCCAGTGCCCGGCACCGTCGATGAACCTGGCACCACGGAAGTCAGAACAAGAGTTGCTGTAGTCCTCTATAGCTCCAGGCTCTTGGTAATTCCCCCAGTCCTGCTTTCCAGAGATAAAGGTACTGGGGCACTCAATTTTCTTGCCAGCGAACATTTCGAGGTCTTTCTTCTTAGCTGGATCTGTTGTTGTGCGGTAGAAGTTGAGCCCGCCTTGAAAACCTGTCCGCGACCACTCTTGCACATACACACCGAGATCGTCGTCGGCCATCCACCTCTTCGTTGCGGAAGAATCCTCACTTTTCATCATGTCCTCGATTGTCTCCGGCATCGATTTGTTGAGCGGCATGATGTAGTAGTGAGGCATCTTTTCCAGCTCATCTGCAGACCATTCCTTGAGCGCTGCAGGATTGTTGTTACTCCAGTCAGCGGACTTGACGTGCAGATAGCCTCGCAGATATGCTCGCATGCCCTGAGGTGGGTTGTTCCAATGAGGAGCAGCTTCTGCTGTGCTATTGTACCATTTATAGTGCTTTCTTGGCTCTGGCAGCTTAGCCAGTTCTGCCTGTATGTCTACCGGTGCTGCTGGTGGCTCTTCGCCATTGCGAAGATTGAACGGTAGCGCTGTAGGAGCTTTGAACGGGTGGCTCATCATAATGCAACTCTGAAAGAGATCTGGGCGGATCAGAGCGCTCAAACTAGCAGTGACAGCGCCGAAATCGTGGCCTGTGATGCATTTGACTTTACGGTAGCCCAAGGCATGAACAAGAGCCACGACATCGCGAACGATAGTGGTCATGGTGAACTGCGACATATCGGTCTTCTCGAATGGTGAGTTGTCCCAGCCCGTGGTGCGTCCGTATCCGCGTTGGTCAAAGGCAACTACGTAATAGCCTGCTTCAGCGAGAGGAACCATAATCTTTCTCCACGAGAAGGCAAGTTCAGGGTAGCCATGAGTTAGTATGACGAGAGGTCGGTCGCGTTCAGGCGTGTGTCCTGCTTCTAGGATGTGAAAGGTAAGGCCGTTGGATGGGCAATGGACGTAGTTTTCTGTCACGCCTGAGGGAAGCGGCAATGGAGTAAGATTGTTCGATGACATCTTGGGAGTAGCGGTTGTAAAGCCTTGGTAAATGATCTGGTGCGGAGAAGTTCAGTGCAGTCGAGCGCCTTGCCGGTCACAGTTGTGTTTGTTGATGTATTTCTGTTGCTGTCACTGATGAATAAGCCACAGTTCTGAGGCTGAAGGGTGCGGGGTGTCATAGACATCGGCTATGTCACCCGTAGCCCCGGATAAGCTCATGTGGATTTATTAAACGTAGGATCTGGTAACGAATGTATGAAAAGGTGCTGAGGACGCAGCCAAGTATGAGACCCTTGACCCATGCCTCCGGTGGGTCCGAGCTTGACTTTGTAGCAGCGTATTCTTGCACCTCATTGTTCGCTTTGAGCATTGGCGGGACCGAACCTGGAGCATTTTGTTCGAGTGGGCAGTCGCATTGATAGCCACCTCATACTACTGATGAAGCTGAGGAACAAGTCACCTATAGCATGTTGATAGCGGCATTGTGGGAATCTTGTTATAATAACAGAGAACAGATGTGGTGGTTAATGTGTACGGCCCACTAAACTCCAGTGCAGTATAGGGATTTGCTGCAGCCGATACTCAGGTTCGGCGTATCTGGGTGGAAAGTTGAATGTTGTGGGTGATGTTGCTTCCTCACGAAGTAATTTCTCAACACCAACACAGCCTCCAGACGATCTATCCAAGCTCTGTGATGGGCCCCCTTCTAAGCGCGCCAGAAATTATGGAACAAGGAATTGAAATCATCAAAGACGACGTCATTACACACTAGCATCGTCTAGCGAGTCCACCAGTGCGTCGGCGATTCTAGTAGATCAGAGCGGGTCGCTGTGGTTCGCTGCAGCGAAAATCAAGGGTCTGTGTGTCGGTGTCTCGCCGGGACATGAAAATGCTTGATCCATGCTGCGAGACAATGAATAGTAAACAGTAGTTTGAGGAAGTCAAGAAAAAGGAGCTGTTATGGACAGGGTGCTCAGTGGCTGGCTCTGACAGCCGGCAGTGCGTGGGTCTTATTGACAGTAGAGAACAATGTGGTGTTGGAGCTTGGAGACTTCAAAGGTCGAAGAAGGTGTAGCATGAGCCTGCAGAGGCTCCATACCGGGGACTGCAGCTGGCTGAACGTGCACTGAATCGCGGACACATGCATGTGGACGAGACGATGCTCTGTTTGAGCTTGTTTCTGGCGATGGGGCAGCGAATGCCTCCTGGCGCGAGTGTTTGCACGGTCCTTTCTATGCTAGCGAGATCCGGAGTCCCAGTGACGATCACATCTCATGGCGGCATCCTGCTGGGACCGTAAAAAGAGAGCCCACCCCCGGCCCAGCCTCGACATGGTCCTGCAAGGCCCACGCTGATCGACGCTCTCTCCGTTGCTCTGCTGCCGTGTCACCACGACTGCTTGTGCGCTGGCCCCAACGCTCTCTTCTCTTTGCTGTTCTCCTCGGACGCGCCTACGTCACCACACGCGAAACGAAAGATTCACGCACGTTTCCTAGCTAGCTAGACAGCATTCCACAGCCGGGCCATGCCGCGCATTCACGTCCAGTAATTTCTAATCCACCATCACCAACACCACCATGTTTGGAAAGCGACGGCGCGCAGCGTCGAATCCGGTAAGAATGCCACACCCCCAGGTCTTCTGATCGTCTCCTCTGCGCGCACGGCGATGCTAACCGTTGCCTGCGATGCAGCCCCAGCGATCGGCGCCGCCGCCAAGTGCCTCCGCATCGCTCGCAGCGAGCAAGGCATTCGTCAGAAACCAGGCCTCGGATGCCAATCTCTCCAATGCCGCCGCCGCTGCTGCGTTGCGCTCCCACACCTCGAGCCCTACCCCTGTCGGCGACCTAGTAACGAAGCGCATGGTGCGCCGTGGCTCAACATCGTCGCAGGGCAGCCAGAGACCGCAAACATTACGCCGCCATTCGAGCTCTGGGTCTATGACAGAGCGCTCCTTCCGTAATCCGTCACCAAACGAAGGAAACCCCAACGTCCCACCCGTGCCTGCCGTGCCGCAGAACATCCCCGGATCCGGCGGCAGCGTACATCGACGCGCATCCAGTCTCGAGCCTGTCCATCGCGTGGGATCGCCAACCCATCGCGTGGCATCGCCAACCCAGCGAGGTGGAGGCAGAGGCGTCAGCTTGGATAGAGGTACAGGGCCGTCTGCGAACCGCATACAGCGCGTGGGCAGTCCGCTCGCGCAGGTTTCAGAGGAAGGCTACGACCAGAGGCACTCGGTCAACTTCTCGCGCCCAATGTCGCCGGCTCTGACAGCCCCCAGCGGCGGCCCATCGACCAGCCATGGGTGGTTTGGAGGGCCCGTCGTCAACCAGGAAGCAGTCCAGCGCATGGCATCCGCCTCGCGACCGAAGTCTGCCGGAGGACCTAGCAGCAGCACCACCTACCTCAATAACAACACAGCACAGTCCGTACAGAACGCGGCCAACCGCCCTGTGAGCACCCATTATGTGCAGCAAGGCCAGGAGGGTATGCGGTTATCGAGCGGCAGCATGCGCGCAAGGCCCACGGGTACCGCTGTGCAGTCGAGGTCCTACCTGCCATCAAGGTCTCAGTCGCCGCGACCAGTGGATCCCAAGTCGCCTGATGCTGTATACGACCCCTCGACGAGAACTTTCATTCATAAGCAAGATGCCATGAACATACATCGTGAGCAGCACGAGCAGTCCGAACAGCCTGCGCAGCACTACGTTGCACAACACCTCCAGACTGCTTCGCCTATGCAGTCTGGCCGGGGTCGCACACCCAGTCCTCTTCGCCAGTCCGTCCAGCCAGAGCTATCGCCGCCTCGTTCAGTGGCGCAACCATCACTGCCCAAGCCTCAGCCCCGCAAGGTGGAAGAGCGCCCAATGACACCTCCATTGTCGCAACCAAGCTCTCAAGCTACACTTGCGAGACAGCCTTCCGAGGACTATGCCAAGGCCGACATCAAGCCAGTTGACTTCGTGCCCGTGGACGTCGGTAGAGCGAATTCGGCGCATCCCCCCAACAATGAGCTTTCCCCACAGTTCGCACCAAACCAAGACAGCTCGTACCCACACCTAGGCCCTACCACTCCGACAGCACCTAAAGCAACCAACGCTGCTGTTGAGCAGGTCAACAACACCGTCAAATCCGAACGCCATACTTCTCTCAGCCCAGCTCGCCATGCTACTTTCGCGCCTAACGCGAGTGTGCTCACTGGCTTGAAGCACGAACCTCTGCCGCGATCTGTATCGCCGGCGAAATCTGCGCTCAAGTCATCTCCCTCAGTCTCTAGGCGCAGCACCTCTCCTCTGGGGCCAAGTGGACGTGGCTACTCCAAGACGGCCTCGGTGAGTGGAGCTTCGGATACTGCGTCCGAGAGCGGCTATGGACAGAAGAAGAAGAAGACTGTGCGGGTCAGCTTCGAACAAGAGCCTACCATTGCTGGTCATGCTGCATACGGAGATATGGATGCACCAGTTTCGCCCGCAGGTCCGACTGCGGCCAAGCCGCTCCCCACACAGGACGAGTTCGAAGACTTTATGAAGCCTCGTCCGGCTCTACCATCTTTCGGCAGCGTTCGCGACAAGCCCCGACACCACGATGAAGACGAAGTGCCACAGAAGGTCACCGAGACTGTGTCTACACCTATGTCAGCATCAGTGGTCTCCGTAGGGGAGCCTATGGAGGTCTCCTCTGATCTTGGCCTGGGTCACATCGTTGCTCAGGATTTCGCATCAAAGGACAAGTCTGGCAGCGATCCTCTGCCGCCTCAGGTAACATCGGTCGAAGGTAGTGGGTATGCTTCCGACTCCAGCTATTCAACAGACGGCGACTCTAGCGCTCGCAAGCACGCCGATCCAGCTTCGACTACACAGCCACAGTCTCTCCCGGATCCTGAGCCTAAGTCTCTCACAAAACCCACCACAGAGCAAACCTCTGCGCTGCCGACGATAAGTGAACAGGTCGTTGAAGTGCCCAACATCGCAGTATCGCCAGCGACGCCAAGCCCTCAAGAGCACCCCGAACCAATATTCCAGAGTATGTCGGCCCCAGGGAGCTGGAAGGAGCAAGAAGAACAGAAGCCTGCTACCAGAGCCTATCCACCGGTGCAATTCGCACCAATAGAGACCCCTGCATCATACCAGCGACAGATGAACGAGCCACCGAGCACGCCGCGACTTGACGAGGACGATCACAGCGGTGATGATAGCAGCGTGTACAGCGATGCTTATGAGGACATTTCCGACATGGAAAGTGGCTTCGGCAGCATCAATGCCATTGTTGAAAGCCCAGTAGTCGGTACGAGCCCTGGCCTCATGGCATCCAAATGGGCCAACAAGAGCGTCACCGAGAGTCCTACCCCCCAATCTAAGAACAACGCGTCACCTCTTGCAAGCGAGCAGCCTATCGATTCCCACACAAAGGACTGGGAGGCCACGCGAGCCCACTGGAGCGGTATGAATCGAACCAGGGATCATGACGATAAGCTTGTCAATCAGTCACCAACACATGCGCAAACTGTTGCTGCCCGCGTTCTACAAGCGCCTGTCCAAGAGGAGGAACTTCGGTCACAGCGCAGATCAGTCGAGCAGTCAGCTACAAGGTCTGCTGTAGATTCTTCTTCGCAAATTCAAAAGTCAGAAGCACCGAAGAAGGCTTCGTCGTCTGCTCAGCTTTCGCAAACTCCCGACAAGCCCCTCAAATCTGCTCTTAAGAAAACCACGCCGTCACCTGCACCTGCACCTGCTCATGCACGGACGTCTAGCTCTGGTTCGGGCGTACCTCAAATGAGGTTGAGCATGCGAGGTGCTGCTCCCCGAGAAACCTCATCAGGTCAGTCGCAGATGAGGACTACAATGCGCGGCAATGCAAGCCCTGCCCCAAGGGCAGCTGCTCAGATGCGCACTAGTATGCGCGGCGACGCGGCGCCTGCCACCAACTCAGCTCTCGTCGCTCCTCGCCAGAGTGCACCTGCTGCCACAAAGCCACCAAGAGGTGCATTGCAGAAGAAAAACATCCCAACTGCTGTGGCTGCGTCGAATGCTCGTCCTCAGAGCCTACCAGCTGCCGCTCCCAGGAAAACGATGGCTGCTCCCGCACCAACTTACGATAGTGACTCAGATGCGTCCGCAAGTAGCTTCCAACGTACTCGGTCCCGCCGGGGCGGTGGTGGTTTCTCCAGGACTTCCATGCGAGGCCCACCTGCGGGTCCGACTATGAGAACATCAGCGCCAGTCCCCGCTCCAGTTCGTTCTATCTCGCCACCTAGAGCTCAACCCAATTTGAAGCAATCCATGCGGCCATCATCTCCTGAGCCTGTCAAGTCATCTAGGTTCAGCATTAGGTCTTTGTCGCCTGGAGGACGTTTCCGTAAGAAGGTCAAGGATGAACCGCCCGTCCCTGCGTTACCACAGCCGGCAACACCTGTAAAGCAATCGAAGGGGAAAACCTCCGCTCCGGCGAAGTCCAAGGCCTTCAAGAGCCGATTCGCCGATTCTAGTGATGAGGACGAAGATCGTCCTACCCGCTTTACAAGTCGTTTCGCCGACTCTGACTCTGAACCGGAAGCGTATGAGTTACCGCCCGGCTTAGCTCCCGTTCGGGGTATTCCTCGTAAGGCAGGTGAGGAGGATGGCGATTCAACGGATCTAGAAGAAGAAGTTGAAGATACAAGGCCACCAACCTCAACTGCGACCAAGGGACACACTAACGGTAATTCTGCCGTTCAGGGTACCGCCCTGGCTGCAGGTTCCTTGCGCGACAGCAAGCATGCCCCCTCGCCACCAGCTGCAAAGGAGAAGCGTGGGTTTTTTGGGTTGGGCAAGAAGAAAAAGACACCCGTGACACCAGCGCCTGCACCGACGAAGCTTTCGCAGGAACCGGCGCCCACTCCCACGACGTCAGACATTCCTTTACCGCCAGAACCACGCAACCGTGAGCTCGGCGGGCCGTTGACACCGATTGGTGAGGACGATGACAAGGAGCTCGGAGCGTCTCCAAAGATGGTCACTGCCTCGCCGCAGGTCAAGCAGTCACCTCGGTCACCAAAGCTCCAACGTCGCTCGACACCTGATTGGCCTCTTGCGCCACCAACGCCTATCACTGGTGAAGAGCGTCCCATGAGCTCTGACGGCGTTGCACGCAGGCCCCGCTTCGGCAACCGACAGTCAAGCAATGTTTCCACTGCAACATCACCCGTGATTGACGCTCAGGGCCGTTCCGTGAGCTTCGGAAGGACCGGGAAGAAAAAGAAGTTCCAGGGCCTGAGGCGTGTCTTTGGCATCAATGACTAAATTGTGAGGCACAGCTGATCGGTTGTAGTAGCCCGCAACGAGGTACCTCTCGTGCTCGGATACACAAACGGTCATCCTCGTCAGTTACATCGAGCCGATCTGTCAGCTCATTCGTCCGCGCCTCTGTTATCGTGAGCGGATGCTATCGTCCGCCCGATACCGACTAGACAACACATTGCAAACCCATTTACGATCTCGATTTTCTACCTTGTTCAGACACAACACTTATGCACATTTCCTTCCTTTTTTCTTGGGTGTAGCGGGTCCTGTCTAGGATTGCAAAAGATACCATTGGAAGAGCAATATTGATGCGGATAGACGCATGCGCTTTGGCGCGCCACCCTCGCTTGGATACGTATACACGGTTTGACTAGATGTTGATGAGAAGCATATGGGCGAGGAGAAGTGTATATAATTTCTAATCGACTTTTTGGAACATCATTTTCGCAACATTAGGACCTTGCGAGCACCTCTTGGGCAAAAAGCTGAATTGCTGATGAGCTGGCGTGTTGTCTGAGAAGCAAATATGGCTGCACAAAGTGAGTTCTCGCACCGTTGCAGTCTGCGTATGACTGAACCTGCATGAAGGTAGCAAGTAGGCGGACGTCTCACGACAGTATTGCAGCCCCACTTCCCCGGCACTACGCACAATACGTATGCAAGTACACCTGCTTCGGTACCCAAATATATCCCTGGCATGCTACACAGCACGATCCTCCATGCACTCCTTCCTATTATGCTACCTAGATAGCCGCGATCAACCTCACTTCGCTCCACTTCAAACCAGGTCCTCTGCAGACGGAGATGAGCGCCATCCTCCAATCACCTGAGACTGTGCAGCACACATGCATGCACTTATCCTTCACGCTCCACCCTTCTTTTCCCACCGGCCACATCGTCACACCTACACACAGTCTGGACTGAGACTCGCCCACCAGTCATCGCGCTCGATGATACGATATATGCCTGCTCTCTCTTCCTATTCGCCACGCGCATCCCGCGCGCTGCTCGTCGAACTCAAACAGGAGAGCGCCACACGGCCAACAGCAGCACTCCCCCACCGCTCAGCAGACCGCATTCTCATCCACACCCAACAGCTTACAACACCACACTCCGCGGAGAAGCACACGTGAAGCTCCCCAGACACACGATATAAACCAATTTATCGTACCAATATAACAACCGAATCTATCGTAGCGATTACAAACAAGGAGATGCCTAGATTGACGATACGGGTGTCGCTGGAGAGAAGCGTGCAAGATGGATATTCGAGAGACGAGCTAGGTGACAGCATCAAGGGCGAGTCCAGGGAGGTGCGGCCTTCATAGCAGCAGGTTAGGCCTCAGGACGGGTGGGAGCAGTAAAGGCGTTGTAATGTGAAGCCATGTTCCAGGAGAATGCAATCCCCTGAGCTGAGTGACCCGCCGACTTCATATTATTATCATTCTTCTTCGCCTCAACACTCATCTACCCGTCGAGCAACCTCTTCCTCACAAACTCCACATCCTCCTTGTTGCCACACACCAGCCCGCCGCGCTCATCCGTATCCCGCACCGGCGTATCCAGCACGCTCGACCCATCCTTTGAATCCAGCGCCATGCCGCCCGCACACTCGACCAGCAGCGCAATGGGCGCCAACTCATACAGCCTGCGCAGCTTCGCAGGACTCTTCTCCGTGACCGGCGACGTGTAGATCCCATGCCCCTTGACCAACGCGTGATACACATCCGGAACCAGCCCACCGCTGTACCTCAGCGTGAACTTGTGCTGCACGTAGTGGGTCACCAGCTCCATGTAGCGCGGGTTCTCCGCCGCAGCGCGCAGGTTCGCAGGCGCAAAGTACCGCGTCTTGGGCGCATCGTTGAGCTTGACGTCTGCGCGGAGCACCTCCATCTCGCCTTCCTCCCCGATGCTGACTTCGAACACGCTCCCCTCTGTCCCTGGCACCCGGACCGCAACAACGGCGCTGGTCCGCGGCCCCAGCACGCCCAGGATAGACGCCACCTGCTTCTCGCGCGGCGTCTCGTGAGGGCTCACCGCGGACTCGCCGTCCCACACGCCGATGATGGTGCCGACCGTCCAGTTGGGCCCGATGATACTGCTCCCATCGAGGGGGTCGAACGCGATTGTGTACTTCTCCTCGCTGTGCTTCGAGCTGGTGTACGCGGGCTTCTCGATGGGATCTTCCTCGCTGCTGGCGGTGCGGATGGAGGGGACGGATGCGATGGCGTCGCGGATGGCGTTTTCGGCCAGGACGTCGACGTTGAGCTGGTCGTCGCCGAATTGGTTTGCGCTGCCGGCTTGCGAGACGGACGTTGTGCGAAGTGCGTGGGCGATGGAGGGGAGGGTGCGTAGGAGCGAGGGGAGAACTTCCTGCGCGAGAGCTGTGCGGTTTGGGTGGGATGAGAGGAGGGTGTTGAGGTGTGCGGAGAGGGAAGTGGGTTGTGTCATCGTTGCGAAGAGAGCTGGCGAGATGGGCGTGAGAGAGAAGAAGGAGGGATTGTCTAGAGGTTTGCAAGGCTCATTGTTGCTGATTGTGATGTCGCGACTTTTATTGTAGAGGATCTGGCGTCATAGTGGGGGTATTGGTGGGGTAGTGGTGGAGACTGGTTCAACCTCTTCAGCCTCATCAGCCCTACCCGTGTCGTCAACTCTTTTGACTTCATCTGTCCTACTTTTCGCGTATGGTCTTTGACTGGTCGTAAGCTGCAGGGAGCCTCACACGTAGCTGGTGATATGCTTCACAACCATGACTTGGTACACAACCTCTCAGGGAACTCAAAGCACATATGCGGAACCGCTTCATCGACCGTCTAGCAGCAAGAGATCTGTTTTAGCTAGTTCCTCGATTGACAGCATGTGAGCGGTACCGCCTTCTCTCCCATTCATTGGGAAGACGATTGCCAATCCTTTCTTCACAATACAAACAAGAAGGTACTTCTCCATCCACAGGACATCTCTGAATGTCTCCACATATACCAGGGCCACGGTTCTTCGTTGCAGTCATCGAGCTGAGATGCAATCTGCTATGACTTCCAGCATTGGTAGTCACACAGCTGAGCCATCCGCCAGAAGAGCCGTGCTCGAACAGCATATGGGGCTGATCAGCTCTTCCCAATTCTTACAAGAAGCTCAGTCATCGTCGACGCTTGTATTTGACACGCAAACTCCAATGCAGGTCCGGAACTGCGACCCAAACGCCCCTCAAAACGTCAGCGCCCGAATTTGCCCCAACAGCTCACAGAACGATGAATCAGACTTCCAAATCCCGGCTCTCATGCTCAAGGCATCCTCCACGCTAATCATCCAGCAGCCTACACCCGGTCAGCACAGTCCTCACCACCCCAAGCACACCAAACCCCAGAACAAAAGCAACGACTCACCATTTCCGCACCTTCACCTCAAGCACCCCACTCTCAGCCTTGTTCTGCCTCGCTCTCCTCACGGCCCCCATGCACGCGCCCCAGGTCATGACGACGGCGACGTTGCACGCGATGAAGAGCGCCGGGTTCTTGGGCGCGCGCTTGAGGAGGTTGTCGACCATGGCTTGCGTTGTTGGATGTTCTCGGCCAGAGGGTTGGTTTGTATGGTAAGAGGATGTATGGGTAGCGTGGTGTATTGGGGTGGGATCGGATGTACATGTGTGTACCTGACCCAGGTGAGGTCACTGGAAGGTGGGTGGATGGATTGGGTTAGCGCGCGCTAATGCCGGGTGTCCTGGCGTCATGGTGTTGTGTTCCGGGGAGTCTGCCATGATGCATGAAGAATGAGCCGTAGTCAATCCTGGGAGAATGATAGAACTAATCTAGCCGGCAAGATGATTGTTCGGTTATAGAGTGATTGTGCAGTTTCTTTCAAAGACCTCCGTTGTGGAAGGGAAAGTCTGCGAGAGGTACTGCAGACTGAAAGTTAATTAGTAGATGTACAGCACACATCACAACGACACCGCGCTAACGTATAAGATAACATGTCATTACCCAAGCTCAATGCTGCTATAGTACAACAACCGCAAGCAAACGATAGCCAAGCCCACGGGCTACTTGACCTAAATCTCCGACTATTCAAAGCAGATAAACGATTGTTCGCCTTCCTTAACGCCATGCTCTACGTGTCTCAATAGACGACACGGAATCAAACCCGAATCCCAAATGTTATAAACGTAATCTCTGCAATGTATGCGCGTGCCAATTTTGTCTAGACGGCGCCTTTTGATAACGCCAATGCCATGTGGTAACGACGATCGAGGAATTGAAATGATGCGAAGTATATACAGCGATGACGCGAGCGTCAATTTACCATGTCTCCTATATGGGAATTAGTCATGGACATGCGTTGTACAGTTATGCAGGAACACTTACAGCAATGTACTGGCCATCGTTCTTCTTGTTAGCCCAGAATTCATGAGCTTCCTCACGGCTGAGGTTGCCCTTCTGCATGGTAATGTCGATCAAAGCTTCCTCGACGCCTTCACCCATGCCCTTGCTGCTACCGCAGACAAAGATGCGGCCATCGAGCGCGTTGATGACAAACCAGACAATATCGGCTTGCATGCGGACTTCGTCCTGAACGTACTTGGCCTCGGTCTGACCAGCCATCCGAGTCTTGCGGCTCTGGACGACCTTCTTGATCTCTCGTTCGTGGTCACCAAGTTCACCAGAGTAAAGCTCATCCAGCATGGAATCGCGAACACCCTGGATCAGCCAGATCTTGTTGGCACAGTTGGCGTTCTTCAATCGGTTCAGGATGAAGCCACGGAACGGAGCCATGCCGACTCCAGCGCCAATGAGAACCATGGGACCTTCACCACCAAACTGCTTGGACAGTGGGTTGGCCATCAGACCACGGAACATAGGAACACGCAGGTCAAGGATCTCGCGGGGATCGATGCCTTCCTGCTCAGCTGAGATGAACTGCTGGGCGATGCGCTCCATGAAACCGCTGCCGACACCAGTGCGAGCGGCGCCAGGTGTGTGCCAGTCGGGGGTCTCGTGGATCGTGACTGCCATTTCGATTAAACGGCGCGTGCCGGGCAAGCCAGGACGGGCGGACGAGATGTGAGGGTCGTTCGAGAGCGAGTAGAAACGTGGCATGAGTTGTGTGAGGACGGAAAGGAGGTTCGGTAGTGGAGGCTTCGACGACGGGAAGGCACTGAGTATCTGGGGAATGGTGAGATGCGAGGTGGTACGGAGGTCGCAGAAGGCCGCTTGACCCTGGGCTGAGCAGAGGTACTCGAGAATCTTCTTCTCATTAGGCGCGTCAGCAAACTCGGCCATGACTCTGATCAAGTTCTTTGTGGGTGGGCTCGACTGGATATCGGCACACCATGTGAGCAGCTCGCGACGAGTAGTAACCAGCTCGCGAGCCTGGTCCTCTCCCCAGATTGTAGGCCACCTTCCAGTCTGGGTCTTGAGGGTGACAGGCTTGTCGCGGACAAACTTTGGTACACCAAGCAGATCGAAGAGCTCGTCGACCATCTCCCGTGCGTTGGGTGGGCAGATGCCAATGGCACCGCCAACTTTGAAGTCGACACCGCCCTCATCAGGGTAGTCGGTCACATCGATGTCGAAGTGAATTGTCCTCTTCTCGGCTCCGGGCTTGGTCAACTCGCGAGCGTGGTAGAGTGGCGCAGAGTAGACGTCGTATGGCGGGTGTGGCTGGACGTATTTGGGCGGTGTCTTGTGAACCTCAGAGACGTGCTTGATCTCCTTGGACGCCAGGGCCTCGAAGGACATGTTGACTGGAGGAAGTGGTGTCGTGTCGGTCAGCTCACTGTCAAGAGCAAGAGGTCCGAGCTTGAGGTTGAGGCTCTTGAAAGCGACATTGTCAGGAATGACGACCGGAAGGAAGGACGAGGAGGAGGTGTCCGGCTGGAGAGTCTTGAGCAGACAGCAGCCACCACCGCAGCACTGGCTGATGAGCTTGGTGGCAGTCTCGCCAGTGCCCAGGATGCGCTGGATGTCTGCTGGGCTGTCTGAGATGAGGGTGGTAGAGGCGCGTCGCTGTCGTGTCTGGCCATTGAAGTTGACGGCAGCGGTAGGGAGGTCCTGCAACTTGTCGACTATCTCCTCGACAGCCTGGTCAGGCTCGGTGTTGGGCGTCATGGGCGCCTCAGAGTCGTCGCTGCTGTTCTGACTCCATAGTATCGACTCACCCGACGACTTGGGCGATGTGTGCTCTGGGTGAGACGGGCCGGATTTAGGCTTGACGGCCAGCTGGGGCACGGAGCGCGGCTCCGAGGGAATTGGGTCGTCAGGGTGCGAGGTGGCTGTCGTGGGCAGCTGGTGCTGCATGGCGGCGGTCGAGGAAGCCATGGAGCGCGTGCGTGGTGGGAAGAGGAAGGCGGACGGGCGTCGTACGCTGGGAGCGACAAAGGGGACTATTGAGCGTCGTCATGGTTAGCACGGCCGTACTGAGAAATGAAGTGCGACCGGGAAGCAGCAGCAGGACGGAGAGCAGCGCAGTGCATTGCAAATCGCAAATTGCTCTGTCAGCCCTCGGTGCTGCGCGGGGTGCAGCTGCTTATCTGATCGAAGCCAAAATTTAATCAGATGGTGGGATGCGAGGCAATGCGTACCTCGTCGGAATGCCTGCGCGCGCCAAAGTGGCAAATGAACGCGAGAGAGTGACAGCCGCCGTGTCGCGTGCAATGCGTCGAGGGCAGACACTTTGAATTAACAATATCAGGGCACAGGGTGCAGAGGCTTGCGGAGCGGAAGAGAGTAGTTTCGGCTGGAAGAGTTGTCAAAGTGTGGGCGGAGGGTGGTGACGGCACTGCGCTTCTAAAACCATGCCGATCCAACAGCCCGTTGCGAGGCTGAACGAATACCAACGCTCGATCGGGCAAAGCAGGGCCAAGTGGAGGAGAGTGGGCACCGCTTCCGCGCCTCGGCCAGGCGGTGGCAGTTCAACCAACGCTGAACTCTTTTCCAGCCGGCAATTTGTCTGCTGAGACGCGGATGAGCCCGTTTGTGCCATCAAACCGTGCCCATCTCCTGATCTCAGCCGCTCACGCCGTCCGACATGCTATGGCTTCTCTGACCGCCCTGCCGCGTCGCTGTTCCGAGAAGCTGAGAAGAGCCTCTCAGAGACTCTCAGCACATGATGGCGCAGGATACCGAGCCACCGGCAGGTCCCAAACTCGGCGTGATCCGCATCTGATAAATCAAGCTTGCACTTGCTCGAGTACCCGAGAGACCGGCCCTCTGCCTCGCCCTTACACCTGTCTTGTGTTGCGCTGCAGCGATTGCTCATCGTACCAGCAGCGATATTGCATCTTCCTCCATAGTATCTCTGATTCTAATCTCTGTAAGCTTTGTACAGCATTGTGTGCTTGTGTTGCGACGCAGCAGCCCATCAAATTGCCTGGGAGCGCCGCCGATTCCAAGCATTCGGTTTGGCTTTCCCCATCAGGCTCCACACTGCAGTCGAACCCTTCTACACCCAGGATCCGAGCTGGCCCATAAGCTAACGAATTCGTCTGTCAACGTTTGCGTTGGGCTTGCATGCGACAGCACATGTGCTGGCCAAGACAGCTTCTACCAACGGCCAGTAGCGGGCCCACACGCTCATTCAAGGGTGTTCGCGTCTTGCAGCAAAGCATCATGCAGTGTCAATACCATCGGCGGATTTGCCATTCGCCCTGATTCGGTCCAATCGGTCGTGAGATCATTGACACAAAAGTCTTTCCGTCGTCGCAACCATGCCCAACAATATGCAAGGCTAGCAGCGATATGCGCCTGATAGATTATCAGATGAAAACAGATCTGATAAAGCGACATCGGAGGGTTTGCAACCGTGCGGAATGTGGGGGCGGCTATTGCGTGCTGCACATCCGCTTGACTTCACCCACTTGTTATCTGATCGTCAGGCTTAGGTAAGACCGACAAATAAAGATCTGAAGCGGCAGCTTGTTCCCGGAAGCTGGCTGCTCAGGTTGACCCACTATCCGATCCCTGCGGTTGTGGACGCTCACTCCGCAGACATGGTTCCGCACCTGGCAGGCACACATCACGTATTATGAAATGCTGCGCGCATCTCCAGTCGTGGTAGAACGAAGAGCACTCCGTCTCATCGAGGCCTGTTGTTCAGTAAGGGATTGGGAATGCACGTACACTCTGGAGTTGTTGGCCTCGTTGGTCTGATATCAAGATAGCCGCAGCGCATCTACTGCTTGAACTATGCCATCCTCTCTGTCACTCATCTCACCCCTCGGCACTAAATCGACGCCTTGACAATTACCATCCTCATCGAATCTCACATCGAGCACCTTCTCAGCAACCCACATCGCCGTCTTAGCATGCAAGCTCGGTTCCACCCTTGTGTCCCCCTCTCTTTTCCCACCATCTACACGACTCGTGCCATTCGCAAGCGCCTGAAAAACTACTACCTGGTCTCTCATCCACTCATCTACGCAACCACCATGTTCAATTTCAGCTATTAAATCATCAGAAACCTTTCTTACAATGGTAGGAATGATATGGCTTGTTTTCCCAGCGCGCACCCCACCATCGTAAAGCCAATCACGACCGAGCTTAATGCCTGTCGAGGTGGTCGCCACCAGCAAAAGGTAGTACCGCTTCTCATGATGTGAATCTTCGAAGGTGACATCAATTTGAGAACCGCTCTCACTGCCAAAGAAGCGAGAATGTCGTTTTTCAAACATGAGTTCCAGATTCTCGCGAAAGTCCTGCTCACTGTCCCGTGGTGCAATGATTGTCGCCTGCACACTTGTGATTGTTCCCCTGTCTGTGAGATTGAACGCAGGAAGCGCGGCCGTGAGAGGTGTGATGGTGAAGGTGACACTCCCCAACCGCGTACTCCCCGTCGACCAGCCGCGAGACTGGCACTTCAACGCGATCCTTGGTATGCCAGCGAGTGCGAGCATAGGTATAAGAACCTGCTCGACGTAGTCCACCGACGGCGAATTAGACACATTCGTGCCGCCTGTGATCCTCAGTCGCACGGGTCCTGGCGCCCCGGAAAACAAAAGATACGGCAGCACAGCCTGCAGTACGAGATTGACACTGCCCGGAGTGCTTTGACTAATCGACACAAATCCCGCGGCGATATCATGATGCAATTCAGACAGACCCTTTGGAGTGAATGTAATTTCCTTGCTCTTGAGCCCTGCGCCGCTGATGCGTGCGTTGCTGGCTTGCCCGAGCCAGAGCATAGCGGTCAAGTGTTGGACTTTGAGGCCGCCGCCGCCAGATCTCTTGCCGCGGATGTTGGTAATGCGAAGGGGCGTTTTGGTCAGGCTGGAGAGACCCAACGCAAGACGTAGGAGCTGGCCGCCTCCTTCGAGGGTGGTGCCTTCGAGGTGGATAGGATTGGGTGAGGGGGTCCGGCGGGGAGCCATGATTGGTACTAAGTCTTACGAAAAGGCGTTGAAGGGTTTCTGAAGAATTTTTGGTGTCGTTCACGATCTTTACATATCTGCTTTCACATGAGTCGACTTGAGTGTTCCTCGCGGAGTCACACTGTGGCGGTGCTGGATGGCTGCCTGAATCAATGGGGCTGAACTGTACTGATTCAATTGTATCTCTATATAGTACAATACGGTCCATGGGACAGTTTTTGTGTATACCACTCAGACAGCTTGATGTTGTACTGCAGGGGACTGTGTGGTGTTGACCCTTTAGTGCACTCAGGAGCGTGGGGAAGCTACAAAGCTCGACTGCGGGTATTAGTGACGTCGTGACAGAACCTTTGTGTGCAAGCAGCTTTGTGAGCAGCAGAGCAGTTCTAGAGCAGCCCACTTATTATACTATAATACTGACGCGTTGAAGTTGGTAATTTCGACTTACCAATCGGAGCTTCACGTGGGTCCGACGCTCGATCTACCGCATCACGACACGACCGAGCCGGAACTTTTTCAGCGCGGGTGGTTCTGTCATCGTCCTTACAGCCAACCTCCCACCATGTCGAATGCTCCCATAGTGCGCCCATTCAGAATCAGTTCTAGGTAGACGACCCCGTCTTCCCCGCGATACAATGCGCGGAACAGCGCAGGCCTTCGTGGCCACGGCCTGGCGCGGCCCCGGCATGGGAGCTCTGCCCTCCTCGGCACAGCCGCGCTTCACGACCAGCTCGCCCATGTCGGTGCTCTCGAGAGCATTTGCGACTGGCAGGTCGATACCAACACACAAGACTGCCGCCTCGGCAGCACAATGCGCCCGCCGGTGCGCATCATCATCCTTCCCCGCGTTCCCCACCCTGCGCTTCGCGCCTCTAGGCACCACTCGCCGCAATGCCTTCCATCAGCCTGCGCGCATGTTCACGGCGTCGAGAATCCTGGCTGAAGCCCAGGTAAAGACACCGACGAAGGAGCGCAAGTCTTACAAGAAGGAGATGGAGGAGAGGGGCGCGATTGACCTGGAAGAAAATGATGGGGAGCCTGAAGAGTCTCAGGGCTTCGCAAAGTCAGAAAAGGCAACAGCGGCGCGCCAGGTCAATCTCAGCGCAAAGCTGAGCAAGGAGGGCAACTCGCAATCTGGTGGTGGTATGGGAGAGATCTGGCGATTGATCAAGATCGCCAGGCCAGAGGCGGGCACCCTGGGATGGGCGTTCGTCTTCCTCCTGTTCTCCTCTGCCATCTCCATGTCTATTCCCTTCTCGATTGGTCGCATTCTGGACGCTGCTACACAGGCTGAGAAGACGGATGGTCTTCTCTTTGGTATGGACATGACCACCTTCTACGTTGCCCTAGCTTCAGTGCTCTGCGCCGGTGCTGCAGCCAACTTCAGCCGTATCGTGATTCTGCGCATTGTCGGCGAGCGCATCGTTGCACGTCTGCGATCTCAGCTGTACCGCAAGACCTTCGTTCAGAACGCCGAGTTCTTCGATGCGAACCGTGTTGGCGACCTCATCTCTCGCCTTGGTTCCGACACAATCATCGTTGGGAAGAGCATCACACAGAATCTGTCAGACGGCCTACGCTCGTTGGTCAGCGGTGCTGCCGGCTTTGCAATGATGGGCTATGTCAGCCTGAAGCTTACTGGTATCCTCGCATTGATTGGACCTCCTGTCGCCGTGGTCGCCTTCGTCTCCGGCCGCTCTCTTCGGACCTTGAGTCGCAAGATCCAGAAGAACCTCGGTACCCTCACAAAGATTGCTGAGGAGCGCCTCGGTAACGTCAGAACCAGTCAGGCGTTTGTTGGCGAGGTACAAGAAGCTTCACGCTACAACCGCCAGATCAAGAGGATTTTTGGACTCGGAAAGAAGGAAGCTGTGGTCGCTGCAGGGTTCTACGGTAGCACTGGTCTGATGGGCAACTTGACCATCATTGCGATCCTGTATGCCGGGGGTGGCATGGTCAAGAACGGAGTCATCTCTATTGGTGAACTCTCCTCTTTCCTTATGTATACTGCCTACGCTGGATCGAGTATGGTTGGTCTTTCAAGTTTCTACGGCGAGATGATGAAGGGAGTTGGTGCCGCCAGTCGTCTCTTCGAACTGCAGGATCGCCAACCAACCCTCTCACCGACAAAGGGTCAGCCCGTAAGATCTGCCCGTGGACCCATTGAGTTCAAGAATGTCTCTTTTGCCTATCCTACAAGGCCGGCAGTGACAATCTTCAAGGATATCAACTTCAAGATTGATCAGGGCACTAACGTCGCAATCGTTGCGCCTAGCGGCGCTGGAAAGTCTACTGTCGCGAGTTTGTTGTTGCGTTTCTATGTGCCAACAGCGGGAACCATAACCATTGACGGACGAGATATCACAGGTCTGAATGCAAAGCAGTTGAGGAGGAAGATTGGTTTCGTCGGACAGGAGCCTGTCCTGTTCTCTGGTACAATTGCAGAGAACATCGCGTACGGTGCACCCCAAGCGACTCGTGCTGAGATCGTGGCAGCTGCCCGCAAGGCTAATTGCCAGTTCATAAGCGATTTCGTAAGTGCTAGACTGCCTCTCTTGATTTCGCAGCTAACAGAGTATAGCCTGATGGTCTTGAGACCCCTGTTGGTGCACGCGGCACACAGCTCTCTGGTGGTCAAAAGCAGCGTATTGCCATTGCGCGTGCGCTGATCAAGAAGCCGGACATTCTCATCCTCGACGAAGCTACCAGCGCTCTTGACGCTGAGTCCGAGACACTCGTTAACCAGGCTTTGGGCAAGTTGCTGGCTGAGAATAACACCACAATCAGCATTGCGCATCGTTTGTCCACCATCAAGCGCTCTGATCGCATCATCTGTATCAACGCTGATGGTCAAGTCGCCGAGGAGGGAACTTATCAAGAGCTTTCCTCCAACCCTGACGGCGCTTTCAGCAAGCTCATGGAATGGCAGATGAGCGGAGGCGAGGTTGACACCAAGAAGATCCGGGGCCCTGGGCCTACTGAAGAGGAAGAGATCGAGCGCGAGTTGGAGAGCGAGACTGCCGAAGAAGCTGGCCGCAACAGCGTCTAGGCGAAACTCCTTAAGCGCTGTAGGCCCTGCGAAGAGGGCGAGTATCGAAACACAAGCTGCCACGACATGTGCTCAGCAGGTGTAAGCTGTGGCGCAGTAGCAGCGTCCAATTGCTTTTGGACAAAGCTTTGAAGCACGGTTGGAGTTTTGCTGGGCGACAACTCACGCAGATCTATAACAGGAATGTGGATCTGAGATGGGAGGCTCGGCGGGTGGTTGCATCCTCGCATGGCACGGACGTGGTGTGACTTTCGGTCCCTCACGCGATGCTGGACGAGCATCAGAACACCAAACGGTGACAGTGACGGCGTTTGGAGTAGCGTCGCATCACATTGTAGCAAGTACCTGCATCATGAGGAGTAGAAATATGTACATTAGATCCCAGATAATCTCAGCATTTTCCATCGTCATTTACTTATCAAATCAAGACTATTCATTCAGATTCTGTTCATCATCGCCATGTCTTCCTTCGGGTCCTTCGTCATGAACAGCTCCTACGGAAGCAATTCCACCCTCCTGCAACAAGCCAACTGCTGCGCAACCTCAAGGCACTATTCGCAGCGTTTACATCTCTCGGATTTCCTGAATCTAGCGCCTAGCTCTAAAACGTTCTGGGCCAATCAAACCCATACGGACCCTCATTCCTCCAACAAGGCGCCTATGACGGCAGCCAAGTAGCCGGATTGCAACAGAACAGGGTCTCTTGGCTGCCTTCTCAGGCTCGTAGGCGCCAAACATCGCGGCAAGGCGAGAGTTTCGTCTCAGTCGCGATGCAAGGTGTTGCGCGTCGCTGCGCAGTGTTGAGCCTCAAGAAGGGCTGCAGACCCGGCCAGATGTCTGCAGCATTCCACTCTCCACCATCTGGTCTTTTTCCATAAACGCAAAGTAATATTTGTGTTGTTCGTCCAATTCGTACTATCGTTTTCTTGAGCAGGCCTCAAGCGTTACCCCCTTTGTCGATCACTATACAGAAAGGGTGGCCTCGTGAACAAGGTCTGGCAGCCACATCCCACGTCACAACGTCATAGCCCTTGCAAAACGAACAAACACTGTTCGGCTTCACGCCCAGATTATTCCTCTTTCAAGCGACTTCTTGTGACACCCTCGTCGCGCTTGTGAACGCACAACGTTTCTATCAGCAGCAAGCTATATTGTTTCCTGCGCGAAAGACCCGTCGTCTTCAAGATCGCACATCACTCTTCTGCATTCAACCTACAAATCAACGCAACTACCACACCTCCTAAATACACCACCTAGCTACAGCAACAGTCAGGTACGTGTACTCATCTATCAAGGTCATCGAATCAATTCTAACTATGATTCAGCTGCTCATCATGGCATTCAACTTCCTTTCGCGTAGATCGCTGAAGGGCGAGAAGGCCACCCTCGGGACGTCCTTCTGGTCAAACTTCACAATCACAGGCGCGCTTATGATCTTCCTCCGCTTCTTCCAGTTCGTCCTGGGCATCACGGTCATCGGGCTGTACGCTGTCGACCTGGACAACGCGCGCAAAGCCGGATCATACACCGACTCGAAATGGGTCTGGGCTGTCGTGTGCGGCACTTTGGGCGCCATAATGGCCCTGCTCGCTATGATCCCATTCCTCTTGAAGGCGTGGTTCTTCTTCTTCGTCGACTTCTTCGTCTTCATCTGCTACCTGGTCGCGTTCGGTATCTTCGGCAAGATGTACATCCCCGAGGACGCTGAAGGCAATGCTGGTATCACGCGGATGAAGAACGCGGTCTGGGTGTTGTTGACCAACATGCTGCTGTGGTTCATCACTACCGCATGGAGCGGATTTATCTTCTGGAAGAACCGCCATGCACGTACTACACACACTGGCCGCGCTGCTACGCACGTCTAAACACTCTCTCCCTTGAGACTCAAGCGATTGGTGTGCATGCGTGCTGACAGAGCGAACCACAGAGAATCTTATTCGAGGTCGATGTTGAAATATCTCCTTGGTCCGCGCTCGAGAAGCAATCACTGCCAGTCCTCACCCCAGTACGAGCGTCTCCGCAACCACCAATAATTTCGAAACACTACTGGCCTCCTCCACAGCCGCTGATTCCCAGGCATGCGCCTCCTCGACCAGCTCCTCCCTCCTTTCCTCCACCAGCACACAAGCTAGCGCATGCACCAGTGTACAATTCGATGTCCCCGCGCAGCGTGTCCTACCCAAACCACGTCGACTCAAGCTTGACACGCTCAGCACAAGTGCAGGCTCCAACTGGAATGCCACTGTTCTTGGTGGAGAATACACAGGGAAGAACGCAGTTGAGGAGCGTCTCCACACCTGCTGATCTGGCGCTTTTCATTAAGTCACTGCCATCGATACCCCATTGAATTGAATTCTGTATGAGCTTGCTGTACAACGATAATGTTATCTCGTTCTTTCTACACGTTGGTTATTGTACGTTATTGTGAAGTGATGTGTCGTTCGTGACCTAGCCGAGCGTGCCATGCTCATGCCCTACTCGTTGTTAGTTGGTTATGCCTGCTCCGTTTCTACGAACACAGTGCCCCCAAGTTGTCGACGCTATATTCCATGCAGGGTTCAGGGTTTGCTGGGATCTGACCCACGCCCTGATCTCATCTAGACCCTGATCTGCTTTGCCCTGACATGTAGCATTAGTGTCCGCTCAAGGGTTCGCCAGCATTCAAGGGTTTGCGGGGGTACGGGTGTCAATCAATCAGGGTTCGTAGGTTCGCATTGTTCATAGCTTTGTCAGGCACCGAGGTGGTCAAGGCAACAGCAATTGACTACGCATAGAAGGACAACTTGTAATATCACGGTGTTACACAACTTTACGAGTTTGTAAAGCTGCTCAGAATAGTCACGTGGCAAAGACATGGTGGAGTGGACAATGGTTTGAAGGTGAAAGGTATTTATTGGTATCTCATAGAGTCGTAAGTGGTGCAGTGACAAAAGGCACACTGCTTCCAATCTGATCCCGGCGAAATTTCAAGTAGACCGCATGGTAGTGTCTCGACCGTAAGGTTGTTCAATTAATATGCTGACGTCCACTGGTCATCGTTAGTGAGGAGCTCATGAAGACATAGATGAGTAGTCTTACCAAGTCATTCGAGAGAAACGCTTAGATAGAGCGCTTGTTGGCCTCGGCAGAGCCCTCGTGCTTGGTCTGGTCGATCTTGTCGCTGGCAGCGCCGAGAGCACCGGAGGCACGGTCGGTCAGGGAGTCCTGTCCGGGAACGTTGCCCTTGGCCTGCTGCTTGTTGGCCTCCTTGGAAGCCTCAGCAGAGTTGCCCTGGATGGTCTCGGAGACGTAGGTGGCGGCGTTGGAGACAGAGTTCGCGACCTGGCCGAGGATACCCTCGTTAGGCTTGTTGGCGTTGGGAGCAGACATTTTGTTGGGTGGGTGGTTGGTTGGTTGGTTTGGAAGGTAGTAGAGTAGATTGAGGTGAAGGCTGTGATGTTGCAATGACGGAGGGCAGGAAGCTGTTTATATACAGCGGGAGGGGCACAGAGGCGGGGCAGGAGCCTCTGGTGAAAGAGGCGCGAGCGCTGGATTCAGCAGGAGAGTGACGTCACCACGGGCACGTCATGAGGGAATCGCGAGCCACAGCTGCTCCAGACCAAGCCTGAAACGATCCGTGCCAGATCACATGCTGCAGAAAACCATCTAATGCAAGGCACAATTACCATGTCGATCCGCGTCATTTCTTCGATGCTGAACGTCGAGATCCAGCCTGCGGGAGTAGTGGGGCAAGGAGGGGCACTACGTCATTGGACTGTAGCTTCCCCGCGGCCAGACTGAGCTTCGCAAAGCGGAAGGTAATACAAACAAAGCCGCAAGCAAACATAGCAACGGAGATTGTTGGCAATTTCACATGTAATTGTGAAGGCACACACACTCTGACTGCATCCGTGGCAAATTCCAGTGACCTTGAGAATGGCCAGTTTGCGGCATTGCAGCTTGTGCGTTCGTGGCTCAGCTCTTGACACACTCAAACGAATCAGGCAACTCGAGGCAGTGTGTCCCCATCTCAATCGAGCTAGGCTTTCGAGTGTAGATCGAGATCGAGATTCATTTTACCACGTATCCTGTTCACAATGTACCCGTGATGTCCTGCATAATGAGGAGATCCCGATGGAACCCTGATGTACAAAGCCAACGTCAAGTGCTGCACATCAGTGGGCTTCTCTCCGTGTCTGAGCGAACATCCTCCTGATAAAGTGGGCATTGTGATGACATGTGCTGTTGCGAGGGGCACTCCGCCTCGTTACGCATACCTCGGTTTTGCATTCAAGCGGTTGCCCCACGCTGCTGAACGTTCCGCGTCTCGGAAACTGCTGTTTGGAGAGCACAGACATGACGAGGGATTGTGCTCTGTCTAGATTATCGAAGCTGTCGATTGCCTCGTAAGCTGCTACGCATGTATCTCGATCTCAATGCCAACGTGGCTGCCTGTACGTGGCGAATATCCACATGGGACGCTGAAACCGGCCTCACCCGAGGCTCGTGCCACTGTTCGCCGTAACCGTCAGCGGGATGAATCCATCTTTGGCAGGTTGTAGAAGAGCTTGGAATGAATTTCACCGCTACTTGAACGCCGGACGCAGATGAGCCTTCATCGCGTATCCAAATGGATGCAGCATTGACTTTGTGCAGTCAGAAGACCTGGCGGCATTTCGATCTGGCTAAGCCGAGCCGCACGGTCGTACAACCATACTCCAGAAATTCTCAACACAGGTTTGGTAGAGATCTCAACAGCGAAGGTCGCTTGGAAATGGGACGTATCATCGACATCTTTTGCGTCGAAGCTGCCGGTTCTGAGCTCTCCTCCCAAAACTCCGCCAAACGCTTTTCCAGCCTGGACCGGCGATCTTCAGCATAACCCTCTGTAGTGTATGCAACGAAACACCTGAAACTGCAGCGCAGTCCCCGGTCGTTGACGAGACTGTTAAGCAGACTTGTCAGCGTCTGGCATGACCTATCCGCAATTGCTTTTTTGGCTTTGCTTTTCTACATCTCACGCCGAGGACACGTTTTGTCTAGATTAAACTCTAGAAACGGATGTAATCAAGCACATATTGCATACATTTATGCTTTTACTAATTCGATGCAACTTAATAACATCAGAAAAGATCATGCTGCTGCCGTAAGCAAACGCCGTTGAGCAGCGTTGTCAAGACATCACCCCACTTTCCGAGACTTTCAGCCTCAGTGGCAGCATTGGATATGCGCTAATCCTACAGCACTTGTATGCCACAACGGAGCGCTCTTCCCGTCCTTTAGCCGAAGAGATCTCCAGATTGGCTCTCCGTGGCGCGCCTCCAATTGCGGGGTACTTCGAGATCGACTCCAGGAACTGTTGATTCGAGATGAGAGGGCGTCGACGTCCCTTTAGCAGGGTTTGTGACTGAGTTTCCGGGAAGACCGGGTGCTGTCGATCCGTCAGATGCCCATGCCTCCTGGTGACATCCTGTACTAGAGCGGTGCACACGCAGACCTGACTTATCTGCTGCGAGTCGTAGGGGTGTAGTTGGGCAAATAAGCAATCTACACCCCTTGGGCGTCAGGATCTAGTCATCAATTCGTCTCTCGAATCATGCTGTTGTGTGGTCGAGTAATTTGAGCGAAGTTGCTCCGTTTGGCTATCGCCTCTGAGTCGTCGGCAGCTCGGTTGGACTCTCCGCGCGCATGGATCTGCCTCACGTTGGTCAAGATGAGAACAACAATAGAGTTTCTACCTAGGTTAAATCTCCGTCAGTTGTGAATAGCGCGTTTACAAAGGCAGCTGATTGTATGTAAGTCGGGTGGACATAGTCAATTGCCGCTTGTATGATCCGTCTAAAGCCTCTATGTTGCAGATATGTTGCTTAGAATCATCTAGGAGAGCCGTTCCAAGTAGACGGCAAAGCCTGGTCCAGCAGGCGCAAATGCCACCAGTTGTTCATGTTGGGGGGTATCGTATCTCAAAGAATGGTACATTTCGGCCGGTGTCGTTGCCGCCGATCTCTGTCTCCTCTTCTGCCGCCTCCTCGTCTTTGGTTGAGTCTCGGGTCTTGAGGGACCTGACGCCGTTCATTTGCGTCTTTCCGAATGATTTGCCGGCATAGGTCAACGAAGGCTTCGTCCACGTTGGCTCGTCTCCGCGCACTGGTTTCGAAGTAAGGCGTGTTCCATTCCCGGGATGTTGCGAATGCCTTAGGTCGCGGTATCGCGCGATCTTCTTCTAGGTCTGATTTGTTGCCAACAAGCACCATTGGTACGTTGTCATCTTCCTTGATGCGTTTGATCTGCTCTCGCAGCTCGGCAAGTTCATGGAATGACGACGCCGATGTAATGGCAAAAACAAGGAGGAAGCCTTGCCCTGTCTTCATATACAACTCTCTGTGAGATGTGAGTTTACATCTAGTGTTAGCTTAGGGTGACCATACCTCATGGCAGCTACATCGTGGTTAGCATAGCATGAGACGATGAATGGATTTGCACCTACTGAACTGCTCTGTTCCTGCAGTATCAAGGATTTCTAGAATGACATGGCGGCCCTAGAAGTGGATCAGAAGCTGGTTTCGGTGTACCTGTCTGTCGGCTACTTACATCCACCTCGATCTGCTTGCGGTACGAGTCTTCAATCGTGGGATCATAGCTTTCTATCCACACGTTCTGTACGAATTGCGCTGCACGTGGTCAGTGCCTCTGTCGCTACTGTCGTTCCCCATATGCTGACAACATACCTGTAAGGCAGCTTTTCCCGACTCCACCTAATGCGCCACTATGGTCAGCCATGCTCCAGCATACGATTGCAAGTTCGCCAGCTTACCTGACCCCAGTACGACTATGTGGTATTCTCTTTGCGACATGCTTCAGGTCCCTCAAAAATGTGGGAAGGAGACAGATGTACGCGAACAATATCTCGCCTTAAAGTGGCACGAGCTGCTACGGAAGGATAAGCGGCCCAAAATCGCGGCTCCTTAGCTCGGGCAGAGCTTGGCTGGTCCCAGCAATACTGATGCTTCACGACAGCAGCACTTCTGTCGCGGAGAGATTGTTTTTGGCGTTTCTCTGCAATTCGAATGGGATAGCGCGCAAGCACTGTGAACCAACCACACTGCTGCGGCCGCTTGTCAGCTGTGTAATCTTCTATCGTGTGGCATCCAATCAGCAAGGCGAAGATCTCATAATACTACGAGCGAGCTGGTGAGGCGAATTGATGATATAGGACTCTTCAGCTGTACGCGCGGATCCAACTCACCTCCTTCTTTTGCGGCGAGGTTGGGAGTTCGAAGAAATTTTCCCACGGTTATCGATAAGCCTGGGACGGAACGAGATAATCACTCAAAGGGGTAGGTAGCCGCAGTGCAAGCAAGTAATGAGGATATTGCGTAGGCGAAGTCAAGGGAGGCGCCTTGATTAAGACTTGTTCCGTAGCCCTGGACTCGGCAGACTCAGAAGGGTGGGTGTGCAGTGACATGTTCAGATTCGTGCAGTGCCGCCGCCAACTCAACTTGAGAGCTGCCAGCCGGTGTAACGTATGCCGTGATCCGCGCGAACGTTGCCATGTATTTTATTAAATAGCTCCTTCTGGTCGAGCGTTTGCCAAAGCGGTTGGTTTAGCAGCAAAGATGGTCCGACCGACATCATCAAACAGACCCGTCCGCAGTGCAAAACGCTTGAAGAAGCATGGTCGCTGAGCAGACCCAAACCGGCTGATCGGGCCCATCCCGACCTCCAATCCCATGGTAGCGCCCTCGGAGCGATTTCACACCACTTCTCTAGTTTAAGTTTGGGTCAAGCCTCAGGTGTTGCTGTTTGACTCTGTCGTCCATGAGGCTGCAGCTTCCAGAAATTACCGCGACGGACCAGAAGCCCGTTGGATTGGAGCTAATCTCAATGGCGTCCCTGACGGGATGACTCGTTCTGAATCAAGGGCTCAGACACAGTAATAATTCAATGACGCCAGTGTCGAAGACTTGGTATCGCTGTAGTGGAGTCGTGGCACTGATCAGTGTAGTACAAGTGCTTGTTGGCCATTCCTTTCCACGTGGCAGACACCGGCATTGCGCTGCGCTGTCGACTGGTTGAAGAGCTCATGAGCAAAATGAAAAGCTGAGCGCTTAGACATGTGACCGATGGGGATTGAAAGGGGGTGAGGCCCATTCAGACATGTCTGCGGATCCAAAACTGGATCACTCATTTGCCAGGAGGAGCCCTTCACTTGCTGTTATCACAAAAAAGTCCGGCCCTGAGCCGCTTCCCCGAGCGACTTGGGGCTCGCGTATCGTGGGTCGCTCCGTCCACTTCTCCACTGAGTACGGGTACTTGATTTTTGATAAAAAGGAAGACCAAAAGCCCTCAATCCGGCATGAGACTTCGTGACTACTGGCCGAGAACACCACAGAGCGATGAATTAGCTCTCAACATCACGTCTGAACAGACGCTGTTCAATTTCCCAACTTTCTAAGGCAGACTGAGATGGAGTTTTGTTTTGCTCACGTGATATCGAGCTGGATTGACTTCCCGGGGTATCTATGAGTTGTTCTTATTGATGCACCACGCGACATGCTACATTGCCAAGCTCAACGTAGCTTGAAGGACCCAGAAACACTTTGTCCAGACGAAGGTGTTGGAAGAATTCCCTTTCATCATCTGCTTCCACTACTGTCGCCCGCAGCCCCGGAGGTGTCGCGGGGCGCTTGGGCCAGTGCGCTAACCACCAAAGCTCGCCTAGAGCTCATGTGGAGGAAGCCAGATGTCGAGCTCGTCAATCGACGTGACGCCAGCAGTTATACCCCAACATGCGATTCCATGCTGCATTGAGCCTCGCAGCTTGCCTTGCGCCGGTGTCCGCCATCTTCGAAGATGACGCTTACCACATCGACTTCCACTATGCGCTATTAGGCCTACCTAAGCACGATGCTACCTTCTTCCAGAAACCGTACGGCGGCTCTAAAGCGTCCTTACTGTACTCGATCTCCGAAAACCGGACAATCGGCGCGATAAACCCAAAGGATGGCGCCCTTGTTTGGCGACAGCACCCCGCGTCTGGATCCAACGGGAAAGGACACCTGCGAGCAGCAGACGAACAAGATACAGTTATCAGCGCTGTAGGCGACCGAGTCTCGGCTTGGAGCTCATCGGATGGCAGGCTGGTATGGGAGACGTACGTGAATGGGGAGACTGTCGAGGATTTGGAGATCCTGGAGCAGGAAGATGGCATCACGAAGGATGATGCGAAGGATGCTATTGTCTTAGTAGCAGGGTCCACACACGGCGTCAAGAGGCTCGATGGAAAGACCGGCCGCGTCAAGTGGACATACGAGGATACAAGGTGAGTATTCCGCGTCGAGTTATCAAACCCAAACTTACCCCACTTCTAGCAACGATGTACCCTTCCAAGTATCCACCTCACCTACGACGATATACTACATCTCCTTGCAAGCTTCCATGATCGGTGGAGGGTCAAAATTGAAGATCACTTCTCTCAGTCCCATCACCGGCAAGAAGCTTGATCAATACACGTTGAGCTCAGACACAGATATCGCTTCAAGGGAGCACATTGTCTTCGCCGGAGCAAACACCGCGGCACCTGTACTGGCCTGGACAGACAAGACAAACAGGGTCCTAAAGCTCAACGTTATCGGCACTAAGAATGTGGCGAGCTTCGACACACCTGGACAGGATCCTATCGAGAAGGTGGTTTTGCATGCGCCAGGACATGTCAACTCTCAGCCACATTTCCTTGTGGAGTACCAGACACCCTTTGGGCACTCTGCTGAGGTTTACCATGTCGATCTGAAAAAGAACACTGTGTCGAAAGCTTATAGTCTACCAGCGCTGGCGATGCGAGGTACCTTTGCGACTAGTACCACGGACGCCAATGTCTACTTCACCAGAATCACGGAAGATGAAGTCACCGTTGTTTCTTCAGCCTCGCACGGCATCATAGGTCGTTGGCCCATTGTCAGGTCATCTGATGTGGCCAGAGCGTATCCAGTGCACGCTGTATCAGAAGTGGTGGTCAAGTCTGGTAGCGCGACTGCTGCTAGGTCGGCCGTACTGTTCTCGAACGGACAATGGGTGCTGATTCGCAACGGCGATATTGCTTGGGCCCGGCCAGAGTTCCTGTCGCAGGCTTCGTCTGCTGTATTCGCACAATTGCCAGAAGTCGAAACTCTTGCGGCAGAGCTGGAAGTTGAGCGCCACCAGAACATAGTTGCTGCTTACCTTCATCGGGTCAAGCGACACCTTCAGGACCTCGAGCATTTCCCCGCATGGGCGCAGACCCTTCCACAACGCCTTCTGGGTAATGTCGTCGGTAAACCAAAGCAAACTACTGTCGATGACATACAGCAAGATACCTTCGGCTTTCACAGGCTTGTCATCGTCGCGACTGAAGCAGGTAGACTTGCAGCACTGGATGTAGGGGCTCGTGGTAAGGTGCTGTGGAACGTTCATCTTACGCAGTTTGCCGATACTATATTTGAGTACCCTACTCTCAGGGCACACAAAGGCTATGTTGAGGTCAAGGACCCAAGCTTCGATGGTTCCCTGTTCATCAACTCGACAACAGGCGGCACGGCGTCGTACGTCAACTTGGATTTGCATGGCCCGCAAGTTGCGGAAGGACAGAAGCTTGTGTCTTTCGCCCTGAAAAACGGTGTACTCACCGGGTCTCTGGAGAATCAGCACAGCACGGAATCAGTCTGGACTTTCGAGCCTCCAACTGGCGAACGTATCGTCGGGTACGCTAGCCGGCCTCTCAAAGATCCTGTGGCATCTATTGGCAAGGTGCTGGGCGACAGAAGAGTTCTCTACAAGTATTTGAACCCCAATCTGGTTCTCGTCACAGCGGTGTCAGACTCTTCTCGCACCGCCTCGGTCTACTTATTGGATTCTGCTTCGGGTCAGCTCCTCCACACCATGTCCCACAATGATATTGACACTTCTCGACCGATTCCCTCGACAATCTCTGAGAATTGGTTCAGTTATTCTTTGACGATTGACTCTTCTGGCTCCTCAGAGTCCCGTGGCCACCAGCTCATCGTCTCTGATCTATACGAGTCTCCGCTCCCCGATGACCGCGGTCCATTGGGTGCTGCCTCCAACTCTTCGACCGTGAAGCCATCGAGCTCTCAGGGCGATGCTGCGAAGCCATATGTGCTGTCACAAAGCTTCCAGATCGCAGCTGAGATCTCACACATGGCTGTGACCCAGACGAGACAGGGCATCACCAGCCGCGAGCTCCTCATTATAATCCCCTCGACAAACTCTATCATCGGTATTCCTCGCCAGGTTATCGACCCCCGACGTCCCATCAGCCGCGACCCCACCCCGAATGAGGTGGCCGAGGGTCTTACAAAATACAGCCCTCTCCTTCCTCTCGACTCGAAGTGGCACCTCACCCACAAGTATGAAGTTTTAGGTATCAATGACGTTATCACAAGCGAAAGTGGCATCGAAAGCACGAGCCTGGTTTTTGCTTACGGTCACGATATCTTTGGCACCAGGGTTGCCCCCAGTTTTGCATTCGATATCCTGGGCAAGGGTTTCAACAAGATCCAGATGCTCCTTACCGTTGCTGCGTTGTTCGTCGGCGTTTTGTTTGTTGCTCCGCTGGTAAGTCCGCCCTGAAAATTCGCGCTGACGTTCACTTACATTGTAAACAGGTCAGGAGAAAGCAGATCAACTCCCTCTGGACGATACAATAGTCCTCACATACATCGACACGGTGGTAAAGTGTACGGATTACACATAAATACAGATGCACTTGAAATAGGCACACACATAGAAATGTAGAGTAAATCTTAAAGTACCAACAGCTGTTCTCAAGGGACAAGCACTTCTGTAAATTATTTCCGGTTGACATGATGTCATACATTTAGAACAGATGTAGGGCGGTATTACTCAGGATTAAACCGGGCTAATCTTGGGCGTAACGCCGTACTAAATCCGCACCCTAAACCGTCGTACGAGCAAACTGGCAGTGCTCACGGCAGTATATGGAGACATGCGAGGTTTCTTCTGTTCTTGACTCCCTGCAGCTGTGCTTCATCAACAGCACATACGCTAAAATCGAGAGGTTGTGTGGATACTGCATCATACTGACGACTGGGACTCTGCCGGGATTTTAAACACTCCACGAACAACCACCCGTCAATAACACGAGTTAGCAAGAAGTTGACAAGCACAATGTCTGATCAAAGGAAATATCCGGACAAGCTACAGGGCTCGCGAGTCCTCATCATCGGCGGTTCTTCAGGCATTGGCTTCTGTACAGCTGAGGCGTGTCTCGAGTATGGCGCCTTCGTCACCATAGCGTCGTCAAATGCGTCGAAAATTGAGACCGCTGTTGCCAGGCTGCAAGCATCGTACCCATCGACCAAGTCGAGCATATATGGTCAGACGGTGAACCTCTCCAAGCCAGATGCTTTGGAGTCAGAGTTGAAGACTCTCTTTGAAAGTACCGTCGAAAACATGGGTGGCGAGAAGTTGGACCACGTCATTTTCACTGCCGGTGATGCCCTCGCCACCATGAAGCTGGCAGACATCACCATGGACGGCATCCTGAAAGCTGGCCAAATCCGATTCTTTGCTCCTCTCTTAGCTGCGAAGTTCATTCCTCAATACGTCAAGAACTCTCATAAGAGCAGCTACATCATCACTACTGGAAGTATCAGCGAGCGACCTATGCCGGACTGGAGCGTTATTGGTTCGTTTGCAGGTGGCCTTCACTCTATGGTTCGAAACCTGGCGCTAGACATGAAGCCCATCCGGGTCAATGGTGTGAGTCCTGGCGTTGTGGACACAGAGCTCTGGAGGATGCCGCAGGAGCAGAAAGACCGACTGATGGAGCAGATGAGCAAGAAGATGGCAACGGGAACACCGGGCAGGCCGGAGTGGGTAGCTGAGAGCTTCCTGGGCATCATGAGGGACTACAACATGGATGGTGCTATGATCAGGACTGACGGTGGTAGCCTGCTCATGTGAAGTCAGGAAGGCCGCGGCTCTAGGCGTATCACAACACCTTACATTCTACAACCAATCTTAAGCCCGATAAGCCCATACACCCGTATGTTGCACAAGTGACTGTTGTCTGTTGGTCATTGATATCCCACGTCTTGCAATCCCACCTATGTTCTGTTCCACATCGCCCAAAGTTACTGCGGTATTTACTGGTAGGATAGAAGCTCATGGCTCATGGCTTGACGCATGATAAGCACTGCAGATCTGAGCTTAACACATAATGCGTACGACAGTGAGAACGTGCGTCTGCTTTCTGTGATTGGATTATGCTAACGCTGGTCTAGGAGAACCGAGTTAGTGAGAGACTACAAATCTCTCATGCGACTCGGATTGTCGATATCACGAGCCCATCGAGCCAATGAAATAGATATTCCTGGTCACGGTTAGAGCTGCGCTGAGTGCATATTGCTCGACACCGGTTCTCTTCACACCGCCTGTCTGAATTTTCGTGAAAGAATAAAGCCAGTCATGCGATCAACTGCCTTGATGTTCGGCACTGCGTAATCTTCATCCGTCTGACAGGTCACACAAAGCTGGCAGATGGCTATCCATGCTTTTCGATCCTGTCAGCAAGCGCGATACGGAATACGAGGCCCCACCCTCCTGCCCAATTCACCCGGTCTGCGGAAACGACCCCGCAATCCCACGTTGAACGGAGAACCCACCGAGACCGACGCTCCGATGCATGCCGAGAGCGTCCCGGGGCCATCCAAATCCCACGTTGCACCCAGCTCCCACCTCCTTCGCTCTTGGCCGCACGCATCGCTATGAATTCCCTACCCCGAAGACTAACAATGCACCCCAGACTGCCACATTGCGCAACCCGTATCATACCGTGGTCCCCGTGAACCCAACAAACCCACGGCTGTTGATATCAGCGGGATCGGTAGCCGACGCGATAGGTGATAGGTAGGGGGGGCCAAGCTTGCTAGATGATAAGTCGACACATCGCAACCGGACTTTGAGTGCTGCGGAGCCTTGGTAGAGTTGCAACCGTTGCCGCGGCAGTTGACGCTTGAGGTCGCTCTCCCGTAGTTGCGTCATCAGTGATCGTGATTGCGATACGACTCGACTTCAGACGACAGGAAGGAGTGAACGCGCTGAGGGCATTATCTCGCTTCACTCCTCGGCGCCATGCCGGTCAAAGGGATGGGCGGAAAAATGCGGGTTAAGATTGCCAGACTTGGAGATGCGATGCACGACGATAGTGCTGAAAGTTGGATGTAAAATTGCAAGGACCTTGTTCATTCGAGACAGGAGAGAGACAACGATTGATTCAGCAGCACATAGCTGGTCTCCATAATTCGTTTCGCACATTGGGATATGGAAAACAATGATAACAAATATATTCCCGCCCTTTTGGTCCCGCTATGCCACGCTGATGCAGATGCTGATAGAAACAACAAAATACATGGAAGAAAATAAGGATGATCATGCCTCGCCAACCTCAAACATGTGGATGCGAGATTTATGCTCAGGCTTAGGCGGTATGTGATGATGCAGAGGCTTCTTTGGCGAACGTCTTCCGTGGGCCGAGCCAGGCCTCGAGCGATTTGAGCAGCAATCAGAGTCTTCAAAATCCTCAGAGCTACAACAATCGATGTTCCGGATAAGGCTCGTGTTGAGCACCTCGCGGATAGTAATGCGCTTCTCGGGTATAGGGTGCAGCATCCTGAGGATGAGATGCCGGATTGCAGGACCCTCGATCATGTTGAAAAGTTTACCACATTTTGGGTAACCATCAGTACCTTCGAAGAGCTCGCCGTCTGGATGATCTTTTAGCCATTCTTGCCAACCCCGCTTGAATCTGGCGTAGTATTCAAACTCAGACTTGGCGGCCTGCCATGGGCAACCGCCAAAAGTCATTGTGATATACACAATGGCACAGGACCACACATCTAGTGGTCGCGGGTCGTATGGGCTCCGTTTCGCAAGCACTTCCGGGGCGATGTATGGCAGACTGCCGCAGATACCAGGAGATGAGAGACGAACCGCACCCATATTTTTTCCACACTGGCCGCCTGACGCACGAAGACCAGGGTGCTCGCCGCTGAAGACTTCGGCGACGCCAAAGTCGGAGATTTTGAGATGCCCGTTTTTATCCAGCAGAAGGTTCTCGAGCTTGATGTCCCGATGGGCGATACCATGACTGTGTAAGTAGTCAACTCCACGGAGTAGCTGCTTAAAGAAACACAAGCGGTCCTCTCTGCTGTAGAACCCGTCGACACCAGTAGCGAACAGCTTGCGTTCGACCAGGGAGTATACCTCGCCATGAGTACAGAATTCCATGACATGGTTCCAGCGGCCACGGTGCGTGCATAGACGCAGCGTTTCAACAATGTTGGGATGGTGCAGACTTTTGGCGATGCTGTACTCAGACTTTATCTTCATAATATAGTCCTCCTCGGTTTCTTCCTGGTTCCTTTCGCGGAAGATTTTAACAGCAACGAGTTGCTCGTCTTTGGAAACACCGCGACGAGCCATGATTCGGACCTCAGCTGTAGCGCCTTTGCCGAGCACCCTTCCTCGCTTGCCAGGCATCAGACTCGAGCTTCTGAACTCCTTCTCTAGCTCACATTGATCGATGATGTAGTCACTTGGCAGGTTGAGACTGAGTCTGCGAGCCTTCATGCCCACACCTTTCTCAGGGGGCTTGGAAAAAGTGTTCAGCATTCCAGCTGTAGGCTTTGAATCGTCTTTCTCGACCTGTGCTGTATATTCTGTGCTGACCGACCGTCTCCTTGTCTGCGTGTGTCTTTTGCTGTTCAAATCATTATCAGCCCATCTGATTCCCGGTCGTGTTGCGCCCATGCTGGATAACGCCGTAGAGGACATGGGTTTTCTGTCAAGTCGAGTGCTTCTGCGTTCCTCATTCTTCGGTTCTGTATCGGGCAGCGAATCCAGTTCCGGTGGTGGAGTGGCCGCACGTGAAGATCTTGGAGGACTTCTGGACAACGAGAAGGAGCTTAGTCTTCTCATACCTTTAGTTGCATTAGTTAAGGCTCTGGCGTCGGTAGGCTCTCCAGTTGCACTGTATTCTGGCACGGTTCCAGCAATGGTGTTTGACTCCGGTGTCTCATGTAAGTCTTGATTGATATCCTTAGAATCTTCTTTCGGGGTGTTTCGTCGATGTAGCTTGCTCCGCACAAATGATCCGACGCGTCGTCCAAGACTACGTTTTCCGCTATTTGCATGCTTCTCAGCTTGTGTTTCATCTTTCGTGTCCGGAGCGCCCGGCGCAGGGAATATCTTTGACCCTTCCTCGTTTTCCATATGTTGAGACATTAAGCCATGAGATACATGGCCATGGGTCTTTGGCGGTCCATAGATATCGTCTGCGAGCTCTTCGATGCGGACCGGATGTGAGAAAGAGTTGTTTTCGCTCGTATGACTTGATGGCGTAAGAGGCTCGGCACATTCGCTGGCAGTTCGTATGCTTTCATCCTCCTCTTCAATAGCATGATGATATTCCACCATCCGAGAGTTTCGACGATGCAGGTGGTTGGCCAAGAATGGATCTTTCTGAGAGGCTTGTGTTATGACTGATAAGCCGGCATCATTTGCAGACATGATGGGGCAAGGGAGTGATCTTCGTAGATAATCGTGCTAGCCTGACAGTTGTGTGTAGTGAATGTTAGGCGCAATTGTTCAAAGCGTTGCACATGATCTGTACGGTCAGGCTCTCTGTAGTGAGCTTGGCTGATAGCAGGTCACTGCAAGAGGGCGACACGAAGTTGAGCGAAAGAGTGTGGAACAGACGGTCAACTTTGAATGCGCCATCCAAGTTGAAGTTCTAAATCGGAAACCCCTTTGAGTGAAAATGGAGAAAATAGCTCTGAATGTGTCGTAGAATAGAGTAAGTCGTAGCCTTAATTAGGAGTGTATCAACAACGGAGGGGCCCGGCCAGTATAAAACAGATGGCAGTGACGTCCACTGGCTCGCTTCTCGCTTCAAGTGTGGGTCGAAGGATTTCGGAAAACCTGACGCTGCTGGCGGCACGGCGCAAGAGGGTCTTCTTACCCGATTCTTTTAGGATGACCAGAAAACTAGTCAACAAAACGTGTGAATGGATCGTTGAAATGCGGGTCCCTCACCAGGGACCGCAGGAGATATGTATGAACCAGGATAATGGCAGATGCTGCAGCCCCCCAAAGAACACCAGGCCCGATTAGATACACTAGCTACACCCCTGCCATTCGACCCCCACAACTCGAGCGAGCGCACCTGCAGACGATCGGACGCAGGCCTGGTGTGAGTGCCGAGCCTCAGCCAGACACCCGCTCGGAGACCTCGCATCGGCGCAAGGTGTCTGTTGATTGATGTTACACTCCGCCGATCGTTGAGTGCTTGACCGTACTCGTGTCAAAGCTTACTGCACCATCGAGATACCCCAAAGCCAACTTGGTTTCGCGTCACGGACGCGACCTCCTGCCCGCACGTAAGAACGACAGCGGCTCAGAAAGTTCTGGACGCGGGAACTGCTTTCTTGTCCTGCGCCAGTGACGGTCAGCCCAGCACATGCAGGACGGTTTTCATGGCTTTGCCAAATACGTATAAATCCCGCAAGCACATTCAGGCCTCACCTGTAGGACGTGATGCGGATGGGCCATCACAACTCAAGAACGGCTTGACAATGGTAGCGAACCACTGGCAAGCTCACTACTGGACGATGAACTCAATTAAGAACCCATCCGGCCTTATGAAATTCTGCGCCGCGATGGCTGTATCGTTGCCGCCAAGATTTAATGCATAACATCCCGTGATCCCGTGGGGGTTGGTTAGGTAGGTAGCATGGTCTCTTCCCCGCAGGCTTTAGGGCCGATGTTGCGAGTGAACGGGTCCGCCACTTTCAATGTCCTCACAGAGCCTGGAATATTAATACGGGAATCTGGGGAATCACAGCTCTGTCTGATGCAATACCGGTCGACCCTTCAGCAGTGGAGCAGGCGGACCATGTGAGACGATTCGGCCGGAGACATGTCGTCCATAGTTACAATCACTTACGATCGCTGGGTCATGGACGCCGAGATCCCACACCTATCAAGCAACCTTTTCGATCAACACCCGATACTCCATGATCGCGCACAACACTTGATTCGCGGTTGGCCTGTTTTGACCGCTCACAGCCTCGCACGCCCACCGGGATGCAGAGACCCATGCGAAGATGGGGGCTCGTGCATTGTGGGGATGAATAAAGTGCGTTGGCAACGTCTCAAGATCATTGCACAGCCAAGAGGATAATCAAAGCTGTCATCAAATGATGCATCCCAGTTCCATTTGCCGCTCATCACCAAGGTCGGGTGGTAACTTATTTCTCGGGCCTCTGGGACCAAAATCGATGGCACCTTAAATCACGCATCCTGCATTCGTGTCTTTCGGCATCCATTCCTCCCTGCCCTTGGCATCTTGGCTCTGCCACAACTGAGACAACTCGAGAATCAGTGCTTGCACTTACACTTCCAGGAACAGTCGATCAATCCAGATAACAACACTTACAGCCTAGATCTATGGATTGTCGTCTTGAGCGGCGATTGGGTTTCGGCTTAAAGGCGATCGCTATATGCACCGAGGGCTCGCGTCACTTGGCAATACACTTTCCGTACAGCAACTTGGCAACTGAGAGGAATTCTGGGCACATGGAGTCGTCATATTCCGCGCTTGGCAAACTTCGAACCTTCATGTCGTGCGCCATGAACATACTATGCGGGTTCCACCACCCCTGGTGATGACCTGTGTAGCAACTACACCCTAAGCGGTCTGCAGAATGAACCTCGAAAAGAGGAAGGGCAATCACTTGGTACGACATGTAACAACAAGTAGCGCGTAGGTGGTATTAGGTTTTTACCACCCTCTTCCCAGCACTGTACCGTAAGGAAGTCCAATGTCACAATGCCCGCTCTTGTTTCTAGGCCGGCCCATCTTGACTTTTTGAGTTCATGGCGATACAGCCTCTATTACGGCGACTTGTTCACATAGCCACTACGCGCGAAAGTTCCTTCTGTGAATTTGCAGTACTCTGCCAATGAGGCAAAGCTTAGTGTATCGGCCCCCGTTGCTTGTTGTACACAAGCGTCGATCACACATAACAGAGTTCTGTATCCGCCTACATTGTTTCACAGTCGATACTCCCTCCGCTCGATGCACAAAGTGCGGGAGTGCCGCGCCAAGTAGTATAGGTTACCTTGGCAGGAGGACATATGTGATGATCAACCCACTTTGTGTAAGATCAGCCATGTCCGTGGAATGGTAGGTTTGTGTTTGTCACCTCCGGGTTACCCTTGGGGTAAAGTATGTAGTGTTTTGGGACGGTAAGTACTAGCCAAGATAATCTACCTCGTTCTCAAACCTTTAGATTCCACTACTTCCGTGAGCTTCCACGCACATTCAAGCTCAGCACAGCCTTCGCTCTATGTCGATCAATACGACACGGCTGTAGCAGAGACACGTGTTCTCTCTCAAAACTCGAACGTCAATGTGACGCATAAAGGGCATGTGGTGGAAGATGACGACACCGAATATCTGAATTTGATAGTCAAGCAGTACAAGGTCTTCATCTGCAGCCCGGCTCCTCATGCGAGAGCATACGTGTCAATTGTCTGAGCGCACATCGGGGGCTGAACAGCTCATCCGCCTGACCTTATCGCGCGCACATAACACCTATGTAGCGGGTGGTCATCTTCCACGACTTGACATGCATGTACAATTATAGCAGCTTCGTCTTTAATGCAAATGCGGGACCCAATGTACAGGCAGACACATGCTGCGGATGATCCCACATTCCATTTCGTCAGATCTTGTAGCAAGGGGAAGAGCTTGGTCATTTGTCGTGCACAGGACCTAATACTTCGACTCACGTCGTCTGACTAACGATCGTTTGTTATACATACGAGCTCCCTCTGACTAATATCGATCTACTCTGCTCGTAACGACGAAAAAAGGTTCATTGTCATCAAATCGGTTTACTGCATGGATTTGCCGTCGTGCTCCACCGAGATCCACATCCGCACACGACTTGATCAAGAGCGAAAAGTTGAAGCCAATTCGTACCTTTGAGTTTCGTATCATGTAGTAGTAGTGAATCGTCGTCAGCATTTGTAAGTTTAGTTAGAATGATAGGCTTGACCTTTTCAGCAGATCCTGAATTGGCGACTCTTGGAGCCAGACAGCTCACAATGGAATACAGGCAAGTTTGCGCTCAGGGTATCGATAAACTGGACGCGTACCCTAATGGAAAACAGTTGGATTAGGCAATATGCCCCGGCTGCATGGATTTGTCTCCCTGCTTCTCAGTCCTCACACCCTACACAATGACATTCCGAAAAGACATCGAACCCCAAGTACTTGTATACCGAGTAACGCATTGCTTCAGTATTGTATGCGATTGGCAGGCTGAACTCCAGACCCGGCTTTTGGGAACCAATTATTGTGAACAGCAAGGGCTTTCCCAGATTGGAAGACCCAACCAGAGCGAAGTGTAGTTTCCTGATCGGTCCGCCCCGCATATCGCTCACTACCCAGGAGCTTCAGCAAGGGATGCCTCGTAGCTCACGCCTCCATCGCCCGCCATCCATCTTATTGGACCTTCACACGCACCAACCTACTCACCGCGGCCCATGCCACACAGAGTGCAAAATAAGCTTCTGACCCGACCTGTCTTCTCCCCTTTTACAATTCTCCCAAGGCCAGCTGTGGCGGACCACTACAGCTCTTTCGAGTATCGTGTGAGCCTTGGCTGGTATCTCTCACCAGGTTGCAACAAAGAAGGACGTCCGCCACAGTTCCGTGCCAACGCTGGACAGCCATGCGCTTGAGTTATATTCGGCTGCCCTGGGGGCACAGGCAGGAACGCTCGAGGTGCCGCAGTATCCGAATACAATTGCGTGTTTTTCCTAACGATCTGGCTGCTTGAATCTCCATTCTTGCCTCAATCACCGATTAGATTTACAAGCGAGTGCTCTTCACGACAAGTACGGCTCAGTGACCATGGCAGATCCCTCGTACAGGGCAGCACAGCCCGGTGAATTCTTCTGTACGGCTGGCGGAAGATGGTACGTTTCAACAGGAATGATAACTTGCAACCTCTGGTAGCCATGGCACGACTACCAAGGTGTCGAGTCGCCGTTGATATGGAGAAGAATATCTGACATCACCAGGTACATGTGCGAGACCGGCACGAAGTTCGTTGGGTGCTGCATGGCAGATCCATGCACAAACGGATGCCACGGCAACAGTCTTCGTCCAGCAGGCCGTTCAATTGCTCTTGACAGTCAATCTCCAGGAGGGTCATGCGGAGGCCAAACCCCATTCTGGACTTGCGGACAGGCGCCGACTTTCTGGGGATGCTGCAATGCAGGTAAGTCTTCCAAAGCAAGAGGTACATACTTCCTCCTCATACAAGATAGATCCGTGCATGAACAACTCGACATGCCCAGAAGGTAAATTAGAGCCGACGTACTGGGACAGGCCAGACCAATACGAGTACTTCAAGGATCTGAATATCCTTCTCTCTTCCACCGCACCTCGGCCCACATCGAGTCCAACATCGTCTTCCGGCGGTGGTAGCTCCAAGCCTTCGGGCGCAGTGATTGGCGGCGTTGTTGGAGGGGTACTGGGATTCTTGACTATCGTAGCAATCGTTGTCTTCCTCCTCTGGCGCAAGAAGAGGTACGCCAACAAGTATAAGAACGATGACCCTGCCTCCTCGATGGAAGAGAACAAACCAGCCGAGGAGCTCGCGTCTCCTGTATCGGCTGGAACCTGTACGTATATACCTACCTGTACTCACGCATGTATCTCACTGACAGCTGTAAAGCTCTCCCTACATACTCCTGGGATATCAACGGCACCGCGCCCGTCCAGCAGACTTCCACTCGCAACCACCCGGAGGCTCCTGGAGAAGACTCAAAGGATTCCCCCCGTAGCCCATTCACAGAGTTGCATTCCAAGTCTTCTTTGGCTTGCATTGCTGAGCTCCCTGGGGTTACTGCGGCGAACGAGCTCGACGCGCCTGAGATTACCTCCAAGTCTGCGTTTGGTGATGAAGCGGGTAAGGAGTCACACAAATCGGTGGATGAGACTCGTGGTGGTTCACGGAAGAGTATCGAAAAGCGGTAAGCTGGGAGTTGTATAAAGTTTGTTAGCTTTATATTTGTAGGCTTCCCTGGCAGCCTTAAAAGTCTGTCCTTTTCTGTAACACAATTCAAATCTTCCACCTGGAGCTTGTCACCTGGCACTCCAAAACACCCAGGAAGTGCACCTGCATCTGCCAGTACCAGCTCACGCTACAAAGCGTACCTAAAATGCTTCGCCTGGCCATCCGTCTGATCTTTAAACCCATCCTGGATAGCCTGTTCATCCTCACCCGCGCCAAACTTCTTATCCCTCCTCTTATTCTCCCACCACATATACTGTCGCAAGCACAGCGCAATAACAAACATCCCGCAATAGCACGCGATCAAACCGTTCAACGCAGAGAAATACCTCGGGCTCTCACGTGCAAAGAAGATATTCGCACCTGCGATATTGCCCGCGGCGTAGAAGACGAACCACAGCCCGTTGGCAGTGCTGCGCTTAGTGTGCCCCGCGATGTTGCTCGTGAGCAGATTCCAAGACAGGATCACAGGCGCGCCGACAATGTACTGCAGCCACGTGCAGCCGACGAGGCTCCAGCGCTGCGACAGCGGCGTAAGACGGATCCCGAGCAGGCCTGCGAGCGGCGGCAGGCAGATGAATGCCAGGATGATGCATCGCGTGTCTTTGAAGTAACCCGCTGCTAGGCCGCACAGCGGGACGACTACGAATTCGATGGCCCCTGTGGGGAGCTGCAGGAGTGTGGCGTAGAGCCCGTCGAAGCCGAAGCCGCGGATCAGAGAGGACGCGAAGTTGGATACCCCGCCATTTACGACGCCGCAGCCGAGACCGATGAGGATGAGGCAGTGCACCTTGATGTCTGTGAGCGCTTCGAAAGCCTGGTGGGCATGGAATTGCTTTGTTTTTACTCCGATCATGTTGCCTGCTATGCGATCGATGGCGACGATGCGTTGCTTGTGGGTGAGGAACTTGGCCGTTGCAGGACTGTCAGGCATAACCCAGAGGAACACCCATGCCCAGACGAAGTTGACAAGCCCAATGACCAGGAAGATGAGCTGCCATGTCTTGATGTGCGGGCTGTGAGCGTGGCCCAGACCGTAGCCAAGCAGAGCGCCGACCATGGTGGCCACGCCGTTGAAGGCGAGGAAGACGCACATGCGAAGCGGCTGCTCCGAGCGCGTGTAGAACATGGACACGATGTTCATGATGGCGGGCGAGATAGAAGCTTCGAACATGCCGAGGAGGAAGCGGAGGGCCAGCATGCCAGCGTAGTTTTTGGCGGCAACGTGGCAGCAGAGTAGAACGGACCAAATGAGGATCATGGTGCCAGTGTATTTCGACACAGGAAGGCGTTGGATCAGGTAGTTGGCGGGTAGTGCCCAGAATAAGTATCCGAAGTTGAAGATGGCTGCTACCCAAGAGTACCGCTGGCCTTCGAGACCGAGATCTGGGATGAGCGAGTAGGCGGACGCATAGTTGAGGGAGAGCTTGTCCAGGAATTGGATGGTATATGTTATGCAGATCTGTCGTAATTAGCATGGCAAACGCCCTCACGGAGATAGAGCTTTACTATTGGCATAATGACCCAGTCGATCTTTCGCAACACAACCTTCCTTTCCGCATCCAGCTCTTCTTTTGTGTATTGTTGGACCTCCAGGTACAAGTCTGCTCCGATGTCGCGCATTTGCTTCTCAGCAGCCATCTTGCCTTCATCTATGCTGGAGGCTGTTGCCACTGGTGAAATGCCATCTTTCTTCTCTTCCCTTTCTTCCGACATCCTAACCTTTCTTGCAAGTAGAGGCCGGCGATACTTCTCTCACTGAAGACTTGCGGATGCAGAACAACGAACTTGAAATTGAGGCTAAAGTTGTATTCGATGAGAGTGGCGTCGACAGCAACTTCTGTATAATGGATATGTTGGACCTTATATTGGTAACCACATCCGGCGGCCTTGCACCTCGGCGCGTTGTATCAACTATCAAGGGTGACGCATGGGGTTATCTCGTGCGATGCTTATCGTATTATCGTAGTTCGCCAAGGATGACCTATCATTACCGCATCCTGGTGTAGCATGCATGCAGTTGACGTGGATGATCCTCCGGATAGTCGAATTGGGTAATTCTCGGCCGGCTGGCGTAGCGGGCGTTTATGCAACGCAGGGTGTCGTTAGCCGCAAGCTTGACTGCGTAGCTTGTTAGTTAGTTAGTCTTGCGATAAACATAACAGCACCTTTGCGACCGCGTGTGTGGAGACGTGAGATTGTGTGTAAACACTTTGTATTAGTTGTTGAGATACCGTGACTGCTGCATCGAGCCTGGGTCAGAAACAACAGGTCCATGACGGAGTCTTATGGCTTATGGTGCTAGATCACCGCCAGAGCCCGTAAGGGCCTGTAGTGTACTTCCAAAGCTTGACGGTACCGTCCTCGCTGCCCGTCGCATACAGCTTGCCATCCGGCGAAAAGCTCGCCGACCAAACGGGGCCGTGGTGACCCTTATTTGTCTCCAGCTCCTTCTCTTCGTCAAAATCCCAGAGCCTGACCCAGGTATCATTCTGGTTGCTACCACCAGTAATGAACTTGCGCGCGCCGCTGTGTAGCGCTACACTGGCGATCTCGTAGGGGGTCTTGATTGCCTTAATCAGCGACCCTGGCTGCAGGCTGTTGAAGAAGTAGACGCTGTTTCCAGCGGCTACACTCAGCACGCCATCTGGAGAGGTGTTATCCAACTCGCAGGTGCCCACTACGCCCTCAACAGCGTACTCGCCAGTCATGGACTGGGTGCGCAGATCCCACCACCTAATCTTCTTATCCTCGGCGGCCGTAATCAAAATATTCGGGTCTGAAGTCCAGACAATGGACTTGATGGTGCCGGTGTGCACGCCTGCGCCGATCTCGTAGCTCGGCGCCGAGTCACCTCCCTGCGAGAGGTCGAATATGCGCAACTTCTTCTCCATGCCTCCGGTCGCGAGGATTTGTGGGTTCGGTTGGTTGGGGAATGCGACGGCGCGAACGATGTGGTTGTGCGAGAGAGTGTGGAGGGCTTCACCCGTGTGGGTATCCCATACTTTGCTGCAGCACGTCAGCATAGCGCTTTGCGCCGGACATGTATACTTACGCAGAAAAGTCGGCAGAAGCAGTCGCAGCGAGCGAGGCATCAGACGACAGCCTTGCCTGCCAGACTGCGCCTTTGTGGCCCAAGAAGGTTCCAATCCAGTCGCCAGTCACGCCGTCGCGCAACATAGGGTTACCATCCTTGCATGCTGAGATGATGTAGAACTGGTCTTCGTCGACGATGGAGGAGAAATGTATGTGGGGGACGGGGCGCGAATGTCCGTGGCAGGTGAGGGGCACGACCTTTGTGGTTTCAGGCATGGTCGCAAGTAATGAATGAGTGTTGGTCGCAGTCAACAGAGTCGGTGTAGGCAGTGGAGCCTGGCAAGTACGGCGGCGAGCTTCGTGGTCAAGACTTTGCAGGCGGTGAGGCAGGCAAGGAGTGCGTGTGATGTATCGCAGGGAATCGTGGTTGTGTGTCGGTGGGGTATATATGTTGCGATGCTGCGATGGAGGCAAGTCGAGCGGCAGCAGGACGAGAGCAATGGAAAGCGAGAAGACGCGAAAGTCGTTACGGGTCGTGAGAGTCGTGGCGAGCGGTTTGCGCTGCAGATTGCAGTCGCGGGCCCTTTTGATGAAACGCCCACTATGCGTTGCGTTAGCGTGAGATCCATCGTCACTGAACCCTGCGTCGTCTCCACCACGAGCCAACAGCACGCAAACATAACATCAACGAGTGCGGCTCCCTCGGTAAATTGGGATGGCCTGTAATCAGTTTCATGTGAGACGTGATGCCAAAAACAATAGCATGTCTCGGGAGTAATAGGCACAGGTAGCATGGATTCGTGAGCAGGCTACACAGCCACGAGCACGGCTGCATGTCGTTCAGCAGCATTTGCACCAGACCAAAGCTTTTGCAAGGCACGAGATCCGCACAGGTGGACTGCAAAAACTCCAAACCTAGACGAAGCACGTTCTCTGCTCGAGCATGCTCATGCTGTCTATATGTGCCAGTCTGAGGTTTGATCCTCTGGCAAGGGTGGTTGTGAAGTATCTGGCTTGTCTTCTATCTACCATCTCAGATAGCATCTCAACAAGGAACATTATCGAGCAAATCAACAGACTCGGTGTTTGATATGAACAGACAGTGAAGTAACCCAAGCAAACGACAATACTTACGGTGAGGCCTATTCACAATTCACCAGGGTCACACTGGTTGAGGTGGATATAGCTGAGCACTGAGTCACCCACTGCCTCCAACCTTCCAAACCCATCCACACACTCTCACCGCTTCCACTCACATGACGTGCCCTAACCGCTAGCCGCCTGGACTTTGCAGGTAGTACATATCACACATCACGCGCAATGATCGCACAAAACTTGTTCACATGGCTACGATATCGTGAGATTGTTGTTCAACACTACCCTCGAAATCCACCACGCTCGCCTTCATCTTCCTACTATACTTCGAACCCATTCGTACAAAGGGTGCTCAAGCACACCTCCCACCCACCAACCGCTACAGGAAGAAGTAAAATCGTTGCCATGATCGTTGCAACGTTCAAAGAAAGCAAAGGTATAACGCCATCCCCAGTTCGCGCGATTCCAGCTGCGAAGGTATCCCTGGGAAATGCTTGATGCAACGCGAAACTCCGGAAACCCAGATCGAGAAAGACAATCCAGCTTCAGAAAAAGTCTGGCCGTGAACTCATGAACAAGAGCAGCCCTGAAGGGTAGCCGTCGAAGCAACAGGATGATGAGGATGCAAGTGCCCATTTGGCCCGAACACCGGTAACAAAAAGAGAAACAAAAGAGATACTACCGGCAGAGAACTGGTCGAGACGTTCTTTGCGGCTAGATTTTGACAGACCTTTGCAGATCAGCGTAACCAAAAGGAGACTGCCGAAGCATGAAGCCCAAAGGACACCAAGTGCGACCGACAGGTTACCATATATGTACGGGCCATTTAGCTCATGTCCATCATATCGGCATCGGTCTCGTCGAGCGCGTACGTGGCCAGCACATCCTCGCCAGGCCCGAAGTTGCCTTCATATACAGTCGCACCTGCCCTACGCCTCTGGTCGACCCACTGGCAACCAAAGCACTGCAGAATCTGCTCAGCTGCTGGTCGCTGGTCGGGGTCGGGATGCAACATAGCCTTGACAACTTGATCCATGGTGTTGGGATCAGTATAGTCAACCATGAATTTGGGTGCACGGGCAAGCTCCTCCTCTGGGCTGGAGGCTGTTCGTACTTGCACTGTGGGTTGAGCCTCGTCCGACATAAGGAAGGCGTCCAGGGAGTTCTCCGGAAGGGGGTCACCATTGCCATCGCGGCTGAGAGTACTACTGTCGGCACTCCAAGTCAAGCTAGGCAGAACGTGGTCGAATTCGCCAGAGCGAAGCTTGGTCCAGTAGGTACCGTTCTCTGGAATGACGCAGTTACCGGCAATCTCAGTAAGCATCATGCCAAGAGCGAACACATCCGCAGGCTTGTCGAAGCGTCCACAAAGCGCCTCGGGGGCTAGGTAATGACGGTCGCCTTCACCGTCAATGCCCCTTGGTGCAGGCCAAGAACTAGCTAAGCCAAAGTCGGCGATCTTCAATGAGCCTCCAAAATCGATGAGAATGTTGGCCGGCTTGAGATCCAGGTGGATGTATCCAGAGTTGTGAATGAAGGTGAGACCCTGTTGTACTGTCAGAATACGTTCGCGTACTATACGATCCCATCAGCTTACCTGTGACAGTTCCAGCAGTATCTTCCAGATGCGGAAATCGTCCAGACGGCTGCTGTACCCAACAGTGTCAAGGAAGCGGCGCAAGTTACCGCCCTCACAGTACTCGCTTTGGATGTACAGATGAGAGTTGGCCTCCCAATGGTCGTTCACGTGCAGAACGTGCTCGTTGCCGCGAAGCGCGTATAGTATCTCGACCTCGCGCAACTTGCGCTCGCGGTCACCTTTGCCAGTGTATGCCTTCTTCGACTTCTTGACCACCCACACCTGACTCCCAACTGGAGAACCTGGGGTTGTACCTTCCACGGGGTGACTGACGCGATAGACCTTGGAGAACTCGCCCTCGCTGCCATCGAGCTCCTTGACTTCGAGAAATCGCGAGCTGATGGCCTCATCAACGTCATTCTTAGTTAAACCAATGGGGATGGCTCCCTTGTTCTCAGCGAAGAAGACGGAGTGATCACGTGGTGTGGTAGGTGTAGCGGGAGGGAACGTGCTGATGCTGCTATTGAAGTTCATCGAACCGCGTCTGTTACCGGCGATTGACAACTTGTTTTGCTCTGTTGGCTGGAAAGATGAATCCATGCGAGGGGATCCTGGAGACGACGAACCGAACGACATAACCGACGCTGAACATTCATTAGCTTTGGAACCGTAAGAGCAAGAGCAAAGTGCAGTACGAAGTATCTGTCGCGAAAGTGGCGATGGACGTCCCAAGGTTTTGGTCTGTCGCAGCAGCCGATTTCGAGCAAGAGACTCATCTACGCAAGGGGTATCGCAGTTCTCCGAATGAAGATACTCCTTGGATATTGGAGTGCTTTCTTCGCAAGAAGCAGCTGAGCTTGAAATCATATTTGACTTACAGTTGAAGTCGTTGACGATCTCCGGGGCAGCGAAGGTGTCGTTGCTAATAGAGGGTCGCGAACGGAATGTCTTACGCCTCAGACTGCTTTCCTTGGAACGACGGCTTGACGCACCGTGTCCCTTGGTAGGGGTCGGCGGCATATCGTCAGTGTTCGCATCGCTATCAGCCATCGTATCAACCATAGTACGGTTGGCGGTTGGCGACTGGCTATCAGGAAGATCATCGTCGCCATCTACGCTTACGATGCTTCCGCGGCGCTGATGGGATCCACTTATGTTACCGAAAATGCTCGTGCCCTTCCCGAAAGATTCAGTAGAGAGCTTGGACACATGTGCACTGAACGGGGTGCTTGTCGTGCCAAACTGGGGCTGCGGTCGGTTCCAGTCTCCAAACAAACTTCCACCTCGCTTGACGAGGGGTGTGTCAATGACATCGGTCTTGTCTGCCTGCGCCGGAGGATACGACTGTCTTTTTGAGGGTGTATCGGGCATGACATAGACGTTAGCGGACTCATCGGCATTGCGATTCTTCTTAGACATGAGGCCAGTGGAGAACGCGACCGGCGCCTGTTGCACAGACTTGAACGGTGTGTCAAACGAGTCATGCTCTCCTTCCGGCGCGAGTGGGCGTGGTACGCCGATTGGTAGCGACCGTGAAAACTGATGACTCTGGTTTTGCCGGTTGGGTGGAGCTGCGAAGTGGGGTGCCCGCGGCGGTGCCATAGGAGTAAACCCACCGACGCTTGACGTAGTCGAAGATGGAGTGTGCGCGTGCGATAGCGGGTGAGGTTGCGATGCGCCGGAAGTGCTGCGAACGAAGGGTGTTGGCAAACCCATGCGGCCAGCATCGAAGGTTGATTTACGGAAAGGGGTCTGCGTAGGGGTCGTACTTTGACCAACAGCGCTATCGAACGACATTCGGTTCCTCGACTTAGAAGCTGCAAGGCCAGGGACTGCGAATTCACCGTCAAAGGCTGGCTTGGGTCGGGGCGAATTTGCGTTACGTTGCATAACTGTTGATTTCCGCAACGATGTCGTCCTTCGAGGCGAAGGATTCATGGGTGTGGAGAAATCGAACCCATTGTTGGTTTCCTCCGTCTCCATGGGCGACTGCACTGCGTGTGTGCCGTCGCGCTTAGCTGCTTGGTCGAAGATGCTCTCGAAATCGTTACCAAGGTTGGTAACACCCTGGAGACTTCTCCTCTTTGCGACTGGGCTGAAGCCAGTTGGTGTGCCGCTCAAATTCATTACACCATCATTGCGCTTGAGTGGGCTTGACTTGACCGGCGGGCCAGGCGAAAGATCCGGGCGTCGCTGTGCAAACTCAAACTTAATGGGCTTGTCGTTGAGACCGAACTTTCTACAGTCAGTATCCATGCTCTCTAGGGACTCCGAGCTGGAGGGGCGCGCGGGTGTGTCGTTCTCCTGGCCAAAGGTAATGCGGGTGTAGAACGGTGTTGCTGAGTTCCCTCCTGTTGGAGAGTCGCCGAGGACGTTGCGACGCGGGCTCTTTGAGTTCTGTCTTGTGCGCGGCGAGGCCTTGAAATTTGCGGTTGATCGTCGCAGAGTGAACTTTTTCTTCGGTGGCACGGCCTGTCCCAGAGGTGACTCAGGGTATGTCTTGATGGGACTTGTTGGCTTGTGCGCTTTGGGGCTGAAGGCGCGCGCAAGTGCTAGAGGCGAGATGGGCGAGCGTGGCGAGTCCGACTTGTGCAACTGGAAACGCGAAGGCTTCGAAGGTGAACGTGAGAGTGAGCGGCGTAGCTGCTGTAGGTGCGCGAAGTGGGTGCCGTCCAGGCGGTAGGTAGGTGAAGGCAGGTCCAGGTGCATGGTGCCGCCCTCGCGGTGCGGCGAGTAGGATGCGAAAGCCATGGCAGATTCAGGCGTCGCACTCGACGGCGGGGTCCGAGAAGTGCGCGAGGAGGGTGAAGGAGTGACTGTCGGTGTCGTGGGTGGAGACGTCGTGGTGGGCGAGCGGGGTGGCTGGTCCTCGCGTGGAGCTGGCGGATGCGCTGGAGACAGCGTGCAGCGTGGCAGGGCGGGTGAGGCCAGCGCTCAGGCGATAACGATAGCACACAGCTAACGGTGTGTTTGGGGTTTCGTGCAGGGCGCGGCGCTGTTGGAAGAATGCAAAGCAAGGAATGCGCGCGACAGCAGCGCTCCAGTCGTTCGGCCAGCGGGAGAACCCCCTCAGCGAACAACAACTGCGTGCAGGTGCGCGTACTCCATGCAAGGCCTGTGGATGGTGCGCAGAGGACGAGAGGGACTGCGCGACACTAGTTGAGGTGAAGGCGTGCGTGTCAAGGCGCGACTGGGTGTTGTTTTGATGCAGGCGCGGCCAGGGTGGAGGCAGACGCGACTGGAATTGCGCCGGGACTGGAAAGGACTCGATGACGGAAGGCGCAGCGATTGAGTTGGAGTGAGCGTGAACGATGCGATGGAGGGACCCTTACGGCGCTCTGGCAATCGGAATCGACGGACGAGCTGGTATATGGGAAAAGCTAAAGGCAGGCGCACACGCGTAGGAATACGGTAGGGTGCACCTGCGAGGCGGTGGGCGCGATGGGCGCGGTGGCTGGAAAGCACAGACTCGCCAGATCCCTGTTGCAGCCCGTTGCGAGTCGCTTGTTTTTTCGGTGCAGTCCCAGCCTATCAACACAACAGCGGAGAAACAGACATGAAGCAGCGCGCCAGAACAGTGGAAAGGCAGGCGGTTCGAGTGCGCAATAAATGCAGGAACTGCGTTCGCTGTCGGCATGCAGCCTTTGAGGTTCGCCGGGTGTTCGCGAGACTGGGGTGGTGGGTGGTGCCTGCCGTGTGTGTGTTGACAGCCTAGTCTGTCTGTTTACCAACAACACACTCGCCACCAGTGCCGGGATCAGGAGGCGCTCGTCCCACCACCACACTGCCAGTGCCGGGATCCCCCCTTTGCCGTCTCGGGCCCCATTTGCAGCCCACGCATGGTCCAAATGAAGCAATCTCGTCTTCATTCATGCAAAAGGGGCATGCGGCAACGGCCCGCTGAGCTGAGCGAACAGGCAGAGGGACCGACAGGGCGACGACAGCCTTAGTTCTCCACACTATGATTGTCCACCCAGCATCCGTCGGGCCTTTCGGTGGCCGTTCTTATCGATTCTGCAGGTCAGCGGCGCAGTTGCGAGCGACTGTGCTGTTCATCGTTTGTCTCGGATGCCGTGACTTCGAGAGCCACGTCCATCATCGAAGCTTGCGGCACCGACGGATGACAACTTCGTGTGACCCGAGTGCCTCCACAGCCGCCATCACGAACGTAAAATAGCATATGTTGTGTCCCGTTCATGCTGTGTCCGGCGTCTCTTTGAGGGCGATTCGCCGTCGAGAAATGCTTTTCGCCTTCTGCAGCTTTCGCCAGTACCTCATTCCTCTGTTTGGGACAAGATGAAGCAGCTCGTATACGGCCATACACACAGACTCACACGGAGCATTCCATTCCATAATTACACCGTCATACACACCTCACGCGGCGTAGGCGCGGGAGACGATTGACTTCCCATGTCATCGTCAGAGACAGCTTGTGTGTTGTTCTAGTCTTGTGTTTGACCTCATCATCATCACCTAACTCTCGATGACCCACCCCCAGATCGATTGCACTTGGACCGAGCCACACTATTGCCTCTTCATGACGTCGTTTAACCTCTTTCATCAGCTGTAGAACATCAAACCTCCAGTTTCGATCTGCACAGCTGTAGCTACTCATCGTTGATGCACTCGAGCTGTTGTGTGACGCGTTGTTTGTGTTTGTCAACAAACGCACGGTCAAGTTTGTCAACTATAGGAGCCCCCAAACAAGTCTGCAACGACACTGAAGTTTCAATGAACTCGTTGATAACAGGATACTTTCTAGGCGCATCTTCAGGGTTGATGTTAATTCCTTTCTCACACCTCTAGATTTCTAAGGGCTGCCTCCGTGCGACTCGTAATTATGTCTATCAACACCAATAGAGCCACAGCTGTATAGTTCTACTGCCCGGCTGTGCAAGCTGATATCACCATCGATGAAAATTATAGCCGCTGCGCTCGACTCCGCGTGTCAGACTCATCCTCATGTTACACGAAGTCCTGCCTGACCTGAGTCTATGCTCAATGCTGAACTCTGTGTAAAATCAGAGTGACCAGATGTCATGCGTCCGTATCTCAAACTCAGCCTTAGCCGCCGAGTGCGCCGCCCCGGCTAAGATCGCCATGCAGCACGTTTCAATATGGAGAAGCAAGTCTCCTTACACCTGACAGCTGCCACACTCAATGCACCAGGTCCGAGCGCATTGGGGCTGGCTCAGGCACGAACTGCGATCGGCACCAGACTGCATGCGTCGTCGCCGTGGAGCCGAAAGACCCATGATGCTGCTCGGTCACCGGCGCCCATCTCGATCGCACTCAGAAGTCGGTCAGGCCAACAACACCAAAAGCCTCGTGAAACAGGGCGCGAGAAGCAAAGAAGTTGGAAGCGAAGCAGCCGATTGATGAGTTCCCTAGACAACAAGATATTCGAGAGAGCGGTGTATGAGGTTCGAAAAGAGCGGTATCCTAGTTTGGCAGGTTTGGTGGAGTCGAGTCATGCATCAAGGGTAAACAAGGCAATCCTGATCCCATCTACGATAGATCCACCATACACGTGTAGCAGACCACTTGGCCAGTCAAGGAGTGCCTGTTCCTCCACTCGTTCTATGGGAAAACACAAGGGCTGAAGATTGTGATGTGCAGCGGATGAATGTTGGGTTGGTGGCGAGTGCATGGAGATCAGGGTCGTAGACCCTGAAAGTGTGGCAATTGATATATATTCGACAAGCATATTCTATTCTCCCAAAGGTCTCTTGATCCCTTCTATTCGCTGTTTGCTGATTTGCATATAATCACGGAGACATGGCAACCCAAAGAACCACGTAATGCTTCTAGATGACCATAGCGACCAGAATTAGCATTTCGTCTCAAAGTCCTTAGCATGCGCATCCTGACTCTCTTGAGATGATGCGCTGTATCCGATCGTCGATCTGAGTGGTCTCTGTTCAGCATACCCACGGTACCCAGGTCGGTGTTGTAGATGTTGCTAAGTGGAGACCACAGCATTGACGCTCCCGTGACAGGTGCTCGCAATATCCGCCGCGCGAGCCTCGTGCCTATTTCGTGTGCTGAAACAGGCGCGACCATCACGCGTGGACGTGTAAAGTGGCTGGTATCTCATCAATGCTCCGGCCTATACCGGTTGCTATGAGAAAACTGTGAATTATGCGCCGTCTGAGCGTCTTTACCGGACATCTCGCGTGACGTGTAGCAGCTCTCGTGGCAGTGAGGCCGTCGAGAGTGTAGCTCTCGCACGTGAAACTGACGAAGCAATGCCCAATAACCGCCTGGGTGCTGCGGTGGCGAGAATCGACAGATCTTCTGCCATAGCATCGATTCGTCCCTTGTGTGGATCGTTTCGAGGCCCCAGACTGGTCCATATACGACCTAAGCTCCGTTAGCTCGAGCAGCGTCCGTCTTCCGCCTCGCCCATTTGCAACTGGTTATCTTGACATAATTGATAGATTCGCTTCTAGATTCTTGAAAAAAAAGACAAGTGGCCATCTTGGAGCTCATGCGCTTCGTGGCTTCTGTCCGGCCATCTTCAGCATAGCGTCCCGGTCCTGGATACCTGCGAGCTGACCCTCCTTCACACGCTTAATGGTAAGCGCAGCGATCAAGGCAGCACCAACACCAGAACCGTCCTCAGCAGGGAGGATCTCGATTGGGTCGTTCTTGCCCTTGCCATACTTGGCTGGCCAGTCCATAATCTCCTTAAGTGCTTGCGCGTTGCGGATCTTGAAGTGGGGGTACTTGGTGAAAACGGAGCCGTCAGCACCAACGTGGGTCTCGTTCCAGTTCTTGTGCTTGCAGATAGCTGCAACACCACAAGCGGTCAAACGAGCAGCACGCGTTCCAATAAGTTCAGCGAGGCGGCGGATAAGCTCAAGCTCAGGCTTTGTGCATGTGATGCTAAGCTTGTTCTGGAAGAGGTCGCCGGTCTCCAGCAAGTTCTCGAAGGGATCCTCCTCGATGGCAGAGAGGAACCCTGCATCAAGAGAGTAAGGCTTCTCAAGCTTGCTGACGTCTTGGCCCTCGAACATAGTGCACTCGCGACCCTTGTGCAGATCCAGAAGGACCAGACGGAAGATCTCGCCCAGGTACAGACCAGCAACCATCTTCTCGAAAGATTGCTGTCCAGGACGAGGAGACTCCTTGTCGATAATCACGTCGTATTGTGTACGGGGCAGGACCAGGTGTTCGTTGTCGAATGCGCCCCACTCGCAGTTGATAGCCATGGGCAGCTTAGGGTCGAGGTTGAGATGGGCGATCTTGGGGATAGCACCACACTCCTCCATGTAGGCAGCATTACATCCTGTACCGAAGATGCACCCAATCTTGATCGCGGTATCGGTGTATGCGGAAGCAATCATCGTACCAGTTGTGTCGTTGACCAGAGCTGCCAACTTAATGGGAACCCCACGTTCAGCCAAAGCCTTGTTAAACGGAGGAACAACATCGTGACCCTCAACACCGTCAATATCGAAGCCCTTTGTCCACCTCTGCAAGACTCCATGATCAATGTACTCCTGTGTAGCGGGGTACGAGAAAGTGAAACCTAGAGGCAGGTCCTCGAGCTCCTCGTCCTCGTGGTGGTACTCGACGAACTGTTGGAGACAGTCGGCAACGTAGCCCCAAAGCTCGTCCGCGGTACCTGTCTTAAGCTCCTCAGGCATACGGTACTTGGACTGGATGATCTCAAATTCACCCTTCTCTTCTGTCAGAGTGACCTCACAAACACGCAAGTTCGTTCCACCCATATCGAGAGCAAGGTAGCGCCCGGTCTCATTACCGTCCGGGAAAGCCATGCACCATGTTGGGTTCATGGGCTGTAACAATTAGCCTTGCGCTTAACCCAACTCGACTGCGAGCAACCTACAATTGAACCTCCCTCCGGAGACAGACCCTTTTCGAGCTCCTTAACGAAGTGATCGGTGATCTCTTTCAACTTTTGAGTGGGGACAACGAAAATCTCCTCAAGCTTCTCAATCTGCTCCTTAAGATCCCTAGGCATATCCGCCATGGATCCTGAAATTCCGTTAACCTTGCACTCTATAAACCCCAGCTTGCATGCTGCTCTGTGCACAGCATGGAGGAAGGAGGTATATCATACCCTTTCGGGAAGGAGGCCTTCTTGCGCCGGTCACCATTGTGGCGATTGCTGTATGTAGTATTTGGGGTGTTTAAAGGACGCTCGAAGCTTTGCCGGGAAGCCGAAGGATGTGCTAGCTAGAAGCTTGCGGCGATGGATAGGGGGTGTTTCTAGAGAACGAAGTTTTCAGTCAGTGATGTATCCTGCGCGAGATGAGCATGAGGCATGTGTGAGCTGAAGCACCGAGGGAACGGAGATCATACGTGGCAGCCGCTCTCGTGTCCGTGGCTTCAGAAACCCCACCAGTGACGGGGAGAGCTTGGTGTTGCTTTAAATCCGGATGGGGTTACTTACAGGTCACGTCCAGAACACTTAGAAGAGAAACGCTTTAAGCTGGTCGGTGAGAAATGCAACGAGAAGAGGGAAGACAGCTTACGGTTCTCGAGACGAATGCACAACTCGAGGAGAGCAATTGGTTGAGGAATTGACGGGCTTGGGAGGCTGAAGCGCCGCAAAGTTGAGTAGCCCCGCAATCCATCCCACGTCGCGCCCGGAGCCTCGCGATGACGCACATTGGCGGGCCCAATGACGCCGAGCATTGCGCCGGACATACCTACTGATGTTCGTGTAATAGAGCTCTTATGTCTTACAACAGTGCACATCTGAACCAATGAGGACCTATGCCGTGCCCGAATTGTGTATGCCCCCTAAACGTACGCTCGTTCAAATCTTCGCGTTGGGGCTTCAAGCGCGTGCTGCTTCTTCCGGTTAGACTGAGCTATGCCGATTATCGCTTCTTCAACACTCCCATTGTGGCTTACTCCATGTCCATAATCACGCATCTGGATCACAGCTGTGAAGCGATGGAGGGACGCTTCACACTTGGGGTCTAGAGTGCTACATTTGTCATACCATCGCGTTTGCTCATGCTCTGAACTCAGCTGTCCGACCCGAGACACATGTTCCTCCCTAGGTCGTCCAATGGTCTACCCACTCCTTCTCAGTTGGCAACATAGCGAGTTCATGAGACTCGGTCTGGTGTGTGGAATATGCGCTTGCTTAGTAAACCCCCATCTGCTATCATGAAGTAGACGTCGAAAAACATGATACACCATGCTTTCAATGCGCAGCAAGAGCTTCACGCAATTTTCGAATCGAACTTTCGTAAGACTAATGAGGCTTCTAAGTCGTACAAGCTTGCTATGATGTGTCCTCTATGGTTTTCCTTACTCCACTACATCTACTGACGTGCAAAATCTTGTGCAGAGTGTCACATAGATATTCACAAGGTCTCTCTGCTGAAGACCTGCGACCAAGATTTTCCACATTGGAAGTGAAGTCCTTTCACCATAGAGCTGTGAACACCTTGCTGCGCACCAGAAAACGACAAAGACATTGCTTAGACCAAACCAACAAGGCTCGCGGTTGTGGCATTGCCAAGAACTCACGATGCGCGGCGTGATGTCGTCTTCACTGCGTTTGCCATCGCCTGACGCGAAGCGAGATACCGTGCTACAGTTCCTGATTCACAACAACCTTCACATAACATCTGACGCATCGCTGACTCACCCCAACCGACAACATGGACCGCCGCCTGATTCTGCCCTTGCGCATCGACACCACACTGCATACGCATAGTGACAATCCTCCCGGCAACACGACCATGGACGCTCAGCATGAGATACCCAGATCACCGCTGCACGGACGCCGTCGATCAGTGTCAGAGATGCGAATTTCTGCACCCTTGTATGTTCAAGTCAACAGTAAGTACACCTAGAGTAGGATACCAATCTATGGGAGACTAACAAAGTGTAGGCGTAGTCCCAAGGAGTACAACATCCAACATCGATGATACTGAAGCTAGTCAGGGCACTGAGGATACTTCGTTTATGCCCAACCCCGAGAATGTCTTCAACGACTTTTGCAGAGGTCAGCCACCCAGACGATCTTTCCTTCCCCTAGGTCGAACACCCCCTCGTCTCCGGATGTCAAGACGATCCACGCTTGCAGACAAGCCAGAGCTCGATGAACTGTTCATTGAAGCTATGGTCGAGTTCCGAGGCAAGAAGTTTCTCCCGATCACAACAGACACCATGCGTCACTTGACTCGGTACGTAAATGGATCAAAACCGTTGGCCCACCCTTCACTATGTAAGAGGCTGTTGCTGAACACCGACACGAATGAAGTACCCGCAGATCTTTTCGTAGCTGTGCTCGAGGGCATTGGCTTATACTGTGAGCACCTGGCTGTCATCGCACCATTCCACACCATCGAATTCGTCGACAAGTCTGATCGCGAGGTGGGTAACCCAGAGCCTGGAAGCGACTGGGACAAGATCTTGGGTTGTCTTCCCAACCTTCGCAAACTCCGTTTCGAAGATCCAGACAAGGAGTCCAACACTCGTACCCGGGACACGTTCTATTCATTGAACTATGCTCTAGCAGAATGCAAAACTTTCAAGGAGCACGTCAAAGCCGACCTCGATGTTGAGCCTGAGCTTGTGTTCGACTTTCGCCGCGAGTTCCGCCGCGAGTTTCGTAGGCACGAGCGAAAGATTAGTTCGCCGCTCGTCATCGTCAGCTCTGGTGTGGTGTATGCGGACAGCACAGCTGATCCAGAAGGACCCGATTCGCCTGATGAAGAGTTCATGCTGGGCAAGCTGGATGGCATCGACAGTGCAGACGGCCGCACTGAAAAGTCGTAGTCACAACAAGGAGCAGCACCGCTACGGGTGCTCTTTATAGGAGCGAGTTGCGGCGATCTTAGAGTTAGAACGGACTTGACTGATGCGCCGAACTTCATACTTGGCTTGCCAAGTCACAAAAGTGCTTTATCATGAAAGAAAGCCGTCGAAGCTTGTTTCGATACATAGCAAGTCGTCAGGTGATGATGTCGCAGAACTATCTGTTCTTATGTAACATATCAGCCCTTTCGAATAGAACAAATGGAATCCACACTAAATATTTCTCGACCCTACTACAATCAGCTCTTTCTGACTTGAAACGAAACTGACTTTACAGAGGCCCGAAAATAGTCTTGAAACGCTGCCGAATCATGTAGTCGTGACGTTCGGCTCCCCACGCCGGACATCGTCCGAACGGCCCGCTGCTGATCGCTGCACCGGTACTTCACCCATCGACCCGACATCTGCATATCCACCGCTTAGTGCGAAACATTATATAGAATGGTCAGACCGCGAAACAATGGAAAACAAGATTCTGACCAACTCCTCTTATCTCCTGCATCTGTTGTCGTACACCAATCTGGACACCTAACAAACATCCTTCAGTACCACAACAACAGCAAACATCATAACAAGATCTAATCCAACATGGCAGCACCAGGCGGCAAATACTTCATTCAAGACAACCTGTCAAAGCCTGCCGCACATCACGAATCCTACGCGCAGCTATGGGAAACCAAATGGAAGAAGCCTGCCGAAATGGGTGTATACCCGTTCATGTTCGGCGCGGCCAAAGACTTCGAACCTGTAGTAGAAGAACTCACTCGACGCGAATTCAAAGAGCCGTACAACTGGGACGAATACGCAAAGGTCTACTTCCCTCAGGCTGAACACCTCAAGAGCATCGCACAAGAAGCTGAGGCCGCGGGCGAGACCGAAAAGGCCAGCGAGTACTTCCTCCGCGCGAGCGCAGTGTACAGAATAAGCCGGTTCCCCGCGCCACGCAGCGATATGCAGCGTGGAGCGTGGAAGCTGGGGAAAGAGTGCTGCATCAAGGGACTCGGGATGCGCAAGCACCCCGTCCATGAAGTCCAGATCCCACACACCCACCGCGCCAGCAGCGAGGGCGAAGTAATACCCGTCTACCATCTCGTCCCGGACACCGCAACACCCGAGGCCCCCGTCCCCACAGTTGTCATCTTCACCGGCCTCGACGGTTACCGCACCGAACTCGCTGTCTGGATGGAAGGCTGGCGACAAGTCGGCGTGGCCACCATCGTCCTTGAGATCCCCGGCACAGGCGACTGTCCCGCCAACGCCTCCGACTCCAAGAGCCCCGACCGCCTCTACAGCAGCCTCTTCGACTGGGTAGATTCGCAACCGCGCCTCGACAGCAAGAAGACCGCCATCTGGGCCTTCAGCACCGGCGGCTTCTACGCCATCCGCGTGGCGCACACCCACGCCGACCGCCTCGCCGGCGTCGTCGCGCTGGGCGGTGGATGCCACCATATGTTCGACCCGGAGTGGCTGTCGAATGTAAACCACCTCGAGTACCCGTTCGACCTCGCCAACACGCTGGCCTATAAATGGGGCTATGGCGACGACGTGGAGGCGTTCAAGCGCGAGGCAAAAGCCAAGTTCTCGCTGCTAGAAGACGGGACGCTGGATATGCCGGACTGTGCGCGGTTGTTGCTGGTGAATGGGACTGAGGATGAGATTTTCCCCATCGATGATTATTATGTCGCGTTGCAGCATGGGGCGCCTAAGGAGGCGAGGTTCGTGAAGGGGATCAAGCATATGGGCGAGCCGGCGAGTTTCTTTATCATTATCAAGTGGCTGTATAAGTTGTTTGGGATTGAGGCGGATGTGGTGAAGCAGATGCAGACGTTGCCGTTTAGGCCGAAGTACTGAAGTGGGGAGGGTGAGCGTTGTCGTAGTTGGGTTCTGAATGCAAAGGTGAATGCTGTGGATTTATTGTCTACGTACATCTACAGTCCAGGCTTGGGGACAGGAGTGTCGTGATTCTCCTTCTTGACAAATTCGTCGAACCAGAACACAGCCTGCAAGAACGCCATCTCCTTCGCGAATCGGCCGCGCTGGTTTGCCAAATCGCCCTTGACGCCGAAGCCGTGCTCGACGTCCGAGTAGAGCGTCATCTGGTACGGGACGCTCATATCCTTGAGGATGTCCTCGGTCTCCCTCCGCTTCTCGGCGGGGAAGATCATATCCGTTTCTACACGTCGTCAGCACCTCCCTCTCCCATTACACATTGTGTTAGACTTGAACTTACCAGCAGCAGCAATGCTCAATGGCCCCTGTATCCCCTTCAGCTCCTCGACCTCAACGAAGCTCGGGTGCGCAGTGAACCCAGCATCCAGTCCTCCAGGCTTCAACCATCTGCAGACATACTTTCCTCCAAAGCAGTACCCAACTCCACCGAGCCTCTTGACACCGAGCTCGCCGCGCAGGTGCTTGATGACAGCGCTGAAGATAGGATCCACGTCATGTTCACGCGGCATCTTTTTGGCTTTCCAGCTGGGGAAGTCGAAGTCCTCGGGCATGGGGAAGGGGATCTCATTGCCCTTGAAGACGTCCGGGATGATGGTGTAGTAACCGTTAGCGGCGAACTGGTCGGCGATACTGAGGTACGTTAGTGATGAGAGACTGAGATAGTCGATCAACGAACAGTTGGACATTGGGGAACTCAAAGCCGAGGACGTCGGTCATGATGAGGACGGCATTCTGGGTGTCGCCATTTTCGGGGATGGTAACATAGGCACGGACTGCATGTGGTCAATCGAGTGACACTATATGGGGGGCTTGAGTCTATGATTACTGTCACCAATGCTCTTGATCTCGCCCTTGGGAGTGCCCTCGTGTCTGACGCCGATTGCGCAGCACTTCTCCGCTGGATGAGATGCCATGTCAAAGGATTGTATATTTGAGAGTAAAGCAGGAGAATTGGTCAAACGTGGTAGCTCTGACTAAATGGTACAAGCACTGACTAAATACTGCTGAAAGCTCCGCAGCAACGTTGCCGAAGCGTGAGTTGCTTGCCCCACGGCGGGGCACGCATGTCAGTTGCCGGACCACGACGACGCGATCGCGTACGCAGCGCGCTAGCGACCTGCGACTACGGATGTGCGATAGCCCTTGCTGATATATATCAAGGAACTACGCATGGAACATAGGCTGAGAGGCGAGCACCAAAGTGGGGCGAAGGTGGTGGCTTGCATACTGTATATTGATGGACCGCACGATTCCTGTTTGAGGCTACAAAGCTTAGTAGCTGCTTCTTGCCTATCTTGTGTGGTGCTTATCATGGTCGCGCCGTCTTCGATTGCTGGGGCTCCGGCTCCTGTGTTGTCGTGAAGAAGAATGTTGATGACGGTCTCTACGGTCTCTTTCACGCTCCCGACTTCTGCTGCGTGAGCGGTCTCGACGATGCGAGTGACGATATCTTTGCTCGCGTTCTGGACTCCTGCTTCGACTACGACGATGATTGCTCCTCCTGTGATGCTTCCCCTTCCTCTCTTCTGTGTCCTGTGTATTGCGCAGCTCCTTCAGCTCGCGCTTACGCTCGTCTGCCCACTTCTTCTTGTCTTCCTTTGACTTCTTCAGCTGGGTCTGTGCCTTCTGCATGAACGCAAACGGGTCGTTGGAGGATACACGCGCTTGCTCCCTCTCCTTTCGCCGTGGATCCTCGTTGCCCCACACATCTTTATTCTCCAATCCTGGATACTCGAGCGATGCAGCGTCTTCTTCAGGCATATGGGCTGTCCTACGCTGCGCTGAATACCATGGAGTATCCAGACCAGTTTTGCCTGCCGCATTGGAGAAGCGCATGGTATACTGGTCCTCAAAGGCCTGCTCCTTCCTGCGCTTCTCCTTCTCAACCTCGGCATTCTTCTCGCGTTTAAGAGCTTCCTTCATGTCTACGGGGAACAAGTCGATGTGACCGGCATGGTTGGTCAGCGGCGCATCACTGGCAGGTCTGCGCAGCTTTAGGGTCTTCGCATCCTCGTCTCCACCATTGCTAGGCTTTGTCAAGGACGCCGCCAGCCGTATGTCCATGTCGGTGTCATCCTCGCCCCTTAGCTTCCTCGGCTTCCTGTCGTGCCGTCCGTCTCGGTCTTTCCTTCTCTTACTGTCCTCGGCGGTGTCTTCCTCGGGTAGAGGTGGGGGCGTCCGCCCTCGAAGTATGGCAGCGCGTCGTTCGGCATCGAGCTCTTGGGCGCGTTGGTCAGCAGCAGCTTCGCGAGCGGCAGCTGCCTCTTCGTCGGCCTTGACGCGGGCGATGTTGGCTGGGTTATAAACGTTCCATGACTGCGTTGCATCAGTGTGCAATCGAGGCAAGAGTGACTTTTGAGAGCTACCTTTTTGCCGAGGAGATGCCTACAGGCGTGTTAGTCGTCCACATTACATGTGTCCTGACTTGCAGAAGCTTACAGAGGCATGTTGAGCGCCTGCCAGCTGAGGCAGGTGACTTGCGCGTTGTTATGTGATCATGATATGATGTGAGCGCAACAAGCTTCGATCGTGATCGCTGCATGGGTGGTGGAGCGCACCTGCGGCGGGAGACCGTTCGCGGGTGTGGCCGCGGGAGCGGGCAGGGATCTGATGGGGCACCGTCTCTAGAGTCTGCTCATTCTACGTAATCGACACCCGCAACTTCCACCTGGCCTGCAGGCCTCCCCTTAGCAATCCTCCAGGCGTGCTCTCCCAGCGACGAGCACTGCAAGTTGCTCTCGTACAGAGAACGCCTGCTCCTATAGAGAGAACCTTGGAACGCCTCACGAAGCCCCAGCCCCCTCATCACAGGAAACGTCCGCCAACATCACACTGAGCGCTTGGCTCCAAATTCTGCTTCTGATCATGTACGCCTCGGCATTTGGAGTTCGCCAGAAAAAGCAACTTGTCTCGAAAAGCCACAATCGTTTGCTGCGACTCCAGACCCGTTTCAACTCTGTTCAGATCCCAGAGGATTGAGCCCCACCGGTTCGTAGATCACAACTCGCATTCGATTCGTACACGAAGCTTTACGATGCCTACCTGGCTGGTACATGGTTTCAGATGGCCGCGTGCGCAAGTGCGCATTCACACCATCCTTCAAAACCTCGACGACATGGCTCCTGAGTGGATCATGGCCCCTGCCACCCAAGCCTGTCTGCACGCCAACTTCCAAGAGCAATGGCCTGATATTGTGGCACGACTACCAGGGCTACGTTTTATCGAGCAGTACGACCCAGATGATCTAACAGTCAAGGATCAGCCTTATGCATACGTTTGCGACCAGGTCCACGATATCAAGCTCGGGATAGACTTGGACGAGGTCCGAGGTGACGGTGTTCCAGACGAGCAATTGGCCGCGATCACAGAATTGCGAGACAAAGTGACGCCAGATGCGAAGCTAGGCTGGTTCGTCGTTGTCAATGGCGATGTGGAGCGATGGGCACCGCCATTGGAAGGCGATGGTGAGCTAACACATGAAGACGACGGGGAAGATGCTGAGACCAAGACTCTGAGCCCACCGTCAAAAAGCCCTAGAAGTAGTGTGTGGACAGGAAGCAATAGCGACACAGCGAATGTGCAAGAACCACCACGACCTTCGACCAGCCGAAGTATGAAGAACTGGATCGGCGGGATGTTGCGCAAGACACGAAGGTAACTCCATCTAGAACATCACGTCGACCTTCTCTGACTTGAGCAGCTCCAAAAGTCTAAGAGGCGAGACAAAGGTAGAGAACCCCCCTCTGGTGCCACCTCTACCGCCAATGTCGCCCAAGGATGCCCTACAGTCTCCACTCGAGACGACCAACGGGAAATCGTCGATGGCACTACGACCAGCAAAATGATAGGGAGCTGGGCTACGGACAAGAAGAATAATGAGGGAACGAATAAATCATGAGACAAGCAACCTACTATCACAGCTGTCAGAAGCACAATACACAAGTACAAACCAATGATGCATACGAATACTTTCAGAAGTTGCCTGCGAGGAACACAGTAGACAGACATCTCGCTGATGCGCATCGATCGATAGCTCTTCGCACATCAGCCTACAGAATGCGGCAGGACGATGACATGCATGGTGTCGGTCGCAAAGTTACCCTTTTGGTTAGCGCGGTGATAAAGCTCGTGCACGTGAGTCGCGACAGCTACCTAGACTTTCCAACTGAGCGCGACTTCAGGTGCTGCAGCTTGTGCTTTACTCCACACCACCCCAATCTACTTTCCCTTGATTTTCTTGCAGGGCCGTTGATAGTCCCGATCCCCGAACACGTAACGAAACCGCCCGTATCGTCATATTATCGATTGAAAGCTCGGCAACGGACGAAAGTTGCTAGGCTTCTCGAAGCCCACTCGACCCAAACCGACCACGCACTCACAGTACACAATATACCGCCAAGATGAGTAGACGAGACTTCTTGTCTATGCCCGCGCCCGAGAACTATGTGGCAGGTCTCGGGCGTGGTGCTACTGGATTCACAACCAGAAGTGATCTGGGTCCAGCGCGAGAGGGTCCTTCGGAGGAGCAGATGAAGGAGATGCTTGCAAAGCGCGCTGCTTCGCTTGGACAAGCTGCGCCATCTGCATATGGTGTCACGGAAAAAAAGGAAGAGGAGGACGACGAGGCGGACCGTTTTCAAGATCCAGACAATGAGGTCGGTCTGTTTTCTAGTGGTATGAATTACGACAAGGACGACGATGAGGCGGACAGGATATATCAAGAAGTCGACGAGAAGATGGACAAGCGCAGGCGCGCCAGAAGGTTAGTCCACTCCATTTCTCTTTCCCTTTGCCCCTACCTCTCTTGTTTCGAAGTATTCATCGTGTTTTTTTGCCACGAACAGATACCGATATCCGACCTAGGGAAGCTCGCGAGCAACAAGAACGAGACGAATACGAAAAGAACAACCCGAAGATCCAACTACAGTTTGCCGATTTGAAGCGCGCGCTGGGCTCTGTATCTGAAGAAGAATGGGCCGCATTGCCCGAGGTGGGAGACATGACAGGCAAGGCGAAACGCGCAAGAGAAGCCCGAATGGCAAGTGCACGATCATATGCCGTTCCAGACAGCGTATTATCAGCGGCCTCCAAATCAGGCGAACTCGAAACATCGATATCCACCGAGGATGCTGGTTCAGGCACGATGACTAATTTTGCTTCGATTGGTGCTGCTCAGAAATCAGCGCTACAAGTTCGACTGGACTCGGCAGCATCAAGCAGCTCTGGTACTCAAACGGCAGCAACATCCGGTACAGCGACTTCGGTTGATCCGAAAGGTTACATCACAGCTCTAGACAAGAAGGAGATGCAGGGCGGCGAAGTGCCAGTAGAAGACATCAACCGAGCGCGAGTGTTGCTGGAGTCTGCAGTCAAGACAAACGTCAACAACGGACCAGGTTATGTTGCGTTGGCACGTTTGGAGGAAGTTGCTGGAAAGATGCACACCGCGAAGAAGGTCATTCAAAAGGGCTGTGACATGTGTCCACACTCGAGAGTCGTATGGGAGGAGGCTATCAGGCTGAATCGCGAGAACCTTCACAACGCAAAGATCATTGCCGCGGACGGTATTAGGAAGAACCCAAAGGCGATTGAATTGTGGAAGGCGGCTATTGACCTGGAGCAAACACCTGCAGCTAAGAAGAAGGTCACTCGACAAGCGCTGGACAACAACCCCCAATCCGTGGAGCTGTGGAAGATCCTCATCAACAACACAGAAGAGATCGAAAACGTTAAACTATTATTTGCAAAGGCTACCGAGACCGTGCCTCTTTCCGAAGAGCTCTGGATCTCTTACGCGCGGGTTAGTGATGCAGAGGCAGCTCAGCAGGTCCTGAACAAGGCTCGCAAAGCTATCCCGACCAGCTGGGCCATCTGGATACAAGCTTGTAGGCTGCAAGAAGAGCTTGGTAAGGTCGACATCTGCGACAGGATTATGGAACGCGCGGTTAAAGCTCTGATCAAAGAGAATGCTATGATCAAACGTGAGGAGTGGCTGGCCCAGGCTGAAATTTGTGAAGAGGAGGGTGACAAGGTCACTGCGGCTTCCATTGTAAAGGCGACCATCGGCTGGGGTCTAGACGAAGATGACGAGAGACGCGACATATGGCTTGAAGATGCGAAAAGCATTTCGAATCGGGGCCATTACGAGACTGCACGAGCGATCCTTGGGCACTGCGTATCCATCTTCCCATACTCAACAACCGTCTGGCACGCGTCTGCCGACCTTGAGAAGCACCACGGAGATACGGAGTCATTACTTAGCGTTCTCGAGCGTGCTGTCAACGCATGTCCAAATTCAGAGTCGCTATGGCTGCTGTATGCTCGAGAAAGATGGCAGTCAGGCGATGTGGAAGGCGCTCGTCAAGTTTTGGGCCGTTCTTTCGAACAGCTGCCCGGCAACGAGAATTTGTACACACGAGCTGTCGACTTCGAAGCGGATGCAGGCAACTACGAGCAGGCGCGCAGTTTCCTGAAGGTCGCACGAGAATCGGCTGCCACCGACCGCATTTTTATGAAGTCTGCGGTTCTTGAGCGTCAACTCGGCGACTATGAGACTGCAATCGATATTTGCAACCAAGGTCTTCAGAATTGGCCTGGTAGCTGGAAGTTGCACGCCATCAAGGGTCAGATCTACGAGCAGCTGTCGAAGCTGAAGGAAGCGCAAGAGGCACTGAGCATAGGCACAAGGGCTGCGCCAAAGTCGCCTATGCTCTACATTCTTCTTTCACGGATACAAGAGAAGACTGGTGCCGTTGTCAAAGCACGATCAACACTAGACCGCGGTCGCCAACAGAACCCCAAAAACCCTGAGATTCTTTGCGAAGCCGTCCGGCTTGAGCGCCGCCGAGGCGACATTCCCGCAGCCCAAAAGGTCATGGCCGCCGCTCTCCAAGAATGCCCCAGCTCAGGTCTCCTCTGGGCTGAGAAGATCATGCACCTCGAATCCCGAACACAACGCAAACCACGCGCCCTTGAGGCCATCAAGAAGGTCGAAAAGGACCCACAATTGTTTGTCGTTGTCGCTCGCATCTTCTGGTCAGAGCGTAGACTGGACAAGGCGGCGACGTGGTTCACTAAGGCCGTGGTGCTGGACCCAGATTACGGTGATGGTTGGGTCTGGTACTACAAATTCCTTGAACAACATGGCACCGAGGAGAAGAAGCAGGAGGTGTTGAGCAAGGCAGCCATGGCTGAACCGAAGCATGGCGAGATCTGGCAGATTATTAATAAGGACCCAAAGAATGCACGCTTGGGTGTTGAAGAGGTGCTTAAGCTTGCTGCTAGTAAGGCAGAGTAGGCGTGGTCCAGGCCAAGTTCTTTGTAAAGATATTAGACTTTCTTGCCATGCACATTTACAATGCCATTCGGCTGCACTTCGGCTTTGCAGTCTAACAATTCTCAAGTAATTGACATACTGGTGATACTGGTGATGATCACATGTAGTAAACGACTACGGCGTACCTCGACAACTCGTACATCGCAACGGAACTTTGTGGAGGACGCAGAAAGTGAATACCATGGGCAGCTGAAATGAATACTATTTGTACTTTCGAGCCACCTTCTCCTTGCCTCAGGTTGAGTGGCTGCTCAGAGCTGGTGAAAGTTGACAGACAAGATGGCGCACCAATGAACGCCGAGAGACGCTGCGGAGTTCGGGATTCAGGCCCACACCTTCCTTCTTCTTCTTTACAACCCATCGACACCGTCAAGGCACCTCGCCTCTGGTCGTGATATAGTACCAGGCTAATCCGAAAAGGAAAACTTGAGACCGTGACACCTGCAGGAACGACCCGGATCTATCTAACAGCCTTCTACATCGTCAGCATAGCGACAAATTCACAATGGTCCGAGTACAGAGATCTCCCCACCTATTCGGCCTGTGCTGACTGCAGCTAGACCGGCAATCTATTTCCTGCGCGTCTTCGGACAACGCATATTGAAAGGCACCAGAATATGAACTACCGCCGCAATGGCAAGTTGCAGGCGTGTGAGCCATGCCGAAAAGGGAAGCTGAAGTGTGATCACATGATGCCACATTGTGGGAGATGTGTGAGAAAAGGAAGAGTTGATAAGTGCGTCTATCACCCAGCGCCTCTGACGAAGACGGGTGTGCCGACTCCATGTATTGAAGATGGAAGACGCCCATCTCGCACTCCATCTGGAGCCGGCAACGATCCTGCATCGGCAGCGTATCTTGATCATCTAGAACAATCAAGCCGTTCGACAAGCTTTACGGATATCGTCAGCTCCGTACAGAGCTCTGTACAGACAGCGAAGAGTCCTACAGCATCTACGCCAGCGTCTTTTCTTGCATCGCCAAGTTACTGGCCGGAGAGGGGCTCTGTCAATGTTCGATCACAAGACGCGCCAGCCAGACCGCAACAGCCACCTTCAAACCAAGTGTTACTTCCAGGCCTTGCAAGATTCCCAGAAGCAGACTCTTTCATCAGCCACTCAGCTGTGTTGGCCGAGAATGAGCCCAGCATTGGCCTCTCGCCCCCAGCACTATCCGAGTCCGTTGTGTCTTCAACGTACATAGACAAAGGCGCGGCAGTATTGTTGCTGTTGAGAGACCTAGATTCTATCCAGAAGTACATCGACAAATGGTTCTCGTTCGCGGGAGGTGTTGTTGTCATCGAGCCTATGGTCAAGATCTATCTCGATGGACTATCGTCAACCTGGGGTAGGACACTCGAATCTGCGAAAGCTACGGACCTGCAAGATATGTCTACGCAGGTCTGGCACAACACCTCTAAGCCTGCTTCGCTTCTGCTTAAGCGCGGTACTACCCCTCGCGAATTCTGTGCGAATGTGACTGGCGCCAACTTGAGATGGGAGGTCGTCGGCATTATCGCTTCATTGGTCTCGTTAGTTGCACAGACACTGAAAGGTATATTGTCAAACATGTCAAATCTGCAATCACTGGCCGAACTAAGAATGCTAACTATATGTTGCAGATGGCGATCCTGTATTTTGCTCACACGACGCTGCGCCTGTTGACAGGGATGCTTTGGCTGTGAGCATGCACAATGTTTCAGAGACATGTGTTCAGTTCTGTGATGAACTAGGTGTACTCAACGACCTGTACCTTTGGCTGCTATATGAAAACTCTATAGCATACTGTTCACTGCGCTCGCGAGGAAGTAAGTCTTTGACTGAAGTGCCTACGTTGTCTATGGCTCACTTGCTGACCAATAAAGGCTATGATAATTGGAAGAAGACATCTGCATTTACGGCAGCACTACAGTGTGCAAATCTTCACCAGGAAATCAAAGTCGACGACATGACCCCTTTCTTCATTGCCGAGCTACGGAAACGACTTTTCATCTGTGCTTACAATAATGATAAAACCTCTGCGGCTTCCGCTGGACGGCCGCCAAAATTGACTCGGCTCTACTGTCGTCTTCAGATACCGCTCGATCTGACGGATGCTCAAACTATGTCCGATGGTCGCGAGTTACAAGCTGCAATCTCAGAGCTCGACGAGGCTGGATGGAACCAGGAAGGAACGATTCAGCGTAGCACATTCGCTCGCATCTCGGCCACGAACGCCTTGATCACGGAAGATATCTTGGAGATATCGCTAGGCTGCTTGACCCAAGATGAGGTTGTTCGTCGCGCAGCAGATATCGAAAGGCGAGCGCTCAAATCCTGGGACGACTTACCGGAGTTCCTTCGTATCGACATAAGTGATCCTTGGAGCTCTCCACGATCACCGCTTGAGCTGCTATTCCTTCTCTTTATCCGACTCGCCAGCCTGGATCATCACTTTCTTCTGCAGCGCACGTTGAGCAAGAAAGTACACTCAGAGCCCTTGTCTCCGAACATCAAATTATTGACTGTGTGCGGCGAGATCTTTAGACTCGTGGTCATGATGGTGGATAACAAGGACTACTTCCGGGACTTCCAGATCGACTTCGTCCAGATTCTGTGTATGCACGGCATTCCTGCCGCCGCCGTCCTGGCAGTAGAGCTGCTACACCAAGAGCGAGAGCCCGCCTCTGCTTCAACCTTGATGTTCCCTCTTCATCGATCCGACACGATACAAAGCCTTTCGGTGTTCATATCATGCTTAGGGACAATAAGGCCTGACGCGAATGGCTACCACAGTTGCAATCGTGGGAGAATTTTTCTGAAGAAAATCCTTGATTTGATTCTTGGACCGGGTCCTGCTGGCCCTAAGAGTATTCCCGCAGAGCTTTTGGATGTTGGAACTGATCCTACGCTTGGAACTTCGCTTTTCGAACCTGGGAACGATGCTGACTTCATGCGCTGGCTTGATGATGTTCAGTGGGATCAAGAGACCTGGATCAACTTTGCCTAACTCGACTTTTGACAAACGCCAAAACTTCAGAAGAGCGGTAATAGTGATCGAACATGATGATGCCACTTCAGCAGCGATCACTCGCCCCAATACTTCTTTAGTGCCAAGAGGTGACAAAGACTACAACTTTACTGTTGTGGGAACCGTATTGTTCTGCATAGTCCTCAAAACATGTTTCGAACATCACCCTCTCGCAAAATGCTAGGCTAGATCTCTTCGTCTCTGCCACATCTACTGGATGGGTAAGTGAAATGAAAGGAAGAAGATCGCCATGAGCTCCAACAGCGGCGAAATTGACGGCAGGCGATATATGCATCTGCATGGTCAATCTACTGATGAGCATCGACCGCACTGCGTCATGTCAGCAGAGTACAACCACTTAACGCATGGTGCCTGCAGCTCATCTGTCGGTGGCCTGAAATAGACCTTAGCAGTTCACTGCGCCACCTTCCTCGCTCTCCGATTGGCCATCGCCTTCCCTATCTAACCTGAAAAGGACAAGCGCATCGTCAGCCCTGTTGAATTGGCCCCCAGCCCTGCTGACACAGCTCGCAAATTGCTGTTAGATTTGGACGCGATCGGGCGCCTGAGGCGTGAGTGTAACAAGGGATCGTCTTCATTATCGAGGTGTCCGCCCCGATCCTTATTTTGCTTCTGTCTTTCCGCGGCGCTATCGTCTGCGTTCACCACTCTCCAAAATGTCGCGCTCAACCTTACAACGGTCAATCATCGGTGTCATAGCGTTGCTATCTGCTTGTTCTTTCGCGCTCGAAGTCAGTCCAGATTCCCCTTGTGCATCGAAATGCATAGACCGGAATGATGGGAATCCTAGTTGGCGAAATCAGTCGCTCACATTCAACGACATGCTGCCTTGCTACAACTGGGAGTACAATGGCGCCAATTCAACTGCAGCGGCTCTAAAATTCCAGACTTGCCAGGAGTGTATGTTAAGTAGTGGCTATCGAACATCATTTACAGACGAAGGTACTTCGTATACAGAACAGGATTCAACATGGTTTCTCTGTAAGTCTTGCTAAAACTACACGTACATCAAAACACAATGTTACTTCATCGATCTATCAATACTAACATACATCCCAGTCAACAACAAGGGTGTTGTGGATTGGTGCCTATTCGGCCGCTTCGCAGAAGAACAAAACAAGAACATTACCGGGTCCTCCATCAACCAGCGCTGCGGTGACAGCTGCAGCAAGATCCGCTCCTCCATCGACTACAACATCAAGTCTGACCCCGGCGGCTTCGACTTCTGCGCACACAACACCAACACCAACTTCACCGCTGACGCGCAGTCGTGCGCGGAATGCGTGTACAAATATGATGATTTGACCATCCTCGGCAACGTCCTTACTACCGTACAAGACATGTGCGAAAAGAAGCCTGGCAAGAACTACACAGTGCCGTCGAACGTGTCCGTCTACGCCACAGAACGCATCAATCTCACCGCCACGTCCACCTCGCCGTCAGCATCGCCGACATCGTCTACAACTCCGCCGTCCGGCGACTCCAGCATCGGCCTGTCGAAAGGCGCAATCGCAGGCATCGTTCTCGGCGGTCTGCTCGCCATTATCGCCGTGCTTTGCCTCATGCTCCTGCTCCTGAAGAGGAAGAAGAACAAAGCGAAGCTCACCCAGGAGAGTAAGGGTGAGGAGCTCGCTGCGCAGACGGCGCTGCCCCCTGGTTACCAGCATGATGCGGGGGCGGGGGCGCAGGTAAATAAGGATCGCTATGCGTATGCTACCGAAGCCCCGGTTCAGCAGGCGCCGGTTGAGATTGGGACGGGGAGAGGGGTGACTGAGTTGCCGGCTGCAGGGACGCCGCCTGCCAGATAGAGTTGCGGATATAGCAGTTGTAGAGGAAGTGGAAGAATCAGTGTAGCATAGTAATGAGAGCACTGTGAATGACACTCATATTGCAACTTGTCAGTGCCGAGCCGCCACTTGGCTAAATCGAAGGATTCAGACCACACGAGGCAAACAAGTAGAAGCAGCTAAGTGGGCTGTAAGCGATCACGAAGCTGACTATAATAAGAGACAGTTCCAAAGTCCTACATCTTACCTAGTAGCTGCTCGGAGCTGGCAAAATGCAGTGCCTCTCGTCAAGGCCTCATTTGTGAAAAGCTGTATAAGTAGTTGGAAACGTAGAATCACATCTATGTAAAGCGCAGACACAAGTTCTCTAGTTCTCAAACCCGCTATCAATATGTTGAATTTAGCAACCGCTCAAACTCCAACCCATGCCCAACCGCCATCTACGCCTCTCTGGCAACACTCATAACATCCTCCTCCAAATGCAAACTCTCAAACCGCGTCAGCACCTCAGGCAATCCCTCATCTGCGCCCTCCCACCCCCTCTCCCTCGCCGCAACCCCTACCATGAAATCCTCCTCGTACGCCTGAATCTCCACCCGACACTCGGGCATATGCGCCTGTTTGAACCACACCTCTGCATCGCTGACCCGCTCGCCCCACACCCCGTGCGTACTGCATCTTGCCGGTGTCCCCGGGGCCGGCGACCGGACGTGCTTGAATTCCAGCTGCGGGATCCAGTCCGCGAGCAGGGCCTCGCCGTCCAGCTTGATGTAGGCTTCCTTGTAGCACCAGAAGGTGTAGAAGCGGCGCAGTTTGGCGTCGATGAGGAGGTCGCTGGAGAAAGATTGGGATGTGCCGTTGGGCAAGGTGAGGGAAAGCTGCTGGCCGCGGGTGCAGCAGCGGTCGTGGCGGCCTAGCATGTCCGGTGTGATGAGTGTGCCGTCGAGGAGAGGAAAGGACGGCGCGTTGTATTTGATGTCGAAGGCTTCTTCCGTGCTGAAGATCCCGGCGTACATGTCGATCCACGCCTCGAAGCCTTCGGTGTCGATGGTGGCGGCTGTATTGCGCTCGTTCACGCAGACAATGTCGACGCCTAGTTCGGCGTCTAGTTCGTCGGTCTTGCAACCTACGAGGGCGACGAGACCTGCTTGGTGAGAGATGTTGAATTCACATGCTGCGGGACCATGGAGTGGCGGCGGTAGCAAGGCTACGGGTTTGCCATGCTTGGGGTCGCATTTGCGACCGAAGGTGATGTCTTTCCATGGGATCCCGAGGGTCTTGTGGACGAAGAGACGCTTGAGCAGGGCAGAGGCCAGACTCATCTTTGCATCGGCGACATGGTATTTTCTGAGTATGAGGTCTCGCTCCTCAGTGCTGACTAGGCTTAGGGCTTCTTGTGCCTAGGATTCTGATCAGTATTCATGGTGTTGTATTATTCTATATCTGGCAAGTTTCAGCTACTAAGGCTGGTAGCCCTAAGAAACCGAGTACACCCTGAGGAAGGATGTAGGTAGACGGATAGAGAACATATAGTGACCTACCGACTCCGCTATACTTTTCCCCGGCCACAGCGTGCGTGTGTCTAGCAGCCAGCACGTGAGCCCGCGTCTCTTTCCTGGAGGCGGGTCCGCCATAGTGTGGACTCGGTGAAGGACCAACGCCCGCACCGCTGTACCGCGAATCGTTAAATAAGGCTATTCGCGGCAATGGAGGGGCCGGTTTCTGACGTTTGCTGAACCCTTGTCGACCTCGGAGCAGCACTCCGATTCGAAGGAAGGCGCGCCCCAGATTTTTGTTATCGATTGGAAAGCGCGCTCCACACTTTCGCCGCATGCTGTTTGACTCGGAGGTCTTCGCTATAACACCAGTCTCGCATCTGCGTTTGTGAGGTAACATTCACAATGACTGTCACGATCCCAGATTTCACGGTTGGTGTTTTGGCGCTGCAGGGTGCTTTCAGCGAGCATGTTCAGCTTTTGCGACAAGCCGCGGCTGCGCTGAAGCAGAAGAAAGGCGTCGATGCGAAGTGGGAGTTCATTGAAGTACGCACGCCTGAGCAGCTGGCACGATGCGAAGGCCTGATCATTCCGGGAGGCGAGAGCACCACTATGAGTCTTGTTGCTGCGAGGAGTGGCATTCTCGAGCCGCTGAGGGAGTTTGTCAAGTATGTTCTACAACCGGACTGTCGCGTGCGCCATGCTGACTGCGCATCAGGGTACAGAGAAGACCGACTTGGGGGACATGCGCCGGCCTGATCCTACTCGCTGAGAGTGCGAATCGAACAAAGAAAGGCGGACAAGAGCTCATTGGTGGCCTCGACGTGCGTGTGAACAGGAACCACTTCGGCCGTCAGCAAGAAAGCTTCCAAGCCAACCTCAACCTACCCTTCCTCGGCGACAGCGCAGACAAGGGCGCCGACCAACCTTACCGATGTGTCTTTATCCGCGCGCCCGTTGTAGAGAAGATATTGCCACACGCCAAGGGTGTGCAGACGGAAGAGGAGGCAAGAGACGAGACAGTCGTTGCGCCGAGCAAAACTCCAGTAGATGAGCTTGCAAAAGAGCAGGTGAACAGGGATGTTGAGGTCATGGCAACGCTGTCGATCAGAAACCCAGCACTACAAGAGAACCAGGAGCACGACCATGCCGGGAAGGAGGACATCATTGCAGTTCGACAGGGCAACGTGTTCGGCTGCAGCTTCCATCCAGAGCTCACAGACGACCCGCGGATCCATGTGTGGTGGTTGGAGGAAGTTCTGCAGGCAGCCGAGCGAAGGCAGACTTTCGAGCTTACTGACCTTACGAGATAAGGGCGGGTAGCGGTTATGACAGCGCATGGCATGAGTGAAGGCGTTCAAAGACAAGGCACTGGTTTTGTTAGATAGATTGTACCTAGACCAGGCGTAGACGTGCTCACGCACACAGCCTTCGAGTATCATGATTGACCAAACGACGCCGAACTCCTCCCATGCAGTGGTATTGTGAAGCCATTGGATGCCCACGAATAGATGTGTGGGCTCCTTTCCCCCTCCCTTTTGTGATGCACAGCTCACCCGAGCCCGGGCAAAGACCTCTTATCGCTCATCGTACTCATCTGCGTACACCCTGCCGTAACCACCTCGTCCAGGGTCGTACTCGTTGCGGTACTCGTCGCGCACCTGGCCTCCGGACTTTCCTCGTCCGTACTGTCTGCCTTCGGCAAAGCCCTCATCCAGATCAGTACGGATGACGCGCTCGTCAAGTTTGGTTCCGCCGATGTACTTCATGCAGTCGAGCGCATCCTGGTGTGTGTAGTACTCGACGAAGCAAAAGCCACAAGGTGTCTTTTGGAACCGGTCAAGACCCATGACAAGGCGCTTGATCTCACCACACCTGATTATCAGTCAGTATGAGCATTCGATGATATGTGCAATAGTGTGGTTGTGTGCTGGAGAGCTCAGACGTGATATCGCTTTCACCTCAAGTGCAACATGTGCATCGGAGTGAGCTGGGATTAACGAAGGTTGTGTCATCTTTGCAGAGAATGCGGTAGAGTGCGCATGGGGATTATCATCACGTACTTGGAGAACAGCTCGTGAATCTGCTCTTCGGTAGTGTAGAACGACAGGTTGCCCACGTAGAGGGTAGTCGCATCCTTCAGCTTGTCCTCAAGCTCAGGGCTGGGACCGCGTTCGTCGTCGTCGCGACCCCTTCTACGCTTCTGGTGATTCGCATTAGCATCTTTGTATGCCAGTTACTGAATGTGCGCACCTTGGCTGTGGCATATGAACTTGGCTTGTCCAGGCGCTCAATGGTACTCCTGACCCCCGGCATTATGCTCGAGATATTGCAGACACTGTAAGCTCGATATGGGCGATTCGTGCGCGAGGTTCGAGAACGGGCTTGTGACAGTCGTTGGTGTGGTGAAAGGGTCGTGGTCGCGCATGTGGAGAGCTTGAAGGTAGCTGCGCCAAGCCCTGCACGCGTCGAGCTTCTTTCAAGGTAGCTCTGGCGATTGTTTGCGCGCCGCAGCTTCGCCCTCTCATCCTCCCGCGTATACCAACTCTACCGCTACGAAAAGACTCTGGTGGTGCGTGTGAGCAGATCGACATGCCTAAAGTGCTCAGCTACACGCCAGAATGGCTTTCGCGACCAAACCCGGGCTACCATTTATTTGCGCCTAAGCAGACCAACGGAAATGGCGCTGCAGCAAAGAGCAAGGACTTCGGCCCACGGAAGACGATTGCAACACGAGGCTCTGAGATCTTTGTCGCTGTCGGGCACGAGATCAGATGGGCAGATTTGGTCAACCTGAAGGAAGGTGTCTCGCCCGCATACCGCACCCTTAGAGTGTCGATACCACTCCCTATCACGCGCCTCACTATATCTCCCGCCGGCGACTACCTCGCAGTCTCGACCTCGCATACGGTCCACATTGTGGCCCTTCCAGACCCTGCGCTCCTTGAATCTGGCAACGATGACAGCCCCATCAAACCAAAGACCTTCCAGGTCGGTCCTACCGCACACGTCCTCGAAGAGTCCCCAATTGCGATAACCCTGTGGCACCCACTCGGCTACCATGGCCGATGTCTGGTGACCATCACAAAGGCAGGAGTGGTCCGGTTATGGGAAGTCAATCGTGCCGACAGGTCGACTTTCAGCGAGCCTACTCTCTCGATCGATTTGGTCAAGCTGATCAATGCGCAAAAAGACCAGGACGATCTTGGCGCATCGATCTACGGAGCTTCTAAGAATTTCTCCCCTGACTCAGTCGAGCTTGAAGTTGCGTCTGCTTGCTTTGGCGACTTTCCCGAGCAAGAAGGTGTGCATGGTTGGGCGCCCATGACATTGTGGATTGCTACCGCCATTGGAAACGTGTATGCTCTCTGTCCCCTGCTTCCAAGCAGATGGCAACTGGTCGAAACACCAGGCTCATTCACGTTTCTTCAAACGCTGGCTTCTTCCATCAACATCAACTACACCGAGCTCTCGGAGGACGACAGTGCGCCGAAAGAGGATGTCAAGACCTCCGAGAAGCAGCTCTCATGGCTTTCTGACATCTTGTATGAGGAGCCATTCATTGAGACTCAGCCGAACGGCGATTCCGTCAAGGTCTTCAATCGTCCATCAAGCACACCGGCTGTTCCTCTTCTACAAGGTCCCTTTGCAATCACACCTCAGGTCGAAGACTTCGAGCTGAGCGATATGATTGTCTACTCTTTGAAGACCTTCTCCGATGGCTCAGAGGAAGAGGCCGCCGAAGGTCTGCCAGCAGCTGTTGTCTGCTTGTTGACCGATACTTGCAAGGTACACGTATGCATCGATCTCGAGGGCATCGTTGGCCGATGGCTTCCTTCTGCAGAGGTAAGTCTTGATATCTGTTTCGAAATAATCGCAATACTAATGCCTCCAAGGACGATTTCGAGGTCACACAAACGGAGCATGACCTTATCATCGCGGAAACCATCACTCTGAAGGGGAACGGCGAGTCAACGTACAATCAGACAATCACACAAGACGTTCACACCGATTTTTCATTCTTCGTCTCAAGCGCTAGCGGAGTTACATACATCTCTATGGAGCCCTGGATACGGAAACTTGAGAACGAGCTTTCTGAGCCTCACGAAGAAGGAGCTGATTTCCGCTTGCAACGACTCCTCGCGTCCGCAAGCAGTCAAGTCACACAGTATCTTGAGCGCCGATCCAAGAACCAGACCGCCGAGCAACAAGTCACATCTGCCGCTGTTGTGGAGGATGGCAATATTGGGTATATGCTCTTGACCGTTGTCGATGATGAGCCACAGGCTGCTCTACTTGACGCGCCTGAAGACAGTGTTCCGACAGAGGAAGAGCTTGCCGAATACCTTGAGGCAGTTGTACCTCAAAAGGAGGTGCGCGAAGCCTGGCGAGAGCCAAAGGAGTTTTACGAACAGTTCAACCTTTTCAACTCGATAAACATTCCTGCACGACACAAAGCCTCTCTTAAAGACGAAGTTAGACTGTCGCCTGCTAATCTCGAGCTGCTGATGGATGTTCACCGAGTCCTATCTGCACACACAGAGAAACTACAGAAAGCCGTGGCTGACCTGTTCAACCGCGCCACACGCCTACAGGACGAATTCAGAGACCAGGCTTACAGGACAGCTGAAGTTATCCCCAAGATCGATGCTGTCATCGGCAACGATGAGGAGCCATCAGACAACGGTTCTATGTATGGCACCGCCCAGATCGATGACCGTTTGGAGCAGGTCAGAAAGAGACAGGATGCGATTAACGCCCGCTACGAAAGTCTTCGCCGCAAGATGAATAGCGTTGGTACAAACGAGCTCAGCGAGAAGGAGGCCAGCTATGTTGAGGAACTGCAGACGATGGACAGCTCAGTAGACAAGTCGAACAGGACTCTCACAGGTGATGTCGACGGAAGCGAAGTCCCAGCATGGCAGCGCCTCAATAAGGTCAAGGAGCTTCAAAAGACGCTGGCGAAGCAGGTGGAAGACACACAGAAGGAAGCGCAAGAAGAACAAGCACGGGCAACAAGCGTGAAAGTACCATCACACTCGCGCAGGCAAGAGAACGAGCATATCCAAGAGCTGTTGCAACGTAATACTGCACTTGTGGATGCCGCAAGTGCCCGCTTAAGGAGTTTGGGAGTCGCGATACCTTCAGAACCTTCGAGTCAGGTGTTGTAGTTAGGTGTTGTGGTAACAATTGGGTTTTGGATTGATAGCATCGCGGGTTTGGATATACAGCATAATGTAACGAAGCGAGCAGGGTAAGCCTTGACTCCGCAAAGAAGCATTCTTATAGAGACTTACTCACCTTTGCCCAGTGCTAAGTGTGCGTAGAGGATGCTTGAGTTAGACGTCAAGGGACGCAAACTTAGTAAATGAACATCCACTGCCCTGCCACTTACGCAAAAGAAGCTGGATTCAAGTAACCCAACCGCTAAGTCTGCTTCAAAGACCTCCCGAAGTGTGGTCGCGAAGGAAAGCGTAGGAAGCAGAAGATTTGCATTGAATCTTATCTATCCTAAACAGGCCATTGCTTGTGGCCGCGCCTCATAATCGGAGCTTCAATCGCAATGTGAGGTTCATGATTTGAACCTTGAGGTAGGATTGCAGTTGAGGTTTCTTCTGCTCATCATTCCTCCCACCTGTGCCTGCAATCCTCCATGCCCAATGCTTTGAAATCCATCCGCAAGTGATCATAACACCTGCTTCTCAAGCCCCCTAAATCGCATGATAACCGCTAAATTCGTCGGACATGCCGAACGCTTTTCGTTACTTGTAGTGCTATGGCGGCCATCCAGCCATCGGACGGTAATCCTACTGGATACGACAAGCGCAGTCCTGGAGGGCCTGGCCCCAAGTAGATGTAGCAACCGCGGCTGGGTTAACGTTGGTGACCGTTGCCGATGCGCTGACGGTGTTTACCATCGCCGACGTGTTCTGCGGCGCCTGAAGGGTGTTCGCAGGCTGCTTGCGGCACCTGTCCCTCCTCTGCTGACCATCGTGTCTAACGACGGGTTGTGGAAGGTGCCTCAAGCAGAGCTGTCGCAGGCCCTTGGTCATCGACTCGCCCCTCTTTTAGTTGCGGAGCTCGTAGCAGCGAGTGGTGTAGCCCAGTTGGTCCTTACGGATCATCATGGCACCAGCCTGATAGCCGTCGTAGACGTCTGTGCGGTATTGAGTCGTGCTGTCAATCTTGATAATTCGGACCCAGCAATCGACCGGTGGCTGGGAAGGTGGTCCACTGGCCGAGAGACCAAGGCAGAGCCGGGAGTCTCTACAGACGACAGCTGCATAGTGACGGGATCGTCGGCCATGGTTGCTGAGAAGAGGAAGTCTTGGGGTAGTGAAATAAGTCGCTGTTGCTCCCGCCAAGTGGCTCGTTACAGAGAAGTAAATACAGAGTATCGGACGGTTTCGGTGTTAAAACAGAGCGAAATCCCAGCGCAGTCAAGCACAGATTTCAGTAACAGTGAAGTGAGATCTGTGAAGTTGGAGAACTCACCTTCACCACAGGTAGACAATCGATCTGCTGTTGTGATGCGGTGGGCAGTTGTAGGGGAAGAAAAAAAGACAGAGGAAGAAGGTTGAGTGGTTGAGATCAGAGTATACTCTTGCGGAGTCTGAAGTTGTACTGAGACCTGGCACTGTGGTTAGGCATCGGAAGACGCATCCATGTCAGACGTATGTAAGATCACAAGTGTATATTTGAGAACAACTGCAATTCTTGACCCTCCGTAGATCACAGAGTGCTTCTCAAGATTCATTTTAGAGTCATGCCCGATGTTCATTGTAATGTTTCCTCTGATGTACACTAAAGTCACTTCTGATTCCTAATTATCTGTAGACCACGAACACTCCTCAACGGGACACAATTGATGTGTGTCACGAGTTTGAAGTCGTTTCTGGGCCATGCCTGCGGAGGCTGTCCGATTCACAGTCGACGAGCCATGCATAACTCCCGATTTGACGGAGAGCTTTACGGTACTTCGGAACCATCGTTGTCAAGTAATAAGCCTCAGGTATAATACAACGTTCTTCACTGGACAGTGGCGCGTCTCTGCCAGCTTTCGAACTGGCGTGATGACACATGACAGAGATTGGCCAGGCACCTACCATTGCTTACACTTGATCGTGATTGAGAATCCTGGTGGTTCCTCGAGCTCCTCTGTTTAGAGTGTTTGTTCTCCATGCTTGTTCCCTCCAGCAACGAAGCCCTCAAGTAACAAGCAGTATCGTAAGCTAGATGACGGACTGATGGAAACAATGAGAGTATCAGCGATTGTACGAGGGCAATCTGCCTCGGTACTGTTTACAAACAGTGTTTTGATGAAATTGAATCGCTTCATGTTGACGGCTTACTGTTTCGGCCGATGGGTCGTTGGGTCGGAAATGGCTCAATACGAAGAGCCTATTCGCGAGCGTGACATTTAAGACGTACCATTACGCGCTTCACTTATGCTCGTGAACGACATACTCTTTATTCGTGTTCAGCACATCAAGCCAATCCCAGCTCATGATAAGCTGATCGTTCGGGAAGCCTTAGACGCTTGAGCAATGTGACTATAATGCCTGGAAGCGTTGACCGGTGTTTGTGACAGCAAGCTCTCAAGCGCCCAATTCGTAGCTCGTGTTGGTGAGATTAGCAATGACGCTGCGGCTTATTTTAGTGTTGGCTCTTCAATAGCTTTGCTCACTTTCAGGGTCCAGACCACACCCCAGAACGCGTACCTGGCGCTTGTACCTGAATGTGCACTGACCTTAAATCATCTCAACATCACATCAGCTGATACTTCCAAGCCACCACTTGTGTGCTGCCAGCCCTATTTGCTGCTCCGGCTTGGGGTCTATCATCAAAGGATGGCATCTATTGGAAAATTGATTGATATAAAGATGAAATCGTGTATATTATTTCTCGACTATCTCACAGCGGCGAAGAGTCTAGGAACATGATTCCATCGTCCCACACACAGATCCTCCCTAAGTAGCCCTCAGACCAAAGCGTATTACAAAGTCAAAAGTATACAATCGAAATGCTGCTGCGGCATTGTGCGCAAGGAATCGTAGATGACCTCGAACTCCCATCGCCGTGCACCGAGCAATGCAGGAGGGTATCATGATGCAGAGTCGAAGTCATTACCCGTGAGATAGCGTTTCCTTCCCCTTTACCACGAACCGGTCGATTGGAGAGCAGAGACAAGCTCAGCCCTACGAATCAGACACCTCAAACTACCCATGAAATTTACATGAAAAGGGCAGCGAGGGCACCAACACCAGCGACGAAGCTGCCGGCGTTGAGGGCAGAGGCGGCGCCAGTGAACTGAGCAGGGGTGCTGGGCTTGGTGTAGCCACTAAATCTTGTTAGCAAGTAGTCTGACATAGCAATAGAGAATAGACTTACCCAGTCTTGGTGGGGTATCCAGTGCCAGCAGGAGGCTGGGGAACGGAGCCAGTGCCGATGGGGTAGGGAGCAGAGGCAGGGTGAGTGCCAGTGGGGTAAGGAGCAGGGGAGGACTTAGCACCCTGGGGGGTGGACTTGGCAGCCTCGGGGGTGGAGGTGGTCTTGATAACGGTGGTGGTGTAAGACGAGACGGTCAAGGTGGTGGCCTTGGTGACCGAGTAGGTCTTCTCCTCGTAGGTGACAACGGTAGGAGTGGGGCAGACGAAGGTGGTCTCCTTGACGACCTTGGTGGAGGTGACGGGGTACTCGTGGTACACGGCGCTGGAAGAGGCAACGGGGTAACCGGCGCTGGAAGAGACAACGGGGTAACCGGCGCTGGAGGAAGCAACGGGGTACTCCTCGTACTTAGCGCTGGAAGAAGCAGCGGGGTAACCGGCAGAGTAGACGGGAGTGGAGGCAGCGTAGACCGGGGTGGAGCTGGCAGGGTACTCCTCGTACTTGGCAGAGCTCTCAGCGTAGACGGGAGTGCTGGAAGCAGGGTAGGCGTTGTAAGCAGGAGTGGAGGACTCCTCAGCCTGGTAGCCGTACTGGGGGACGGCAGCAGCGGTGGCGGCGAGCGCGATAACAGCGAAGGAACGCATTTTGATTGTGGGGTTGGTATTAAGTACGTTGGTATTAAGTACAGGCGTTGGAGGTCGTTGAAACGAGTGAAATCGGAGATATCCGGTGTATTAGAGTAGTGAGTGTGGGTGAAGAAGAAAAGTCATGACCAGAGCTGGGAAAGCTACTTTATAGAAATCTGTATACGAGCTTCCCAAGTCAGCAAGCACTGGCTGACAGGGGCCTCACATCAACGGTAGCATCTATCAGTGAGCATCTGGAGAAGCCGGCCCACAGCAGCGGTCTAGTGGATACGGTAAAGGGGCAATCGCTGCTGGGAAGCTTCGATAAGGCTGGCGTTCTGAGCGGATTTATTGACGACAGCTGAACTGGCCAATCCTAACACGATGAGGCGTCAATAGACGAGATGAACAACCAATTTCCCCTGCCAAGCGTGCATGTAGCCTCAACAGCTCGCTTGCCTGTCTAACCAGATCTGTCTGAAAGCAGGTTAGCGCGAATTCTGTTCACGCGCTGGCAACGTGCACAATTAGCCATAATCGTGCATACGATGGATCCCGAGGCCGTGGTGCAGAGCCATGTCTGTCACGCAACAAGAGCAATTCTCCGGGAATAGATGCAACTGGCCTTGACTATCTTGAATAACAGATCAATTCTACCTGGGCAGCTTTCGGACGAAGTACTGATGTATGAGCCTTACAAGATCAAAGGGATCCAGGAGCAGAGCATGCTTCGAGTAATGGCTGGCTCTGATCGACCGTAATCGGCAATATGTCCTGCGCTCAGAATAGACGGGCATCAGCGGTGGGTTCTTGAGAGGACCTTCGCCCGATGCATTGAAGAGATGCTGGCCAAGGCTGGTGTAGCGGGTTCCTGCATTGTTGTCTGGACCCCGAACTAAGATCTGACGAGCGGCCGAACGCCGAGGAGTGGTTGTGGGCAGCCGAATGTATTCCTGTAGACCTGCGCTGTTCGTGTCGTCCCCACAAGGGCTTGTCAAATGGCATGCAAGAGATCAAAAATACCGCCAGGCGAAGGCTTGTTTGTCGCTCAGCTTGAACCTGACATACGGCCTCTCCAAAAAGCGGTCTTTGCGACTTGATTGGCCGTAATGCATCTAGTGGTGTTCTGTCGACCATGGCGGCTCCATGTTATTGTCTCTGGGGCGCTTGTCAGCGCAATTTCAGTCGCAGATCCTCCACTCACGCGAGAGCACGGAGCGTGAACGCCACATTGCTCTCGCGCGTGAGCGAAATGAATCGATAGCGATACGGGTGACGTTCGATCTAAGTCGACTGGCAATTGAAAATAGATGCTGATGCCATGTCACTATTTGCTTCGTGAAGGAAGTATATCTTGTCATTGTTGTTGGCGCTGTTGTTGTTCGGTGGTAGCAGTCCCTGGCCGCCAAGGCCACGGCTGGGGGCAGCTTCTGCGCTGCTCAAACTCTACCCTCAAAATGTATTACAACACTTAAGCTCGTTTCAGACAACACTTCGGTGCGAACTTTCGCGGTTCTCTCTTGATCTCGCCACCCGACACAACGTTTCCAGCGCTGCGCATCCTAAAGCCAATATTGTCTGATCCTATGTGGTGTAGGCTTACCTAGCACATCAGTATGCAGGCACAAATACCACCATCCTGGCCAGAAGGAACCAAGTATCTGCGCGCGCCTTCGTACTCTAAGAAACTCCCCAAGGACAAACTGGACTTGGTTCTCCTGTCGAAAGCTAGTCTGTCGTCGAAAGACCCAGTATTGACAACGAGAGGTCCGTATGCAAACGTAAGGATCACGCCCATAACGATTGCCTCTCATCCGGCGTTCGGTCAGTACGGACTTTACGCCAACCAACATCTTCCTGCGGACTCATTCATACTACCTTATCTGGGGTATGTACACGATCACTCTGACCTAGACGAGACTTCTGACTACGACCTTTCGTTGGACCGAGAGTCAGATATAGGTGTCGACGCATCGAAAATGGGAAATGAGGCGAGGTTCATCAATGACTATCGGGGCATCTCATCAGCACCCAACGCCGAGTTCCGGGACATATTGGTAGATGTCGGTTTTGGTATATTAGAGAAGAGGATGGGGGTATTTGTTCTCAGTGCCGGGAAGAGTGGAAAGAGATCCAAGGGTATAAGTCGCGGCGATGAGATCCTCATAAGTTATGGCAAAGGGTTCTGGTCAGGTCGGCAATCGGCAGAGTGAGCATGGAGACTGCTTCGACCCACGATTCTCCAGACATGAGCTTACCGCTTGCTCCTCACCGCGCACCACCACGTTCTTACTTTGATGACTTGCTCGGTGACGGATTGTCTCTGTTCACACGCTGCTCGATCGTACACCGTACAGTCGTCCAGTATTGGAAAACATCACTTCCAAAAACGTGCAATTTATGGTAGTGTGACATCAGGGATTGAAAGCATTTGGGCAGTCAATCTGAGGCAGGGGCGACCTGGTCCGTCCATGACTGGATTATGGACTGCGCCTATCCTCTTTCTTGAACTTACGATACCGGTCTGCTCTAGAACACCGTTCAGCATGCCGAGGACGATCGCTGTGAGTTGTCACCTGGGCATGTCGTCGCAAGGCAACGTATCGGTTACACATGATTAAATCCCATATCAGCGAACACAGAACAAGCCCCGAGTGGCCTATCGACAATTCAGCTGTGGCGTCAGAAGCGACGATCTGTCAAATCCATCAATCACAGGCCGTGGATCCCTTGTCGTTTTCTCCCCAGAAGTTCTGATCAAAGCCACAGCCTTTACTGTATTGAGCGCTTCTGAGGCGGGCCACGAGGCGTCACGTAGCAAGTTAGGAAACTTGGCCCTGAGTCAAGTGGGCGTGACGTCGTTGCAGGATCACACCTCCCATTCGGCGGCATCCAGAACTCGTTGTGAGAAAGAGAATATTTCACACGGACGTCATTGTGGAAAAGAAAATGGTATTTAGGTCTCCGAGGGATGGGTTTGCCGACCCCTGGTGATGGCAAATACAGAATCGCATGTAGCGTACGAAACGGGAGTTACATGCCTGCAGGAACAATGCCCTAGTTATTACGACAAAAGATTTTCAGGGACACTCCGGCAACAGCTGACGATCGCGACTTTGTCCCGATGTTTGGTTTTCCTCGATGTTCCGACGCCGGTGACGTTAGGTTTCGTGAGCACGACCCACCCTTGCAAAGACATCGATCGACAAGGGATCTTCTCTCTGCCAATCAGCATCTGTACTACATTCCAACCAGGTTCTCGTCGAGCCTGATGGTGCCCATGCTCAAGGCGGGTACGCGGCTGGTTTCAACTCAGAATTATCACAATGAGGTCCACGTCATGTCATTTAGGGTCTAGGAAAGCGTGGCTCTTATAGGTAGTACTCAAAAGGGTCTGAGTCCCTCTCTCCACGACAGAAGCAACTTTTGACGCAACCCCTCGCTATCTTTTTACGCTTGCGCGTTCTTGCAGCATCTACCAAGATATAGCACGCACTAACGCAATCACACCACCAAACCAGCATCCAGACAAACTCTCTCAGCCGTTTCCGCAAGCGTTGCATTACCCGATTCGAGCCGTGCCAGACTATCTCAAGAGCTAACGCTTTTTGGCCGCCTGCCAGGCTCAACTTATAACGACCCCCGCTCCAGCTGGGCTACACATTGTTCGTTTGAAATACTTTGGAAAAGCACTCAATTCTACATTACATTATGGCACCTCCGACTAGGCCCACACTGAGCAGGGTAGGTATTGCTGCTCGATGATTATAAGTGATCGACGTTAACTTGACTTAGAATGAATCAATGCAAAAGTATATTCTACTTGCAGCTCAAAAAGAAGCTCTTCAGCGCCGAATGTCGATGTCGATTCCTTTCAGTCTACCCATGTCTACCTCTTCACCCGAGTTCCAGTCCCTCTCATCATCGCCTACATCACCTACGGACTACAACACGTATCCTACTTCCACCGAGCCTGTACCTTCAAGGGCAGGAACAGCAACCCAGACGAGCGTCGACGACATGCATACTGAAGAGTCTCACAAGCTCTACGAGATCAATCAGCAGATTGTTGCGACACTTATGGAACTCTTGAACACCGATGCCGTTAAAACCGACCCAAGGTATCGTGCCTTCATACAAGAGAAGCTCATGGAATCCGAGCATCAGATCCGCCGACAGAGACGTCGGCATTCGTCGAATGCAGAGCGCGACTATGCATCCTCGATTGCTCATCACTTGGAACTTGGATTGAACGCATCGAAAACGTGGGCGTAATGCGTGTACGACAGCATTGTTAACATTGCATCCTGGATTTGTGTTTTTTACGGCGCTTCACGTGGCGCAACGGTTTTTCTGAGATGAAGTGCTCAGATCAGAGACAATCGAAGATGAAAATGATACCCAATGTATTCACGTACATTATCTGTAGTATGGCAATTTAGTCAGGCATTCGTTATAGCTTATCAATGTAACTCTTATTAGCTGATCAAGTACAATTCATTACTCTCGAACCTCAGTGATGGCCCTTGGATTATCACTGTTAGTATTCTCGTTAGTTCAACCTTTCGCTCGTGACCTCTGGTCCTGAGATGAAACACAATACACAGCAGCGTTCCAGGCGTGCCGATCGCTTCGGTGAGTCCCGCATTATCCGTAGTCCCTGTAAGACCTGCCACTTTTAATCCGGGACCGCCCCAGAAAAGGAAATTTTGCAAATGCTCTGAGATCATAATGCTACTAAACTGCGATCCCAACCAACTACGTCGGAATCCCATTCTTGATGATGAAGTTACCATAATAGCAGTACTCGAGACCATCATCCTCGTCTGGTTGCAACGCGCAGTGCGCACTTGCCACAATCCTTCAGTAATCTCCACGCGGCACAAATCGACGATGCTGCCCCAGGTCCTGGCTTGCTTATCGGTATGACATCACAGCCAAATTTGGGCCAACATCACAAGAGCAAACCCAAATATACACTCTGGCGCAGCACGCTCATCCCACCCAATCTTGCACGCGCTGGGATCCCAACGCAACCTTGATCTGTCAGATGGAGGCCTCGATCTTTACCAAGTGATGTGGTTGCCAATCAGCATACTGGATGTATGGATCGACGCAACCCCTCACTCAACATCGCATCGCCGTGCAGACCAGACGAGCCTTGCATCCTGTCAACTGGGAAGAATTTCCACCTTTTTGGTGAGGTAGCTGCATGGTCGTCTCCTACACGTTTCTACTGGTGTTCTATGCAGGTGTAGCCTGTTGTGTGATCCATGTGGCAGTCGAGACGTTGTCCATGCATGAGTGCGGTGAGCACGGCTTGAAGTTGCATCAGCAACTTCGCAACGGCTGGCTTGACAGCAGCTGATACGACACGGCTGAGCCGAGCAGATGAACGAGGCTTCCCGAGAGTTGGTCATATGGTTTTGACTCGGAGCTAACGGGTCTTCCCAAAACCTTCTCGCTAGAATGACGGGATCAGCCCTTACTACATCGCGAATGCGGAGTAGGTTCTGGTCTACTTTGGGGCATTAGATGCGCAATGAACACGTTCTTCACGGATAGTTGGCTCCAAGGTAGGCAAGTCTGAAGTCAAGACGATTTTTGCGCGCCGAGGATACCAGAGAGATTTGGAGTAGAGACCTCATTTCATTCCCACTTCATCTAATTGCGCCATTTGAGTGAGTCGGTTCATGGCTTGGAAAGTCAGCAAGCGGCCGAAATCACAACAACCTTTACGACTAGACGATTGGTGCGGTCAGAAATGCCCGGTGTCCTGTCTTCGCCAGACATCATGAGCTGCAAGCGGTTTAGAGACGCAATCAAAGTTGGCGGGAATCGAACAAAGTAGGATGACCTATGATAGGAAGGTTCAACGGTTCACTAACCGAATCGCTCCCTGTACAGCTTTCATGGGTCGGGGCGGGTCGCCGAACGTTGCGACTAGCCTTCATGCGGAGCGGATTCTTTTGTCTGCTCTTACAAAGAAGGTTCCGGGCCGAGGGTGCTGGAAAGCTTGCTTCTCACGTGTATTTAGCTATACGGTTACTGCTGTTGCGTCTTGCACAGCAGGGTACCCATGGACCTTAGCAAAGCCTATCAGGTCTCCAGTGGCCGATGGGGTGCCACGAACGATCGCAGCCTTCGTGCTCTTGCATGCGGCAATGTTGTATTTGCTAAGCTGGCTCTTCGATGCTGCATTTCCCTCGACCGAAGGACTGCTCATCACATCTAGGTCCAATTCACTAAAGATGTCTATTAAGAGCTCAACTAAGAGTATCGCGATCGGTATGGCTTGTGTCAATGCTAGAATAGTTGCTGAGCTCTCTTGAATTATGCAGACAACAAGTTACAAGTTCCATAATTAAATGTTGACAAAGACACCTTCAAAGCTGCTCTACCTGTGTCTTACGGGTCTCTACATTCCTCGGATCTACAAGGAATAGTGCCCATAGGAATCGTTCATGTCCAATACGGTGAAGGTTTAGCGGACAGCTTCGCAGTAATATCGCTGACAGACCACGCATCCGCGCTCTTGGTCGATTCATCAGACAAGCACATGGTCGTTGATTATCGCTGTATTCAACAAATTACCAATTCTTGTTAAAACTCCATCAGGGTCAGTATGACCCTATACCACAACGTAAGTCTCCTAAGAACGAAGGCAACCGAGTGATGATGTAACGAGCAAGCAAAGTTCGACAAATAGCCAGTGTGATGCGGTCAGCATGTTGATTCTTCTATCGATTATTCAGTTAGCGAGCTTGAAAGAATCAGCCGTCCAACCAAAGGCCCTTTCGAGTCTATGACCGTATCGACTTCCCCAGGTGACTGGAAGTTTGTTGCTGGGGTGAGGCTCGTGAAATTGAATAGAACGCTCTGCAGCTGCGTTTGCAGGACTGAAGTGCCAGGCCGAGCCTTGAAGCTTCTCTGCACCAAAACCAACTGATACCATGGCGTGCAAGAAGCCCCTCTATATTATCTGACCCGGTTGACCGGATGAGTCGAGTGAGTGGAAGAGATTTTGGAAGACTGTGAGGAATTTCCCATTAATTTCGTACACGGAGGACGAACCTGTAGGACATGTAGTAGCAACTGTCTCGATAGTCGGTTTCACGGTCTCTGACGGTCTCTGAACTACCCACTTGCGCCTTCTTCTTCGGTTTTATCAAAGCGTCTGGCTTCGTGAACGAGCTAGTGAATTCTTTGCTTCGATCACGTACGTGACCCGAGAAAGGAGTTGCTGAATCATACGGGGGATAAAAGTCATTGATGGGCCTGGTTGCTCAAGTGGCTCAACCCAAGCTGGTGTTCTGTATAGGGCACGTTCGCCAATGATGTCTTGGATCCAATTTCCAGGCGTGTTGCCAGCCATCTGAAGCCAGTGAGAGTTGGCTGCCTCCCAAATTTGGTTTGAAGCGGCCTCCGCAGATCTCATCCTTAGAACATTTATGCGAGTTCGGAGCTTGTGAGCTGGGTAGTAGAACTTGTTTATTCGGAAATTGGCCAGCTGATAAAGCTGAAGATTTTCGAAGCTCTGATGGACGAGATTAAGCTATGACCATGGCTCTAAAATAGCATCGAATTTGGATGCAAAATCCCCACGGTGTGCCTGTATCTCGCTTTCTACTGCGCGGGCCCACGGCTGGAAGCATTGCAAGTGACGGAGGCATTCCAGTACGATTGCTAGCTGGGAGACCAACGAGGCCATGAAGGACGAAATTAGGGGTTCCGCTGTTGTGTCGCTGAGCATAAATCTTTCAAACTCGTCCATGATGACGGTGAGCGTGAAGAGACTCCTCAAGCCTTTGTCTTAAAAGAAGTCAAGCAAACGTAACAACTGTTTGAGCTGATCAGTCTGCTCGTTATTCTCATCGTCATATGGTAATACCCTGGAGGTGTACTCGTTGCCACTGCTCAGATTGCACCGATAAAAGTGCTTGCGAAGTGGTGGCGATGCACGAAAGAAAGTCTTGACTACACTGATGAGATCAACACTGACAAGTTCAAGATAGGTTTGTGTCTCCGCGAGTCTGTTGAAAAGATCAGGTGGTAGATCGGCACGCATGCCGATGATGTCTGAGTACTTGATCGACATTCTTCGTAACTCTTCCAGGCTATTCGGGATATAGTCCCGATTGAATACCATGCAGCAAGAATTTATGATCATATGACCTATAACTTTGTTGTAAAGTGTGAAGTCTAAAGCACATTCATGAGGACTACCTGCCTGGTCAAGGATCATTTCGACCCGATGATCGCGTTGTTGATCCACTGCCTGTGCAAAGTACGATGGATCTTCCCGTAGTGCCCAAGCATGTTCGATGACTTGATCCTTCCGGGCGGAGGTCAATGCTTCAAGCTTTGAGAGGTCCAGTCGGGTAGGCAGGCGGTACGGTGCTTCTCGCGCGGTGGACTAAAGCGATGCAGGCTCCTCAGTGTTGCTTGCTAAATTAGGTAGCTCCAGCGCAATCGATGAATCATCCTGTGAAGACGTATGGCTGACTAAGAAGGAGGCACATCTCGTAAGGGAGTCCATAATACCTTGCTGGATGAGGAGAATCTGCATTCCGTGGTCGACGTGAATCGTACGTCCGGGCGATGCGTAGAGGCCATATCTGGCCAGACTGCGAGTAGCACGTCTTGCTTCTGGATCTCCGTTTTGTTCCGCCATCCCCAAAAGATGAGACTTTCTTGTTGTGACAAGAGATGATTCAGCTTCTGATGTAGCGTTGAAATCTGCTGGGCCAGGGACTGCGCCTCGAGACGACACGTGTTGGTAGATGGAGGCCCTTCTCTTTCAAGCGAAAGTCTAACGGCATCGGCTTGGAAGAAGCGATCAACGTACGTCTCCTGAGGGTTTAGGCAGTGAAATGACCCGTCATATTCGGCCATCAGCGACTCGCAACGATGTTCGATTGTTTGGTGTAACAGCTTGTAGCTTGTCTCGGGTGGTGAAATATTGTGCACCGCAGGGCTCTTATCAGAACCTGGCAACGAGGACTTTTCTAGCTCTTTCTTGCAATGCTTAGCCACAGCCTTTGATAGCTCTCATCGCTGTTTCCGGGGTAGCGACAACTTGTATGATTTGCGTTGTAACACAGGCTGAGCAAGATACGTGGCGAGGAGCTGCTTCGCCTGAGACGCAGCCAGCGACATTGCGAATGGCGGTGCTTGGTAGTGCACTGTTCTGTTTGATGCGGTAGAGCCGTTGTAAACGAGGCATGGTGATATGCAAGAGACCGGCTTTTGATGGAAAATCTTTGTTCGTATTGGAAGCGAGCGGAAGTGAAAGCCAGCTCTAGTGAAAACCTGCACGTGAGTACTGACAAAAGTGCAGGTATGCCCACCTCATCCAGAAGGACATGATCAACGACGTGTTGACTGTCAGAGCATGGACAATATGAGCGAGATAGGACACCAGTACTATGATCCAATGGCTCTCAGAGGCCGAAATCGCAGACATGTGACCCGGTACCTCCCATACAATAATTGAGAATTGAAGCAGAAAGCAATGCGAATCCTACCAGCAATTACAGCAACGATTTGTTGCCGTTACAGATCCAAGTTACTAAGCAATCTGGACTAGGATCGATAACACAGTGCAAGCATGCATACCACCGGGCCTTGGTCTTCTGACACCTTGATCAACGCGTATCCTCTACGGCTATGAAAGGAGCTATTCAAGGTACGCATTCATCCCCAGATTTGAGAGAGACTGAAAGTAAGCGCACAGTTATCCAGGTATAACTACGTTTCCATGAATTGCCAACATGCTGAGAAAGCTGCCTATCGTACCTAAGAAAAATTACAAGAGCGTAGAGTTGGCCAGGTGCGGAGCAGCCGCGGATCGTGACACGGTCACGCCTGCGAGCGCTCTCTGAAGGAACTTTCCTTGACATTCAACCTGCTGTACACAACACGAACACACCTTTGCAAAATTGGTGCCGGTTGCGTAGGCTTAATCCTGGTTGCATGTTGATTGCGGGGAGAAGCAGCGGTGAGAGATTCGCAACATATGAAAGGCTACATACATACTTCGACAGCAGAGACGAGAATTCACTGCAGGAGCTTCAAGCCTTGCCAATTGGATCAATTGCCGCGAAAGTTACCGGTCATCGAAACGACGACCGGATCGAGGTACCGCATCGCATTGTATCACACGGAACTGCGACAGCAATCTCCGCTCGCCCAGGGCCAGGACAGCCCTACGACAAGGGAGGGAACGCTTCCCCGGATGAAGCGCGCTGAAGCTGGCCTGGGGAATGTGGAGGGAAAGAACCTTGGAAGTGCACGGAAGCTGCTAGGGCGACGCCAACACACGAAACGCTCTGTATGACCGAGAACGTTATGACCAGGGCCAGATGCTGTGAGATTGTTACGAGTAACTTCCACCAGCTTCCTATTCGATGCCTGGTTGGCAGAACACGAAAACAACGTTTTTCTTGGCCCAGCAGACTACAACAGAAACGGCCGGGGTGGTGTCCGGAAAGAGTACCCTACGGCGTTGCTGTGTCCACAAACGATAAGCAATGCTTCCTGGAGCCGGGATGACGGGCGGACGATGTGCGCAAAGAGCGTGAGGCTGCAGACGATGTGCAGCGCCGTCTCTCGTCTGAAGCAAGCGACATGACATGGTGTCGTGAGGCGTCATGGCGCCGAGCTGTGGCCAGGCCTAATGTTTTGGGCGAGCACGACAGGCGCGCGGGATCCAACACAGGAGTTTCAGTGACAGGTCAGATCCTCCTCCGGATATTTACCGGTCTCTCTGGAGCGTGTCGTGCCAGGGGGGTAAGGTGTCGATACGGTCGATTTTCCGGGGACGGGTGGACGATTGCTGCCACCGGCTCGAGCGTCCTTCCAATGCCCTTCTCGAAGCCTCATTGCCGGCAATAATAGGCCGCGTTGCGATGACAATGACATCCTCGCACGGACAGCCTTGCACAGACAGTACGCAGTGTCCAGCAGTTGCCGTCCACGAAATGTCATCGTCAGGTGTGGAACATTGTGACGGTAATCAGACACCTGCTGGGGCTGTTGTTGAACAGGGCGAAAGAGCGTCGAGAAAGCTGCCCAGTTCAGCGCCAGACGCCTCGTTTTTGGACCTATCCCCAGAGAGCCGGGTCCGGGGAATGGATTCCGTCGACCCACATTTCCCCATCTTGGTGTACCGCAAGCCACGCGTGGGATACACACGAACACGATCGAGAAGCGGTCAGAGAATGACTTGTCATACTTCCGGTACACCACACCTCGATCTGATTTCCTTGCTTGGAAGAACGAAAACAGCGTGTCCTACGTCAGGTCCAAGCTGCTCGTACTGGAAGGTTCCGGACGTCTGCCAGCATCGAGATGCGTCGACCGGTCTGCGATAACGTGCTGATCAGTAAGGCCTCGATTAAAGCATGTGTGGGATATCACTATGTGCATGCACGGAAACCGGCCAGACCATCCCGCATTAGCTCCTTGCAGACACGCGTCTGCACATCCCAGACGAGTTGGATATGACAGGAGCGGCCCCGGACGCCTCGAAGTTACTCCCTGGGAGAAGGTTTGGGCGTGGGGTGGAACCTGCTCCCATTTGCAACAACGGATCAAAGCAAGGAGCGCAACCGTCCGCTTCCCCGTTCGCTCCGGCGCTTTTGACGCTGACACACTTTGATTGTTACTCAAAGCGTCGTTGCTCCCGGATCGAAGTAGCCCAATCCGTGCGCGCAAAGACTCGTCCGCAAGGAGTATAAGAGAAGAGCTCCCCTTTGCGCCGCCGCCCTCCTCATATCAGAAAAGCATTCCTGGCTGAAGCTCTACCCCTTGCACACTGCACAGTCTATTGCCCCCCTGCGCAATACATATACAAGTCGTGCTTATCGGTCTTCGTTGTTGACGCAATCTGTCCAGCTATTCCGATATTCTGGCTCAAGCATTGTAACCTTCGCTTCCACCGCGAACCACCACGTATCACTCTGCCCAACCAACACACGTTTCGTCACATTGACAAATCTGTTGGAGCAGTCTAGAAAACCAAGTAAGCCTCACCTGCAGCCCTCTCTCATCATAATCGCCAATCCGGTGTCACCGCCTCTCGCCTACCACCCGCCCTGGCATCTGGTTCGCAGAGCCAGCAAACACTCGCATGCACCCCATTCACGCAGCCCTGTCCCCACCTTCCCACGCATCCAATATTAAATCTGACTCACCCCTCGCAGCTGCCACATCCGGATTGCAGCAATAATAGTCCGCGCCAGCTTTTCGGGGACATAAACAGCTTGCTTTCTCTGCCAATACTTGCCAGCGAAGCCGACACCTGTTTCTTTCCGAGACAACGCAGACCGTCCTTTGCGCCTTCTTCCGAGTCTTCCGCAAAGCACACTTCAGCTTGCATTGCGAAGCCAGTCTGACCCCAGCTCTACTCCGGTCTATTTAGTCGCATTGCCCGATCGAAACACACGAGCACAGATTCCAGTCTCATCTCCAGGTTTCACCTACGCCTCTCCAAATTAAGAAGTTGTGTAATCCCAGTCCGTCCGACTATTTTACCACTCCACACTTCGCCAGTCTCTCGAGTCGACAAGCAGAAACTCCATCCACCACTTCAAGTCCGAACCATCACCACTCAACTTCCAAACCACCACGACCACCACCACAACAACACTCAAAATGCCTTCCGCAACCTACAACCCGCGCCAGCGCCTCTCCATCCTGACCAACGCCTCCCTCGGTCACGACGTCAGCGCCGCACTCTCTCAAAAGACCGCCGCCGACGCCTCGGCAGCATACCAGCGCAGCATCGTGTACGGCGAGACCGCCGCGCCGCCGCCCAGCCCCATCGACTTCAGCTTCTCGCACGCCGGGTCAGGGATGAAGGAGGAGAGGAGGGGGAGCGAGAGTAGTTGAACAAACACTCCAGCCTCTTTTCATATTCTGATCGTTCTTTTCTTGTCGTTACGTTCTTGTTGTTAGGCATTTAGCGAGCGTGGAGCTTGGATTGGCACTTTATTCCTCCTCCTTTTTTTGGACTTCTGTACAACGTCACTTTTTTCTCCCACTTCTTCTTCGACTTCGAATGCGCGCGTTGATCGCTGCCCTGGTCACGCTCGCACTCTCTTGTACACTTGGATACCACTTTTTTTCTCCCTCTTCTGTCAGGACCCGGTATGGAAGGAAGGCTAGGACGGCCGGGATGGAATGGGAAGGCAAGGGAATAATAGACAAGCCCCCTTTCGCAAGACACCTCATGGGGCAATTACTTATCACTTGATTATCTGGTACCCTGTCTATCTATCTATCTACCAAAGCAACATCAATGCATGTTTGTTCGTTCAGTTCATTTCTGCACACACTCTTTCGCCCTACAAACTCGTCGACCGGCCGGTCTGGCGGACATGTCTGACATGAAGCCACTCCCTTACGCATGACAGCTCGATCCAGTCTGTCTCGTCCCAGACAAATCGCGGCGTGGCGCACGGTCCGCCCCGTCGCCGGCTGACGTGAAACGGTGCCGCAGAGTTGCTGTGTTGTGTCGAAATCCAAGCAAGGTACATGCCTCGCGGACTTTCTATGCGGAGTTGGGATGAAGAAGTCCCGCGGGCGGGTGGGGGGTTGGCCTTGGGCTTGGGCTTGGGCTCGCGGCTGGGATTGCTGGTTGGGTTGGACTAGGTCGTCGGGTTGTGTGGGCGCTGGTTCGTGCTGTCACTGCCGTGGGTGAGCTGCTCTGTGGCATGTGCGAGCGGATGCGTATGTTGGTTTTGGGTCCAAAGGAAGGGTAGTTCGCAGTCGAGGGACTGTTGGTGGGCCGGTGGACAGACATGCGCGATTGCTAGTATCGGGAGCATTGCTGTGCTTGTATGGTTTTCAAAATTTTGGTATTATACAGAGTTGCTATGTCATACAACATGCTATTACAGGTACAGTCGTGAAAGCTGGGGTATCTCTCTATCTTTTCTCCTTTCGAGACAATAAAAGTACATACATCTGCAGTACCATCTACAACTCCTCCTTCTTGCTTGCCTGCCCCTCGTCTCCATAAGCCTGAAACTTGCTCTTCACGGCATTGATGTCGTATTTATTATCACTATACGTCTTCGTGAACTTCCTCGTCACCCACCGACTGGTCGTGGGGTCCTGAGTGCGCGGCTCGTAAACAGCCTCTGGGGTCTCGGTCTCGAACTTGCGGATAGTGAAATCTTTGGTCTTGTGCTTGTGGATCTTGGACTTGAGGATGTCGGAGGCAAGGGTGGGGGTGCCAGGCTTGGTGTTGCTGGTGATGCGGCGGAAGGGTGTACGAAGCTCTTGAATACGGTCGCGGAGATCGGCCTTGTTTTGTGCTGGGGTGATTTTGGAGAGCGAAACGACATCGGGGGAGTCTTTGGAGGATCTGCGTTGGTTGGCGGCTTGGTCGGCGTTCGTGCGAAGGGATCCAGTATGGGAGCTGGCTGCGCTCATCATTTCGTGAACAGTGACCCAGTTGCGGAAGCGAAGTTCGTCGAGAGGGATGTCAGTAGTACTGAGAGCTGGTGGTATCGCTTGAGGCTGAGATCCATCCGCGGAAACTGGCGCCGCTGGCTGGTGCACATCGGTTGCGTACTCGTCGTAGATAGCGCGCAAGTCCTCCTCGCTGCCAAGGGATGATTGCTCTGGATCGATGTGCATGTAGAATGGGGACTTTTGACGGTGTAGGGGTTGTCCGGACATGAGCACGGCTTGCATATTCTCCACCTGGCCCTGCAGTTTCTGGATCCCCGCGTTCAGCTCTTCGGGTTTCATGAGCAGCAGAGACGTTGTGGCATCTCCACTCTCGGGACTGGACATAGTCGAACGGACACGCCGTTCAACGGTGCTTGTGATCGAATGTGCTTGCTCATGCAGCTGCTGTTCGACGAATTGGGCAAGGTTGACCCGCCTGCAAGCTTTCGCAAAGGTAATCCAGTCGTTGTAGCTAAGTGGGGTGCCCTCCTTCTCTGCAGCACCAACGCTTATCGACCACAGGGCTTTGACAAGGTCAGCGTCCCGAATCAGACCTGCCGCTGCAAGCAGAGTCCTCCGCTCGACAGGATAAAAAGCGATCCCGGCTGTTTTGGCGTCTGCGAGTGTTTGCTGAAGCAGGTCGGGTGTCCGCAGCCTGCCAGCCAGAGAGATTAGAGACACGTACGGCTGAACTCCTTTGTTAAGGCCGGACTGCAGTAGCCCAGCCAAACAGTCACGGGCGGTGGTGGCTATAGTATCTCGAAGAATGGCTTCCTCTGGCGTAAAGTCTTGGCCAGCAGCTTTCTCGGGCAGCATGAACTCGAAAGCTTTGATGAACTGTCCCACGTGAACACTAGCAAGGCCTCCACCACACTGCTGATGTGCGTACAAGGCGTTGGCAATAGCATGTAGGATGGTAAATCGGTCGTTCTGGGCAGGAAACTGTGTCATAGAAACGCGTAGCCTGTTCAGCAACGCTGTAAGCAAAGCACCACCAATCTGCACACCAGAACGACATGCAAGGAGGAAGGCAGAATATGCCTCGGATACAGGCCTCTCAGAAATGAAGAGCTCGAAGATGCGATGGGGCGTTTGGCCAGGGTAGAGGCGGAGGATGGTGTCAAGGCCCAGGTATGCCTTCTTCCAGTCGTTGGAGAGTAAGCGGGCAGTGATGATGCCTTGTAGCAGGGTGGTGGGCAGGCCAATGATGTGGACGGGCTGGGTGCGGTCTGGGACGATAGCGTCTGGTGAGAGATGGTATTCGGCGAAGGTGCCGGGGAAGCGTTTCAAACCCTCATCATATAAGTCTTCCAGCTCAGCGAGCGACATCAGATTGCCATAGCTCAGCAGCTCTATAGCAGCCCCATAGGCATTTTGCGAGATGTGGTTGTCGTCCTGCTCTGTAAGCCACTGCCATAGTGCGTAGCCGTCAGCGAACTGCTTCGAGTCCTTGTAGATGCCCAGCAGATGAACGTAGGCAGGGCGACGCGGCGGCAGGAGGCCTCGCTTGAGATCGGAGACGATCTGGCCAGCGAAGGCGAGCAAGGCTGGCAGCTGCGAGGCAGCCTGACGAGCGGCGTCGCGGCGCACGCTATTGTGAAGGGTCTGGCAGAGGATATGCGTCGCTCTGGAATCGAGAATACCAGCCTTCAGGGCAGCTGGATAGAGGTCCATGAGCTGCGACAGGTCTCTGTGCTCAAGAGCCTGCCTCATGGCCAGCGCCATCTCGATGACCTCGGGCGACACCTCAGCCACGGGCTTGCCTTTTGCCTTGCGGTTGGCCTGCTGCTTCTCGCGCTTACGCATCTCGAGGAAGTAGCTGCGCCCGCTCTTCTTGCCCTTGTCGGCATTGTTGCAGCATTGCGCTGTGGTAGAGAAGGTGCGTAGCGACGCCGGGAAGGTGGCAGCGGCAGAGATGGCAGTCGCAGGAACGGTCGCGCGTAACAGACGTGGGGCGAGGAACGGCGCAGACGGACAGACGACAGTAGCGAGGGGAATGCGCGTCAGGGCGGGCATTGCGGCGGGTGGACGTGATCAGTGGTCCGGCACAGCGGTGATGCATAGCACATCAGAAGGGAAGTTTTGAGAATGTCGCGCGACGACTCCCGTGATTGGCTGCTTCTCCGCCGCTCATGGCCGCCAGGAGCGCAGCCCTGGAGACAGCTTGCAACACCCCACACACAATTGAAGCTCCCTCCCGTCCCAGATACCTGCATATACCCGCCGCCATGTCGCGCCCGCTCTCCCTCTTCAGCGTTCAGGCGATCCTGATCCTCTCCATCGACGATGGCTCGCGCATCCTCACCAAGTACTACTCGAACCCCCACCCGCCTCAGGGTAACCAGGGCGACTATCCTGGCCAGATCGCATACAAGACAGTGAAGGACCAGAAGGCCTTTGAGAAGGGACTGCTGGGTATGATGTACTGCACCAAGGGGGAGCAAGCTACCGTCTGACAAGGCAACAGAGAAGACAGCCAAGCAGACAACCGACATCATCCTGTATGACCAAAAGGTCGTCGTCTTCAAGATGGAGTCGGATGTTATGCTTTACGTGGTTGGAAGCGCCGAGGAGAACGAGGTGCTGCTGTACAGGTATGGGCGGTCACATGAAAGATATGGTGTGGGGGTCCATCAGCTAACCTATGCGCAGTGTTGTCCTGGCCCTGCGAGACTCGCTCAACATCCTTCTGAAGTCAGTGCTATTGGTCAGCAAGACCCTTTCGAACCTACCTCTGACAGTACACAGGAACTCGGTTGATAAGCGCACCGTCATTGAGAACTACGACCTGGTGGTATGTTCACCCCACACACCCCATACAATGCACTCTGCTCACCACTGACACCCGCAGTCTCTCGCCGTCGATGAGCTCGTCGACGATGGCATCATCCTCGAGACTGATCCAGTCATCGTCGCCTCTCGTGTCAGCAAGCCCCCGGCACAGGATATGACCTCGATGAAGAACATCGACCTCTCGGAACAGGGCCTGATGAACATGTGGGACTTTGGAAAGAGGCAGCTGGCCGAGCGGATACGACAGGGGCTGTAGATGGCGTTCTGGAAAGGGCATGGCGTTGCAGGCGTTTTCAATGGCAAAATAAGCATAGCAGTTGGCATATTCCGCGGTTGCAGCAGGATAGATCCGTGGGGCAGTGTTGCATCTGGGGATCGAATGCATAATCCACCATCCTTGCTGACCTGCCATCTTTACTGGACCGGATTGAGCAGCTCCATTGACTGTGATTTCGAGAGGCATTTCTTCCGTACGTTGTTACGCTTGAATCATGGACAATACTCGAGCACGATTCGATTTGCTTGCGATGATCATGTACCTTAGTCTAGCGTGAGCCGCATCAACTTCGTCATAGCTGCCCACCACCCCCACCAGACTCTGCACACAACACCACCATGAAGCAGCGATTTTCCAGCTTGGACGTCAAGGTTGGTTGCGCAGCGATTGGGTTGGAATGGCAAGAGTGCTCTGCTAATTTGTGCAGGTCATTGCCCACGAGCTCTCCAAGGCGCTGACTTCGCTGCGCGTCACTAATGTCTACGATCTTTCTTCGCGCATCTTCCTGATCAAGTTCCACAAGCCCGACCATCGTGAGCAACTCCTCATAGATTCTGGCTTCCGCTGCCATCTTACCGAATATGCGCGTACCACCGCCGCTGCACCCTCGGCTTTTGTCGCCAAGCTGCGCAAGTACCTGAAGACCAGACGAGTCACTGCCGTCTCTCAGGTTGGCACCGACCGCATCCTCGAATTCCAATTCTCAGACGGATTGTACAGACTGTACCTAGAGTTCTACGCTGGCGGCAACATTGTTCTGACCGACGGCGACCTGAATATCCTCGCATTGCTACGAAATGTCGAGGAAGGCGAGGAACATGAAAAATTGAGGGTTGGGCTGCAGTACAACTTGTCGTTGCGACAAAACTACGGCGGTATACCTGAGCTCACCAAAGAGCGCATTCGCCAAGGCTTGCAAAAGGCTGTTGATCGGCAACAGGCTCAGCCAGAGGCGACTGGCAAGAAGGCGAAGAAGGCAGGAAAGGACGCCTTGAGGAAGGCGCTCGCTACATCGATCACCGAACTGCCGCCGCTCCTGGTCGATCATGCCCTTCACGTCGCCCACTATGACTCGACGCTGAAGCCGGAGCAGGTGCTCGCAGACGAGAGCTTGTTGGACCAGCTCTTGACGGTGCTGCAGGACGCTCTGAAAATAACGAAAGAGATCACCGAGCCGGATCAGGTCAAGGGTTACATCCTCGCAAAGCCCAATCCTGCGGCAAAGATTACGGAAGAGGAAGGTTCTGAGAAGACCACTGTTTTGTACGACGATTTCCACCCCTTTCGACCGGCACAGTTCGAGAACTCAGACCTCACGTTCCTCGAATTCGACGCCTTTGGCAAGGCTGTTGACGAGTTCTTCTCTTCAATCGAAGGCCAGAAGCTCGAATCAAAATTGCAGGAACGCGAAGCGCACGCAAAGAAGAAGCTCGAGAAAGCCCGTAAGGAGCACGAGGAGCGCATCGGGGGGCTGCAGAAGGCGCAAGAGTTGGACTTCCGCAAGGCAGAAGCTATCCTTGCAAACGTGCACCGCGTCACCGAAGCTACCGATGCCATCAACGGCCTGATCACGCAGGGCATGGACTGGGTGGATATTGGCCGCTTGATTGAGCGAGAGCAGTCTGCTGGGAACGCCGTTGCACAGCTTATCAAGCTACCGCTGAAGCTGCAAGAGAACACCATCACCCTACTTCTTGATGAGAACACTTGGTCGGAAGATCAGGACGACGCAGACGAGGGAAACGAGACAAGCTCGGTCAGTGAGGATAGCGATGATGATGGGCCTAATGAGAAGAAGAAGCCTGCCCCTGTCAAGGTGGCCGCGCAACCAAAACTCTCAATCGACATCGATCTTGGGCTCTCTGCTTGGGCAAATTCGACCGAGTATTTCGACTCGAAAAAGACAGCTGCCAGTAAAGAGGAGCGCACTCTTCAGGCGTCCGAAAGGGCCTTGAAGAGCCACGAGAAGAAGGTTGCTGAGGACCTCAAGAAGGGGCTTAAGCAGGAGAAGGAAGTTTTGCGCCCTGTGCGTAAGCAGCACTGGTTCGAGAAGTATATTTACTTCCTCTCCTCCGATGGTTATTTGGTGCTTGGTGGCAAAGACGCTCAGCAGCAAGAGATAATCTACAGAAGATACCTGCGTAAGGGAGACGTTTATGTGCACTCCGACCTGAAGGGATCTATCCCTATGGTCATCAAGAACAACCCAAATACTCCGGATGCGCCTATCCCGCCATCGACGCTCTCGCAGGCAGGCAACCTATCTGTGTGTACATCAGAGGCATGGGACTCCAAGGCAGTCATGTCTGCATGGTGGGTCCTTGCTGATGGTGTCACCAAAACCGGTCAGGCTGGAGAGTTTTTGGCCCCGGGTATATTCAACATCAAAGGAAAGAAGGAGTATCTGCCTCCAGCTCAGCTTATGGTTGGTCTTGGTGTCATGTTCGAGATTAGCGAAGATAGCAAGGCCCGCCACCATAAGCATCGAGTCCAAGGTGGCGTTCTCGCTCCCACGACCGCGGAGGCAGAAGAAGCACAAAAGTCTGCCCAAAACGACGAAGATGCAGGCAGCGATGATGAGGATGCATTCCCTGACGCAAAGATGGCATCTGACTCTGAAGAGGACTTCCCTGATGCGAAGATGGATGACTCCGATGGAAGCGACGGTGAGTCGGAAACGGAAGCGCCTTCCAACCCTCTCCAGACGAAGACTGCAGACCAGAAGGCCGATTCGGAGGACGAGGATGATGACGTCCCTTCGCCTCAGAGCGAACCTGCCACTGCTGGTTCAGAAAATGAGAACGCAAAGACCCAGAAAAAGGAGAAAACCGAAGGAACAGCTGGTATCCGCCACTTGTCAGCACGCGAGCGCCGCATGCTACGTAAGGGCCAACTTCCCGATGCAACACCTGGATCCGCAGCCGCCGAAGAGCACAACGACGATGATGACGACGACGGCAACTCCGCCGGAGATGAGTCGAAGCCTGCAGCCCGCGCTCCCCCAACCGTCACGTCACAAGCCACCAAGAACAGCTCCGCGCCCCTCCCCCGAGGCAAACGCGGCAAAGCAAAGAAATTAGCCACCAAATACGCCGCCCAAGACGAAGAAGACCGCGCCCTGGCCATGCGCCTCCTAGGCTCAAAGTCAGGCCAAGTCGCCGCCGAAACAGCCGCCAACGATGCGCGCAAGAAAGAGGAAGAAGCCGCAGCCAACAAGCAGCGCCGCCGCGAGCAACACCAACGCGCACAAGAGAAGGGCAAAGCCGCCGAAGAAGCGCGCCGCGCCGCTCTCGAAGCCGCCGACAACGACCCAGCCGAAGACGACGAGACCCTCAAAGCCAACATCCTCGCCCTCGACGCCTTCACCGGCCGCCCCCTCCCCGGCGACACCCTACTCGCTGCCATCCCCGTCGCGGCGCCCTGGTCCGCGCTCGCGTCGTACAAGTACAAAGCCAAGATCCAGCCCGGGTCTACCAAGCGCGGGAAAGCTGTCAAGGAAGTGCTGAGCATCTGGGACCATGCGGGTAAGGACCCGAAGGTGCTGGACAAGCACGCGCAGGATGTGGAGCGCATCTGGCCCAAGGAGATCGAGTTGATTAGAGGGTGGAAGGAGCCCGAGGTTGTGAGTGTACTGCCTGTCGCGAAGGTTAGGGTTATGATTGCGGGCGGCAGGAGGGGCGCGGCGGCTGCGAAGGGAAAGAAGAGTGCACGTGGGGGAAGGGGAAGTAAGAAGGCGGGGAAGTGAAGTGCCGATGTAAAGTGATGTGGCATGTGGATAGATCGATGCGGAACTTGATACATCTAAGATTACACTCTCAAGAGAGTAGACAGAGCCCCTTCCTCTCCAAACTTGCTTGCTTTTCTCTTCCTGTCTAAAACCCAATGCCCTCACCAACCGGACAATCCCCTTCCTTCTGCCACGCCACCTTCGCATACGCCGGCAGGTAGCTATTCGTCGTAAACGCCTTGTCGATGTAGTACTCGACCATCCCAACATCGTACTTCACACCTGCATTCTTGTTCAACGCATCGACCACGTACCCGGCGATGAAATCCAAAAAGACAATATCCACCTTCTCTGGCATTGACCCGTCGATGGGAAACGACGCGTTGGCCTGCAGATCGTTGGGCTGTGGGAAGTGCGGGATGGTCGAGTGAGGGGTATCGTCACCATCTGTGCCGAAGTCGTCGGTGGTGGTGTAGCCTGGTGTTTCGGGGGATGTGGACTGGCGGCGGATGAGGCGACCGGCGGGCTTGGAGCGGCGCGTGGTGCCTGCGTAGGAGTGAGTAAGGGGAGGGGAGATGCAGGAGTCGCGGTCGGCTGGAATAGAGGAAAAGGCAAAGTCTGCGGTGGACAGGTCGGCGCGCTTTTTCTTCTGGTAGGGACCGGCGTTGAGGATGTCAAGGACTTTTGAGGCTTGGGCGTAGGGGACGTCGGCGAGGAACTGGAAGGAGTCCGAGAAGGGGGACACGATGAAGGAGTCGTCGTAGGTGAAGGGGCCTTGGGCGAGGTCGAAGCGGACGCTACCAGTGTTGATGATGATCAGGCGAGGGGTGTCTTTGCGAGTTTCGTTGACTACGACGGTGGAGAGCGCGGTCTGGAGGAGGGTGAAGATGTTGCCTTCCGCACCGAACGGTCTGCAGTATTGGCAGTATGTCTGTGGTGCGCAGCCGTAGAGGCGGGTGAGGTTGAGACTGGCGCGTGCATCGGTGATCTCCTTTGTGACTGCAGCACCCTTGGGGGTTCCAAAGGCGTCGAGGTTCTGGCTACCTTTGGCGTGGTAGGCAAATGTTCGACGGTTCCAATCGAGGTAGCGTCTGGCGTAGCGCAAGTTGGAAGGGGTGGTTGAGCTGGGCAGCTGCAGGCTTGCGCTCACTGTGCCAGCGCTTTTTGCTGACTCTGCACATCGAGTGGGATTAGGCACACCCTTGGGGTTCTTCTTAACCTTCTTCGCACTAGAGTCTATGCCGGACATGGCCAGCCAGCCCAATGTCTCACAGTATCGGCCTATAGCGAAGTCAGCAACCCATACGCAGGCATCGGTCGAAGGATGTCAACATACCTGATTCGAGCGCAGTGGCTTTGTTGTCCCATACAGCGAAATCACGGATATGGGTGTGACCACCAAAGCCCTGAATGGGAGTGTTGGGCCTCTGGCTACGGATAGCGCTGAAGACTGTATCAAAGGAGCTGCTCGACTCATTGAACCTAACTGGGTTGTGACCCGTCAGCACAAACAGGTCGATCGGTTCTTTATAGTTGACAGCGTCGAGGAACCACTGTTCCTTGACCATGTCGGCTGCCTTGATAACTTTGGAGACGTTGCTATTGCCAGTAAAGTCAAATAGAACGCCAAATGCCATGATTCTCAGACCTCTTTCGGTGGTGAAGTAGCGATAGGGCGCACCGATGTACTCGAATTGTCCTGTTGACGGGTTCTTGATCTGCACGTTGCTGGTAAGATACTTGTCTCCATACACCTTTGAGAAGTTGCTGAAGGTCTCATAGGCGATCTCGGTAACATATAGCTCATGGTTACCGATAGTCAGGAGATCGTAGTCAACGTTCTCGAAGATTGGGTTAGAAATTAGGCCGTTCGGATGTGTTGCGTCAGAGAGGCCAGCGCCGTCATGAAGATCCTGAAGTAGTCAGCTACAGCCCATATGGTCAGGAGCTAGACTCTTGTATCTTACCCCAGTGTCGATAAGCAAAAGATCTACACCAAGCTTGTTGGCCTTCTGCTTCATGTGTCTGGTAAAGCTGACAAAGTCACCCCAGTCTGCACCGTAGTTCTGGGATCGTCAGACAGATTGGCAACCACAACCACAGCTCATCCCTTACCTGCTCTTTGATGTGACCTTCGAGCCAGCCATGGGTGTCAGTGGTGTGCAAGAAATTTATCTGACCCCATTCAAGAGGACCTTTTGGTCCAGTAGTGGCATTGTTTGCTTCAGGCTGCATTCGCCTGACATTACGCGTCAAGACAACATCGTCATTCAAGGGTCCGTAGCAACTGTGATCTCCTCCACAAGCTGAAGCCGTCACAATAGCTGAAGCAATCGCGCCGAGACTTTGCAGCCGCATCTTGAGGTCCGGATTGGGGGTGAAGGTCCCGAAAGGCGGCTTCAACCACCTTTTATAGCTGTAAAGCCATGCCGAAGTGGCTACGGACTGGAGAGACGCGGCATCCAGATCTTCACACGTGCACTTGCGTATGAGCTTTTGATAGGATAATGATAAGCTTTGAACAAGCTAAATGACAAGCCGTTGTTGCCGCTAGTGCGAGGCTTGGTCAGAGAGTACCTTCCTAATTAGTGGCTAGCGACTTCGGCCATCTCCTTGCCTGTTGCCCGGAGATTGACTGGTCAACATGATCTTTTGGCGAGAACCGTTATGGTAAAGGGAAGAACTCCCGATGGGCTCGCGCAGACTTCGTACTGTACCTGTTGTAAAGCCGAAGACTTGCCCGATCGGAACATTTCAGGCGCTATCGCGGGGCAAACACAAGAGCTTGACTACAAATCCAACCTTGAACTTGGTAATGTGTGATGAGGCGCATGGTGTTGGTTACTTCTTTCAAGTGAGGCGGGAGATAATCAGCAAACATCAGCACTGAGACGAATGACTTCGAAATTGTTACCTTGTATTGCCACCCTTTCATGAAAGTTTTCCGGAGAAAGACAGCGAAAGCCAAGTAAAACCCTAGGCTATAGTGGAAACGTTTCTTCCAAATCTCCAGTCAGGAGCAAACCACTGCTTGCGTACGCAAACACTGTTGGTTTGGCAATAGACCAGCTTTGCAAATCAATTCGACTCCAGGAACACTGCGTGAACAACCAACTAGAACTAAGCGCAAACAACAATGACGCCTTCACATTGTGTTCATTTCACAAGGTCGAGAGTGAGCGGGGCTGAGATCACACCCACATGCATAATCGGCGGGTGCATCTTCCACCTTCTCCCGCCACCTTACGTTGTGTTCTACGATACTGGAGAGCACTACTCGATGTGATACATCAATTCTGCACAAGGCTGTGAAGAGCTGGATTACAACTGGATCCTAGGAGCGGGTAGAGCCACAAGTGCTCTCCACATCTAGATCGGCGTGGACGTCGACACGGATAGCCAGCCACGACAGGTAGCTCAAGATAGCTTGTCACCTCAAAATGTTACAGTGTCAACATCGGTGATCTATCACATGCTATGATGAGGTTTCGAAGCTCGCACTGCTGTGTTGGGATGCCCCCTTGGAAGCAGAGTAAGCACGCATGAGTTCCACAGCTTCTTGACGCGTGAGTCTCATCGTACTTTTTGCTTTTTAAATGCAGCAGGCACTCTGTAGATCAAAGTCTACTAACTGACCAAGAGTAGATATTGGCGCTGCACAGTGCTATCTCACCCAGCATTGGTGGCACTTAGTTACCTTCACGGGTCTCTTCGGTTCTGATAAGGCCATACATCCTGCCACAGCGACTCGCCCACGACTGATCTTCTTGGAATCCTTGGTCCATTTCAAAAACTCACCTGCACTCCTCAGATCTTGTTGAGCTCTATATCGAAGACACCATCATTTAATGCTATGCATGGGTTTGGTGCAATATGTATTGATTGACAGTGGCTACCTTGTTGCTCGCGCTACATATGTCTCAATGCTCCTTCGCATGTAAATGCAGACCGATACCCAAATGATTCAAACACCATAAGCGCCGTTCTATGCAGCTCGCTGACGCCAATTACGTTAGACTTCGCTGAAATCGCGTATCAAAACCAAAACGAAAAAACCGAAATGTCATCTCAATCCATCCCCTTAGTATGTGCAGTGAAGCAGTGAAGCTCAATATAGCAAACACAATGTACAGGCGACCGCTCAAAGGCGGTAGCATTAATCCAGCTCGCATCATGTAATCATGATACAGTCTTCGGTGTTGGAGCCCATCTAGTAAGAGGCAACAGCATACTTGCCGTTGTGCGACGAATATCCAGGGCCAGCGCCGCCGTTCTGAATGACAACGGGGTTGCTGTCAACAACCTGAACCGCTGTCCCGTCCGCTGTACGGATCAGTGTAATGCGTATCCGAAAGGTACCTGCTTGATGGACAACGAGGTTCGGGAAACTCATATAACCAACACCCTGAGAGCCAGCCATGTCCATAGAGGCAATTGAACCATCAGCTTCATCGTCTGCAAAAGGATGTATAGAAGCGATGCGCTGACCAGCTAACAGCGTGTTCAGTACGTTGGGGTCTGCTGAGGCAGTAGAGTTTGGGCCTGGAACGAGTGCAGCCACTGCCATAAGATTCGGCGAGTCAGTAGCAGCGTAATCGGGATCAGTGTTGGTGGCACGTAAGCGAATAATGATTGTCCCTGGTATTGTGTGGCCAACACGTGCTGTGCGAGGAGGTTGAACGATGAAATCCATGGCGTACTGTATGTTGGTGGTGTAATGACCGGACCGCGAGCGCCCTGATGTGCGGGGAGCGCTGCTGTGATGTCTGGATTGAACTGTTCGGCTGCCTATCGCCGGGTGTCTTGCAACATCAGCCATTGGTTCAGTGGCGGTATACGGCTGCTGAGTGTTCCTGGATGTAACTTGAAGAGATTCAGCTATGCGAGCTGAACGGCGAAGCACTGATGAAGTTCTTCCAAGCTGTGAGAAGTGTACGTCTGAGATGGATTGTTCTTGGGTTGTGTTTGTTGGATTGGATCTCGTCCGTCGGCCGGAGTTGCTTCGATTGGATAAGTAATATCTTCGTCGTCCTCGCCCTTGACCTCTTTGCATACACTAGTGAGCTAGGCTGTTGCGAGTCAGTGGATGCGCATTGACTAGATTGAGACTTGTGTGTAAGGAACGAAAGCTGAGTGGGCAGGTGGTGACAAAACGAGAGTATAGAAGCGCCATCGGTACCGACTGCTGATGCAGCGAACCGCTGTATTAATACGATAACACCATGAAAGCCTCCATCGTGAAGAGAAAACTCACGTGCGAGCCACCAGGCTGGTGATGCACGGTCAGCGTTGGTGAAGGACGGTGCCGCCAACGCTGACAATACTTCACACGCGAGATAGTCGCCCATCTCCACGACGATCTGTGGAGGCAGGCATGCGAGAATGCATTGGCGAAGAGAAAATTGAGAGGGAGTGCGATGGGTTACGACAATCGACGCGTCCTCCGCAGAACACAGCGCGGCACGCGCTGTATGCGGGCAGCCATAACAGCCATGTGGATGACAAGGATGGGAAACGAGAATGACAGGGATGCAGATCGAGGAGGAGCTATATTCCGAAATTGACGTGCTTACCTTCTGTAGTCACACCCCACTCGTGCTGTGTGTTTCACCAATGCGCTGGGATTTTCTTTTTCTGGTAGGAGCGTTCGGGTTCGCGTCCAAGTTATCGTTGCACAAGATCTTGACCTGCAGTCCGCAGAAGCTCGAGAGCAATGGCAGTAATGGCTATATGCCGTAAACAACTAGAGTATCGTCGAAGTTCGGTCGACGAGATGATAGGTTGACAACGAGGAGCTTCCTCGGCTCTTCTCAGCTGGACAACGATGGGCTGAAAGTGACGTTTTGATCGCCTACCATATATTAGCTATCTTCCCTCATCGATATGCTCGTGCCTGTGCTTCGAGGCTTCCGCAATCGGCCGACTCGACAACATGACCGCACATCGACAACGATGCACAAAGCCCTGATGCTGACAGAGGGCGTACGGCTCCCACATACCTTCTGGTCGATGTGCTTTTGCAAAGCCTGATGCTGGAAGCTACACACAGGTGGGCGACTTTCCTCTGGATGCTGTGGACCGAGAACAGCGAAGGATGGAAGATGTCTCAGTCGTCTTTGCGTGGGGAGCCAATGCTTTTCAATCTTGAGCGGCGTAGTGCTTCATGCAGATGGGTGGTCATAATGGAGCCGGTAAGTAGCTCGTCTTATACAGTCTGCTCAAATTACAGGCATGGACAGCGCTCTTGCCCGGTCTGGCATGGGTTGCAGGTATTTCGATGGCGTGCCGCCTTCCGCTATTGGCTTCAGCATCATTCTCCTTATTCTGACAGATTCTCCGCATGCTTCTGTTCAGACCAGCATCCCGGGTGAATCAGATGGCGGCCCGCCGCCCTGGATGTCCCTGCTCCCGTCCAGCGTCGGTGAAGCATGCTGCATTTCGACGCCGCCCCACAGAATGAGGCGGCCTTGGCTTCGGTTTCCCTTCGCACAAGCGCCCGATCATCTTGCAGCTGTGGCTGCACGATTGCCGATCTAGGCGGCGACCACATATCTGGCGGGTCCCAAAGTATCGTCATGGTATCACGTTCACTAGACATGCCCGAATACCGACCGCCAGGCTCTTGTGATTCCAGGGGATCCTGTACAACGCATGGCGCTCCTACCGGGTCGACATCTAATTGGCTTCAAAAGCAAACCGGCCTGCATCAGAAGTTCCTAGGTACAAGCTGCCTGTCGCCTCGTGGAGAGCCACGATCCCTGATCTTGACTACCCTTATGCTTGCTGTACCGGTAAGGCTCAGCACTGCCAGGCTGGAAATTATGACCCACCACCGAACAAATCCGCGATCTTATCTGCGCATTTACGCTACTTGCGTGCCGTCCCTAGCTTGTTGACGTCTCCGCATAGATGCCTGTCGAACTTGGATCTGACAGCAGGTTTCGTACACGGTGCTGTAGTGTTCAGCATATGGTGCTCTTCATGGAGGGATCAACGGCAGCATTCTCAGGTGTATTCGGTCCTGCCTATACAAGCATCGTTGCACACGTCTACCACAACGCACACCAGAGAGCGCCTCTCGTCCCAACAACCTCTGGTAGCACAACATCTGACCTCGGTCTACTGAGTCCATCATTGTCTTGGTTGTATGTGTCATTGACTCTGCACCTTCCAGCAACCTCTTTCAAGTAGCAGAGCTCGGCGAGCTACTTCACGCGTGCGGCGCTTCTGTCGAATACTATTTACTTGAGGAAGCTCGATAGACATCCCACGCAGAATTGTTAGTATCCAATGATGTTTCAGCGTCTTCTTCACCCTTTGGACCACAAGTTGGTGTGCCGGTCCATAAAGGACACTATTGGCTGGTGCGCTGACACTACCATTTTAGCTGCAGGATCTCTCCTTTGGACAAGGATTCGCAGCATCTGGGACCTTCAATTGCCGCCCGCATCGATCTTACCGGGGGATGCAAGATCTCACATCCCTGTTCCTGTAGATGCACATGTGCCTCTGCGGAAGCGGAGCGCACAGCCGTTACCGAACTTTTGGGAGCTACAGGGGCTGTCACCACGAGCGTTGCTTTTTCCTTGCACTGTCAGCCAACGTCGTGCGTGAGCGACCTCGCCGACATCCTGCTCGTGTCCCACTTTGATCTTCTCATTTCGGCCATCTGCAGGTTCGCGTCAAGTCAAGTGCACCACGTTCTAGATGTTGCATGGCCCTCGCATCGATCGCACTCGGGCGAACTGTCCATCGTCTTCTTCGGGCATATTGCGGATAATTCTGGCCATTCACTTGGAATCCCCACAATTGCAATCGCACGAAGTGTTGGCCTGTTGACATCATCGGGACCTTTAAGGATAGTTCCATGAGCCGGTGCTGCAGTGTTCGAGGCGACCAAACGATGTGCACATGATATTAGAAACCAAGCATTGATACTAATTTTTATTGACCGATCCTCCTTCCACAACTCATCAGAGGCTTATGTTTCAGTGCGAGAGTACAGATTTGACCTGCGTGCCTTCCACGTTTGGCAGTTCAGCTTTGACGAACCCATGGTGCCGGAAACGCCGCCCTGTCACAACGAACATAGCCTCGGGCTGTCCACTGCGAAAGTGTCTCGAAGCGTGGAAGAGTGCGCGTTGCACAAGGCAGCACAAACCGCTGTTCGGCAATGCATGCGGCGGTCTTCCAATACCACAGTAGCGCCCCAGTCACCTATAGACCAGACTCGTTGAGGTGTCCACTTATGTGTTATGCAATTCTCACCTGAAAGATGTATGCACTTACGCTGATGAGAGCGTCGCAATGTAGAATTGGCCCGTCGGGGCCCGCGCAAGGACTGACAATGATCGACGATTAACGAAAGATCGATCGACCCTGGAGCAACGCATCTGAGCTCGTATGCACCTGGCAGCCTCATCATGTTTCGCGGGTGTATTGATCCGAAGAGCCGCAATTTGCTGTGTATCGCCACCTACATGGCTTAGAGGTGCCTCGCCCCGTTCTTCAATCTTGTTGTACACCTTGTGTCTCTTTACAAATCCGGACTGACCAGGCCTCGACTAGAAACACACTCACATCACATTGCAGGAGCGTGGTGAGGCTGTATTCTAGGGAGGCTGCAGATCTTACCTGCCATGTTTTCGACAACAAGCCACTGTGACACGGCCGCCTCAATGTACGCGCAATGCTCAATTTGCTTCGTGCGCATAGCAGAAGATCACGAGAGTAGTGCGATATATGACAGTCGATGCAGAGCCCAGGGTCTCTTGGCTGCAACCGCCGTTGGTGATGACACAAAGGTCTTGAGTTTCTTCAAACCGTGAGCGGATCGGATTCATCTTTCAGATTGGCGACAATATGCGCCGATATCCCCCTACTGAAAGTTACCTGGCTAACAGGAGTCAGTGACAGCGTGTCGTTGTCGCTTCTATACCATGAAGTTCGACGCACTACGAAGCTGCAGTTACTTGGATACACTTAGATAGCATGATTCTCACGCAGCTGACCGCGACACTGGCTTGACGTATACCTTTGATCATTTTGTGTCGCGCCAGCGCTTCTGATTGCCCATGTCATGTAGACCATGTGCAAGAGCTTCTGCCCCCCAGCCGTTGAAGTCAGTACGCGCGTCGATTCAAATTTGAACTGCTCGAAACGTTTCAGTCGATGTCTGCTGATCTTACGACCCAAGCTCTTTTCTTGTAGGATATGGGTATGGTTCATCGCCAACTAATACTTCCCTTGTCCTAGTATACATGCAGGTACAAGGGCTGAGTAATCACAGGACATACACTCCGCGGCTCTTACCGCTGTCAAGGGTGCGGACATTTCGACTTCCTATACTTGACACACTTTGGTTTCCCGTTCTGCCGGATTTCGCTAGGGGACCACCGGTTCAAATCAGCTCAGATCACTGATCATTATACTCGAACTAATGACAAGCTATGCTGTGCAGTTTGGAGTCAGACACACGATGTTCAATCTAGTACCAGGAAGGCATCGAGCGGCCAAAGGATACATCGACAACGCGAGCAGGCCTACGGAAGTCGAGACGCTTCATGAGCATGTTCTGTGGGTGCATTCGGGTTCGCGAGGCTCGATCCGACAACAAGAGAGACGACACGATGGACCTATTTCTTTTCCAGGAGGATTCCGAAGTGACCCCAGTCCATCGTACGCAGGATGAGATACGAGTCGAGATCGATCGGTGAGCAGACGCCAACCGCTCCATAGCCGCTGCAGAGAGCCGTGCATGAGCAATTTCCAGGGTGAGCCAAGTCGAAAGAAGGATTCTAGAAGAAGGTCGGTCGGACATGGAAGGTCTACGCAATGGTTGTGATACATTGGGTGACGAGTTGGCAGGGCATCTGATATGTGCTTTTCCGGATGAAAGCCGATCTCAACCATGCGCAACGTTGCAGATGAAACACGTCTCGTCAGGGGTCGTCAGAGACGAAGGATGCAGTGATCCTGGTAGGCATGGTCATGGTGGTCATAACGTTGACGATGTGAGCTGTCGTCTCTTCGTCGTCTTGGCGCAAGTTGGCTGCCCCTCTGAGTTTTTTCTGGCTAGCGCGTTTGCGCACCTTTCCATACTGACGCATAGTGATTGTACCCCACTGCAGTGGTTTTCTGCTCTGCATGCGTGCTCTTACTCGTGCCCCTCTCAATCTTTTCAATTCTCTCTTCGAACCTTTCAATAGGCCGCGGGCGACTCATTGCGCATTTCTTTCCTTGACTCACGACCGCACAGTCACATTCTCCACCACTACTACAGCTTCCCCGCGACTTAGCTTGCACATAAAGCCAGTCCCGCACCTTCACCACCACTACGCACACGCATACCAGAGCCGCATACCGCTTAACGTCGGCACATCTCGTCGCCTCTACTCCCAAACCTACGCTCGCCCTTTCAAACCCTTTGGCAATCTCGACACCGCGACGTGCCTAGCATCCAGTATGGAGGAGCTCACCAAGACACTCAAGGGTCTCGGCCTCGAATCGGTTCCCCAGGAGCCAAACACATACCCCGAGCTCAACCCGTTCGATATCTACCGAAGCCACATCACTGAGCTGCTCGCCGAAGTTTCTGGCGTCGACAAGAAGATCATATACCCCACACTTGCTTGGACCGCGAAACCCGAGAATGGCGACCTGCAACTTGCCGTCCCCGCATTGAGGCTCAAGGGCAAGGACCTGAAGGCCTATGCGCAGGAGCTGGCTGACAAGTTCCCTGAGAGCCCGCTCGTCAAGAAGCCTGTCGTCACCGGCACCTTCGTTGGCTTTTTCTTCAAGCCCGAGTCACTCACATCCATTGTCCTTCCTTTGATCTTCAAGGCAGGCAAGAGCTATGGTTTCAACAATAGCTTCGGGCTGAAAGAGGACGGCTCTAAGAAGAAGATGGTTATCGACTTCAGTTCGCCCAACATCGCGAAGCCCTTCCACGCTGGTCACTTGCGATCAACAATCATCGGTGGTTTCCTGTCAAACCTTTATGAGGGTATGGGCTGGGAGGTTGTTCGTCTGAACTACCTTGGTGACTGGGGCAAGCAGTACGGTGTCTTGGCCATTGGTTTCGATTACTTTGGTTCCGAGGAGGAGCTCGTGAAGAATCCCATTGGCCACCTGTACGACATCTACGTCAAGGTCAGCAACATCCAGAAGGATGAGGCAGATCAGGTCAAGGCCCTGAAGGCCGAGGTCGCCAAGGACAAGGAGGAGGGCAAGGACGCTTCTGCGAAGGAGGCCGAGATCACAAAGATCGAAACCGAGGGCATTGATGAGAAGGCCAGGCAGTACTTCAAGGGTATGGTCGATGGTGAGCCCAAGGCCATCGGTATCTGGAAGCGCTTTAGGGTAAGCACACCGGTTGAGACAGTATTTTAGGGCCAACTAACAAGTGTAGGAACTTTCTATCGAGAAGTACAAGCAGACATACGCCCGCCTCAACATCCACTACGACGTCTACAGCGGAGAGTCGCAAATCAAGGATGAGAGCATGGACCTCGGTGTGAAGGTCATGTGGGAGAAAAAGGTCTGCGAGGACTCTGAGGGCGCCGTCATTGTTGATCTTACCAAGCACTCCAAGAAGCTTGGAAAGGCTGTGATCAAGAAGAAGGATGGCACCTCGCTCTACCTCACCCGTGATGTTGGTGCGGCGTACGAGCGTATGCAGACTTACCACCCTGAGTACGTTCCCCCATCTCTTGCAATCAACAGGACTGACATTCTCTCAGCAAGCTGATGTACGTTGTTGCCTCGCAACAAGATCTCCATCTTGCTCAGCTCTTCAAGATCGAAGAGCTCATGGGTTGGAAGGACATCTCCTCCATTTCCCAGCACATCAATTTCGGTATGGTCCTTGGCATGTCGACACGAAAGGGCACGGCCAAGTTCCTTGACGACATCCTCCGTGACGTTGGCGAGAAGATGCACGAGGTCATGCGTGGCAACCAGGCCAAGTACGAGCAGGTCGAGGATCCAGAGAAGACATCCGATACCCTTGGTATCAGCGCTGTCATGGTTCAGGACATGAAGGGCAAGAGGATCAACAACTACAACTTCGACATGGACCGTATGACATCCTTTGAGGGCGACACAGGGCCATACCTGCAGTACGCTCACGCCCGTCTCTGCTCCATCTACAGGAAAGCTGTCGACACCGATCCTTCGCTGGAGAACACCGACCTTGCTGCTGTCGACTTCAGCGAGCTCCAGGAGCCCCACGCCGTCGATCTCCTCCGCCAGCTCGCTTCGTGGCCCGACACATTCCTTAACACCTTCAAGACACAAGAGCCCACCACCGTCCTCACATACCTCTTTAAGATGTCGCACGCCGTCAGCGCCAGTTACGACCATCTGCAGGTTGTCAGCAGCGACAAGAAGGTCAATGTCCCCAGGTTGGCACTGTACGTTGCTGCCAGGCAGGTTCTCAACAACGGTATGAGGGTGCTTGGTCTCAGCCCTGTTGAGAGGATGTAAGCAGTTAAGGATTTGATGTCCGGAGAGCGGAAAGATTATGTAGCGAAGTGTTGAAAAAAGATACCAATGAGACTAGATGACCAAAACAAAACATTTGAGCACACACCATGTGTATAATTTATTCGACATTGTCCTCATTCTGGTAGTGGTTGGTTCTGTGCAACCGAAGCGCTTGAAGCATCAAGAGCTACAGAGCTTAAGCGATGGTAGCATTTATGCAATAAAGCAGAAGTCGCTCGAAGATATCATTACAACTGCATGCCTTTCTCGTGGCTTACGCTTTTCATTCTGGAGCAGTTTGATACATGGAACAGCAAACGAGCGGTCAGCCCTTTTCCTTGAGAACCAACAACTCTTCACAATGATTTTGATGCATCCGACAGTGCGATTCTACAGTCATCCATGCTTAAGCACACCAGACGCAATGCGGTCTGCCCTATGTAGAACAGTTGTACGTCGCCTACGAGGTGCGGCGCCTCTTCGCCCCTGTTGGGGTCGCAGGCGGACTCGCGCATTGAGCAGCCCGGCTGGCAGTACGAGCTACGCCCATATCGCCAAAGTTGAACACTTGCGTATGCAAAGCTTTCAGAAGCACCTTGCTCCCCGAGTACTCCTGCCAAGCAGTCTGGTCGTTGATAATGGCTGGCATCCTGTCATGGATCTGTGTGATGATCGCTTTGCGAAGACCGCGGTCGACGTGCGGGCACTGCTCATCAAAGATACTGATAGCGAGATCGATGACGGTTATTACATCCTGGACGAAGGCCATACGATCGATAATGGCTTTTGCGACTTTGGTCTTGATCTTCTCAAGATTGTACTGAGCTGAGTGTCAGCCCTGCTAAGAAATGGCTCGGGAGTAGAGACGTACCTTGTCAGCTGCAATGAACAGCTCAAGAAGGTCGCTGAGTAGACGCTCTTTCTCGATTCCTGATCGTAACACAAAGCCGGTGAAGAGCGATCCGGTCGTTGAGTTGTATGTATCGTACACCTCGTCGAGCAGAACTTCAATGATTTGCTCGGACTCGGGAAGCTTGATACTGCGATCGTTACTCTCCTTTGAAACACTGTTAGCTGGGTACTATAATGTCTAAGATGCATACCACATACCAAGAACCCGCCATTGCAGATTGCCTTGAAGTAGTCCGACTCCTTGCACAGCCTTGAGATTGCTGTCAGACTTATCCGAGCTGTTGGATGGAAGACTCACTTGACACGATGCGCTGCAAAAGACTTGCCGCCTGCAACAATAGTAAAGTCAGACCACTCGCCAGATTTGCGTAGACTTTTCATGTCAGACTGTGATCAGACCTCTTCCAATTGTCACAAACCTTGTCCATTCTGATGAAGTCACACGGGCGTCCATCCAGGGCTGAACAGTGCGACCGGCGATATTCTCCTTGGCCATGTCGAAACTGGTGTGCATGAATTTGTGAATGCTGCTATGTTCGTAAGAGCAGAATGAGCTGTTCTGTGTGGTAGCTGCAGCGTCTTCAAACGTGTCCAAGAACTCACGAGCCTCGGTTGGTGTGTGGAAGATAAGATCGATCTGAGTATGTTGCTGCAGAATTGAAACTTTCTTACTCTTGCTGTGCCAACATGCAGCAAGGGCATGCCTCGCTGAGAAGAACGCCAGCTCGTCTGTGTCAGTAAGACGCTCAACTGTAGCAACCGAGTTCTGATTGTAGTGGATAACGCCAAACTCGTGGGTAGCTCTATCGACAAGGAGTATCACCGAATTTGCGGAGGGGAGTCCTCTTCCCATGTAGAAGTACTGAAGAGGCCAAGCAATGGGCTCATTGTCTTCCGCAGCATGAGCAGCCATGCTTCTGGCGGACATGCTGTATGTTTCGACGTTATGCAATGTGCTGAACAGAAGTGGTCAGAGAAGCGGCGACAGCGATATAGCAGAGATGCCGTTCGCGCGGCTGATTATTGAGGGTCATTTTACGCTGTGCCTTGTTCAACGTGAAGGTGAATACTGTGGGTTCTGCTGGTTCTGATCGATGAGGGTGAACAGAGTGAGAGGCAGTCGCGCACGAGCCACATATACGTATGGCGGAGTGCTGCGGCCAGAGGTGGGAATCTAGATGATGTAGTTGCTGAGTCCCACCATGACATCTTGTCACCACGTTCACATGAGACATTTGATCTTCCGCTTCTGTGGCAGAGCTTGACTGGCATCCTGCGGAGGGCGAAAAGGATGAGCGAGCTGTCTTCTACTGAGCAGACGATCATCTCACTATTGCCTTATGTTGATTGTACAACGCACCACCTTCATATGGTCCAGAATTAGCTCTTCGACCTGCCCGGACCGTTCGCTCGATTCTCAGCAGACTTTGACGTAGCCATGTCGCAAGCATAGGTTATGCATATGCCCACAGCACGGGATCTAGTCTTTGAAACATCTTCCAGAAGCCTGAGAGATCTTTCCATCCTTTTATTCACGGATCATGCACGACCAAACCTTCCAACCATTCGGTCGTCGCGCTGTCAAGTTCTCAGACAAGACAAAGTTGGCAGACGTCGGAAAGAGCCATCTACCGAGACATGCAGCCAATAGCAGGTCGCCATAGTTGCCCTGCTAAGTTTAGATGTGACAGGCTTATCCCCCATCGATCACCACGTTGGCTACCCCTTGGAACTAGGCCCCTGCGAGCAACGCGGTTTCAGACGTTGACATGAAGCTGGGCTGAACAGGACGTTGACGAGAAGCACACGGGCAGCCAGGCAGTCGGTGTCGTTCGCTGGCTGTTTAGAAGCTGCGCAGTCTTACAGAAGCGAGATGTGAGTGGAGGTGGTGGGGCGCCTGCAAAGGCGAGACACATAAGACCAGGACGCTCTTACCCGGGCACCTACCAGACAGTCGCAAAACGCCATCGCAAAGTTTGTGATGACTCTCGTGCAGGCCGCAACTCTGTGCCTCGTGCGGGAGTCCGCTGCGGTAGGCTCGGTGCCCTAGCTCTCTATGTAGCGCTATTGGCTGGTGCTACTGATGCGGCGGCTAGCAACTAGTCGCGGAAGGAAGCTCGCGCGGCGGTAGCAGCCTCCAGAGGGAGGTGCTGCTCTCTTGGGCTGCTATAACTGCGTGATGCCGGCTGCAGCTTGTTCCTAATTTGATCTCGCTTTTATCCTTGCTCGTGGTGTCGTGCTCGTCGAGTGAGAACCGTTCCTGCGTGTGCTTGCCCGCCTTAAGCTGCATATACCCCCACCATCACAGCAACGCCGCTCGTTGCGCCCTCCTTGCCTTTCCACAGCAAAAAGACTCAGAGACATCCCTTTCTCTACGTGCTGTCGATTTTCGAGACATTGTAGTGCGTGCCACGCCTTTCTTTACAGACATCTCCGCCGCAGCCTCGTGCGTTCAGAGGCTGACCAGTGCTCAAGCATCCGCAGACCCTGGTAGACCCTGCCCCTCCTCTCGGTGAGCGCCCTCTCGGCCTCGCCCATACCTCCCGCGCTCTCGTCACCGCCCCAACTGGGTTCTTCACTGCTTCTGCGAGATCACACGCCGTCAAAGTTGATAGCCGCCGAACAAAGACGAAACGCTCCGTCGACATTGCTCGGCATCGATTAGCGCACCCCTCAGTCAGTCAACGCGCCACTTTGCAAGTACGCTCCGCGCTGCAGTGCATTGGACTTCATCCAGGACCGCTGTGTCTTCGCCCTGAATCACAGCGCATCGTTCTGTTCGACGTAGCAACGTTGACCTAGAGGTACGTGCATCCTCACCTTCAGCTCGCATAGTGGCTGTGCAGCGACTAGTTGGTCCCTTTGTTCCTGCCAATGCTCGATTGTCAACACGGGAGATCTCGTTTGGTCCCGCGTCTCAAAGGAGCACGTGGGGCTGAGCTCACCGTCATGACACTGCACCGTTTCACCATGAGATGCCCCGGCCCGGGTGGATACGAACCAAGACACAGCTTGTGTCTTGCGGCCGCTGGCCACAGCTCTGCCTTCCCTGTTCTTGTACTGACAAATAGTCGCTGCAGGTCGTGCTTAACGTCTTTGCAGTCCCACTTCTGTCCACTTCTCATCGACCACCCTCACCAACGCGCTGCACGCTACAGCCGACAGCCCCTCGACCCCCACCACGACCGACATTCGAAGCCGTAGCCAACGAACACCGCCAACATGCCGCCAGCAGGGAGCGGTAGCTCTAGGAAGATTTCCTTCAACGTATCGGAGCAGTATGATATCCAGGACGTAGTAGGAGAGGGCGCATACGGTGTCGTCTGGTACGTGGAAATGCCATTGACCATGCCAGTAGGGGGACTAACTGCCTGACAGCTCTGCGCTGCACAAGCCATCCGGCCAGAAAGTGGCCATCAAGAAGATCACTCCGTTCGACCACTCCATGTTCTGTCTGAGGACGCTGCGAGAGATGAAGTTGCTGCGCTACTTCAACCACGAGAACATCATTTCGATCCTCGATATCCAGAAGCCTCGCAACTACGAGACATTTACTGAGGTCTACCTCATTCAGGTGCGCATCCAGATAATCAGATGAGGTGGAATGGGCGCTGACACAATAGCAGGAGCTCATGGAGACCGACATGCACCGCGTCATCCGCACACAGGAGCTCTCGGACGACCACTGCCAGTACTTTATCTACCAGACGCTGCGCGCTCTGAAGGCTATGCACTCGGCGAACGTCCTCCACCGCGATCTTAAGCCCTCCAACTTGCTGCTTAACGCGAACTGCGATCTCAAGGTCTGCGACTTTGGTCTCGCACGATCCGCCGCTTCCACCGAAGACAACTCTGGGTTCATGACGGAATACGTTGCCACACGTTGGTACCGTGCGCCGGAAATCATGCTTACCTTCAAGGAGTACACAAAGGCCATTGACGTTTGGAGTGTTGGCTGTATCTTGGCTGAGATGCTGAGCGGCAAGCCTTTGTTCCCTGGAAAAGATTGTGAGTGCTCACAGATTTGGAGAAACAGTTTCAGGGCTAATATGTTGCAGACCACCACCAGCTTACCCTCATTCTCGATGTTCTCGGCACACCTACGATGGAAGACTACTACGGCATCAAGTCTCGCCGCGCTCGTGAATACATTCGCTCGCTTCCTTTCAAGAAGAAGATTCCGTGGAAGGCTATGTTCCCTAAGACCAACGACCTTGCACTTGACTTGCTAGAGCGCCTGCTTGCGTTTAACCCGGTCAAGCGCATCACGGTTGAGGAAGCTCTGAAGCACCCATACCTCGAGCCGTACCACGACCCTGATGATGAGCCGACTGCCGACCCAATTCCCGAGGAGTTCTTCGACTTTGACAAGAACAAGGACAACCTGACCAAGGAGCAGTTGAAGCGTACGTACCCAGCGACGTTCTTGCACTTTTGCGTTCGTTTGCTAACAGACTGCAGTTCTCATCTACCAGGAGATTATGCGATAAGCTCATCTCAGTAATTCATGTGTGAATCTACAGCGGAATAATGACGATACCTTTTTGGCATCTGAAGCATCTCCTCTCGTACCTAACGACCAACTGAGCGACTAGCGGGCCTGAGCTCATTTTAGATACATCATTCTGGAGCAAATGTTTTTGCGAAGAGACGAAATATTGCATCAACGAAAGGAATTGTTTGACGGTAGTAGCGACGAATAAGATTACGGTGCCGTGTATGCTACGGCTAAATTTACTAAACCGAAGTACAAGTGTCATTGATCTGCTCCTCTTTGTACACTGTTGATTTAGACTGACCTCTCACTATCCGCCTAGACCAGATAGCCGACAAGCTTAATCTCGAGCAAGCGTCGTCTAACAGATTTCGCAGACTACCGCACATCGGCAGCCTTGCCATGCTCGCACATGCAAGGTGGATCTGAGGCTGCTACTTGAAGAGCAGCTTCGGGCTCGAGGATGGACGCGGGTGGCGAGAGATATTTATGCACCCGCGTTTGGCACTCATCGCAAATGCAGACACTGCACATTCCCGATTCATGTCTCTTATTGGCAAGCGGAGGCAGATGGGCCGGGTAGTGCGTGGTCATAGGCGAACCATGGTTTGACGAATTTCCCAGCGCTGCAAATGCCGTAGAACCTGTTCGACATCTGAACGGTGTCGTATGTCCTCTGTGTCGTTTGCTGTGGCGAGAGCCTGCTCGTACATGGCTCAACGACCTCTGCTCGACATTCCTCTGACATCGCTTCCTGATCCGCATGCTGCAGATCCAGCCCACTGCCAGAAGCAGGATGATCATGACCGTCCCTATGACGATACAGGAGTCGCGATCAAGACGGTTGAGATGTTGCGGCAGCTCGGAGGGTTCGGCTTTGGTAGAAGATTCGGTATGGCTGACCGGAATAGATGTACTGTGATGGCCATGCTTGAGGCGCAGATATCTGGTGGTTGCGATGTACATGTTGGTTGTGGAGTAACTCAACCAGACCACAGGGTGATTCTGGGTATTTCAACATGGTCTGTCGAGTCGCGTGATGGGCGAGTCTGGACTACGTTGGAGGGGACCTTGATCTCATGTTGCAGACATAGAGTATGGTAGCTGGGTTAGCTTGTCATTTGTTGGTAGCTTGACCCATAATTGTGAGGTGTGAGATGCAGGTCGACGTCAGAACTTTGAGGGGGTGCCATGAACGTATAACATGTGTATACTTTAAACATGGAGTTTGTAGCTTCTTCAATGCCGGCGGGTGTTGCTATCTCCACTTTCGAGTTGGCAGTTGTGCCAACTTTGAGGGTTGAGTCCTTGATGATAATCCTGCCGAGAGTCCATCTGTCATCCCAAAACCAGCTTTTATGAATAGGGAATGTTCGGACAGATAAACGGTTTGTTTTGGAACTTTACTGTATGAGGTATTTGCACAGGCTGACTCTGACAGAGTGAGTGTGAAGACACGAAGAAGTCCGGTATACAGTCCCCTCAAGTTTGCGCATACTACAATTCTCGAGGTGTTTAGTAGACACGAATTATTCAGAAGTTACATGTACTTTCTTCGCTGTCCTTTAACTTGTTAGCCTAGCTTCACGATACCAATAGCCTCCTTATGTTCCCATCCGAGTCTCTACAGAGTGTGACTGGTGAAGAGTGGGTAATACTTTGCAGGCTTCACAACACGGTCATACTCAAGGTATCTACTTGTCTTGGTCTCAAGATGGAATGTACATCAGGTCTATACTCAGCGAAATAGATCTTGTGGTCACGTCCGAAGACGATTGGCACGACAGACCGTGAGTGGATAGCGGAACAACGCAGTACCATCCCAGAGAAGATATCTGCATAGACCGGATACAGATAAGGAGTTTGTACCAGACGTATGCCCCGACTTTCCCTACTGTTTTAGCAGATGAAACAAGAGCGACGAATATACGGGTGAAAGATGTTGAAGTAGGTGGACGACAAAGGAGCAGGAATCTTGCCATCATGGGTAATCCTCGGGGACATCAATCACAGGCTCTGATCACCCTCTCCCAATGTCCCTGCAGCGAAGTTCCGGTCAATGCAAGTCTATCCGGCTACTCCGCCCAACCAGCCTCGCGCATCCAAGCGGTAACCCGAATAGGCCATTGCTCACCAAATTTCCCCAGCGCCAACCCACTCGATTGATTGCGCACGAACCTTGCCAGAACGTCGCAGATGCAGGCTTCAACATTTTGGGCATGTGCTGGGACGCAGTGTTCGATGGTTTGTTGGTTTGTTGCTTGTATGGGTAAGTAGTTGAGCAGCGCTTGGGCCATGAGGATGGTCATCCTTGGGGTGTTGACAGGCTGTCAGATCTTCGAGGAGGCTTGCAGGTACTTGATTAGGACGTAAGTCGCGATATCACGGGATGTAGAGAGATGTGATAGGTGAGTGGGGTATCCAAAAAAATGTAGCTATGAGATTGTCTGGAGATACAGGAAATAACGCTAGAGTGGAGCCGAGGCAGGAAAAATTTGCACCTAGTTCTCGACGGGGGAATGGAAAGGGAAAATGGGTTAGAATGACATGGTGATCTGCATTGCAAGTCGGTCCTCTCAAGTGATATGAGATGAATATGTTTCGTTCAATACCAATATATCGTAAATTTTTGACAAGCTCATCCATCAATACAGAACAACGGTTCGATGGTGTAGTTGGTTATCACGTCAGTCTAACACCTGTTAGTTCACTGAAGGTCTCCAGTTCAAGTCTGGGTCGAATCATTTTTTGCGCTCGCGATCGCCTGAGGATCAACTTGTCGTTTGCGGCCCTGTACTTTTTGAGGTCCCTATCCCTCTTTGCGGAGAGACTGTGCTTACTCTTGATTCTTGTAGCTATAGCGTAGGTCTACTGATACACCACTCTTTTTGCAGTAAGCTTTATACAAATCTGGCAGCGAGCACAGAATTTTTTTAGATCGTTCAAGCCCCGACCAGAAGCCCACAAAACGCCAAAAGTAGCCGTCATGTGAGCCGTGTTGGCAAAAAAACTGGTCGTCTTTGAACATAGCAGTCAATTAGTTGTAAGTCCCAAGAGAGGTACCCTGTGGAATAGCCATCCCGAAAGTCATGCAAAAAGAAGATAGAATCAACGATGAACATGAGACCTTAATCCACCCCATACTCCCTTGACTGCCGGCGTACGAAATCTGTCGGAAGCCTGGTGGCTTGGAATACAGGTGAGGAAGTGCCTCTTCCTTTGCTTTGTTCAGCTCAAACATAATTGATGTCCGCAGTGCTCATGCCCGTATAGTATAATACCGGCCACTCGTCCGGATGTAGGAATCTTGGGCTTCTTCGCCGATTGAGAAAGTCTTGCAGACCATAAGCCATGGACCTGTTTTACTGTCCAGCAGTGGAGCTTGCAGCAGAACGGGATCGTAGCTCATTTCTGTCGAAACTCCGAGAAACTTGTGTGGCAAGATATCATGACTGTGAACAAAGGGTCCAGAAGATGAGTGGAGTAAAGAAGTGAAGGCTACGACCTGCTGCAGACAGAGTATATAGCTCGTTGCCCTCAAGATATGCTAAGAAGGCACAGTAAGTGAGAGCGAAGGTCTTGCAACTTTCACGTCGGCGACGGCCAAGAAATACGCCATGACCATTGCGGAAGACTCGTCATAGCACGTTGTGGAGTGAGAATAGTTTATAGGTAGCAATCGCGAGCCACTGGAAGCTTTTGAACGCTGCGCGTCACTTGACGTCCGGGTTGGAGACGTCTAAGTCACGTCCCAGCGATAGAACTTTCGGGATGGTTTTTTTAGAAACATCGACACATTGACTTAAGAGCGGGGCTTTACATACCTGTGATCGAGCCATCGCTGACGACGATTCTGGCGCACATTACCAATTGGTAGCAGATAGAAGCACTAATGGTCAAATCATCAGATGACAGACCATCCTTAGGTCGTATTGGAGGCCACAACGTGCCTAAGCTTGAGATGTACAGACCTTAGAAATCTTACCCAACGAGGGTTTTCAATGCACACTGAAGGCCGCCCCTTGCGCTTGCGCTAAGACCAAGAGCTTTGTATGCACAGTGATTCGAGAATGGGGCAAAGTCGGGACAAAAATTGCATTTACTATGGTATCTCGATGTTTAGAACTTCATGCCAAAGCGCAAATATACCATTAGTTTCCCTTCCTACGCAACCGAAGCACGCTGATGAAGCTAGTGGCAACTGCCTAGAGCAATCGGGCACAGGAGGGTGTGTGGTGTGCGATATCGAGTAAAATTCTCTGCCAATGTACGAACACGTGCCGTACTCGAAAGGGAAACGAACCACCAAGGAAGATAACACCGGGGTATAGGATAATTCCTCCCATCCGCTATGAACGCCGGTACATGCAAGCCATGCACCATGTGAAAGAGGACACGCTCCTGCGTAAGTAAAATGCCAAGTGACAAGTAGGTCACTGTGATGAAAAGGTCAAGAACGGTGATGAACCAACCAGGGTTCATGATGGTGAAGGGCGAGGGAACGGGCAACTCTACGTATCCACGAGATATGAGCGCTTTGCGAGAGTCTATCTCCAAACAGGTCTATCCCCAGCGCTTGACTGTCGGCCACTGAGGCCAAGGCTGGACTGCCTCCCAGACACCCCAAGGCTGGACTGTCGGCCAGCGAGACCAAGACTCGATTGTCGACCGCCCACACGGCTGGATCGACCATCACCTGCCCTGCTCTTCCTGCCTTCGTCGGCATTTCCAAGCCTGCTTGTAGTGCGAGCAGGCGTCGAGGCTGGTGTTGATAGATTGTTCGCCGAAGTAGTGCGAGGTTTGGGAGTGGGCAGAAGACTGCTCCGGCGGGCGTTCATTGCACTAGCTGGGCGAGCAATGCGGCGAGCGATCGGACTGTCCTCCAAATGGGAGTTATCATCATCTGCATAAGTCACTCGGCGAGAGGAGCTTGGAGTTCCAGGGGAAGACGATGAGGGCATGAAGGTTGGGCTCTTAAGGGGTGTGGCTGGCCCTTGCAGCGTGCTCGCCACAGGGCGCCTCAATGATGACTTGGCTGGAGTCGCTGTGGCGGAATGCATCGAAGGCGGAGGGGAGAGCATCGATGCACGACCTAAGGGGCTTCTAATAGGGATCGATGACTGTCCTGAGACGCTCCTGAGCGGCGTCGCAGAGACAGGCTTGTGGTTGTGACCGACAACAGTGTCGCCCAGTTTGGTACTCGTGTTCCAACGCGGTTTGTTTGCAGGTCGTTCTGTGGCAGGCGTAGTTGATCGAGCCACCCGCGTTGGCGTACTGGCCATAGTGCGAGCGATTGTTGGTTCCAAGTATGTAGCCGGTAATGCCTTGCGAGGTATGCTCCCCGGAACACTTGGCAGGCTTGAGTAACGGCGGTTCGGCGGGATCGACGATTTGGTTGTAGATGTGCTAGATTGTCGAGACTTCCGGCCAGCAGGAGTAACGGAACCATAGTCACTGCTCTTACGGCTCATCACAACGCTCGAGGCTGGGGAGCTGCCCGGAGTCTCGGCTGAAGCATCGGTACGCATAGACAGTACTGTCGAGACGGAGTCTCGAAGCTTACGAGACGCGGAGACCTCATCCATAATGGCGTCCATCTGTCGGATCTCATTCTCCAAGTCGGCCATCTTCTGCCGAACATCCTGTTGGATGCGGAGGATTTCACCGTTGACAGTGGACCTGTGCTTCATCTCAATGTCGATCAACTCGAGCACTCTCTTCATCGATGGCGGGTAGTGGTCCCTCTTGTCCTTGTACGTGGAAATACGTGAGCCCAGCTTCTCATCATCACCATCATCAATAGCTTGTCGTAATCTCTCGATGCTCTTCATAGACGAGTCGTACATAGCCACAGCTTTGCTGCCAGCCTGCCTGAAGCTATGTACCCACTTGTCTTCACCGAGCTCTTCTCGTAGGGCATCTGCCTCAGCCTCTAGGTTCTTCTCTTGCTTCTCTAACTGATCTTTTCTGCGCATCAACTCATCGCAAGCCGAGGGGAACAGGTTGCTTGCTCTCATCTCGAAAGAAGCTAGTCGCATGGGAAGGAAGTCGAGAGATGCGCGCAGCGGCTGGAGCTTAGCAAAGATCTCGAGAAGACGGGAGTTCTCTTGCTCAATCTGAGGAATGGGCGACATTGGAGACACGACATTCAGTGTAGGTGGCATACTAAGCCGGTTACTTTGCATCCTGTTGTGGCGAGGGGTTTCTTCAACGATTGTTTCGAGATCGGCAATGTCGAACTTCTCGGCAGACTCGGCAACTGAGTCGGATATGACACGATGCCTGCGCTCTTCCATCTCGAAGACGAGACGGCTCAGTATTTCCACTTCAGCGCCAATCTCGCCTAGGACCGAGTTCCAGAGCTCTTCCCACTCCATGGCGATCTCGACCTGATTCTTGATGCCTTTGAGTGTGCGTTTGATCTCGCTCCAATTGCCGACAATCTCCTCCATCTGTGTGACTAGGGTGGTTTGGTCCTTCAAAGGCAGCGCCGAAATGTCTGGTCTCGACTGCAGGTCTTCGATAGCAGTAATGTAGACGGTGACAAGACCCTCGAACTTGCCAATAGCAGCATCGACCTCGGTCAAGCCCTCTCGCCCTGCAGCAGCGGCCCACTCCACGTCGTCGTCAGCATCGAGCCCATTCAAAACCTCTGTTGCTTTGGCCATCCATAGCCGGATATCGTTTGCTGAACTATGCAGTGCTCGACCGGCTAGTGTAGAGGAAGGAAGGGCGGTAATTTCGGACGCAATCGTAGTGGGCGGGAGTTTCATCGATGTCAGTTGTTGAATCTGGTTTGTGAAGCTTGCTTTGGACAGGGTATAGATGGAGTTGGTGCGGTGGAGGTGACGCCGAGCGAAGTAGGATGCCACGTCCACGACATTGTCGTTGTCGAGGACTGAAACCTCTTCGTCTACGTGCACCGGCTCGGGCGGGGTATCCTTGGGCGGTGGTGTGGGCGGGCGTTCCACATCGGCGACGGGAGTGGTGTCAGATTCGTTGATGGTCTGGCTCAGGCTTTTTGTTTTGGTGATATCTGGCAAGCGGTACTTCTGCATGTCGAGAACATCGTCGGCCTCAGATTCGGAAGGTAGGACACGATCGCTGGTGCTGATGACACTGCTGATGTCGCTCTCGAGGTCGCGCTCCATGACCAGCGTAGGGACGCTGTCGCCGGTCAGCTGCGGAATCAGCGGCGTGCCGAACTGGCTGCCTGCGCTGCTGCTCCAGGCGGTGCCGCGGCGCTCGACGCTGAAAGTGCGCTTGGTGGAGTGGAAGTCGTCGAGCTGTTTGATCTTCTCTTCGGCAATGCGACCAATGGATGTCAAGGCAGGCGCGTTCTTGCTGGCAGCGTCGGTATTGGTCTGGTTGAGAAATTTCATGCGCGCCAGCAGGCCAGGAGACACGTTGCGGGCGAGTTTGGTGGTGCTCTCCAGGATGCTGCTGCTGCCGTTCGAGGCAGTGCGCCTGAGTTGGGTGCGCGGTGATGACGATGCGGTGCTGCTCGCCGGCACGGGAATGTTAGGCGGTGTCGCTGCCACCTCACTCTTCGCGGGGCTGTCAACCGATTGCAGCGCACGCTGGTCGCTCATGGGGTCATTATCTGCTGTACTGCCCCGGAAGCTGCTCTGCGTCATGGAAGTGAGAGGGAAGGGGAGCTGCAGCGGCTGTGCGGAGAGTGCAGGGTACCAGCCTTTACCTGTGCTGAGTTGGGGAGTCGCGTTCGCCTAGTCTTCGATCGCCACTGTCAACAAACAACACAGCGTGCATGAGCTAGCCTTGGACGGGTGGTACAGCAACGTTGTGGGCAAAAGTGTACGTGTAGGTGCAGTTGTCAGCCCCCTCCATTGCAATCAGAGTGACATCTGTCTTCGCAGGACACTGCTGTTTCATTCATAACGGCATGTCCGCAGTCCTGACACAAGGCCCCGGCGAACCGCAATCTTCACTAGCTTGACCCCTGTTTCCAGAAGCACTGGTTCATCTCACCAACTACGTCCGTGTGTCCCGTACCGACGGATAACCTCATTTCCTTTATCGTTCCTCGGCAGTCGCCGTCGAGTATTAGGACGCGTTCACTGATGCCCAAGCACATGTTCGAGTTGTGAAAAGTTGCATGACCTCTTGGCTATGTAAATGCTACGCTACTGCAAGTGATGCTAGTGCTGCTCAAAATGGGGTATCTGACTCCTGATGGGAGGAAAAATATGTGAGTGCCTCGCGCATACAGCTGCATCTTTCAGAAGCAGTCCAGTCCCTGACCGGACGATATCGTCAAGCATGGACAGACGACTGTTGGCTCAGCGGCTTTGTACAATTAGGTACTCGTGTGGGGGGAAACGTTGACAACGAAGGAAATATGAAAAATGGTCGTAGAGATGTCCAAGCATCAATACCAGGAGTCGTTCCTTCTTCATCACATTGCGGCTGTTACGACGCTTGCGTTGCGAATGTGTAGAGCTGGTGCGCGGGTTTGGTTCTTCTGCTTCAGCCATTCCGAAGTGATCTCTTCGCGCACGCCTTGACACCAATGAAGGACTGCAGCATCAAATTGCTGCCAGACTGCGAAGTCCTGACCTTGTACGACGCCAAGGACGTCGACCTCCAACTTGATATCCCAGCGTAGCTCTGCAGCTTTGACCCAGTATCGTAGGTTGTCGGCACATCGGTATGGTTTGGCTGTGTCAGTGTGGTACTGCTTGATCTCTTCGAAGTGACGACGTGACTTCCTGACAAGACTGTTGTGTAGGTGGACGAGCCGGAGACCGTTCTGTAGCGACAGAAGAAACGGTGTTTGTGGCTGACTTTCAGTGGGCTCAGTCCAGTCAGGCAGCGGGTCCGCATGGTTATCGAAAGACTTCAGGAAGAGCAACTCCCTTTCGCGCTCCCGGCCCGACCAGTCGCCCTCACGCCAGGCCCAACTTTCCCGTTCTGCGTGCTCCTCCCTTTCCTTCTCTTCCTCGGTGTCGAGCAAGTCAGTAATGCCATCTACCCACTGTCTGATCTGCGCAACCTCATACGGCTGCACACCGTTGGCGAAGTTGCGTATGGCCAAACGCTTCAGTACTTCCAGCACTTCGTAGAGCTCTTTGCGAATCTCACGTTCAGCCTTGATTGCGTACAACCGTTGTGGCTCTTCGTGCGCAGTGTAGTAATTTTTCGCAGCTCTAATCGCGAGAGTTGTGACGTCCAGCAGGTTCAGACCTTGTATTTCGTACCATCCAGCTGCGTCCGCCGAACGTGGTCCTGAACCGCCGTTGTCAGAAGGATTGTTCTTAGCAAACTCCTTGTCCAGCTCTTTCAGGTGCTTGTTGGCTTCGTCGAGCGCTTCGCGCATCTCTCGGCGCAAGACAGTCATGTCTGGGGGTGGCGGTACGTAAACAGGATTTTGCTTGTAGGTGCTGACGGTAGGCGGCAGCATCATGGGCTCATTGCTGTCCCAGTCCATAGTAGCGGTCTCATCGTGTGGCGATTCCATCAGACTCTCTCCGAAATCGTAAGCTGCGAGAGAGGGCGAGACTGGTGACAAAATCGATACATCGCCTTCTTCGGTCCCTCCAGGGCTCCTCGAGCCTGACTTCCTCGTCCTCGCAACTCGTCCTGTGGCTGCATCGAGCAGACCGGTTCGCGCAAAGTAATACTGCAAGTGCGCGATGGTTCCTAGGTTCATGACACTTTCCCGATTCTTCGCCGAAGTCGAAAATTGTGTCCCCTCAGGCCGCATGTAGCCTCGCCTGCCGCCTGGTATACCACCTTCTGAAAGCCTTGAGCCTACAGAGCGAGAAGAGACGCTCGAAGCTGTCGATACAGAGCGGTCCAGCTGGGGCACTGCGTTCAGTGCGAGACCATCTGTGGCCCATGGCTCAGGCGAGGCGCCTCGCTCAGGTGGGGGTGTGGGCATCGAATCCATGATCGAACGGGATCGAGGGGCGCGGACAGTTGGTGTTGGGTGCAGACACAAGGTCAGGTGCGGAGATGTCTTGATGTAAACATGCGCAGTGGAGCTGCAAAAGAGCAGTTCGGCCGGTGCTCGCAAAGGTTCATGGGTGAATCACGGGAGTTGCCAGGTGTGTCGAAAGGGGTGTTTGATTACCTAGCGACGCGAGCCCTGTCGCGTTGTTTTGCAACACTAGCGTGAGTTGGCTCATGCATCGCCGCACGCGACCATCGGTAGCAGTATGAGACATCCGATCGGTAGATGCTCATATGATCCGCGTGCGCGGTATAACGAAGTCGTTCGTAGCTGCGGAAATGTACAATTGCCTTGTCGTAGTTCCCTGAGCTCGAGATGGCCCCGCAATTCGGTACCGGGCAGACCCCTGTTCCCCAATTACTGGGGACATTCATTCACCATGACGTTGGGCTGAATCCGTCGTAAGCCAATGTTGCAGAAAGACGAACGAGCAAACAAATCAACACACATGCACATTCAAGCCTATAGCCGGCTCTTATCTGTTACACGTATTGAATGAGACGGCTCTTCACGATCGCAGCCAAAATGTCTGACAAGCGAGTACGTCATTGCCGTTTCACAAAACTTAACAGTACTGATATCGTAGATTTCCTTCAAGGTTGACGGTGAAGTGCAGGGTAAGTCAAAGAGTCTGGTGCTCTGCGAACAATGCTAATAGTATATGTAGGCGTCAACTTCCGGTAAGGTTATCGTTTACCTGACGATGCTTCGATAGCTTACAGGATTAACCAGATCCGCTACCCAGAAGCAAGCCAAAAGCATCGGCGTCACTGGCTTCGTAACGAACGCCTCGGACGGTACTGTCAGTCTTTAAATCGTTGTGTTCGCGTTCTGAACGTTAACCAAAATAGGTTCAAGGTGAGGCACAGGGCACCGCCGATCAGGTGAAGGAGTTCGTTCAGTACCTCAACAAAGGCCCTTCGGCAGCATCAGTTTCGGGAGTAGAGCAAACTGATATCTCCTCAAGAAGTGGCGAGACTAGCTTCAATGTGCAATAGTTTGTCCCTGCGGACGAACAGAGGCGCACGGGCAGCCCACAAGGAATGAAGACTTGAATGCATTCTTCGAATGCTGTTAAAGCGTTCCACAGCCAGTACCAAATCAAATCAAGTCGTGTAGCCTGTCAAGTCTGGTGTGCAAGTATTCTATCATACATCAACATGCGGCAGCGCGAGAACCGTTGAAGCGTCTGATTGTTCAAGCACATTAGAGCGAGCAGGTGTCAATCTATTTCTCTAGTAGGAGGAGAACAATCTAGCCGCCGTGAGAGCTTAATCTCATTTATGATTCAGCCGAATGTGATGGCCCCGCATGATAAGCAGGACTTGCTCACCCTGAGCTAACCTCCCCCCCCCCAAATTTTCCATGACTACGAAGCAGCTGATGAAAGACGAATGGGTTCTGTGGCCACAAGTCATACGTAGCTCTTAAACTACCCAATTTGCATCCCCTCGACCGCTTTCATCTGCACGAGGCATGCGGCAACTGGGTAGTGTTACCCTTACATTACCAAGGATATGCCTGCATATGCACTTTGCGACCCTGAACATCTCAGTTCGGAGGGCTTGTACTTGGCGACACCGTTGTGGATGGAGGTTGCCCTCATCTCTGAACAGCGATATATATTATTAGCACTGAACAACTTTCATCAAAGCATCCTTGGTGAAAGGGTATCATAATTGCCTTCCAAGCAATTGGCCCGGGTTCGAGTCCCGGAGGATGCAGAGTTACTTTTTCCTCCTTTGAGGGAGCCATTTCTTTTGCTGGCCTGGTTGATACAGTACGAGCTTCACTATTTTGCCCCCCCCCCCCCCCACCGGAGGCGTTGACGGATTGCAGTCCTCACAATGTAGAAGCCCCTTGATTGAGACTCGTTGTTAGACACGTTTAATTGTCTTTATTGTTTTCGCTAAACTCTACCCGTTATGTCAACCTGCGTTGCGACGAAACATTTCGACTGGCGAGCAAATTTACAAACAGCAGGATCAGATGATGCACAATACCGGTACAGCGGACAATGACTGTAAGGGTGATAACGATGCGCGGTCTGCTCCGTGTACCAAGTTGCAACAGCTGGTCCTGTCCTCTCGGGACTGGGCGTGCTGGTAGTCCTGCAGCAATGTCCTCGAGGATCACGGAGTTCCCGACGCAGGAATGCAGATCATGCGCACCGTCGAGGTACCGTGTTGTACTCTCTATCATCGTTACCAGAACGCAAAGGACAACGCCGAATCATTGTCGTGCTCCAACAGGAACGTTCAACTGCTCAATCCGAAACTGGTATCACAAAAGCCTTGATTTCGAGGCAGCTGTTCACCGGCGGCGTGTTCGTTGGCCAGCCCTGCATCGCAAAGCAGGCCGGTTCGGGCATAAACTCTCGGCTCTGTGCGTTGTCGCTCGAGTGCAGTTTGCGGCCCCACTCCAGAACGTAGGCCTGCATGTCAGAGTCGGTGAGATTTTGGAGCGAACGGCAGGACAGCCACCAATTCAGGCGTTCGATTGGTGCTCTAAGAGTTATGATTGGCCAGTGACTGCAGCAGAGGGGCTTTGGTCACCGACACCCTCATTTGAGCAACGATACACGCTAGGAACCAAAGTCGCGAACTTGCAGAAGACAAGCAAAAGACTCATAGGATATGGATTGTATATATCGTGCTTGTGATGTTTCCTTTGAACCGCATCTTGAATCCCTCTACATCTACAACCCAACTGCACACATATCGAACCCTTCGTCAACATCTCTCTCCCACTACGATATCACGCACTGCATCCTTGTACATTAAACAACAAACATGTCTGCTCTCGATCAGACAAGCTTCAAGCCAACACCACCCATTCGCACATCGACCGTTGATTCGCAAAAATCAACGGAATCGGCAGATCAGCTGACCCCAACGTTCACACCTCACTCGCCCACTACACGCACATTGTTTGGTGCCATTACTGAACGGCTTCGTGAACGCTCACGAAGCCGTTCTCGGGTTGACGCAGCCCGAAAGCGTGCAAACTCACCAACAATATTGCCGCCCGAGCAGTTCTCATCAACGCAATCTCAGCAAGCTCGACACATTTCGCAGCCAGCAATGTCTGAAGCTTCTGCCAGAGCACAACGTCCAAGTCTCCAGGAGAATGGTAGAATTTCCACCGGCGGCAGCGACCCGTGGCGCGGACGACACTCGAACGACTGGCTCTTTGGTGGCTTCTCGTTCAGGGATACCGCCAGAGGAGCTTTAGAACGTCGGAAATCATAGTTGAAGCAGAGACGGGAAGAACGACACGTATTAGTAAGGATTGGAACCGCCGGACATGTGCACTGCTGGCAAGTGCGTCCTTTCCATGATGGAGTGGAGTCTGGAGTACTTGATATATGTGATACCACACGTTGTATACTAGACATGTCAATTCTGTTGTTATGTATCGCTGAAGCGCATTTTACAAGTTTGTTTTGATCACTATCAGTCGAATCGCCGTGGTGACTACTTCGTACAGAACATGTGATGTACTTTCTATGGTTGCTCTAATTCTTGGCCAAGGATCTCAAAGACAAATTCCTTAAAAGTTTCCAAATCAATGGCAAATTTCCCCATTTCGGATTGACCGCGCAACAATGATGGCACCACGTGCCCTTACATAATCAGCTTCAGAGGTCTTGGCTGGAGCAATAGCACCAGGAACGCTCACCGCCCGCAGAGTACCTTCATGGCCTCGTGTACGCTGTGCTCTTGCAACGCTCTCGACATCTCAAATAGCACATCATAGTTGTCGGAATGACGATTCGGTGGAACGGTGATTGAGATGGATGAGACGCGGCTCGGCATGATCAGCCTGAACTTCGTTGTGCGGCATTACCAGCTCACTCCGAGGATGTACGTCTCTACCTTCACCTCAACGCCGCAGAGGGGCAGGATCAACAGATAGACGATTGTATTCCGAATCACCGATAGTGCCGTCATAGCACGACAGGGCGAATAATTATAAAGACCTACGTTGCATCAGTCGAAAGTTGACCCCCAGCTTTCCCCTCCACCCCACATTTATTACACCTCGAGCTATCGCCGAACATCGCAATATGAAGCACGAACGCGCGACACTTCCCACTCCTACCTCGAGCAACTCCTTCTGGCATAGCGAACCTAATGAGTTCTTGATCGGACACCGTACTACAGAAAAGCTTCCCGCCAAGGCTGACATTGTTATCGTTGGAAGCGGCATAACTGGCACATCGGCTGCAAGATTCTTATCCGAAGACGAGCGAGCCAAAGGCAAGAGCGTCGTGCTGCTTGAAGCTAGAGAAGCATGCTGGGGAGCCACAGGCAGGGTGAGTCAAGATACACATGTAGTACTTTTGGGTGCGGTGGGGTGATTTGGGGGCTGCGCTTGGAAGGCCATCTCGTACCGATACCTTCGCTGAACATATTGCTGACTAGCTTTCACTAGAACGGCGGACATTGCCAACCACTTCTCTTCGACCGTTCCGCAGAGGTAGCAGCCTTCGAACTAAAGAACGTTCACGCCGTTCGATCGTACGTCAAGGAGAACAACGTCCCATGTGAATGGCGCGATGTGTCTGGCTGTCGCTCATTCTGGACAGAATTAGTTATGAGCGAGGCTGAGAAAGAGCTTGCGCATCTTGAGAAGGTAGACCCCGAGTTGAGGAAGCTGGTCACCATCATTCGTGACAAGGATGAGCTGAAGAAGCATCGAGTGTCGCCTGAAGCTGTGGGCGCCACCCTGAGCAAGGGCGCAGCAAGTCTATGGCCGTACAAGCTCATTACGTTCATGTTGGAGCGTCTGGTCAAAGCTGGACAGCTCAACTTGCAAACTAATACTCCCGTCAAGGAGATCACCTCCACAAATGACGGGCACACATTGCACACTGACCGCGGCGATATTAGCGCAAAGAACGTTATTCTAGCCACCAACGGCTATACTTCAGCGCTCCTGCCGCATTTTGCTGATCTTGTCGTGCCTGTACGGGGCGAGATGTCTGCTCTACTCCCCCCTAAAGGGAACACGATACTCCCAGACTCACACGGTATGGTAGCGGCCTTAGGACAGCCAGCCAACAACGATGACTACCTGGTCCAACGCCCCTTCGAAGGCGTACCGAATCCTCGTGGGCACCTCATGTTTGGCGGTGGTCGCGGGGCGGGTCACCTCCCAACTATTGGTGTGTCTGATGACAGCGTAATCGATGAGGACTCAGCAGCATATCTCCGTGGCGCACTCCTGAAGATTCTTGAGCTCGATGGTGATACGGAAGGTCTCAAAGAGCTTGAAGCTGTCGGCCAATGGACAGGTATAATGGGTTACAGTATGTCTACGTTCATCTATTATTGATTTTCAGCTAACACGTGACAGGCCGCGACAACCACCCATGGGTCGGTCAGGTACCAGATCGGAAGGGACTCTGGCTTTCTGGCGGCTATACAGGCCATGGAATGCCCAACACAACATTATGTGGCGCCGCTGTTGTGGAAATGCTCCTTGGCGCAGAAGCAGGCCAGGATCTCAATGTGCTTCAGACCAAGATGATACAAAGTGGCGACATCCCAAGCAGCTACATTCTTACGAAGGGGAGGATCGAGAAAGCCAGAACGCTTCTTACCGTTCACCAGCAGGACACGCAGGGCGTTCATATGAACGGAGTGGTTTAGGTGGCACGCCTGACTAGGCTTTGGAAATAGAATTCTAGACGAGCGAGCTTGATGCATCTTAATGTGCCATTCTTTTTCAAATTCAATGCTCACATACTCGAAAAAGTGTGGCGTCTACAGCGCCCTGCCAAGTATTCCCAAGGGTCACCCCGCTAAAGCTGACTAAAATATCGACCTTCCTTTATCTATGCTAGGTCACTATGGCAACTGCATCCAGGTATAGAGTCATACTGTCGAATCTGCAACACCTACACATTCTGACATCGTACACGAGTCTTGACGATTCCCTCATTGTGCTACACATCCGTCCCAATGTCTACCCCCGCACTCCCTAAGAATTTCGGCGTAGTATTATTCCCAGGCTTCCAGCTTCTCGACGTCTGTGGTCCAGTCGATGCTCTTAATGTGCTCTCGAACTTGCACACTCTCAATCTCTCTATCATAGCGGCAACCCGGGACCCTGTAGGAACGCAACATGCCCTGCAAGACCAACAGGGTTCGCAATTCGATCAGCGCATTGTTCCCACCCACACGTTCGATAACCCACCCGAGGACTTGGACGTTCTGATCATACCCGGAGGTTTGGGCAATAGAATTGATGAGAATATGAAGCCAGTTGTCGACTATCTAACTTCGCTCGATTTGAGCGCTTCACCAAAGCCACATCTGAGGGGAAATATTAGATGGGTTCTGACAGTATGCACTGGTAGCGAAATTCTGGCCAGAACAGGAGTCTTGGATGGAAAGAAAGCAACCACCAACAAGCGGGCTTTTAACGAGGTATGGGCCATTTCAAGGCTCTTTCAAAAAAACCCAGTCACTAACAGAACACTGTAGGTCAAGGAGAAGCATCCCAACGTCAATTGGGTAACCAAAGCCAGGTGGGTAGTGGACGGAGACTTTTGGACAAGTTCTGGCATTTCCGCCGGCATTGATCTAACCTTCGCTTGGATGAGCGAGGTCTTCGGAGAGGAAACTACAGCCTATGTTGCTGATCGAAGCGAATACGAAAGGAATACCGACTCGACAAATGATCGTTACGCAGAGCGATGGGGAGCCGTCTGAGTCATTGATCCCAATGTATTAGTGCTTGCACAGCAGCACCTATTCTATTCACTTGATGCGAACCAAATCCACGTTTTGCTTTGCATTTCGTTGTGTGCCTCCGGACTTACGAATCTGCTGACACAAGTCCGAAACTGAAACAGCTGACCCTCGACTTCAGCAAAAATCCGGCGTGCTGATTCTCGTCGTTTGCTTACACTACTCGAAAAACAAAACAAACGGAGAATGGATATCGGGGCCTCTACTTGGGTTGCATATTGGCACCATCATAAATGCAACACATGTCTCCATGTAAGAAGGGACGAACATAACGCAATACCTCACAGACATACGAAACATCATGACTTACATCAAAACCTTTTCCATGGCAACCACTCTGCTGTTGTTTGCCATGGCTTTCGCTGCTCCTATGGAAACCAGCCTATCTCCACGCGCTACAGGTAATAATCCTTCCTGCGCGCCAGGTGGACACTTCAATCTAAAAGGATTCAACTTGCAATTGCCTACCGGCGGCTCCGGCAACGTGGATCAAATATCTGGAAATAAGCTTTCAGGGTGCCAGGGCTGGTCATCGAAAGACTACTTCCATACATCTTCGTCTGGTGCACTTATCATGAAAGTGCCTTCGCGCTCCGTTTGTGTCACTACGCCAAACAGCAAGCACTGCCGCACTGAGCTGCGGGAGTCCTCACCGTCATCCTGGGATCCCAAGAACCGCGCCAATTCCCTGAAGGTGAAGCTATCCGTGCCGAAGCCGGATGACTCAAAGTATGGCACCGTTATCGGACAGGTCAAAATCGATGACAACGTCTCAAAGAAGCCTCTGGCGGAGCTGTTCTACAACCGCGACGGCAAGCTGACCATTGGAGTCTCCCAAATCCCGGATGTGAGCAGCCTGAAGATGACTGAAGTTGGAAATGTTGCAATTGGCAAGATGTTCGAGTATCAGCTCAGGTACGAAGGCGGTAGATTCAGTGTGCAAATCGATGGTGAAGAAAAGAAATTCCTAAGCACTGGGAAGATTGACAACCCAAAGAGTTACTTCAAAGTCGGCAACTATAACCAAGGAACTGAGCCAAGTGAGGTGATACTGCATAACATCGAGATTGTGCACCGATCTTAATGTCGGAGTGAAGGTGGAGGTAGAATAGTCTGTATGCCAAAATCTCCAGGTACAATGCATCACTCTATGACTATTAGAGATCTGATTTGTCAATGACTATTCGCTCGGTTGCCGCAACCGGCTATTGTTCATCTGTGCACCTGCCGATTCACTGGAAAGGAGGGTTGCACTACACGATAAATGACGTCACGAGCGGTCATCCACGTGAACTACAGCACGCTTTCCGCAACTCACGAGAAGCTTTCGAACACCCAGGCCATGCACTAGTATAGCCAACCACCCACACACGAACATGTCTAAGTCACAGGATGACGACGCTGGCTCGGGCGAAATGTTGTCTCGGGATGGCACCAACACTTTTCAACTACGCCCTCGAGATCCGGATAGTCCGGATACGTCCAGAGAGCACAGCGGAAGGGAAGCAGAGGAGAAGAATAGCGAAGAAGACATGATCAACCCAAAGAAGAAGAGACTAGCTTCTGGAGGCGGACAGGGACCGACAGACAGGCGGACAGCGACAGGTTACATGCCGATCGAAGATTATGGACTGATTGGGAATCTGAGAACATGTGCTATGGTAGCCTCGGATGGCGGACTTGACTACATGTGTTGGCCCAATTTCGACTCACCTTCAGTGTTCTGTCGTATCCTCGACAAGGACAAGGGCGGCCACTTCACCATAAATCCTAAGCACGACGATCTCTGCACCACGAAACAGCACTATTTGCCGGCATGCAACGTCCTCCAGACCCGCTATCTCAAGGAGGAGGGTGTGATGAATGTAGTCGATTTCTTGCCGCGACCGAACAACAAAGGCATGGATGCAGAATACCATACGCAGGTCATTGGCAGTAAACATACTGGAGATGTACCCGAGCGATCGGATCTCAAGAAGTGGCTGGTGAGGAGAGTCGAGTGCATGCGGGGTGAAGTTGATGTGAATGTCGAAGTCTGTCCAGCTTTTAGTAAGTCCCGCAACTATCGTACTGACTGATCGTGCTCATTCTCCTACAGACTATGCGCAAGATAAACACACGATTGAGATTCTGAACCATGGCGAACAAGGTGAACACGACCAGAGAGTTGTGTTCAAGTCGAAAGATCTCTCACTGCAGCTCAACACAACCATCGATTGTGGTGAAGAAGACGCAGCTTGCCCACGAATTTCTTTCGTGAAAACGCCAGGTACCGATCTGGGGAATGCGGTCACCACTAGTTTCCGTCTTACTGAAGGACAGGCTGTTTCGTTCATTCTGAGGGATGCTGATGACCACAGCCCAGACCACATCAATACTAACCTGGTAGACAAGGTGCAGATGGATACCGTCAAATTTTGGAACCGCTGGATTGGAGACAGCAAGTACACTGGTCGATGGGATGAGGTTGTCACAAGGAGCCTCCTCATACTTAAGATGCTCATCTTCGAGCCTACTGGCGCCATTGTTGCAGCGCCGACGTTCTCACTGCCAGAAGATTTTGGAGGTACGCATACCTTCGTGAAGTTTTGCGATATGCACTAACCAGCTATTTCGATAGGTTCACGCAATTGGGATTACCGCTACTCATGGGTCAGAGATTCCTCATTCACGATCTATATCTTCCTCCGCATGGGTTTCAGCTACGAAGCAGAGGCTTACTCGAGCTTCATGTTTCAGCGTATTGACGAAGCCAAGGAACGAAAGACAGGTTCGCTACCTATCATGTTCACGATCAAAGGAGAGACAGACATACCAGAGATCGAACTCGACCATTTGGATGGCTATCGTAGTAGCAAACCGGTCCGAATTGGGAATGGGGCTGCATTCCACACGCAGCTCGATATCTATGGAGAGCTCATGGATGGCATCTACCTTCTCAACCGATTCGGCAGACCTGTCACCTACGATCAGTGGTTGCGCGTGCGAGAGATTGCAGACTATGTTTGCAGCATATGGAAGGAGACAGACATGTCGATCTGGGAGGTCCGCGGACAGAAGCAAAACTTCACATACAGTAAGATTATGATGTGGGTTGCCATCGATCGAGCGTTACGACTTGCAGACAAAAGGAGCTTCCCTTGTCCCCATCGACAGGAGTGGTACCGGGTGAGAGACGAGATTTGCGAAGAAGTCATGGAGAAGGGTTACAACAAAGAACTTGGCTGTTTCATCCAGAGCTACGAAGCCAACGATGTCTTGGACTCGGCCGTGCTGATAGCACCGCTTGTGTTCTTCATCGCACCGACGGATCCTCGGTTCCTAAATACGTTGGATTTGATCTTGAAGGCCCCAGAGAAAGGTGGCCTCACAAGTACCGGTCTTGTATATCGTTACAACACCATCAAGAGCGACGATGGTGTTGGTGGTCGTGAAGGCGCGTTCTCGATGTGCACGTTCTGGCTTGTTGAAGCTCTGACACGGGCAAGTATCACCAGATTCTTTGTCCGATCACAACTGACACACAGTAGGCAGGGGCTTACGACAACAAATACCTAAGACGGTAAGTATCATCCACTCTTTGAACAACGTGCAACTGACACATCAAAGGGCTGTCGACATCTTTGAGAACATGATGAGCTTTGGCAATCATCTGCACATCTTCTCAGAGGAAATTGCGCGTTCTGGCGAACAACTGGGCAATACTCCACAGGCTTTCAGTCACCTGGCCTTGATTTCGGCAGCTTTTAACTTGGACAAAACACTGGCAATGCACCACAAGCGGTAGTCTCGCTATGCTGCACCAGGATATAGTATCGAGGAGAGCCGCCCTGACGTGGCTGCTTGAATATGAATCATAAATCGTACCACGCCCTTTATGTAAAGACGTAGACCAGACCATCCTGAGCCTAAATAGCGATCATCTAGCTGCAAGCAGCAAGCCGCGGGGACGCCACGATCTGTGCCTGGCTCTTTAGGCAGTGCGGATACCCCCTGAACTAAATGATCATTCGTTGGAGTCGGAGCGCGCGCCCGCCACATTCTAGGCAATTGTCCAGCCAAACTGCAGCAAGGGCGTCATCGTGCGGCTCCTAACATAAGCTCACCCTAACCGGCATTTTTGCATTCCGCACCAAACTTCACGCCAGCCTTCACACTTACACCACGCGACAGCACAGTCAATCATTTCTTTGTCGTTCTTTCGCGCATCGCATCTCGAGACCTGCCCACGACCTCCTGTGCCCTCACCAAAAACCCGGCGTTTCCTCCACACACACATACTCTCTCTCCCTCCCGCCATGTCTACCTCAGAAGCCAGCAGTGTCTCCAACATGTCCCTCGTACCGGGCGCTCTCCCTAACAACGTCCACCGCATCCGCGACTTCGGGTACCAGACGACCTCAGCCCGGTATCACGGCGACCACTCGCCAGCGAACAACCCAGACCACGACATTGACTACGATACCCCGGAGCACCACGAGCGCGCAATGGAGAACGCTCGCCGCAGCCACGCCATCTACATGGGCCAGGTGCCAGATAAGAAGGAGGCCAGGCGTGAGGGCTGGATGCGGTTCATCCCGCGCAAGGATATGCTGCCAAAGAAGGGGAAGTGGATGCCGTGGTAAATGTGACGCAGCCCGCCAAGCAGAGACTCGAGTTGGAGAGGGACCGCTGCGTCTGCTGTGCGACGAACCGGCTGTACGAGACCGAGTCTTGCGCTTTCGATGAGGCCTGCAGAGCCCCTCTGCATGCCTACTCGGATGCGTACTGCGCGCCTGATTTGCGCGTTCCCGGCGCGCTGCAAATTTCTGTGGGGGCCGCCGCCGCCACCAGCACGCGTGTTCCCCACAGCCCCCAGCGAAGCCATCTCCACACGGATTTGAAACCTCCACTGCGGATGCGAGGGGACTCCACCCTCTGTCAGTCGTCGCTCGTCAACGCCATTGCATTGCATTGCACTTCGCCATCTCATCGCCTCTACTGCTGCCACGTCGAAGACAGCCCGCACTTATCGCATTGCGTTTCATTGCATTGCACTGCACAACCTTGCTTTTTTTTTTGTTCCTGGACCATCTTTTTCTCTTATATACCCGGTCCATCATTCCACTAGATACCCGGAGTCTGCAATTCCGCGCAGAAAAGTGCGTTTGCGCGTGCGCGAGCGATTCATATATCGCTGTAGTAGTAATAATAGTAATAATAAGATCTCACTATGCGTTGACCAGCATACCTACTTGACACGCACTGTGGGCAACAAGTGTGATGACGAATATGCACAGGTTTGTTATATACCAATTTTTTTTTACATCAGCACTCCTACTGCTTCTTCTTTCCCTCTGCTTCCCCTTCACCCTCCTTCTCTGCGTCCTTCTCGGTGAACATGGTCTCTTGTGCGCTCCACAGCTCGCTGTACAGCCCGTCCCTATCAATGAGCTCCTGATGCGTACCCTGTTCTGCGACACCACCCGCCTTCAGCACAATGATGATGTCTGAGTCGTAAATGGTGCGCAGTCGGTGCGCGATGAATACGGAGGTCCGCTTTTTCTCGCGCACGAGCGAGTTGATGTGTGTGAGAAGGGCTTGCTCGGTATGTGTGTCGAGAGCGGAGGTCTGGAAGAGGTGTTAGTATGGACAGCTCTGGGTGTGGATGGGAAAACGAACAGCTTCGTCGAAGAATAGCAGCGGCGGGTCCTTCAATATCAGCCTCGACACGGCGAGACGCTGCTTCTCACCGCCGCTGATCATCATGCCTCTCTCGCCAACCATCGTGTCATACCCGTCTGGGAACGCGGCGATCGTGTCGTGCACATGAGCTCGCTTCGCAGCCTGGATGATCTGCTCCTCGCTCGCTTCCATATTGCCGTATTTGATGTTATGCCCAATGGTATTGTTGAAGAGGGGTGTATCTTGCGGTACCACGCCGATCGCCTTGCGCAAGCTCTCCAGCGACACGTCGCGGATGTCCTGCCCATCGATCGTAATGCGGCCCTCCTGCGCATCGTAGTAGCGGAACAGCAAGCGCAAGATTGTGGACTTGCCGCAGCCGGAGGGACCAACAACGGCAATCTTCTTGCCGGCGGGGATGGTGAGGTTGAGGTTTTTAAGGATGGGCCTGTCAGGACGATATCCAAAGGAGACGTTTTCAAATTTGATTTCGCCCTTAGTGAGAAGGAGGGGTTTGGCGTTAGGCTTGTCTTGCACGGCGACATTGGTTTTCTGCAGGCTGAACAGCGTGTCCATGTCTAGTAGCGACTGGCGCAGCTCACGGTACATGGAGCCGAGGAAGTTCAGCGGGACGGAGAGTTGGAAGACGAGCTGGTTGACCATGACAAGATCGCCGACAGTCATAGTTCCTTGGGCTACACCGTTACAGGCAAGGTACATCATGGCTGTCAGGGCAGATGAGAAGATGATGTTTTGGCCAGAGTTCAGGAAAGCCAGAGAGGTAGCAACCTTGATGGAGGCTTTCTCGTACGCTGTGAGAGCGGCATTGTAGCGGCCAACTTCGTACTTCTCGTTGTTGAAGTACTTGACTGCTTCATAGTTGATGAGAGAGTCGACGGCAACAGTGGCTGCCTTGTTGTCGGCAGCGTTGGCTTGCTTCCTAAACTTGGTACGCCATGATGTGGTTAGAATGGTGAACGCTGCATATGCAGTCATGGTGGCGCTGGTGATGAGGGCGAACTGCCAGCCGTATTGGTAGGTCTTGCCTAGTCAGCCCTTGCTCGGACGATCGATACTATCAGCGACTCACCAGGATGCCGCAGACCAAGGATATCTCCAAAGCTGTAGGGAATATATGGAACACCATTGATGACAACAGGAAGCTGATGCCCTTTGTACCACGGTCGATAGCCCTGGTTAGACCTCCTGTCTGCCTGGTCAGGTGGAAGTTCAGGTCTAGTCTCAGCAAGTGCTCGTAAACACTGCATGCCACTTTGCGAATAGCCTTCTGCGCAACACTTGCAAACACAGCATTACGAAGCTCCTGTGATACAGTAGCGCCAATCCTGGTCAACCCATCTATGCAGTTTAGTCTTGAGTGTGGTGAGACGAAGGTAGTGTTGCATGGTGTAGCTTACAAGCCATGATCATTGAACCAGCAACAGTAGCGGCGGTCCCTCCAGCAGCAACAAAGTCTATGTTCATCGAGTCCACAATGCTCTTGAAGTAAAATGGCACCTGCACATTGAGCAGCTTTGCGCTCAAGAGCAATGCTACACTCAACCCCACCCTGAATCTTGTACCATAGTTATCTTTCGGCCAGAGATATTTGGTCATCTCTTTTATGATAGTCCAGTCTGCCTTGCGCTGTTCCTTGGTGCTCAGATTCCTCTCCCCAAGCAACGGGTCCATGGCCTTCTCGACTTTGGCTTTGACTTTGGCGGGGTCGCTCGGGGGTTTGGCAGCGCTGGTGGCTTTGACAGCCTGCTGCGAGCCTGGCGCAGGCCGTTGACCGTGGACATCTTTTCTGTGAAGAGGCGAGGAGGTGAAGACGCGGGTGGAGTGGTTCAGTGGGTGCGGACGCATGAGCAAGCTCAAGCTCGAGGGTTGGAGGCCCGGCCGGCTGGCGGCGCGGGCAAGTGGTGGGATGAGCATGGTGAGCTTCACATGTTCGAGTCGCGGAGCTTCGTGTATCAAAGGGGGAGCCTCACAGAGCTCCAATGGCCTGTGGGGGCCGCACAGCGAGTGATGGTGGGATGCCGCGGCCTGGTTGCGTGCTTTGGCTTGAGCACCAGGAAGTCTAGCTTGCCCGCATGTTTGCCGCGTTTGATTCGCCGCCAGTCTCAGCCCTACGAACTGCCAACGGCGATGCGCTGTAGGCCGCAGCCAGCTCCGCTCCACACGTCCAGCACCGACTGCACATACGTCAATTGACAGGCACAGCCATGCTTCGCCCGGCTGCCTCGCCCTGGACTCGCGCCGCACACCGCGCAGGTGCTGCGACAGCGCGACGACGATGTATCAACATCTCCGCGACCAGCTCGTCCTCCGAGCCTGCACTTGATCAGCGCGCGAACATCGATGCCGCCTCAACCCCAGTGGTCTCGCCTGGTATATACTGAATGCAATACTAGCGCACATGACCGCTGACAATTGCTAGATGCACACTTCGAGGTCATCGGCTCGCCCTTCTCCCTCCTCTCCGTCTCGCTTTCCGCATCGCAAACCCTCTTCACACGCCGCGGCACCTTGATCGGATTGAACGGCAAGTCGGAAAACACACTTTCGACTCTCTCCTTCCTCGAGCCATTCAGGCGCGCGCCCTTTGGCATCCCCTTCATCTACCAGAAGATTTCCTCCACCACCCCAGTCACGGCATTAGTTGCTACCAAGTCGCCTATATCCAGCATTGTCACGGTCAACCTCGATGGCAGACAAGACTGGATCATCAGCCAGAGACAGGCGCTCTTGGCTTGGACCGGCCATACCCTAAGCCTGAAGCCTCAATACAATGTGAAGCTCGGTCTGGCGCATTGGGGAAACACATACATCACCGGCCGTGGCCTGCTTGCTCTCGCAGGGAGTGGGCAGATCTACCAGGTGCAATTGAAGGCTGGCGAGAGCTATGTTGCTCATCCAGCGTAAGTCATGACCTGACTTGTATTCGCTGTCCAATCACTCATCCACTGCAGTAACGTCGTAGCGTACACAGCATCCTCCACACCGCCGATGCCATTCCGCTTCAAATCATCCAACTTCCGTCTGCAGGTCCCTGACCTCGGATTTGGATCATTCGTACAAAACGCCAAGTTCTTCAGGGTCATGAGCCAGACAACAACATGGCGCGCCATCTCAACAACATGGTACACTCTCAAAACGTGGATGCGGCGGTCCATCTGGGGCGATAGGGTATGTCTTCATCACACGACCAACTTACATCACACTGATTACATCAAAGCTTTTCCTGCGCTTCGAAGGCCCAACAACAATGCTTCTACAGTCTCGAGCCTCGCGCATCAGTGACGTTCTGACACTTAAGGATGTCAATGAGATTGCCGAGAGCCAGCCCGGCGCTGTCCAAGACGCCGTGGATCGCAAGATCAAGGAGGAGATTAAGCAGATCGGTGCAGGCACAACCGCGCCCGGGGTACAAGCGAGCTCAGCAGGTCCCGTCAAGTTCGCAACAATTCGTAGCGGGAAGGCTGTATTCGAGGGTCCGAAGACACCAGCATCGTAGGATGCTATCTATGTACAACATGTAGGCATTTTTCTGGCATAGCCCCACGATGAAGGGGTAAATTGAGAAGCGAGCAACCAATGTATCATGCATCTCTCTTCTACAAACCTGCACTTCTCATTACCAGACAAAACAGGTCCGACGTGCAACCCCAGACTTGGACGTGAGCTCGAGCGATCCTCGGCCTACGTCATCCCGAACCCCCAGCCATCGCATCGCAGCACCTCAACACCACGCACAAAGTCATTGTATACGCGACCCATCTTCAAACCTCCTCTCTCCTCCCCAATTACCACCCCTCTCCCCGCCTTCCCGCCACACGCTCGCTACCTAACCTCAATCATCAACCACGCCAACCCACTCATACTCTACAACACTCCAAACACCCACAATGTGCATCATGAAGACCTATGAAACCCGCGGCCCAGGCGTAACAGACCCGCCCCCTCGCAGGGGAAACTACACCTCGCATCCACCCGCGGGCGTCATGCGGCTCCCGCGCGAATGGCGCCGCTCAGCCTCGTACAGCGACGAGGGGCGCTATGTCGAACACCATCACCACCGGTACGTCTATTCAAACAGGAAAAACCTCGCTTCTCTCCTTTTCCCTGTCTTTTTTCTTCTCCAAGGCTGTGGGTTGTGAGCATGTCGCTGATAATGCGTGCAGAAGGTCGCAGCCGCGTGTCATTGAGTACTACGAGGAGCCGCGGGCGAGTCGGCGCAGTGTGAGTCGGTCGAGGAGGGTCAGCGATGTGAGAAGGAGCGAGGTGGAGGTGCGAGAGCCTAGGAGGAGCTCAGGGTATGTTGATGAGAGGGAGATCCGGAGGGAGGTTAGTCGGTCGAGGTATTGAGGTGGACAAAAGTGAGGTGAGGCGGGGAGACATCGTTTGGATGATACGAATTTACGACGGCATGATGTGTACACACGGCATATGTAATGAGCACGGGCAAGGCGTTGGGGTGATTGGTTTAGACAGTGCGATCATACATTTCTTCGATTGAAATCTAGCAAGTATATCGAGCGGGCTATGCGACAGTCGAATACAAGAAAGCACTTGGTTTCCCCACTCTGTATGCTGAACACCGTACGCCTGACAGGTCAAGTTGATGTAGCCAACTGATAAACTCCCGCATCCGCTCCTCTTTTTGTAATACAGGTTTTTCAATGCGCCTCCAAAGAGAATGGAAATGATGGCTGCCGGCGCATCAAGCTGGACTGCTCTAGTGTGCCTGCGGCAAGAAGTGTAGTGTAGTAATACAAAGACGCCTTCGCGCGCCCGAGAAGCATGCTCACTGCTGGCCCTCTGCCTTTGGTTGTTGCATGGGGTTCTGGCCCCAGCCTTGTTGCAGGCCGGCGCTGTTGGGCGGTTGTGATGCGTTCGAATTCATGCGTTGTGGGCCGCCGGGAGACTGTCTTGTGGCAGGCTGGCCACCCTTCCACCCTGGGAAGAGGCCCTGCAGTTTGACGTACAGCTTGCCAAGCTCGTCATGTGTCGCGGGCGCGGACATTATCGCGGGCCCGGGCTGCACAGGCTGCCCTGGTTTGGGGACCTTTTCGGCATTTTGGGCGAGATATGAAAGGTTGGCTTGCAGACGGCGGATGTAACTAGTCGCGTCAGGATGTGGACAAGGAACGCGGCATATGTGAAACTCACTCAATATACTCTTTGGACGGTGGCTGTTTGCCTTCCTCGGTCGCGCCTATCAGTCCTCCCTTGCCTTGGGTTTGGAGAGTGGTGGCCTCAACGATGAGTATGCTATTGATCTCAAGCAGCACCGCGACGCGCTCGTGAGCTTTCGCGGATGTGACAGGCGACACTGGCGATTGCGGCACAGCCTTGACCGGGGTCTGCGCCTGCGCAGGCTCGCTCTTGACTTGAGACGGGAGGTTGAGGCTCATGGGCTGTTGCTGGTGCTGGCCGTTGGATGACGGCAGGGTGGAGGGCGACTGCTGCTGCTGTTGCTGCTGGGGTTGGGGCTGAGGCGTAGCATACGGCTGGCCTTGGTTACTCAGGGCCGGGGAGGCGGTCTGGCGGTTCTGGGCGAACTGCTGATGCGCAGGCGACTGCAGCGTCTGCGCGTAAGGCGCGCTCGAATATGGGTTCTGCTGCTGCTGCTGCTGCTGCTGCTGCTGCAGTTGCTGTGCTTCACAGCGGTCAGCATGCAATTCTAAAGATCAAACTACACCAAGTCATGTCAAGGCAGGGAAGGCGCGACCGCGACACAGGGTCACAAATGGCAGGCGCGTACCGCTGGTCGCGGTGGCGGAACGTCATTGCGGATTGCGTGCTGACATACCTCGTGCTTGGTGAAGCTGGCCCTGGGGCATGGGAGCTCCAGGCTGCATCATGGCGCCACTTTGCATGCTGTTAGGGAACGAGGCGCCTTGGCCGCCATTGGGGAGACCGCCATAGGAGAACGCGTTGTTTGATTGCGCGAACCGAGCTTGTGGATCCGAGTTGAAGAACTGATTCTGCGGGGAATGTGTCGTAGTTTGGCCCAGGTGGGCGGCAGAGGTGGAGAAGCCAGCAAAGGACGAAGGATATTGGCTAGATTGGAAATCCATCGGACACACTGCAAATCATTGGGTCGCACAGCTGCGTTTAGATTGGATTTGTGGTGAAAGAGATAACGTGCGGTGAGAGGGGAGGGCCGGCGCTGCAGGGCTTTGCGCGCCGCGCCCTCGGCTGATGTGTGCAAGGCCTCATCTCAGCAGCTTGAATGGCAACATCACGGACAACCCTCGAAGTTCAGCGTTCAGCACCAAGTATACAATCAAAGGTGTGCAGAAAGCAGCATCACCGGCCTATCACCGCGGAGACAACCGGCAACATGTCTTGTCGCGGTCGTTTCCACGCACATCAGCTTTGACCAGGTCCTTACGGCACCCCTGTCCTCAAAGGATCCACCTTTTGACATGCTTCCAGATCCGACTCTACGGACCGTCGCTCAGTGGCTCCATACGATGGAGCCGTTGCAACCAGCCGTTAGCTTGTGCCCTATGAGACACTTCATGGCCACATGCATCGTAAGGCACTCAGTATCCCAACAGCTTTCTGGTGTGCGTGCAGTGTGTTGACCACACCTCAGACGGGCGTGACGTCTGCGCATCCGGGTGACTGCCTCACCCCCAATCCTCCCAAGCATGTAAGCGAGCTCCAGCTCATCACGCGGGCATGGCCGCCTTTGCCCAGCCAAGACTCGTGGCTACTGCGTACTAGCGGATGTGGCTGCATGAATCTGGGACATGAACCTGGAGCACTTCCCCTCTGGGCCCTTTGCGAGAGGGACGGCGTGATGATCCGCGCCGGGCTTGAAGGTGTGGTTGCAAATTCAATCTAATGTGACCATGATACCGGAGTCGGGCAGGCTCAATAAGTTATGCCGTGACACACGATGCGGACGGACCTTGTTGCTTCCTCGGGGCATATGCCATGCCATGATGTGGGAACGAAAACGGGTCTCGCGACTTTTCGGCCTCATTGCTAAACCAACTACAGCTATCTAGCGACTCAGTCACAAGCTGCCGGTAACATGTGGGTTTGGTAACATGCATCTTGTTCCAGAGAGTGCCCCTCAGTCTCTTGGCTGGAATGGTACCCATTACCTGGGTCTTTGTTTTGATAGCGCGGATGGTATTGTCTTCGTACTCGCAAAGTATAAGCATAAACAGGACCAGTGTCATAGCGTACGACGTCTGAAGACTCAACTCTGAAAAAGTCGTAGTCTGCTGGCTGGGTTCCCAGAAATCTCAACAGATTTTGACTACACGAAAGCCTGGCTACTTGCCCGGATCATGTCCATGCAGGACCGCTGCTGGAATATCCCATACAACGATCAAGATAGACTCGACGGCATGTTTTAATAACCACGTGGCCAACAACCTTATACACAGTGACCCCGCACGTTGCTTGGAACTATATCACGATTTGCTGATGGTATTTGACCATCTGCCGTGCCGCGTTTCTCTCGTATTTTCGAAATACCCACCAAGTCACGAGTCACCATCGGACCTAAGCGACCCTCAGCTTCGCTGGCATGTTCAAAGTTTGTTCCAGAAGAGATTTTGGAAGTACATTCAGTTGATCATGTCATATCCTGCGATCATAGTCGCCCACTGCAGACTTATTGAACATTACAGGTAGAGGCGCCCTTACAAGCGGTAATGAATTTAGATCAGAAACCATAGAAAAGCAATTATAGAGACAAAGGGTCTCCCTACGTCGAGGAAGTGGTATCATAGAGAAAGAAATAGTTGAACGCCGTAACACTGTCGCTCCAATCATCCCGTAGCGGTATCACCCGGAACTCGTAACTTACAACTGGTCTGTGTTAGCAATGAAAAATGATTGTATGGGCCACACAGGAGCATACATGCATATCCTTGTCTAGTCCTCTCCAACAGGATCCAGCCGCGTTCCAACATTCGGTTCGGTGAAGAGAGTATCGCTCAAATAGGCGGACACCCGTTCGTCACAGACCCTCTGCAGACACGCGTCCGACTCTTTCGCTCGCAAGTTCCTCAGCGTGTCATGTATGGGACTGACTTTTCTCCTCAACGGCCGCCGAGGCTGAGGTTCTGGAGAAGAGATCGGTGTGTACCACACTGTCGAGGGGGAAGTGCAGGTCAGCTCGAGCGAACGTCGTTGGGAGTACGGTGATGTCGGCGGCGAGCTGAGTGGTGTGCGGATCGATGAGCTGGACGAAGACACGCTGCGCCTCGAAGATTGAAGGGAAGACGTTCGCGAGGTTCCAGCTGAAGACATGGAAGGTACGTAGATCGGTGGTTGTGGTTCCACGACGGCGTAAGCTGCGCGTACCGGTGGTAGGATTAACGGTCTGCTGAAGAGCGGCTCAGGCACGAGTTCCATTTCGATGTCCAAGGCATCGCTGTACGGTGTTGGTGGTAGCGGTTTGTCGTAGTAGTAATTCGTTGGCGCGCGGCAGACGGTTCTGATACCAACGCTCATATCCATAATGTGCTTGGTTTCCTGTACTCTTCTCGAAGACGGGTACTAGTGCTGAGCACTAAAAGACGATCATATACTCGTATTGTGATATAGCGTGCAGGCTGATATCAAAAGAAGCTCAGACGAAGCTCCTTGCGTGGACGCATCATGGCTATAAAACAAAGAGGCGGGTCGCCTGCCACCAGCAACCAAGATACAAACATGTCAGTGGATCTGTTTGCTCACCATGCAGCTGCTGGTAGATCCAAGTGGATGATGTGGGGATCTTATTGGACGCCATGCTCATGTTGCTTGTCAAGAAAAAGCTGGCTGGAAAGTGTAGTAAGTCTGGCGGTGGCTGGAACCTGCTAGGATAAATCTGCCCTGCGTCACAAGCCGCTTATCAGGGTCAACACCAACGAGGCCCGCGCACATGGGCGATCCGTCAGATACAAGGGACACATGACCACTGCATGGCGTCGCGGAGCTTATGGTTATCTATGAGTGAGTATTCATGGTGGTGTGCAGAAGCTCAGCTGCAGACCGCCCATTCTGATGGAGCCGAGCACGCATTGCCGAAATATATGCACAACATCTGGCATTAACAAAAGGAACCGTTCTAGCAAACAAACGATGAGGCTACAAACAACGGCGCTGGCTTGCTTGACGCATTTCGTCATTGTTGTTGCGGCCTCGCCCGTCATAACCGTTGGCTTGCCTCTGGGCACCCACAATACCGGTAGTGGGGCATTTACGTAGTTGACCAGGAGTCGCTCACTGACATCAGAGCTCTATCGGTAATTACATCCGGATCACGGATTGAACGAGCTTCCAGTACTCTGCATAGCAATGGAAAGCTCTCTGTGCATGTGCTTGTGAAGACAATGGGGTTATAATTGTCTTGCAGCTTATGACGTAGCACTGCTAATCGTGAAAATGGACAATGCCTTCAGTTACTTCTTCAAATATCCATACTCGTTATCTCGTATTCAGCTGGAAGAAATCTCCACCCAATATGTTCTTCGTCGTATTACAATCATGTAGCTTGTTCAAACGTCAAATCCATACACATGCATTAGTGCCATGCTCAGTCCATATCGTCCAACCATGTAAATGCTAAAAGAAAATGCAAAACGCCTGGTATCGTCCATAAAGTATGCAGGTAATCACGCGTAGCTTAATCCAACTCACCAGTGTGGCCGGTTCTGCGCACCGGCTCCCCCAAGTTGCTGAGGGGAATGCCGAAGTCATCTTCCTCCCACTCGTCCTCCTCACCACTGGACTCCCAAGAGCCAGGAATATTAGTAGTGCGCCGCACACGATAAGTTGAAAAGCCGAAGCCGTTGGAAATGCTCGCTGCTATACGCAGCATAAGCGATACAAGGTGCTGCGGTGGTCCAAGAACAATCTCGCAAGTCTTGCGAACCAAAGCGGTCGTAAACTTTTGATCTGTTTGATGTCTGGTTGGGAAGCAGAGATTTTGCGGCTGTGGCATCGGGGAGAATGCTCGTCGCGGTGAAGCACCTGTAAGCTTTCTCATGCGGATCATGTCCGGTGGGGTAGGTACGTCCAACGAGAGGTGACCCAGACTATCTTCGTCGGAATCGTTCACAAGTGGAGGAGTGTGAGGCGCAGATGAGGGGCGTATGTCGATCGACGGGGTCGTGATCGGCTGAAGTGGCACAACAGGTGTCACGACAGCAGCTTTGGGGGCATAGTCTGTAGATACAGCCCGAACGGTAAGCTCTGAGACATCGCGACGGTGCCTAGCCCGGCCTCTCGTGTCATCTTGCGTCGACGCACTGTCACTCCAAGGATTAAGGATCTCTGCTTCAGCATCCACGAACGGCGGTGAAGGAGTTCTGCGAGCTGTGTGTAATGAGTGGAAAGAGTCTGCGCTTGACAAGAGACTGGCAGCATCCGTCGAAGGCTTACGTTCCAACACTGCAGGCTTGACCATATCCTCGTTCTTCTTTTCCTTCTCTTCTTCTTTCGACACCTCCGGTATGCAGCCCATCAAAGACGCAGACGAATCTGCTCTACTTCTTACTGAACTTATTGGAGCGGTCACTGAACGTGGACTTTGGAACAGTTGAGCGCGTTCCGCCACTGACAGCCTTCGTACCACCTTTGGAGGCGGTGTACTGTCAAAAACAGACCCAGGCGTCTCGGGTACAGGTACTTCGCTGCTGTCGGTGTGAATACTCGATCGATCGTCTTCCTCGTATGAAGATGTGTTTGCCGAATCGGAGCCGTCCAGCACTGGTGTTGAAGGGCGTGGCCCGTCCTCAGGCATCCAGGTCTTGTCGAACGTCCACTTTTTTGCTTTTTGCGTCGGCCTGCGTGCAGGACGCTTGCGAGGAGGTGTCTTCGGGCGCTCTGGTAGATCAATCTCAAAGCTTCGTCCGAACGGACACTGGGTCTTTTCGTAGTGCAGGACTTGACTCAGCACTGATTTAAACTGTTCAATTTTGGCCTTGTCCTCCTCCGTTTCGAACGGTAACTCCATACGATAATATGAATCTTGTCTGATTCGGAGGACAAATACTGACTGCCCGTCCACACACCAGCATTGTGATCGAGGGAAGATTGTATGCAAGAGGTTGCCGGAGTTGAGGAAAGACACGTTGGACGTAGTCACGCGGTATATACGCAGGACACCTGTGAGCACGCGTTACTTAAGCCGACATCCATTATGACACACACAACATACCAACGGCAAGCGTGCGCTCGGTAGGCGTCGTCCAAGCAATGTGGTCTCCAGCGGTAGTAGCCGAGGCGCCTGCGGCTGTAAAGGAGACGATTCTGGAATGTGGACAGACGACCAGCGTTTCTATGCCATCGGTGATGTTTGTTGAGACTGCGGCTGGCGCTGGGCTACTCCGCAGGCGAGCAGGTACTGTGAACGAACGTCGGCCATTGTGCAGCGGGGTGGGCGCGGTCTCTGGTGTTCTCGAGGGAGCCAGCGGGGAGGAGGACATGGTTGTTGCTCATGCATACATTTCGCTTCCAGCTGTGTCGTGCTACGTGTCGCTCGCAGAGCAAAAAAGGCGTCGCAGTCGCCGTGTGGGTCTTCTCGCTGTTGTATTGTGTGCTGTCGGCTGTTAGGTCGAGGGCGAGGGCTGGCATGCCTTGCTCTTCGAACACTTGGCGCAAGGTGCGAGTTTCACGGGCTCCACCACGCTGCAAAGGTTGGATCGCAGAGATTACAGGGTCCAGAGTCGATCGACGGTGAATTAGCTACTTGCAGCTCTATACAGGTGATCGCTAATAACGCGCCGAATGTTTGTTTTTATGTCAACAATTAAAATGCACATCCATAGCTCCAGTAACACGCGCGGACCCTGAACCGCCTGTGTCCGCCTCGGAAGCCGCGGGTACGTCATTAGTCGAAGCTCTCAGGCTCCACCAGTTCGCATGCTTTGTGTGCCCTCAAAGCGAGCCTGCTGTCCTTGCCAGCAACATCAACCTCGCTGCGACCTCACATCGGCCCAGCATGTCCAACTTTGACCCCAATGCCATCTTGCGTGGCGCTCAGTTGACGCTGGTCGGAGGTATGAAAGCTCACAGCAATTACCCACTTGAGTGTAAAATTGACATGTGCCCATAGTGAATCGCGCACTCCAAAACCCAGGCCTCTTCACGTCGGACCACTACCGTCAAGCCGCGTTTGCCGTAGTTGCTGGAGTTGCCATCCGTATACTTGTGTCGGTTCCCGTATGTACACCCCGCCTTTTGAGGACCCAGATGGACACGATCATAGCCAAAGGCTGCCCACCGTACCCCAGACGCGTCTCCCAAACCTTTGGGCACGTTAATCAGCTTTCAGGATCCACATACGTTCCGCTTCTCGCTTCTACTTTACGATCAGGTCGTTGACAAAACATCTCCAGATTGTCGGTGTCAGAATATTGCTATGGATCGTCTCCCTATTTGTAGACATGACCCATGTCACCTGGGACGAGAGCGTGATCGATGGACTCCATTTCCTTGAACACACGGTGCTTCAGGTTCCATTCTTCCTTATGACCATGATGCGCTATATCACGCCTACCCTAGACCGAATGTGAGTGTAGCGTGTCTGCATCGTAGTCGAAATGCTAATAGCTGATACAGGTTCATGGACTCTCTCCAATGGGTCGATTACACTTATGTGCAGAAGCACAAGACCGAGGACCCACACAACCTTCGTGCCATGTACGCTCAGAATCTCGAACAGTACCCCACGCACGCACCGAAAGACCCGAACGAAAAGAAGAGGTCGATAAAGGACACAGTAGTCTTGTTGGCTGTCAAACAAGGCCGGAAAGCGGGCATCTCATTGGCCGTATTGGCATTGTCGTACCTACCGTACGTGGGCAAATTTGTCCTGCCTGCTGCCAGTTTCTACACCTTCAACAAAGCTGTAGGACCTCAGCCTGCAGTTGCTATCTTCGCAGGTTCCCTCTTGTTGCCACGAAGATATCTGGTGTCCTTTCTCCAGGCCTACTTCTCATCTCGTACACTTATGCGTGAGCTGGTAAGTTGTATTCCCAATGTGCTGGATGTCATACTCATCAATTCCCCAGCTCGAGCCATACTTTGCGCGCGTTCGCTACAATAAGGAGCAGAAGAAGCTGTGGTTCAAGGATCGTGCGGGCGTCCTTTTCGGCTTCGGACTTGGCTTCTATGTTTTCGTCAAGATTCCTCTCGTGGGTGTCCTGATCTATGGTCTGGCCGAAGCATCAACCGCATACTTGATCACTAAGATCACTGAGCCACCGCTACCACCGACTGAGGCCGAGAAGTTCAAGGAAGACTCCCTTCGTTGGAAGAACAAGCACGAATTCCTTGAGTTACCTTGGCAACACATGGATGCTTACAACATCAGCATGCACAAGCCTGGAATCAAGTCGGATGTTCGCCAAACACCACGAAAGACATTTTCTTGATGATTTGTCGTTGGCTGGACGAGCTTACTGAACGAAGTGAGAGCGATTGGGCACGCAAAGATTGTTACACATTATGCTAGCAACTTCATTATCCAATCGCATAGGCGCGGTGACAGCTACCGTACATTGCACCGTTCGGGTCGCTTCGACAAGTGTGCCAACTATTGAACCGTTAGGGCCACTGGATGACGACGCATGGGATTTGGAAAGGTGTGGCCTGACCCCGCTGACTCCACTTGCGGGGCAAGCTCGTTACCGAATACAGCAGCTTGTACCATCCGAATGATACGTAAACACGTCCCTATCAGCTATCACCAAGCTTATCAAGCTCCTTGTACATTACGGCAGCTGAGCCGTCCTGTATTGGCGCTGCCCTCGTAGCCTCGAGTGGATCTGGATGAAGTAGCAATTGACGAATGTACCCCGCGTCTATCGTGTTATAACCGTGAAGTACCCCTCTGTCCGTACAACTTGAAATCGACTCTTGCGCTCTGTTTGTCCTCTGCGTGCTCCCCTCACACTCGAATTGCCTATCGAATCATCCATTTCCAGCATGGGTAGAGAAGGACTAAGATATGCCGCGAAAGTTGATCTGAACAAGCCAGCGGCTGATCAGAATGTTCTCCATGTATGAGACACAATAAACTTGATAAAATACCTACTGACGATCGCATAGAATCGCTGGCACCCCGACAGTAACACGATCTCTTCCCACACACGTACAACGAATCTAACAGACCGCAGTCCCATCCATTGGATCCATCAAGGATGGCGAAGTCGTCAAGATCGAATGCGTAGACTGGACCGGCGGGCAGATTGGCAACAATGATAGCGCTGATGACATGCGTGACGTCGACCTTACGAAGATCCACTACCTGACGGGCCCTTTCGATGTGGAGACCGCGGAGCCGGGTGATGTCCTAGTGTTGGAGATCCAGGATGTTCAGCCTTTGGACGAGCAGCCTTGGGGCTTTACTGGTGTGTTCTCCAAGGACAATGGAGGCGGATTTCTCGACGAGATTTACCCTGAACCGTGAGTCCTGTCTCCCAACTTTGCTCTCTTGATTGTGGAATGTTCATCCGGCGACTCTCAATATCAATATCTCACCAACACTCCACAGCGCGAAAGCCATCTGGGACTTCGAAGGCATCTTCTGCTCCTCGCGCCACATCCCCGGCGTGCGCTTCGCGGGCCTGATCCACCCTGGCATCCTAGGTTGCGCGCCCTCAGCCGAAGTTCTCGCAACCTGGAACAAGCGCGAAGGCGAGCTCATTCAAGCCTGCGCGTCAACACACAATCGCGTTGTCGCCGAACCTCCACAGCCTAAGAACGTGCATGCTGGCTCGGCAGACGCGCAGCTGAAAGAGAAGGTCGGGAAGGAGGGCGCGAGGACGATTCCCGGACGCCCGGAGCACGGCGGGAACTGCGATATCAAGAATCTGAGTCGTGGGTCGAAGGTCTTCCTCCCGGTGCATGTTAAGGGCGCGAAATTTAGCGTTGGAGACTTGCATTTTTCGCAGGGTGATGGTGAGTTATATTCAATCATGGCCTGTTGTAGAGTTTCTGCTTACACAAAATGCAGGTGAAATCTCGTTCTGTGGCGCGATCGAGATGGCAGGCGTTATCACGATCAAGTTCTCCGTGATGAAGGGCGGTATCAAGCAGCTGGACATGAAGAGTCCCATCTACATCCCCGGCCCTGTGGAGCCGCAGTTCGGTCCTGGAAGGTACATCTACTTCGAGGGTTTCTCGGTTGATGAGCACGGAAAGCAACACTATCTTGACACGACGGTGGCTTATCGGCAGACGAGTTTGAGAGTTATTGAGTACCTGAGACGATATGGTGAGTCGACGCGTTCCGTCCGGCTGCCACAGAAGCTGATTATGTTCACAGGTTACAACGATTACCAGATCTACCTCTTACTGTCTTGCGCTCCTGTCCAGGGTCATGTTGCTGGCATTGTGGACATTCCCAACTCTTGTACGACTATGGGTCTGCCGATGGACATTTTTGACTTCGACATCTCGCCACACGTTCCTGCCGAGAAGCGAGATATGGGTAGTTGTGCGTTCGTAAGCAAGTGAAGTATATGAATGAAATATCAATTTCACTTTATAACTATGTTGTGCTGTGCTGTTCCTTGACCGTGTGTAACTCGAGAGGAAGTTGAAACATGCACGGTCCTGGAAGTGATCTCGCTATGTAGCAGAGTAGTCGTGGACCACCTGATTGCCGCCTTCCACTGCCACAAACCAGGGTGCGCATATATGCTTCCGTCGCGCTCGGAAGGAGTCGTGAAGCGCTCACGGAGATTGGCAATAGTGGTCTGTTATGCCTGTGCATCGTGCCGTCCTTGGACGCTGGGTAATTGCGAATGACAGGAGTCCCACCCCCCCTAACAGATACTTATTGCAAGAACCTGCAGTCGGAAGGGTATTTCAATGGGTTTCTGTATTACGGGCGGGCGGCTGCGAGCCGTCCGAGCCGCATATGCTGGGTGGAGCGTGCGATGAGTCAGGGAGATCGAGTTGCCATGCCCAAAGTGAACACTAACCACGTGAAGGGTTGAGTGCTCGTATCAGTGTCGGGCAGGTAGGTATGGGTCACGAGGATTTCGGGGAGATACAGCTGAAGCGCGACCAAGGGTAGTTGAAGCTAGCTTTAGCTCTATTCTATGGTCGTAGGAGCGGTGCTGGCCAAGAAATTCATCGTCTCCTAGCTTATCCGTTTGCTTGACCGTTCCTCTCAGCCGCGCTGTCTATGCTAGCTTATCGACAGGGAGGATTCCACATATTCCTAGGTTGGCAGCTTGCGACCGGGAGAGATTACAAGACCTTGTCTACGGCGGACACTGTTTCTTGGTCAGCCTAGGACAGGCCCAGGGAAGCTCAGACATACCATTCAAGCCTGTGTTGTCTGGCTCAACATGCGCCTCCTTTACAACGCCATCCTCGATAACAAGGGCGTAGCGCTTGGAACGGTCGCCACCAAAGATGGAGGCACCGTCGAAGGAGAGGTCGAGGCTTTTAGTCAGTGCCAAGCTGGGGTCTGCGAGGAAGCGGATCTGAGGAAATGAGTATGTAGGCGTCATTGCACGGCTTGCAGTTCACTCACGCCGCTGGAGCCAGAGGGATCCAAAGTCTTGCCCCATGCCTTCATGCTATGCAAAGTCAGTTACTAAGAATCTGTCATCCAGCAAAGGAGGCGAATGTAGCACAGCTGGCGAGACATGCGCCAGCACGGTGACGCAACAGGTGCCATAATAAGGTCCCATGCTGCATGTGCAGGTCACATTTGCGTAGATCGAAGATGACAGGCCGCACTCCCGCCCGAGACAGTCTCAGCTCACGAGGGAGTGATGGTTGGGATGCCTGTTCAGCGACTCCGCGGATTCACTTACACAAAGCTGTCATTAACGGAAACAACAAAGACCTTGCCAGCATCCTTAAGCTTGGAAGAGTTGATGTATCCAGGGATATGGTTTTCAGAGCATGCGGGGGAGTATGCGGCCGGGACTCCTGTAGACAAGGATAAGTTATTTGAGTTCGTGAATGCTACCACAATTCTGGTAACTGGGACTCAATGGCTTACCAATGATCAGACCTTTGCCGCTCTTCAGCTCTTGGGCGATGTTGATCTTGTTGCCAGGCGAGTTTTCCATAAGCTCAACACTGGGAACCTGGTCACCTACCTTAACAAGAGTAGGGGCAGATGCATGGAATAGGCGACGGCCAGCAACCGGGCGCGCTACGGCCAATTGACGAACGGCGAACATGATGTCTTGGTAAGAAGCTTGATCTTCAGTCGTAGATTCGGTACTGTTGGTGTCGATGTCGTTGGTGGCAGGCTGCAGCTTGTACCAGGCGGGATTGGCCCAAGATTTGCCCGGGGCTGAGCCAGCCACATGTTTTTAGCGGTTGGGTCTTGGTGGTCCAAGCACCTTGACATGACAGGCAAGGGCACCCAACGCACGCTGCTCAGCTTGCATTTCCAGAATGCAAGCTGCAATGCTGGGACTGACGGGCGAAGCCACTAAGCAGGGCAGCCTTGCGATGTCAATTTAAGAAGTCTACCATGTGCAATCTAGTTTTGATGTGCGGTGTGGGAGGCCTGCCAGCTGAATTGCTTTTGAGATGCGGATCGTCGTCGCGTGAATCGTCATTGCCAATTGCCAAGCCCTCCTCTCGGGATCGCGCATCCAAGGTACAGTGGCACGAAGCATCGGGCTGCCGATACAGATAACCAAAGTGCAAACTTGGGCGAATTGGATAGCCTACCGCTGCAGACGCAGGCTGAACTATACAAGAAGCGCTCCCGTACGAGCGTTCGATTCCTACACCGTCCCGCTGGTGTGATGCTGCCCCAATCCCAAAGCCCTCGAATCCTGTCAAAGCATCCTGGTCAAGGCTGCGCTCGGCGCGCTAAGAAGCGGCACTGCCAACTGGGGGCGCGCATTCCTGTTTAGCACATCTAACCTGCTTAGGGCCTTTCCTAGTGTCAAAGAGCCCGCTCTGAGATGCCACGAGCCCTGCCCGTCAAGTCTTTTACACTCAAAGGCCCAGATCCCCCATCGACCTCTCGCTCCCCATCGCCTAACTGCAGGCTCGCCCATGCTGCGGCATTACGACATCAGGACGCCCGTTTCGTACCCCCCGGCTCTATACATATCACTTTACCCAACGTGAGCCTCGCGCCGCCCACATTGTCGCGCGCACCTTGAGTTCTCCCTATCGACCGTCTGATACGAGGCATTGGGGAGTTGATCGCCCCAAGCCTCGACGCGTCGACGCCTTTGCACGCTTCAAGAAGAGAGAAAGCTACTTTGAGAAATCTTTTCCAATTTCCCTCCCGGTTTTGTCTTTGTATTTGAGAAAGTAACGCCCTGCGCGCAACACAAACCACCATGGATTCCAACAATGCCGGAGGCTCCGGTTCAAGCAACTCCAGCGACTTTGTAAGTGCGCGGTCGCGAAGCCGCAGTGTATCGGATGCTAATTTTATCGCAGGTTCGCAAACTCTACAAGTACGTTGACGACGTAAAGATGATTCTGTACTGGCTAACACGCGCGCAAGGATGCTGGAGAACCCCAGTGACGAAAGTGTCGTTCGATGGGGAAATGACGGCGACAGCTTTGTCGTGCTCGAAGTACGTCAATGCGACCGTGCGAACCGAGCTATGCAGATAGCTAACCGTCGCGCAGAACGAGAAGTTCACCAAGCATATACTGCCCAAGCACTTCAAGCACAGCAACTTCGCCAGTTTCGTTCGCCAATTGAACAAGTACGACTTCCACAAAGTGCGACACAACAATGAGGAGAACGGTCAATCGCAATATGGCCCTGGCGTCAGTGGACCCTATATGGCCTTCTGACAGAACCCTGAGCTAAAAACCTGCAGGCATGGGAGTTCAAGCACCCTGATTTCAAGATGAATAACAAGGATGCGCTCGACAACATCCGCAGGAAAGCACCTGCACCGCGCAAGCCCAACCAGGCGAGCGCCGATGAACTCGGTCTGCCTTCGCAGCAGATGGACATGGTCAGCGGACAATTGATGGCGACACAGGCGCAGCTCCACGCCCTCGAGCAACGTTACAGTGAGCTCAGTATCCATCACTCGATGTTGTTGCAGGAAGTCATTGGCCTGCAGAAGACGGTCGTCAACCACGAGCATGTCATGCAAAACGTGATGACGTTCTTGCACGGTGTAGACTCTCAGCAGCGCCGCAACAGCAAGCTCATGTTCAATGCTGGCGCTGGACAGAACGGAAACGCTGAGCCTCAGGGCCAAGCCAACGATGACGACCACCCAGCTTCGCCATTGCAACACGCTTCCAAGCTTCTGAGCGAGACTAACGCCGACGTTATGTTGAACCCAAGGAATCTGGAGCACATGAACGAGATCACCATGAGATTGAACGGCACCCTGACGACGCCCCCACCTGATGTACTGCGTGGTGGCACCAGGCCTACGAGTCGCGGACCGCCTTCAGCTACGTCGACGGGCTCTATGCGCCTTGAAAACCTCGATAACCTGGTTTATCCTGTAGGCCAGAACAACGGAATCGACCCAATGTACAGCGAGCATATCAACAACATCCCGTATGCAATGCCGCCGAAGGCGCCCGAAACAGGAGGTGAGAAGCCTGTGGAGGTCCGGAAGAAGGGCCAATTTGCAGACCCCGGATGGATTCGCCCACCACAAATTCTGCTTGTTGAAGACGACCCTACGTGCCGTCGTATTGGAAGCAAATTTCTCTATGCTTTCCACTGCGCCATCGATAGCGCTGTAAGTTCATCCTCAATATCATCCTCGACCGTATGGCTAACTCTGCAAAGCTCGATGGACTGGAAGCCGTGAACAAAATGAATGCTGGGTCCAAATATGATTTGGTTCTGATGGATATCATCATGCCAAACCTCGATGGTGTCTCAGCCTGCCATCTGATTCGACAGTTCGACACTACGCCCATCATCGCCATGACGTCGAATATCAGAAGCGACGACATCTCAATGTATTTCCAGCATGGCATGAATGACGTTCTACCCAAACCTTTCACAAAGGAAGGCCTGCTCCACATGCTAGAGAAACACCTTGTTCACCTCAAGAAGGCGTCGCCTCACGGCGAAGCGATGCCAGCGCCGCAGCCCGTTCAAGTACCAAGGCAGCTTTTGTTGAAGGAAGAGGACTCACCTGCAAAGTCGCCTGCGACTGTTAGTAACTGGAACTCCCCCAACCAATTGCCTGGCGTTTCACCCGTCGGAAGCAACATGACAGACGAATATGCGCAAGGTCTTCAGGTCCAGCAGCCTCACCATCCAGGAGCCTATGGCGTCAATCCTATGCAACCGGGCATGGGATACAGTGCCTCGCCTCAAATACCCATGCAAGCAAGGCAACAGCAACAGCTTCCTGCTGGCCATCGAAGACAGATTTCGGACATCTCCGGGGGGGATGACATGAATAATCCAGCAAAACGACAGCAGATGTTCCCACCACAGATGCCAGGTCAGATGAATCCTATGCAGCCAAGACCACGATGAGGTCTACACAGAGGGGCGAAGCGTGTACTTTTCGTGGCTTAAAACTCCGGATCTTACCCTGTTCTGATAGCGCGCCCAAGTGAAGGGCTCCTACTGGTGGACAGTCAACCAGAACAGAGGTACAGTAAAGCAGGATGGCGACGGAAGATTCTGGTCCCGAACACTCTGCAAGTTGGTACGTCAACCAACGGCGCAGATGTTTGGACGGGTCTTCGCGGCTGAGGATTGAGTTGTATTTTCGAGGGAGTCAAAGATTGGGACAGCTGGAGATATACTCTTCTCGAGAAGAAGCGGGCGTTAGGTAGCCGATCTGAGTCTGTCATATAGTGGAGGCCGAACGTCCATTTAAAATCGATGTCTTTGCAATCGCTCCATTGATCGTGTTCTTTATGCAATGGCAAGCTTTTTTGTATGCTTTGTCTGCTGAGCACGAAACCTAATATCAATCCAAACATTACAACCGGCAATCAGTACGACCGGGACAGGTTCGAGGCTGACAGGGGTCGCAACATGCGGCCGAGAAACGTCGTCGCAATAAGCATATGGTCTAGATCTTCTTCACATCCGCCGTCGTGGGAACACGGGACGGCGCAGCGCATTGTGAACCCCACAGAACACTAGGCTAGACACATCTGGCTTTTCATGCAGCCCTGGTACAAGTATGAGTCAGCGTCAGGTCCGCGGGCCTGGTGGTTCGGATTCGAGCAAGACATGAAGCTCTCGGCCTACCGGTATCGATAACGAAAACATCGCCGCGGGGGCGTGACTCCACCTACTTTTTCCCCAACCCACCGCGACGCGATCGTACACGCTCGTACACAGAGCTCAGTTCGGATTTCAATATGCCGCCAAAAGACAAGAAGGGTCAGAATAAGGGCAAAGCTGGAGAAGAAGACCGCGAGGATCCCCTCCAGGCAGTGGTACGCACCACTGACGGACTGGACGGCATGCACGATGCTGACAACTTAGATTCTCGCAGATCCCTTCGAGACGCGCTTCAATCCCTTTACACTGGAGCGCCCAAGGGTCAGTCTCCAAGGCAGGTCTGCGCTGCAATATACTGACGAGCATTCAGTGTCTGCTACCCCTCGCGAATACCCCACTGATCGAGTACACCTTCGAGTTCCTCGCCAATGCCGGTGTCGAAGAAATCTTTGTCTACTGCGGTGCGCATAGGCAGCAAGTCGAGGACTACATCAACCGCTCGAGATGGTCGGCGCAATCCTCCCCGTTCTCCAAACTGGAACTCATTCAGTCTACGTCACATTCGATAGGTGATGCGATGCGTGACTTGGATAGCAGGAGCTTGCTGGTTGGCGATTTCCTCCTTGTATACGGCGATGTTGTCAGTAATCTGCCGTTAGAGGGTGCGCTTGCTGCACACAGAGCGAGAAGAGTTAAGGACAAGAACGCCATCATGACTATGGTTTTGCGTGAGGCCGGCACAACACACAGAACGAAGGCTCGTGGGACAAGCCCCGTGTTCGTTATCGACCCTGAGAAAGACAGGTGTCTGCACTTCGAGCAAATGCCAAACCGCGACCAGACGCACTACTTGTCAATCGACCCTGAGCTTCTGTCCGGCCACCAAGAGCTCGAAGTCCGGCAAGACTTGATCGACTGCGGTATCGATATCTGTACACCAGATGTTCTTGCGCTCTGGAGCGATAACTTTGACTTCCAGGCCCCAAGGAAGGGTTTCCTGCACAGCGTGCTCAAGGACTACGAACTCAACGGCAAGACCTTCCACACGCACATCATCTCCGATCACTATGCAGCACGTGTACGCAACCTACACGCATACGATTCGGTCAGCAAAGACATTGTCTCGCGCTGGGCATACCCGCTGTGCCCTGACAGCAACCTCGTACAGGGCCAGTCGTATAGACTCGGAAAGGGCAACGTCTACAAAGAAGAGGGCGTCATTCTTGCACGCGACTGTGTGATCAACTCGAAAACTGTCATTGGAAGGGGCACCAGTATTGGCGATGGCAGTGTGATATCCAACAGTGTGATAGGACGTCATTGCCAGATTGGTCGAAATGTCAGGATTGATGGCGCATACCTGTGGGACTACGCCAGCGTTGGAGATGGCAGTGTCATTCAAAAGTCAGTTATTGCGAACGAGGCTTCGATTGGGCGGAAGTGCGTTATCGAAGAAGGGGCACTTATCTCCTACGGCGTAGCCATTGGTGAGGGCAAGACGATTCGAGGAGAGCACAGGATTACACGCGCCAAGCGAAGGCGCGAGAACGACGAGGAGCTTGTCAGAGGCGAGCCTGACCTCGAGGTGGTTGGGAAAGGAGGAGATGGCTTTGAATTTCATGATTCTGACGAAGAAGACGAAGATGAGGTTGTCGATAGCCTCATCTCCTCAGGCCCACGTATGTCTTCATCCAACGAATCTTACGTCCACGACTAACAGACACAGTGTACAATCTCGCAAACCTCTCCCAAGAATCGATATCGACACTCAACTCAGATTCAGAAGCAGATGATTACGAGATACGGCATGACAGGTCGACAACAAGCAGCTTCCTTTCTATCGGTTCTCAGGACAGCCAACATGCGGCGAACTTCGATCACGATGCTTCTGCCAGCATCTACGACTCGCTCGTTGAAGGCCACGAGTCTGCCAATATTCAGCTCGAGCTTACTGCCTTGCGTATGAGTACCAACGCCTCGGATCACCAGGTGCGACGTGCTGTTGCGACATCATTCGTCAAGCGCATCCATCAGCTTATCAACGCCGGCGAGACCATTAAGAGTGCTGTCGCCAGCGTCTTTGGGCAGCACAAAGAGCTTATTGACCGCGCGATCTTTGACAAGAACCAATCGGACAAGGCTGATCAGGTCGACTTTCTGCTATTGCTCCAGGCTGATCTAAGCCACAAGGAGAGTGGCGACGCTATTCTTCTAAGCGCAGCGACAAAGTTGGTCGAGCTGGATTCTGTTGAGGAAGAGGGAATCATCCAGTGGTGGGAGGACGAAAAGAGCAGCGAGAACGATGACATGAAGAAGGTCAGGACGAAGACGAAGTCATTGGTCGACTTCTTGCAACAGGAAAGTGAAAGTGAGAGCGAAGAAGACAGCGAGGATGAAGACTCTGACTAGATAATCTTGCACATAGAAGCAATAATGCAGTTCTTCGCCATCTCCACCATTTATGCTGTGATACAGAAAGGATGCTGGCTGGTGATCTGAAGATTATGTTCACAGGTTATGTGGTGTGCATGTGATTTAAGCCATGCGACGGCCGTACAACCTGTAACGCAGCCCGCCGGCTATTCCTAGAGGGCTCCAACGAGACCTGTGCAGGCTGCCAAGTTGTGAAAATTGCTGCGAAGGCATCAACACCTAGTGCGTGCGTTCATGCCATATGAGGCATCCCAACTAAGCCTCAAGGCAACTGCGGCGAACAAATTCACCGCCGTCCTCGCCGCTTTCCGCATGGGGCCGTGCTCGCCGCGTCAGGGTGCCACCATCCCAAGCAGCGACACACTTCCCAAACCCTCCTCTGGAACTCGTGACCTAGTAGACCGCTGACCAATATCCGGGGATTGTCTATCCTTTTCAGTCGCTTGACTACGCACCTCCACGCCGCCACCCCGTGTGCACAACACTTATCACCGCCTCCACCCGCATCGGCCTGGTTCCGTCATCAGGCGGGACAGGCTTCAAACTACACCACGACGCCGCCCACCGTCCACAAGCGGAAGGCTTCTGAGGCAGAACTCACGCTCAGCCCTTCCGAAGAGCCTCGCAAGAAGACGCTGAAGTCTCCCGAACCACCTGCCATCGACAATCTCCCAGCCACGCCTGTCACGAACGCCTCAGGCACCATGGACTCGGACGACGACTTCAACAGCTCCATGAGTGGGGAGGACTTTGAGGACCAGGACAGCGATCTTGGTATTGAAGATGGTATGTGCTTGTCTGACCGAAGGCGGGGTATCTGTACTGACCAGCCGTCATAGACTCTGACTTCGACATGGACCAGGATGACGTTGGGTTTGAGACGCAGGACAAGGACATCAAGCCTACGAAACAGGCCCACGAGGTCGACTTCAAAGTGTTTGATCCTGCACAGATCCAAGCGCAGCAGGACAGACAAGTCGACGAGCTCTCGAGTATCCTGTCGCAACCGCCCGAGGCCTCCGCCATCCTCCTTCGATACATGCGCTGGAACAAAGAACGCCTGATCGAGCAATACATGGAGAAACAGGAAGAGGTTTTGGAAAGCGCGGGACTGGGGCAAACTGCCCAAACCAATCCACCAAGGCTGCAGAAGATCCCCGGCTTCTGTTGCGATATTTGCTGTGACGACAGCCCAAACATGGACACTTTTGCGATGAAGTGCGAGCACAGATTCTGCGTGGACTGCTACAGGCAGTATTTGGCCACCAAGATCCAGGACGAGGGCGAGGCGGCGAGGATACGTTGCCCTGGCGAGGGTTGTACGCGCATTGTTGACTCAAAGTCATTAGATCTATTGGTCACAGCAGATCTTCAAGACAGGTATGCTTCGAGATCAATGGGTATCGATGGATAATGCTAACGCTCGTAGATACCACACACTTCTCACACGAACGTACGTCGATGACAAAGAGAATCTCAAGTGGTGCCCTGCGCCTGATTGCAAATATGCTGTCCAGTGCGGCATAAAGAGCAAGGATCTCAACAAGATCGTACCGACCGTGAGCTGTGACTGCGGTCACATGTTCTGCTTCGGCTGTACTTTGACCGATCACCAACCGGCGCCCTGCTCCCTTGTCAAGAAATGGCTGAAAAAATGCGAAGACGATAGCGAAACCGCAAACTGGATATCAGCCAACACGAAGGAGTGTCCGAAATGCGTCTCGACTATAGAAAAGAACGGAGGCTGCAACCACATGACATGTCGAAAGTGTCGACATGAGTTTTGTTGGATGTGCATGGGCGTTTGGTCAGAGCATGGCACCAGCTGGTATAATTGCAATCGATTTGAGGAGAAGAGTGGCGCGGATGCTAGGGACGCCCAAGCCAAAAGCAGGCAGTCGCTCGAACGCTACCTGCACTACTACAATCGATATGCCAATCACGAACAATCGGCGAAGCTCGACAAGGACATTTACCTCAAGACGGAGAAGAAGATGCAACAGTTGCAAAATTCGACTGGCATGTCGTGGATCGAGGTTCAGTTCCTTGATCAAGCATCTCAAGCGCTCCAGCAATGTCGTCAAGTTCTGAAGTGGACGTACGCGTTCGCTTACTACCTGGCTAGGAACAATCTAACTGAGATCTTTGAGGACAACCAGAAGGATCTCGAGATGGCCGTGGAGAATCTGAGTGAGATGTTTGAGAAGCCGATCGACCAACTACAAGGGCTGAAGGTGGAAATGATGGACAAGACATCGTACTGTACGAAGCGGCGCGTTATCCTATTGAACGATACGGCCGAAAACCTCAGACAAGGTAAGTGACTTGATCTCGATGCCCCCAGATGAATCTGAGAGACCATACTGACTTTCCACAGGCAACTGGGAGTTTATTGTATCGCTCAATTAGAGTGATTGCTACGAGAGGTCACAGTCGCTGACATAGTCCTGTACGAGATGCAAACCCCGAGCACTGAAATTGCTCGCGCATATCCCTGGATGATGGCTCGCCAAAACCATAGTCTACATGTTGCATATTTTCTGGTTGGGAGTCAAGAGGCATAGTGGCACTGCCCGGCGTTACGAGCGGTGTCAACATTAGCGAGTATGCATTTGGGAATTAGACAGGGAGCTGAAACATACGATACCTGCAATAATGCTCTGCTGCATCTTTGATACCATAATATGCTGATGATATCAAATCCACTGATAACCAGGTATGTGAACCGTGCTGCATCCTGCAGGGCGACGACTCAGTAAGATGCACAGATGCCTGAGGGCTCCAATACCATTGCCTGTATCGTCGAATGTTGGATCCTTCGAATCTGTCATCAAGATTCCTTCCATGGAACCCCGCATCCTTCCCCGCCACCATATCCGACAACAGCAGCCACGGGTGAGCATCCCGGAGCTAACCATGAAGACTACCGAAGCACTAGAATCGAGCTTCGGCTGTCTACAGGAATCTAGCGCAAACTCCAATGACGACTCTCACGTCGCGATTTCAATGATGGAGGATCAACTTACACTAGTCAAAGTTGATAGCACACATACTGGACAAGTTCCGCAGAACAGTAGACAACGGCTTATAAGCACCGTCCTAATATCAGCCCCTGGCTCATAGGAGGTGGAGCACTGTGCCACACGAATCGCCGTGGGCTACTCGTGATTGCGTGCCCACTCGGGTGGTGTTGTGCTCGCATCCTCGTGTCGCTTGCTCATTTAAGGAACCTGCCTTGTACCGTTCACTGTACCCACGACTACGCACAATGACTATCGATATGCCTTCTGGTCAGACGAACGGCACAACTGCCCCTGAAGAGGTTCGACAGTATGATGTAGTGGTTGTTGGAGCGGGCTTCTCTGGTATCAGCACGCTGCATCGGTTGAGAAAGCATGGACTGAAGGCCCATATCTTCGAGTCTGGTTAGTTGACGACCGCTTAAGTGGTGAATCTTCTGCTGACGGTACCAGCCGATGACTTTGGTGGTGTGTGGTATTGGAACAGGTAGGCAGAGGTGCGCCACGTGAGTAAGGATGCTAAGAGTGGGGAAGGTACCCAGGTGCACGTGTTGACTCCGAGACACCATTCTATCAACTCAACATTCCGGAGGTGTACAAGACGTGGAGTTTCTCAAAGCGGTTCCCAGACCACAGCGAGTTGAGAGACTACTTCGCCCACATTGACAAAACGCTAGATCTGAGGAAAGACGTTTCGTTCAGTTCTAAAGTCAATAGCTGTACTTGGGATAAAGACTTCAATCAGTGGACTGTCACGACTGAGAATGGACTAGAAGCTAAAGCACAGTTTCTGATCATGGCCACTGGCCTCCTTCACAAGCCTCACCTACCGACTTGGAAGGGCCAAGAGACGTACAAAGGCGCTGTTTATCATTCCTGCGACTGGCCCCGAGACTCTGATCTCACAGGCAAGAGAGTAGCCGTCATCGGCGCAGGAGCAACAGCCGTTCAAATTGTCCAAGAACTCGGCAAACAAGCCTCCCATCTCGTCAACTTCGTCCGTCGTCCTTCGCACTGCCTCCCCATGGGCCAACGCACGTGGACCGAAGAAGAACAACGCGCATGGAAAGCCTTCTACCCGTCTCTCTTCCGCACCGCGCGAGACAGCCCCGCCGGCTTCCCCATCGACCGCCCTTATGGCACCTTGCGCGTGCAAGACGTCAGTGCTGCCGAGCGCGAGGCGCACTTCGAGACCACCTGGGCCGGTGGAGCGTTCCACTTCTCGATGATGAACTTCAGCAACGTAGCGCTGGACAAAGAAGCCAACGCCATCGTGTACGAGTTCTGGAAGCGCAAGATCAGACAACGCCTCACGGATCCCAGGAAACAGGCCATCATGTGTCCAGACAAGTCGCCGTACTTCTTCGGCACCAAGCGCACGCCCCTGGAACACGACTACTACGAGGTCCTCAACCAGCCGAACGTCGACATCGTGGACATCAACGCGCACCCCATCCGCTGCTTCACCGAGAACGGACTCAGTCTGGAAGGCGAGGATGCAGATCGCGACTTCGACGTGGTAGTGTGCGCGACGGGGTTCGACTCGTTCACCGGCAGCCTGTGCAACATGGGGCTGCGGAACAAGCACGGCGTGGATATGAAAGACGTGTGGAAGGAGGGCGTGACGACGTACATGGGAATCATGATGAGCGGGTTCCCGAACGCGTTCATGGTGTATTCGCCTCAGGCGCCGACGGCGCTCGCAAATGGGCCTACCATTATCGGTGCGATTCTTCCCCTTCCCCACGTGCATCTCTCTTCTGTCTCTCTTCATCTCCAAACAAGTCCCTCACTAACGCAACAACCAAGAATGCCAATCCGACCTCATCCTTACGGCCATCCTTTCTCTACGCGCCCAGAACCAAAACCACCCCAAGGCGACCCTCGAGCCGACCGCTCACGCCGAGCAGGAATGGAAGACCCAGCTCAACACCATGGTGGAGAACACGCTGTTCCCGTACACCAATAGCTGGTGGAACACGTCGAATATCCCTGGTAAGAAGGCGGAGAATCAGAACTATATTCTGGGGATTCCGGCGTATGAGAGGGAGGTTAGGGCGAGGTTGGACGGGTGGAAGGGGTTTGAGGTTGGGGTGGGTGTGTAGGGTGTGTAGGGCGTGTAGGGTGTTGCAGATGATGATGTGGAGGGCTCGGCTGGTGAGTGATGGTCGCTGCGTCTTGCATCATCGTCGAGTCTGCTTGTCTTTGCGCAGAGACTAAGGATAGGTGATGAAGGGTACGTGCTGGTCGTTGCAAACCGAAGCGTGTGGATGGACCATTTCGAGAAGATGATATGAGGAAGTAGCGAATGATGAGATCGAAAACACATTGAATATCTTCTAGACTTTTGAACCAAAACGCCCCCGGACCTTCCATGATGCTATGATATGAATCAGTCCCCCCTTCCCGCGAAAACGCCATAACATGCAGTATATCTAATCTAGTACGACCTTTGCCCAACCGACTTCTTTACATTTACAAAGCCTCGAGCTCGAAATCGTCCAGCTTGTCGCGGTACTTCATGATGTTGCGCTTGATCTTGGACGAGTCGACCCAGGTGACAAAGTCCTCCATATTCCTTATGTAGTCAGCACACAGAGTCTCTGACAGAAACACTCCGTCCATTGGCAGAGAGAGAGAGAGAGAGAGAGAGAGAGAGAGAGAGAGAGAGAGAGAGAGAGAGAGAGAGAGAGAGAGAGAGAAAGAGAGGAGAGAGAAAAACCCACCTAGTGACGAGATACGCAGGGTCTGTGACAACCGTCGTTCCCACCCTGACATGCCCCTGCTCGATCATCTTGATGGCACTGGTCAGGTGCTCGCTCATCCTCAGGCGGGTCATGACGACGGGCAGCCTCCTCCTGGCAAACGCGCTGACGGTGACTTTGTGCTCGATGTCGCTCAGCTTGCCGCGTCCGCCGCCGCCGGTGCCCAGGATGCCCATGTCGAACAGCTTCTCCAGCAGCAGGTCTTCTTGCTTGCGGCGGAAAGGGTCGGTGGGGTCGAGGTTGGAGATTTTGTGGGCGAGTTGGCGCAGAGAGCCGCACAGTTGGTTGTACTTGCGGTAGTCGTCTCGGCCTTGGATGGCGTAGCGGCGCATGACGAGGGTTTCGCGGTGGTCGTTGTCGGACTTGTACGTGTTGAAGTCGACTTTGCGCAGGAGCTTCTGCTCGTGATGCTTGAGTTTGCGCGTCATGCTGGCGGTGGGGGATGTGGTGGTGGTGTGGCCGCGGCGTGGGTTGTGTGCGTGGGCTGTATGCGTGCCTGCTTGCTGGCTGGCTGGCTGGCTGGCTGGTTGTCTGGCGGGCGGTAGAGTTGCGATAGCGAGGACTCTCAAAAAGTTCGAGCTGCCATGTGGCGCTAGTCGAATCGCGGTTAGCACATCCGTCATATAGCCCCTCCCGCGGAATTGGTGGGGGCTCTGGGCGGTCGGCAACGCGCGCCAAACTTTTGAGTCAATGCCGGCGAGATTGTCTGCTTGACTCTTCGCTCCTGTCCACCCTCTCCCTCTTCCTACTACACATATTGTTACTCGCCATGCCGACCGTCCACCTCCTCGACTACGTCGCCGGCAACGTGCGCTCGCTCGTCAATGCCATCGAGAAGGTTGGCTACACGGTCGAGTGGGTCAGGTCGCCCGCCGACGTGCCTGCCGCAGATGTACGCCTCCCCTGCAACTGCGCGACCAACATGCCCAATTGACAAGCGCTGATGCAGATGTCGCCCTAGAAACTCATCATCCCCGGTGTCGGCCACTTTGGCCACTGCATGAGGCAGCTCGAGCAGGCCGGCTACGTCGAGCCCATCCGCCAACACATTCGCCAGGGCAAGCCCTTCATGGGGATATGCGTCGGCATCCAGACGCTCTTCGAGGGCTCGGAAGAAGACCCCTCGGTCAAGGGCCTGGGCATCATCCCCGCCACCCTGCGCAAGTTCAACGACGCCGACAAGAGCGTCCCACACATTGGCTGGAACAGCGCCAACACATCGCGTGCAGGCGACGTCACCGACGAGTCGCTCTTCGGCCTGCGTCCCACGTCCAAGTACTACTACGTCCACTCATACGCCGCGCTATACGAGGAGGGCAAACTGGAGAAGGACGGCTGGCAGGTCGCTACCGCCCGCTATGGCGACGAGGAGTTCATCGGCGCAGTGGCCAAGGACAACATCATGGCCACCCAGTTCCACCCAGAGAAGAGCGGTGCCGCCGGACTACGCGTGCTGAAGGCCTTCTTGAACGGCCAGAGGTCGCAGAAGCTGCCGGAGAAGCCCTCGGCGGCTGACACAAAGGAGGGCTTGACACGGCGAGTCATCGCGTGTCTGGATGTGCGCACAAACGACCAGGGCGACCTCGTCGTCACCAAGGGCGACCAGTACGACGTGCGCGAAAAGGACGCCACCGCCGGTGTCCGCAACCTGGGCAAGCCCGTCGACATGGCCAAGAAGTACTACGAGCAGGGCGCTGACGAGGTCACCTTCCTCAACATCACCTCGTTCCGCAACTGCCCTGTCGCCGACACGCCCATGCTCGAGATCCTCCGCCGCACCAGCGAAACCGTCTTCGTGCCTCTCACCATCGGCGGCGGCATCCGCGACACCGTCGACACAGACGGCACCCACATCTCCGCCCTCGACATCGCAACCATGTACTTCAAGTCCGGCGCCGACAAAGTCAGCATCGGCTCCGACGCCGTCACCGCCGCCGAGGAATACTACGCCCGCGGCGCCAAACTCGCTGGTACCACCGCCATCGAAACCATCTCCGCCGCCTACGGCAACCAGGCCGTCGTCATCAGCGTCGACCCCAAGCGCATCTACGTCGCCTCCCCCGACGCCACCCCGCACCACACCATCCAAACCGCCAACCCAGGCCCCAACGGCGAGCAATACTGCTGGTACCAGTGTACCATCAAAGGTGGCCGTGAAGGCCGCGACTTCGACGTCCGCCAGCTGGTGCAAGCCGTCGAAGCCATGGGCGCCGGCGAGATCCTGCTCAACTGCATCGACAAAGACGGCAGCAACAGCGGCTTCGACCTCGAGCTGATCAACGACGTCAAAGACGCGATCAAGATCCCCGTCATCGCGAGCAGTGGCGCGGGTAACCCGGGTCACTTTGACGAGGTCTTTGCGAAGACGCGGACGGATGCGGCGCTGGGCGCTGGTATGGTGAGTTGGATCCCCCCCTCTTCTTACCCTCTTATTTTTTACCATTGTGTTGGAATTGTCTGGCTAACGAGACTACTAGTTCCACCGCGGCGAGTACACCGTCAAGGATGTCAAGGACCATCTGCAGGAGAAGGGGCAGGTTGTGCGGCCGTTCGAGGCGGAGATATAGAGAGGAAGGGAGACTAGTTGTGTGTGCAGAGCTCATAGATATAGACGGGAAGGGTATGGTAGATTAGAGTAGAGAAAAGAACATTTCCAAGTTACCTGCATTATGGCGCCTACCAGGGCCAGTCGTCCCGCAAAGCATCATGATAAGAGTCGTAGCCACAAAGCAAGCTCGAACATGTCGTGTCACGTCGAGTGCTGAACGCTGAAGAAAGACAAAGATCGCCATACCCACCACACCCACCGCACTCACTCATCCTCCTCGTCCTCCTCGGGCTCACTCTCGACTTTCTTCTTCTTGGCAGCGGCCTTCCTCTTCGCCACCGCCCTCTTCGGCTTGACTTCCTCCTCGGCCTCGGCCTCCACGTCCTCGGGCTCCTCATCCTTCTCCTCATCGCCCTTCGCCTTCGCCTTCTTCTCCTTCTCCTTCCGCACCACCTTCAGCTTCGTCTGCACATCCTTGCCCTTCTTCTTCTCGACCTGCTTTCCGATCCTCTCCCGCTCGCCCTCGCCCTGCTCGTGCAACGTGCTCTCCAGCTCCGTGAACTCTTCGCTCTCAACGTCCATGCCCACCAGACGCTCGAGCATCTTGATCTCGCGCGCCCAGATCCCTTTGTCCTCGACCTTCTTGCCGTTCGCATCGACGCTATCGACGGGTGTCTCCAGCACCATAGGCAGCCCGTGGAGCCGCTTGTCGTTGACGAGGTTGTGGAACGCCCGGAGACCAAGGTAGCCTGTGCCGATGCGGGCGTGGAGGTCGCGGTAGCTGGCGAGCGGAGCTTTCGAGTCGTTGACGTGGAGCGCCATGAGGTACTCGAGGCCGATTACGTCGTCGAATCTCTGCATGACTTCGGCGTACGTCTCAGGGGAGCGCAGGTCGTAGCCCGCCGCGAAGACGTGGCAAGTGTCTAGGCAGACGCCCACGCGGTCCTTCTTGTCGACGTGGGAGATGATGGCGGCGATGTCTTCGAAGGTCCCGCCGATGGTGTTGCCGAGCGAGGCCATGGTTTCGAGGACTGTGATGACGGAGCCGGTCTCGGGGTCTGCATGGGCGCGGTTGAGGTTCTCGGCAATGAGCTTGATACCTTCCTCGCGCGTTGTGGCGTTGGCGTTGCCAGGGTGGAAGTTGTAGAGTCGGATCCCGAGCTTGTGGCAGCGCACGAGGTCGTTTTGGAAACAGTCGTACGCTTGCTTCTTGCGCTCAGCATCAGGGTGGGCGAGATTCACGAGGTACGAGCCATGAGGAAGGCAGCAGTCTCCAACTTCAATGCTGTGCTTCTTGCAGCCGCTGATGAAGAGTTCTGCATGTTCCGGATCCATGGGTGGGTTATCCCATTTGCGCTGGTTCTTCATGAACATGGCGAATGCATTGGCACTGTTGGCGTTAGCTCGACATGGGGGAAGAGTTGGTTGCTGTTTCTCACCCGATGTGCAGCAGATTCGGAATGGCATTGTGTACACCTAATTTACGATCGACCGGGCCGCGTTAGTGAGTGTTCTTCATGCTGAACTACTTTGGAAACGAGGGATAGTTGCAACTAACCTCCAGCGACACTGACGTGAGCGCCAATGCGCAATTTGGTGTCCACTGTGCGCTCTTCCAAGGGCTGCTCTGGTTCCTTGCTCTTCTTTGTGCGGACAACTTTCTGCTTGGCGGTCTTCTTGACGGTCGTAGCCTTGCCCTCTGCGTCGTCATTTTCGTCTTCATTCTCTTCGTACTTCACCTGTTTGGTAGTCGTGCGCTTCTTGCGTGGTGTCTCCGCAATTTCAGCATCGTCCTCTGCTGAGGTCTTCTTACTCTTCTTGGTCTCCACGGTAGTCGTGACCGTAGTCTCGGCCTTCCGCTTCTTGCCGTTTGTTGTAGACTTTACAGTCTCTTTGGACTCGATCTCCAAGTCCTCAGGAGCCGGAGACAGTGAAGAGTCTGAGATTTCGGCAGTCTTCTTTGCCATTGTGGTGGTAGATGTAGGTTTTTGTGTCGCAGTTGGTACGGCGTGTGTGTGTAGAGATGCGATCGTGTTGTGTTGCGGATATCGACGGAAGTGCAAGGTGATTGGTCGTAGTGAACGAATTTGAGCGCCAGACGAAGTGAGGGAAGGCAAAGCGAAAGCAGGCAAAGCGACGGTAGGCAAAGCAAAGGCAGGCAAAATGAAGAGGGGTGGCGGAGCTCGCTGCCTTACCTTGATGTTGCCAATTAGAGACACACCACTGTCGAAGTGCAATTGAGAGGCTTCAACAAGCGTAGAAGGAGCGTGGAAGTGCTTGCGATGAGTGAAACGAAAGTACTCAGCGCGTACTCGTGGTGATGGAGTCGATTGCCGAAGGTACGAAAGATTGGATAGTGAGTGAATCACTGGAGGACTTTTCAGCAATGCGCAGTCTTTGAGGAACAGTAGCTTCATGCAGGTGCAGTTGTGTTGATGCTCGATTTATTGTAACTGGAACGCGTGACTCGGCTATCAGTTGCGCGTCACGAAAGCACGTGTGGGTGGGGCTCTCCACACTAGAAATGCAAGGCTGTTCAGGGTTCCTTATCGATTAGAAAATTATCCCATCCCACCAAAACACACCCACCGTAATCGCTCGACGCCCTACCCGACTACGAAACCACCCACGATGCCGAAAGACAAGAAGAAGCGCGCCTCTGGCGCTGGCGACAGCACACCCTATGCCAAACCTTCCGCCAAACAATCTGCAGCGCACTCGATCTTCAAGATGGACAAGGACCTCGGTCAGCATTTGCTGAAGAATCCTGGTGTCGCTGCCGCAATCGTGCAGAAAGCGCACTTGAAGCAGTCAGACCACGTTCTTGAAGTCGGTCCTGGAACAGGAAACTTGACAGTCTTGATTCTCAAGGCTGCGAAGGCTGTCACAGCTGTGGAGATGGATCCTCGAATGGCTGCCGAATTGACCAAGCGTGTACAAGGCACACCAGAGGGAAAGCGACTCAAGGTCATGCTGGGCGACGTTATCAAGACGGAACTACCTCGATTCGACGTCTGCATTTCGAACACGCCCTACCAGATTTCCTCGCCCCTCGTCTTCAAGCTCCTGAGCTTGCCCAACCCTCCAAGGAGCTGCATTCTCATGTTCCAACGCGAATTCGCCATGCGTCTGTTTGCTAAACCGGGAGAGAAGCTGTACTCCCGTCTCTCGGTCAACGTCCAGATGTGGTCCAAGGTCTCACACATCATGAAAGTCGGAAAGAACAACTTCAATCCCCCACCGCTGGTCGAATCCAACGTCGTCCGCATTGAACCCAAAAACCCCCGACCTCAGATCGCATACGAAGAATGGGACGGTCTTCTCCGCATCGCATTTGTGCGCAAGAACCGTACACTGCGCGCCGCCTTCCTCGGCACAACCGCCGTCCTCGACCTGCTCACGCAGAACTACCGTCTCTTCTGCGCCCAGAATGACATCGAAGTCGACGACACCCCGCTCAACCCAGACGAGCTGGACGCAGAGCCAGAAACCATGGACATCGACGACGACGACTTCAAGGGCTTCTCCGACCCTGACGACCCAGATGATGAGCTCCCTGACTTTTTTAAGCAGCTGCAGGCCGAGTCGCGCAAGAAGCATGAGAAGGGCGTTCATCGCAAGAAGAAGGGTCGTGCAAATGAGCTCGTGCGCGAGAAGGTGCGCAAGGTTCTCGAGGATGATACCCAGCTTGCGGATAAGCGTCCTAGGCTCTGTGACGAGGGCGACTTTTTGAAGCTGCTGTATGCGTTCAACCAGGAGGGCATACACTTTAGCTAGACAGGACGACATTGTGGGGGGAAAGCATTTGCATGGCGTTTTCTATCATGGGCATGGAACATGTTGGCGTTGGGGTATACCAAAAAGCATCGCGTTGTACGTATGAGCGTCGTTTAGAAGAAGGACGGCTCGTTTTGCAGTTTGTCACAACACAAGTCGCACAAACAGTATTGCCATATTTCCGATTTCAAAATGACACACTCTCCCGACCCGACTGGATCTTGCGTGGATCAGACAGAGGAAAAAAAGGTATCATTTACTGCAGAAAACCGCGTCAAACACCCCAAACCCCAGCACCCTGGATCCCTTCACCGCTCTTCAAGAACTACTCTGTATCCTCGAATTCGTCCCATCACTCTCAAGCACCGCACATCAATCCAGCCATTCCTCAATCACCCAAGCACAACCCATGTTCCTCGGCGCCCGGCAATGCTTCAAAAGGGCTTCTGGCCCCAAGCACCGCACTGACCCACAAGCCGCTTTTCCGCGACTATACCGCATCGACTGCGGGACATTAAAGCCCGCAAAGTCTTTGCTCCGATATGAAGAACAAAGCTGCAACTTGGGCAAATGTCTGTGTTCCGCGTTGTTCTACTGGGATGGCCTGTAATTCGACTTCCGAGGCTGAAGGCCTAGGCTACACGATCAAGAAGGCGCCTGTCCAGATGTCGCTGCTTGGCTGATGCTGCTGCTGCTGCGCTACTCGTCCTGGTTTGATGTGCTGTCGGTGGGTCTGGGAATTGTCTCCTGGGCCGGATATGGCTTGTCTGGGATGTTGAGATGTGGGTGTCTGGGCTGGGGTTAGTGGGAGGTTGTAGCGCGGTATCGGAGCGTAGTCTTACTTACGCTTGCTTGTGTAAAGTTGTGTGAACATTGTGCATGTCTTTTGCTTTGCGTTTGGGTGCACATTGCGTGTTGTGATGCGGTAGAGGTGCGTGGTTCTGTATATCTGACCGCGCCTCTGCGTATAGAAAGTGGTCTGGCTTCAATGTGCAAGGCTATTTTGTACTGAAGATGGGTTCTGTAATGCTCGTTAGACACGCGCTCAATGAGCATGGTGAAACATACTGTTACAATCCGCCAAGGTACTTCTATGAATTTCGCTTCTTTCTGTGACTTCGAGGTGGCGGTAAATGGAGTTATACAACAACAGATACAGAGACGCCGATCAAGGCCCTTATATCCTCCATCTCCTGCCATGATATGTGCTATGAATAACATGGGAAATTACTGCCTATGCTATGGGAATACACAGTGATGTAGCGGCCTTATCAGGGAGCCAATAGGATCTCTTCAAGCAACGGGCGGATGGGCAGTAGTCAACTACGGAGACTAGTACCAATTTTGGGGCATGAAGTCATTTTGATCGTCTACGATACTTCTGCTGTCTTAAACGAGATGACGAGGAAGGGCAGGAGCTGTTCCGCCGGCTGGCAGGAGCAAGAATGTACACGCGTACGGACGACTGCGGGACGAGACGACCGCTGATATCCGACGTGCGAAGGACCCTAGTGAGCATCACTGTAGAGATGGGAGTCAAGTTTGGACCCTATCCCTTGGTAGTATCCTGAGTCGTGCGCGTATATGAAGGCCAAGCAATGCAAAATTGTTCACAGCGCTCTTAGTCTGTGCTGACATACTAGACACTAACCCTCACGACCCGCCAAGCACCAGCCGAAGACGCCTTGCGTTGTGCCTCATAGACCCAGTGACGTGATTGGAGATGCGTTTCGATCGCAGTGCATGCCAGAACAGGACTTAGATAGATGACGGCGCCTCTCACCCCGTACATGGACGGGCTATAACATAGCGGCTGATATGTGCAGTACAAGCGCCTTGATGATTGATCTCCAGTGACAGGGTAGGCGATTTGCACAAACGAACATTTGATGGCTTTACTGGCTCAGCAGGCGGGGTGTGAGCATCGCGGGCCATGTGCGGGTTAGCGGCAAGGTCGAATTATAGCAGCACTTGCAGCAATGAAGCTTGAGCCGTTAAGCTTCTGCAGGGACCATGCGTGTCCTTTTGGTGAGAGTCTGCCTTGACCTTCTCATGGTCGGATAGTCGGAAAGATGACAGCCAGAAGACATCCATGAACAGACTGATCTGGTGGCCCCCTTGAAGCCCCGCTTCCTTGTAGATACTTGGTAACCACCCAAGCCATTTCAGTATTACGTATGCAGTTTCATACAGTTTCCCTGGCACAAGAGGCGATTGCGTGGTCCCGCGTGTCCTAGTCTAAGATCCATCTAGCATGGGTGTGGTCGATGGAATGGAATGACCATTGCTCTGGGTAAGCAGGTCCTCCCGAGTACTGCAGCTCGGCTAGCCTTGCTACCGCTACCCTTGTCTCCACGCCATACTCGTGCATGTCGACCGCCCAGACTTCCGCGGCTAAATTTAGACCGCTCCCATGGCCTCCACGCTGTGTGAAGGTCTTATTGACAGGTCGGTTTAGTGAGTACAGGCGCTTTTGTATGATGCAGAAGTCGCTGCATGTTTGGAAGACAGTGACCAGACCGCGCGAATCATAAAACATGTGAACTGTCCGCACAGGTCAGCAGAGAAGGGCATCAGCAGCACCATCTGGGCATGCCTTCTTTGTTGGAGTATGACGCAGAAGCTCCACGCTACTCTCGATAAGATGCTGCTACCAATGTTACGTGCAGGTTTTGCAATGGCTGGAACAACGATGGTCCAAAGAATGTCTGTGATGTGCAGGGGATTCACATGGCACAGTGACCTCCTCGCACTTCCTGATGCTATCAATAGCTCAATGGCCGTTGTGGAGCGGCAGTTCGACCGACATCGACTTGAGAGCGTCCCCGGGACGGCTTCTTCAATGTAAAGTCTTGGTGCAATCTCTCACCCTTCTCTTTTCAGCAAGCGGCGCGCAAGCTAGTTTCTGTCCTGCGCACTCTGTGCCAGCCGTGTGGAGGCAAGAAATAATCCTTACCATAGTAGATGAGAGTCGCTCGCCATAGCGCTCCTGCGCTTTTGTCGCTGCCACTCATAGTGACGTACGCACATGCCACCTGCAGAGGCAGACAAATATATGTGCAACCCGACCTTTTGGATGGATGTGCCGGGCCCACGTAGGATTCAGCCACGAAAATCCGTACCCAAGGATTGTCAATTGGGTAAAGACTACAGACAACACAAGCCGCGAAACCCGTTATGTACGTTCGGCTCGAGAGAAAGAAGTTCCGAAGGCGCTCGGTTGCGAGTAACGTTTCGAGGAACGAACAGACCAATCGGACGCAAGAACATTCAGATCCATGGAAGGAGACTGTAGCCCACGGGTGAATAAGACCAGGGGAGGGCGCGACCGGATCCTAATAAAGGAAGCTGGCGATGGAAATGGGCCGATGCAGCAACGGGTCAGGGGCAGGAACCAGGTCGAGAACGTTGTGGAGGTTGGGCATGGTATGCTGGAAAGGCATTTGAGTTGGAAGCGGCTCCCCAAGGCAGCCACGGGCGACAATCACGTGTTTCGTTCTGGTTCCATCCGGCATCCCATCCCCCCTGTCATTGTGTGAACATGCTTCCCTTCTCATCGTTACTCGACTACCTCCAGTAGAGCGATATTGTGTGCCTCTTTCGCCCTTGTCTGTGTTGCTTAAACCTAAAGATCGCCTTGAGTCTTGACTGTACGATTCTGCGCTATCCCAGTTAGGATTCATTGTGCGAACATGTGACCGACGAACATCTCTGGACATTTGTGCACTCCCAACTTCAGCATTGATTCCAGTAGGCAGCCCTACACGCTCTGACTTCAAGCTAGGCCCTATCTGTTGCTGTGCGGGCTTTGTCGCCCGCCAGGACGGGTTTGGTAATCATACCTGGACCCACCAGCCTGGGGCGGTTCTATGCATCAAATCCACAAAGCGCACGCTCATTAATACCGCTGGTGTGTCTGGCTTCGCTGGGCGCATTCTCTATCGAGTCTTTTTACTTGCCGTTTCTTGACTGGCAAGATGGTTGGAGTACCAAAGGTGCGCCATAAGTGACGCTTCCAGTCCTCTCGAACTCATGCTGATCCATTACAATAGTCCACCGGGTGCCTGATCTGTAGAAAGAGGAAAATCAGTAAGTATGGATTGCGCTGGCTCTGTACATATATAGCTGACTTGATATAGAGTGTGGTATGGACTGCGCTCCAACGTTGAAAGCGATTCTGATGATCCACAAGATGAGACTTGGCCAACATGCCTCAACTGTCGGAAGAACAGCAAATGTTGTCCAGGACCTCCGGCGCGGCACACGTTCAAGGATCTCGGTCCTAGCCTTCTGACAGGTGCGGGTGTACAAAATACCAGGAGTCCACCAGCTGTGCCAGGTATAATCAGGCCTCACAACAAGCGATTCAAATCAGGTGCTGATACTACGACAGACCAGAACCTGCGGTTCCTGACCAAAGTACATGAAAGATCTTTCGCAGATGGTTCGACAACACACAAGTTCAGGATATCTTCACAAAGAGATACAACTAGTCAGAGGAAATCTATGCCACGGTCTGCTTCAACAAGCCCAACAAGTCTCAGCCCCGCAAGTTCTCCTCTTCTTCGACAGCCGTCACCATCCCAACACCACGAATTATCTCGTGCTTTGGTCACGACGATTAGTGCAGGTAGTATTGGGCTGCAGATGTCCGTCTTTGGTCCTTTCATACAAGAAGTACCTTCTCGGATAGGATACAACCCAGCCCTTGATGCTGCAGTCGCTGTGCTCATTGATGCTCACACCTCTCTCTTGTATAAGAAGACGTCAGACGACATTGTCAGTATCAACTTGTATCTGAGAGCTATCAAAACATTACAGGGCTGTCTTGAAGACTCCCGTGAAGGGATGTCTACGAACACTCTCTGTGCTTCCGTTCTTCTCGGACTTGTTGAGGTATGCCGCCCATGTTGGTCTCAGATATCTCGAAGCTGACTTTACTATTAGGCTCTAGCGGGGCCTCGTAAAGGCAATCGCTACTTAGCACATGTGGGTGGAGCTGGGCGGCTGATGGAACTACAAGGACCCGAGCAGTTCCAGGATCCTTTTGCAAAGGACATATTACGTTTCAACCGAGGAGGAATTGTGAGCATCGACTTCCGTATCTTGAGAAATATCCCGTTAACGAGGTACAGATTGTATCCGCTTGTTATGATCGGAAGCCGTGTTTCCTCGCCGCACCGGAATGGCGAGATGTTGCCTTCGATGACAACGATGTTAGCCTTGACGAGAGATTGCACTCGGAGCTACTTCGAGCATTCTCCCAGCTCCCTGACATACTGAAGGACTTGAAAGAGGTCAACACGTTCCGGTCGCCGTTCGCAGACGCCACGGGCAATACGCGCAACGACTCCTGCATTGATCCCCACCTTGACCTGGGTCAAATGCTTGAATTCAGCCACAGTCCTCCTGGCACCTGCCCTTCGCTAGACTACTCAGTCGACAGCTTTGACAACGCCGACTTCTCAACAGAGATACGTAACGAAGGAACATCTGGTGGGGCGTCCTTTGCGTATATCACAGCACGGGAGAATGTGCTCTCCAAGGTTCAAAATCTCAGAGAGTCTTTTTGTACATTGGGTGTAAACATGAACGCCAAGTTTAATAACGGTACAACGGCCGTTGAAGTCCCGAGTACGGAAGAAGGCAGCCCTGTTCCAACGGCTTATCACTTCAGCAGTTGGCGGGACAATGTGGGCTACAACAGCTTCTGGGCCCTCTGCATTATGGTCAACGAGTATTTGATCAAATTACTACCGCCTTCGGATCCCGTCATCGGCATTCTCGAGTCAGAAAGCCGATCTCTGGCTCTCGAGATCTGCAAGACATGGGAAGAAGCTTGGTCAACGAGACCAATCGGCGCTCTCCATACATCCTTCAGCTTTGTCATGGCGTATGAATATGTCACTCCTGATATTCAAGAATGGATCCTCAAAGGCCTGAACGCGTTGCTGGACTATCAGCGAGTAGACAATACAGCTTTTAGATGGACAGATGAGGTGGTCAGACTGATGAGCGGACGACTTACCGGCGACGGTCAAGATACAATTTTTTCGAATGTGAGTGCTAAGACAGAAGCGCGGTAGCCACGCTCACGACACTTTAGACCCTAGTTGGGTGTTGACGATTTTCTTAGTTGGAAACAGATGGGATTGAGGCGTTTCTTGATCTGGATTACGGCGTTACGAAGAAGCCATGGGATATAACGATTTCCTCTGCATCATCGGGAAAAGCCTACGATGAACAACTTCTCTTGATGTCTATCACAAGAGACTTTACATGTGCATACACCAGCGTCTGGCAATCGCCGACTGCTGATTTCCTTCACCGCATGATACCCATTTAGACGGTAACGATCGTTAAGCACTCTACACAGCTCCAGCACTCCGAAAATATATATCAATACCTAACAACTCCAAAACTTCCAAGGCAAAGACAGTCCCCGTGAATATTGAGAGTATGCCTACCTGTTGTACTACCGAGCCTACATCTTCCCGTGCTCGATACCGCATCTCCTTCGGCATTCGTAGCTGCCCCTAACTGCTCCAGTACCGACTTCTGGGATCCCTGCACCGAGCTTCTTAGTATCGAGACCCTCGTCGCCAAATGCTGCTTCCTTGATATCATCTGGCATGGTGTAGAATCCATTGAGCATATTGAGTGTTCCGGGGTCTTCACTGTTCAGTGCGCTCACGAGAAGAGCCGGCTCGCAACCTGGAATACATCAGTTCGTGTGCGGGTGAATGAACCTAGAATTTCCTCACCATTGTTCTGCATAGCATGCAGACTGCCCATTGGGAAGATTGTCGTGCGGTAAGGAATGATATCCACTTCCACCGTACGGACGCCGTTCTCATTGATCATCCAACTAGTCGTGTTTCCCGAGATCCCGATGACAATGTTGTGCGCGCGCTGGTGAAAGTGCGGTGGCAGCATACTGCATGGCCCAAGCTTCAGCAAAGCATAGCTCATGCCGAGATTCGTAACTGCTGGAAATAAGGCAGCGTCGGCAGTTATCACTGAGCCAACTTTGTCGTCAAAGTTGCTATGGCTGGGAAAGTCGTAGTACCAGTCCGTATCGTTTGGGAGGAGTGCGTGTCGATCGGTGTTGGTAGCTGCCATCTTAAGCATGGCATTGAGGTTTGGGTTGAGTGCTTTGTTGGCGCTGGTGGATGAAGCCAGAGTAAGGGCAGAGACAAGGAGGACGGCAGATGTATACATTGTGCTGATGCCTGGAAAGATGAGTTGGGGGTCAAGTTGGCCTAAGCTTGATCTCTGAAGTGCGGGTATCGATCTTGTGACGCTCTACTTGAACTAGATGATATCGTGCTACAGAAAACCGCCTTATCTGTGGTTGATTGCGATACTCGAAATGGGAATGAATGTTTGAGAGATTTGCGTAGCAAGTGTTTGATATCTCATGAACGTAGGTGTGAATTATACTGCATAGCTTTCGTAGAGAGGCACCTTATATATGCACTGGCAAGGGCAAGGCCATCAGCATGTCTCGAGAGGCATCAATATGGCTGCTGACCATCTGCTTGAGTCCGTCATAGTCCGTTAAGCCACTGTTACTCTGTCATGCAGAGGCGCGCCCTGGAACGGTGGCTACTCAATGCATGCCTTCAATCAAAGACAGAATGATCTTTACATTCAACAGTCTGGTCATGTGCATCCCCATCCTTTTCCAGTCCACACGATAACTCAGCGCTTGAGAGATAGCATGAGCCTTCGAACAAAATGAGTAGTAGTATTTGTTGTAATGTCCATAGCTTTTATCTACCAAAGTCTCTCTGATGGCGTTACAGTCTGTGGACCCGGTTGGCGGGTCTTTTCCCCCCAGGCGTGCCTGCAGCACTGATTGTGCGCACCGAGAGATTCTGGCGGAGAAGCGGGTAGATTGCGTGTTTGAGCTGTTCATTCGAGGATGGACTTGAGCCTAGAGGCTTTGTGTGGATCTGACTATCCCTAGCTGTGCTCGCAAGTGTGTGATCAGGACTGAGATATCACGCGTCTCGCCATATCAGATCCTTGGTTGGCCCATACGCTGCGTTGTTGTAGTACACAAAAGAGACGGAAACCCACCAAGACTGGTAGTGAGGAGTGGCGTCATCCTATGAGAAGTGTTTGAAACTTGGAGGCCTCGTGCTTACAGGTAATGCCGAGTAGTATTTGCTCCCTAAGTATTTCAGTCCTCTTTTGGCTATGCCGAGATTGTCGATAGCGGATACGTGTGTACGTAACTGTTGAAACGGTTTGCATCGAGCAACAGTATCTGTAGACCTGGATCTGCTGTCACAGGCGCCGGGACAGCAGATCGTAGCTGTGGGAGCGCTCGCACGTGAGCGCTTTGAGGATGTAACGTTTACTGAATGGTGTACGACTATATGTGGCACAGAGGATAGGATAGGCGGTTGCCAATCGCGTTGTGGCGTCGCTGCGTCTCCCGTTTCTGCTCCACAGCCTTGTGCGCCACTTTATCGAAAATGATTCGTCTCGATCATTAGCATGTCCCTTTAGGTTGACCGAACGTAATGACGAGGTTTGACGAAATCTTGTACATCCGTCCTACTTCGTTTCTAGAAGGCTGAGAGTCATCTTGTACTAAATTGTTTGACGGAGAACGTGTGGTTGTGCTCGATATCGGTGATATGTGTTACAACAGTCCTTCACCAAACTGGCTTAGCATTTACTTGGGGAAGAAACAAACAAGCAGCGAACAGATCACGCATCGTGCGCTATCATAGAGACTCTGTGATCTGTGTTATTGGCATCTGCTATAAGAACGATCTTGTCCGATCACGATGCATGATCCGAGGATCTCCGTAAAGGCGAGATGCCAACTACTCTCTTCCATTACAAGAAAGTCCATAGAGCCCATACTTGACCGAGATGGAGCGTCTGGCAATGAATTCGCGGAGAAAGTTGCAACCAATCAAGCACCACCCATCACCACGTCCTTCTGGGCGCTCTCCTTGGAACGTAGCAAATAAGACATGACGCCCCAAAGGCCCCTCATGGCTTCGGTGCGGTCTTCGACTTTGAACAAATCAAACCAACGGGTCCTTTGAAGCTTAGGTGAGCACCAATCGGCATCCGAGGGTTGAGTCTCTGGCAGTTTTCCATCCGTCAGGTAGTCCAGGTACGCAGAGTGCACATGCAGCTTCAGCAAGCAAACGTGGTGGTTCAATGACGAGACCATGAATACCTGTATACGTGTCAGCAAATCTCCAAACTACGACTTCGATGTAGCTTACGTCGTCCCACTCTGCCCCTGGGACCCTGCCAATTGCTTCATAGGCGACTTTGGGGTCCCAAAGAGGGTGTCCAGGTTTGACGACCTTCCAAATCTGCGCAGGTGTTGGCCTTCGCCGGACTTTGGAACCGTCAACATTCCTCGGTGTGGTTTTCTCGTGTGAGCCAGGCGTTGTCTCCCCGTCATTTGACTCTCTGGATGCTGTGGCATTCTCAGCTTCGCCTCCAGGACCGCCTCCCCAGCGTTCCTTCGTTGCCCACCACTTCCCTTCGCCAGCAAGCCGTTCAACCCTACCCTCTCGTACTCGTTCCTGTGCTAGAAGAAGTAAGCCCCCCAGTTCGCGAACGGCGTCGAGACTCGCTTCCTTCTGGAGGTTATCAGAAACTCCGAAACTGACATCTGGTCGACACTGAATTCCCATCACGGGGCCTTCCATCCACCCTTGTCGTGCTTTCATCCTGTCTTGGGGGCCACGCCATGCTACGGAGCTCATCCGAACAGGGAAACGCACATGCTGCAGTAGCAGCACAGGAGGACGTCTGTGCTGTGAAAGCGTAACACCAAACGCCCACGCAATGGGCTCGACAAAGGCTCGAACACAGTCGATGCGATATTGATCGGGCATCTCCGCACCATTGCCGATGCGGTATCCTCGGTAAGATCCTTTAGAGAGATCAGCCGGCTTTCCTTGAGATTCCGGTTTGATTGCATTTGGAAATCTAGACGGCGCAAGTCTGGCGGGCAGTACCCTGCTTGGTATAATCGATGCTGTGTGAGCAGCTATACCTACGGGTCCTCCAAATCCATTCGTACTGACCGATTGGGCCTTTGTTTGGCCATCAACCGCTTCTGTCTTAGCTTTCTTGCGCGGCTCCCCCTCCTCTGGGGGACTGAAACCGCTTTCCATCTTTGCAACCCAATCTGTTTTAGTTTCAGTGCAGGTCAACTGTCCATTATCTTCTACACTTGTGTGGGGGTCGGGTTCTTCCTTGGTGGGCACACTGTCAGCTTCTGGGTTGGGAGAACGATAGTCGTCCAAGGAGTCATCCCAATAGTACGCCATGTTATCGAGCCCTTCCCAGAACTTTCGAAAATGCGCAAGTCGCAAGGGTGCTTGCACTCCTGTAGCTTTACGTGTCAACGTTGAGAAAGCATCCTCATTCTTGAAAAGCAGCTCTCGGGCACGAACAAAGAATTCTTTGTGGTCAGGGGCCCTTCTGCCATTGCTGAGAATCATGGGGGTCTGTTCGAATTGCGCGACATCGTGTTGGTCTGGGGTGTCCAACCATGAAGCGGGCGGCATGTGGGGAACAGCATCATCTGGCAACGATAGCAGTATCTCTTCAAAAGAGCGTTCAGTTTCAAACGTCACGTTCAATTGCTCCAGAGTCTTTTTGGTGACGTCGGAGGGCTTCTTCAGGCTCAGAAATTGTTTGGTGATCCCTGTTACATTGCCTCTGCTCCAGGTTGCTGGCGGGGATTCTATCACGGGCTTGGGTGGATCGAGCACCGGGAAAGTCGCAGGTATTGGTCTTGCTGGAGGCGGTCGATCTTGTTGTGTGTCATGTTGCCCCGCCAGAAGATGACCTGGATAGCCTTATATCAGCAACATTGTTACCCGTGCAGTCTCCTCTCAAACGAAACACGTAAGATCATGAAGAAGAGAAACGAAACGTGACTACAGCACACCGAGTGCGGTCCCTGACCGATTGTTCATGCAAAGTCGTTTGGCCAACCTCTTTTTGAAGGAACCCTAGAGGTAATATGTATACCTTTGACGGCGTACGAAGCCAATAGGAGAATGACGTATGATAAGCTACACGCCGAAGAGGTCATAATCGGTACGTACCGCTGAAATTAAACATGACCGTGCAAAGCGCTGCGGGACTCCGATGCTGGCAAGTTGGGAACGATACAGTTGGTGTGATGCTGGTGCAATGATTGAACGTGTCTCCTCGCTACTCGTTGACCCTGGAAGGTGCGTTCGGTTGCCATTCCTGCGCGCATGCAGCGCTGTATCCACCACAACAAAACGGGCAACTCGCGCAACCAAAGCTGGTCGGTATCCAAATGCCAGTCTCACGTCTTGCCAGCTCTGATGAGCCACTTGGCACCTTTGTAGGATGCAACTCACAAAGGCGACCGGCAAATTCGTTACAAGGTTTTGTTGAAGGGCTCCACGAGTCTCCAATTCAAAAGGAAAAACTCCAGCATTGACTGACACGGCAGAGCCCTAAATCTTGCAAGTAGCCCATGCAAGATGGCGAAATGCAGTACCTTACATCCGTTGCTCCTCGATACAATTGACAGACGTCGCGCTATCAGTGACATCCGCACATCTTGGCGTCTAGAGCCCCAGCGGCTTCTGACGCAACGGCTTAATTCTCGAAAGACTGTCAAGCTGAAGCTGCCGCTGATCTGTGAACGACGACTCCAGCACAGAAAGTATACGAGAGGCTGAAACGCTCGCCAGCCTCAGCGGCCATAGCAGAGCTACTGCACGGAGGTGTTTGCATCACGTGTGTCATTTGTTGGCCGCCCCGACCTCAGGCTTTTACTGAGCGTCTGTACCTCGTCCATTGACATCACCACATCGTCAAGTACGTTGACGCCTAAGTCACTACATCCATCTGCGAAAATATGTGTACATCGAATCTTACCACCTCGCTGAGACGGCCATGCCGCCGTATAGAAGACGGCGAGGCCTCTCGCGCTTCAGATTTGTCGTAGTCGGTTTTCGAGCGGCATCTGAAGCTGCCCACGTTTCAGAAGCACCCAAGCGCATCACCATGTGCCAACGGGCGAAAGCGTTCCATTGTGTGCGCAAACGACTACTGTCTACTCCACTGTGAATCCAAACCTCCAGCATTGCCAGCGGCAATCTCTCAAATTCCCTTGTTAATATGCTGAAAGCGTCTGCGGCGCTTGCATTTCTTCTTCTTCGTCTGTTTCTTTGAGCCCTGGCAGGCGTTTCTTTCATGACCGTGCCGCCCGCATGGCCTCTCCGCAAGAGTCGATCACGACCGTGAACGGGAGACGATGTACTCGCTCCCGAGCCCGTACAGCGGCTACATCAACCTCAACGCCAGCAGCGGCGCCCACATCGGCCGCTCCAACTGAGCCTACCACTACAAGCGCAACACAAGCACCACCAACACAACAGACTGCTGCTGCGGGACCCCAACCCTCCCAACAACAAGAACAACCGGCGCCGCCTCCACCGCCTCCCCCTCCCCCGCCAGCTTCTTCTGTGGTACAATCAGCTGTTGTATCCTTGCCTACGTCACAAGCAGCAGCATCTTCAGCAGCAGGTACGGGCAGTGTTCTTGTATCACTTGCGACGACCCCTTTGCCTGCAATTCTACAGCCCTCAGCACAAGCACCACAAGCTGCGATCCCTAGTGCATCTTCCCAGCCCAATGATCCCGTCGAACCCTCATCTCAAAGTGCTGCAGTTCCCTCAGACCCTACCACAAGGGTAGCACCAACAAGCTCTGACATTACCGAAACAGCTGTGATCGAATCTCCAACATCATCACCGCCACTCCCGCCCTCCACAACGCCTGCAGTTGCAGCACCCGTGGTGACAAAGTCGGTTGATGTCACAAATCCGACATCTGTGACTGCAGTTCCCGATATCATACAATCTGCACTATCGTCGGAGACGCTCTCGCCAGCCACGTCAATTGCTGAGCTCCTCTCACAAACGACTGCTGCTGCTACAAGTAATCCTACTCGCGATCCGTTGGGCATCATTGCACCAGAGCGAGGCTCTCACAACAGCGAAAGTGATCACAACGGAGATGGACACTCGACGCACAACAGCAATCACAGCAGTGACGGTCCAAACATCGGTGGTATTGTTGGCGGTGCTGTAGGAGGGATCGTTGGTCTGGCTTTATTGGGCGCTCTGCTCTTTTTCTGTTTAAGACGGCGTAAATCAAAAGAAGGCAACTGGCACGAAAAGCAAGAAGAGTCATCCGGTTTTACATCTACTCTGAAAGCTGTACCGGCAAGCTTCTTTGCGAGACTTCGGAACGAAAAGACTGGGCCTCTGAACAACCCCTATCAGCGACACCAGCCACGCTCCAGTGTATCCTCGGTGTATTCGACGACATCAAGCGGGCGAGGTCGATCGATCAGTGAGCCTCAAGGGCAAGCCGCCCCTGGTGGAGGTTTCGTTCGTCGTATGTCGAGCAAGAAGAGTGAACGCAACGTCTTGCGCAAAAAGACAAGCAGTGTATCTTCCCAAACTCCTTTTACCGGAATTACCGAGGAACCAGCTCGCAATAGCAACATCAACAACAGCAACAACGTTGGCTACGATCCCTTCGCAGACTCAGCACAAGTACCAGCCAGGAACCTTCGCATCTCCAATCCTGATGCACCAGTGGAACGAACCCGGGGACTCAGCCCACCAAGGCCTGCAGCAACGCCTCGGGTAGTTCGAGATCCATTCGCATCACTCATCGACGAGATTGACGGCGCACCTGATTGGCTCCGAGATTCCAAAATGACCGCTGGGTCGGCGTCGAACCACCGCCGCACACAGAGCACAGCATCAGCATTGCCATCTCATCCTGCATCTTCCATATACAGCATCGATCCCTTCGCTGATCCATCTCCCATCCCAGCTCTTCCCAGTCAAACATCCACCGCTCAACAATCTCAGCCACCGATGAACACCTACTCCGCTTTCCCATCCACTCGCGAGTCCAACTTCACCTTCTTCGGTGAGCCGGGTCCCAGCCGTCCAGGCACTACAGTCTTCGCCCCAGGTCTACCCACCAACCCCAGCGCCAGCCGCCGGCCTAGCAATAATTTCACCAGCACACGAGCATTCACTCCCGGCCCTCTTACCGGTGGTCTACCAACCAGCACCAGCCGCCTAGACCGCCAGTCCGACCCCTTCGACCTCGACAGGCCCGAGGTCCTTAGCTTCAAAGGCATCATGAATCAGATGCGGGACAGCATTGCAAGGACGGCCACAGTGCGGAGTCGCCGCACAAGCAGTGTGGGAGGTTGGTTCGGGCGGGAGGCATCACCGGCGCCGCCGCCACCCCTGAATGGGCCCAGCGTGAGGCGATGATAATGCCACGCTTCACCTTTCTTTGTTCAATTCATTACTGTAACTAGTTCTGTTCCGTTCACCCCGTCACTCGAGCATGAGACTCAGAAAGAGAGACACTTGACGTGCCCCATCCCCTCCTTACAAAGCGCCGCCGACACGATGGCAGGAAGCGTTCCGTTGGTCCCATCGTCGCGGTAATCTCACCCCTTTTTACGTATTTCCTAGTTATTGATGTTTGCTCTTTGCTGCTTTTTTTTTTTTTTTGGAAAGCTAGCCAGTCGGCCAAAGCAAGCATTATGTTGCTTTTGTATTTGTATAACGCATATATCCCCCCCATGAGTAGTTTAGTCGGTAGAAGATGATGGGCGACGGCACGCTACGTGCAGTAGTAGAGTAGACGCATCGCTCGTTTGAAAGAGGAGAGCGGAACATAGTGAAGATGAATCGAAAATGCGTTGACGATGGATATACATTAGTTATTCAACGGCTCGGTGTGGTGATTAACTGGCCATTGCATCACGTACAGTCAGTCACATACTAATACACTTGGAGGGCCCTGTGTTCAACACAAATAAGATAAGATATCTGGCACTGAGGAACTCTGTCAGGTCCTTGTCCTTACGAAGTAACCCGTCAAAGTTAGTAAGGCGCAATATATTGGTACAACCGAGGAAATAATTGTGTGGTGCATGTTTTCATTCATTCATGTCGTTCAGTGCTCGTTCTATGTGGCATTACCTTTTCTGTGGCAGCCAAGGCAGCTTCTGTACAGCTCTGTCCCCCCTGCGCGCCTGCAGCCTAGCCTATACCAATTCGCTGGTGACGTTGGAGAACTCGCCCTTGTTGAGCTTTGTATCCCAGAAGATGGGGTTTGTGTCGTTGAAGCCGTGCTTGACCCATCCGTCCTCTTTCACGTGGTACAGGTTGATGAAACCACCAGAGTATGCGTCGCGGTGGGTGGCTGCCAGAATACTCCTCTTTCCAAGTTCCAGCGCCTCGTTGTCTTCGAGATCGTACTTGTACTCGGCATCGAGCACACCATAAGCGAATGTCTGACCGGAGCCAACACAGAACAGGTTGCCGGCGAGGCGGGTACCGTCGCTGTCGATGTAGTAGAGAGCAGGTCCTTCTTGTGGGGTCACACCAGCGCACATGGTACCCTGGAATCATGTCAGAACTGTAACTTGGATGAGGAATGAAATCACTTACCATGCTCAGACCCATGCCCTTGTAAGAGTAGACCAAGTTCGCAAGGATCTTGGACGCCGCAGCGACGGAGATGCGGCGCTTGTGTCGAAGCTCGTGCAGACGGCACTGCATACCTAGGTATGCTAGCCAGTACTGACAGTCCTGTTCCATGTCAGCATATCCCATCCACGCGCTCATCCCATGTGCATGCTTACAGCAGCGCCACCAGCCATAGTCCCCAGTAAACAGCTGTTGATCTCAATGACCTTCTTCACTGTCTGACTTGCTATCCAGTTGCCGGCTGTGGCTCGCGAATCGGTCGCTACGATGATGCCGCCCTTGAATCGGAAGGCGAGGGTTGTGGTACCGTGGGCAATCTTGATGGGGCAGCTGGGGTTGGAGTAGTCGTCTGTCATAGCGCGTAGCCATGATTGTGCCTGGGTGATGTATCAGTATACATGTCCATAGGCAGAAAGCAGATAATAACGTACCTGGGCGACTGGTGGCAGAGCAAACTTGAGAGATAGGTCTGGCGCGCCGCTGTACAGCTCAAGCTGCTGCTGCTCGGTCTGACCTTCCTCCGCATCAACCGGGCGGCTGTATTGCGCCACCAACGAGTCCATGGCTGCGACACTGGTGTTGAGGAGTTTGTAGAGAGATTGCGGCGAAGGACAGAACGGCGTAGTTGGTTGTGGCGGGAGAACGGGCGTGAAGGTCGATGTCGTGGTGCTGGAGCTCCGACGACCTAGCTCGTTGATGCAACTGCCAAGCCAAACCGCCGCCGCAACGACGCGGCGATGCTGCCTGCCTTCAGCTCGCCCCGCAACGCCAGAAGAGCCGCATCAACACAGCACAGAGCATTCTATCCAGAACCACATACTAGACATCTGCGTCATAACTACTTGAGCTTTGTTTAACTCTTGCATCGCGCAGTTCGACCGTGCCGCAGCTTGCGTCGCTGCATCTGCCGCCCACAAACCTTCTCCATGAACTTGAGGTCAATATAGAAATAATGAGGCACAAGTTCTCGGATGATGAGAATTCTCCAGAGCTTCGCGCGAGTCTAATCCGCCAAAAAACGGGAGGAATACAGTAAGATTCAGTCACAGAGTCGATTGGTCTGTAGCCTGATAGAGACTCCTCTAACATTCGTACATCCGTACTCTTACCTGTCTGACAGCGTCTGTACCACGGCCTTGTAGCAACACAAAGACAGTCATCACATTTGCTTCTTCTTTGTTGCTCAATACCATACTATCTCACATCACTTTTGAGCTTTCGAATCGTTACTGTGCGCTTCTAAGCTCAGCTTACAAGCTCGGCAGAATGTACTAACATCCGGCGCGTCACATGGACTCGCAGACACAGGCGCAAAAGAAAAGGAGTGAGAAATAAAAGCAGCCAGACGGATTCAATAGTCTGATAAAGCAAGTCACTACTACGTCACTCGCGCTGCGGTGCGTCGAAGAACCGCAGTTGCACTTGAACTCGGGAAACCGTCACATGGCCAATGAGACCGCCGGTCATCCAAGACAAAACCGCAACCCACGCGCGCGTCCTCCACCTCACCCGCTCTGTCACCCGCTCGAATCCTCGAACACACGTTCGTCTTCCCGAGCTGCAGGCACCGGCAACAATCATGCAGGCACAAGTTCCTGCCACCCTTGTCTCATATAGCTTGTCTGCCGGAGCAGAATACATGAGCGTGTGCCTCGCTCCTCCCACGTATGACGCTGACGAGTGATGCGTGAAGACCATGTATATACGATCAGTCGAGCGCCATTGTGGCTGCTGTTGAGAGCAGGTATTCGCAGCACGCGTCTTCTGACTGTGCTTGTCATTAAGTATCAGCCGTTTCTCTTCTCTGCACGCTTTCAGATGCCTCCTTCTAGTCACTCCTCGCACTCACACTGGGTCCATCCACCGTCCTACTCGTACAATCCAACCTTCTCGCTCTCGGCCTACCACCAGTCCGTGCCTCCAGCTCGACTACGACCGCTGCCCGCACATTTCGACTTCTTCTCCAATCCACCCCCTGTCAACCGCAACTATGTGCTGGATCACTCTGACCCCCAGCAAAAACAAACGAAAATCGACCTCATCAGACTGCTCTTCCGCAGACATCGTGCGCGTCCATCCTAGCCCCAGCTCCAAACCGCGCTACAGCGACATAACCATCTCGCTACCCAGCACCGTCACCTCTACACCAGACCACCACCACCATCACCATCACCACAACGAGAAACTCCACCTCCACCCACACATCCCAGAACACCTCCGTCCACACGCCCCCCTCCCCCACGGCCTCCTGCACCATCACCATCGGCACCCGCATCTGCACCCTCTGCACCCACTACACCTACACCCCATTGCCCCTCTCCACGGCCACGGCAGGAAACGGCTCGACCGCCCGTGTGCTCCACCGCCGTCACGCCACTCCTCGCGCCCGCCACCGTGTCCGCCATCTCCCCCCTCCTCCAGTTCATCCTCTTCCTCCTCTTCGTCAGACGGCACAGAGAAGTGCAAGCCCAAAGAGCCGATCTACCGCACGCAGATCGTCGAACCAGCAGCTGTGCGTGCCACGACGCGGTCTGCACTGAGGGATGTGAGGGTGAGGGGGAGATTGAGGAGGGTAGGCGGGTATGAGGTGTTGGGGAGGAGTGTGCCGTGGGATTGGGACTGCGTCAGTAGTACGGTTGGGAGTAGTGTGAGAGGAAGCAAGGACAAAGGGAGAGGGAGGAGGAAGGGAGGAGGAGGGTTGAGGTATCCGCCGTTTGGGGGGATGGAGCGTTGGTTGTAGTGAAGTCTGTTTGAGGTGGTTGTGTTTGAGGCAGTCTTTGTGGTGCGGAGCGGGAGGGTGGGGGATGCTGATCGTGGTTGGCAGTATATCTTTTGATTTCTCGGTGGACGGGCATGTGAACATGCGACTACTAGTAGTACCATTTCTCCCCTCTACAGTCCCAAATATAACTCAGAAAAAAAAGAGAAAGCAATTAGCGCAGTAAAGCGGGCAAGCCAACGCATGACACTCCCACCCGCAAGACAGGAAACATTCAAAACGATGAGACGTAGGAACGCCGCCCGAGCCCATGAACCCGAAAACGCGAGACACGATAGAACTGTCTGGAAAAAAGGAAAGGAAAATAGTCGGTGCAGTATACACTTTCCCAGTGCATGGGTATAAGCAACCTGACAAGTAAGCTAGCTCCTCGATGCGCCTGATGCATTCGTTCCGTTAAACGCCATGGTAAGCAATTGCATAACTGTGCAGTGAAAATACAAGAAGATGATTCGGAACGATTGTTCAAGCGCCTGCCTGCGCGCGTGTTGGAGTAAGCTGTGTAGGCGGATGTGACGGGGACGCTGCGGATGTTTCACCTCGACTGCGGCGTCTCAACCCGTGCTCCTCGGCTTGCAGCTGCTTGATGAGGTCGCGACTGGCCTGGTCGAGGTTGGGATCGATGAAGTCGAGGTTGATGCCCATACCGAGGCTCATTGCCATGGTCAAGCCTGTCTCAAGCTTGACACTGTCTTTGCTGTCGCGACGGCGGCTGCCTGGAGTGGACTTGGGCGTCCGGCTGTTGCGTTGACCTGACTTGTGACTTGAAGAGGGCGCGGTCCGTTGTGGCGCCGTGGGCGTTACAGGGGGAATGAAGTCAGATCCCGTTGTGAACATATTGTGGTTGTGTGTGGTCGGTGAGGTTGGTGATGGTACTCGCATCTGCCGGGGAGACATTGGAGATGAAGGTGGCCGGACCGCGTCGTGCTGCGCTGGTGGATAGGACAAGTAGCCATTTGTTCGGTGATGGCCGTTTTGGTGCTGTCCAGCCTCGTGATAGGCTGGTGGCCCTGGTGTAAGTGGCTCGATGCTGGGACCTTGTTGTTGACCGTTCACCTGTGGGTACTGAATACCAGACATTGGCTCGTGATTGCCATGCTGCGGCTCGATGGAAGACATGACCACATCGCCCATCGGTGGGTAGGAGGACGCCGTGCCTGTCGAAGGATACTCCTCGTGAGAGTATCCTTGTAGTGCAGGATCAATGGGCATGAGCTCTTCTTCCGGATGCTGGCCCAGAGCTTGTTGAGCGGAGTAAGCGATGTCTTGAAGCAGGGAACCGCCTATGTTGTATTGGTGTGGCAGTGAGTGGCGCGGATGATGTCCGTTGCGGAAACCGCTGTCGTCCAATGAAGACTCCTGCTTCACCCTCTTGGACATGGAAGCCGAATCTTCTTCACTGATGCGTCGTCGCTTTGCTGCAGATCCTCGAGGTACCGGTACCTCATTTGCCTTGATAGGATCCACGTTGCCATATTCGTCGTGGATGCAACGACGCTTGCTCTTGCGACAATCAGCGCATGCCTTGACACGACCGCTCTTCAAAGCATATGGATCGCCGTTCACATCAGCCATGATGGGTCCTCCGTTGACCGGGCCGGCTACATTTGTAGCACTGCCTTCGACGACAGAGTGGTCGCTCAGGCGACGCTTGACAGAAATACCGTATGAGCCGGAAAGGTCAATGGTGTGCATTCCTGGCTTCGAAGAATCCACAAGCTCGTCCTTGTGCTTGCATCTGATCCGCCTCTTACGGCAAGCGTCGCAAGCAACCCGCTTTGGTCCAAGCTGCGAAGTCTTGGGGGTGGTGATGTGAGGATTACTCGCGCTTGGACGGAGGAAGCCTGTCATGGGTGCGGCAGATGGAGTGACAGGCTCAACCATGAGGTTGGAGTTGGGATCTACCATAACGGGTGGCGATATGTTGTACGATTGGATGGGCTCTGATATGCTCTCCAAAGGCATGCTCGGAAGTTCAGGTTGCGGTTCCTGCTCAGCCTTGTGTGGTAGAGGAGCGCTTATGCTTTGATCAACAGCCTCGACAGATGGTGGTGGTACGTCAGAGACAGCCCAAGTTGGGATGGTCTCGTTGCCGCGCTTCCACGCAATCCACATAGCGAACTGACGTTCGAGAACAACAGGATCGCCGTGACCCTTGGGTATAGATCTGGACACAGCATTACGTGTCTTTTGTGGCATCTCGATCTTGTCCTGGGAAATCATGACAGTTCTGTGAATGTAGTTTAGAACATCGGTAAGACCCTCGAGTTCGTGTTTGGGGTAGTATCGGCTGTTGTAGTTTGCGGGACCCATATTCGAATTATGGCCGAACTTATCAGGCTCGCAATAGATGGGAGTGTCGCGCTTAAATCGTTCGCCTCTTTGTAGAAGCTCCTGCACTGACTTGGGCACTGGGTCGGTTTCAAGATACTTGATGACCGTCAACCACATGATCTTTTGGAAGAAAGGGTAACGGAACATCTGGGCCACATTGGTGCTCTTCTCGACTTCTAGCACCTGGAACTGCATGCCATAGTGTATGCGAGTAAGGAAGTTACCACCGATGACCAGGCTGTCCTCTGGGGTCCAGACGGCGTGGATCCAACCGGAAGGTATAAGCATTGTGTCTCCAGGGTAAAGATCCACTCGGTAGCACTCCTTCACTTGCTTCCCGAGCCAATCATGCCCTTGATTCGGAGAAAGGCACCAGTCTTCGTACTTCTTCATGTTCTGCTTCGTGGGTGGTATGAAGAAGAAGACTTTCTTCCCTTTCACGATGTGATAGTAGACTGATGAACCACCAAAATCGATGTGGAAGTCTGTGAAGCAGTCCGCAACAGACATGAGGCAGTAAAATTGCACCGGTGGAGGTGCAAATTTGTCGTCCTCGCGCCACACCGAGTCTTGTAGATCCATGTCTCGTACAACTTTTGGCCGTCGAATCAGCTTGCCGAGGCGGCTTCGCGAGACCTCCAGACTGATGACATTACGCACAGGCTTCTCGCCTTGTTGCTCGTAATAGTCGGCCCACTTCGACATAGTCCACTTCTTGCCTTCTCCTTCCTGTGCCTTGACATCGATGACTGGCACAGTTTCGTTTGGCCCGTAAAGCTCTGCAACACGACGTACTGTCAGACCTCGCGGAATGACCATACCTAGGTTGTCTTGTCCGTCGTCGGCAATGATCTCATACTCGAATTGAGCGTCTGCGTCGTCGTGTGTCTCGGAGAGCTTTCCATTAGGTGCAGCGGGTTCGGGGTTGTTCTTTGACGATGACCAAGGTCGAGGATTCAGTGCGCCAGGTATGAGGATGGGCTCTCGGAAGCCGTTGCTCTTCTGCAAAAAGTCGGCCGAGACCAGCTCAGGCGGCATGCGTGCGAATGTCTCGGGCGTGAACTCGATGTCTCCGTTCTTGAACGCGGCAATATAGTGGTGCTCAGGGTTGTCGTCCGAGGTCCTCAAGAGGCCCTGGTTCAAACCGGCGTAATCGACCGTGGTGTGAGCTCTGACAGATTTGCGAACCTCTGGGGCTGGTCAGACATGTTGTTCAGGAATGCGGCGGTAGACCTACTCGTTGTTTGACCAAATTTGGGTCTACACGGTTCGCAGTAGAACTTGTTTACATCCCGTACCTCACGCTCGCTGTTGAAGCCAGCACACGCATAGTGGTACCACTCCTTACAACCGTCGCAACCGATCCACTGCTCGCCGTCACCGACTTTGACCTCGGAGTCAGAAGATTTGCATGAGGCGCAAATCAGATCTGGCTCCGCAACCTGCTGTGCTTTGGGACGCCGAGTAGGCTCAGCGGCCGGTGGTGCTGTGCTGGGTACGGTCTGGAGTGGAACAGACTGGGCGCGCACAGCTGCAGAAGGTGTGTCAGTGGTCGGTAATACTAAAAAAGAATTCGAGAAAGAATGGCGGCGGCGGCTCCCAGAAGGCCGGTCGTAGGGCGGAGTAATGTTGGCCGAGGATGAGGTGGGTGCGTCTGCAGATGCAGCAATACCATTTGTGAGCGACGACTGAGGCTGGTCAGGCGCAGCTTTAGAGTTTGTCGCAGTCGCGTTTTTCGGCTTTGGCGTAGCTTTCTTCTTCTTGCTACTGGATGGAGTACTGCGTGGACCGCGTGGCTTGCCCTTGGGCCAGCCTTGATGCTTCTTCGGTTTGGTGTCTTCGGTGTTGGCAGTATTGGACATTGGAGGTGGGGGCTGCGTGGTGGAGCTGTCTTCTGGAGGTGTGCGCGTTTGGACTGCTGGAGCAGGCAATGTAACGTCAGTGGGAAGCGAGGGCGGGTCTGGAACGTGCGCGACGTCAGACGAAGGACGGGCATGTTGGGCATGATGGATGTGTTGCTGCGGAGCGGCAGCGTGCGGACTCAGATGGTGTTGATGTGGCTGGTGTGGAGATGGCAGAGGGGGGTACTGCGCAGAGTATGGAGGCGCTATCTGCGAGACGCTCAACCGCTTTGCTGTCGAGGGTGGCGTCTGCGCGGTGTGTGCGGAGACCTGGAAGAAGTCGAGCAGCAACTGCGCGTCAGAGAGCCTCTTGTCCGGTTTATGCTCCTGCTTGGGTACGACCGCCCCATTGTCCTGATACATGCGCATGCCGGCGTCGGCCATGTGCTCGACGTTGTAAGACCAGCCAGGATTGTGGCTGGTTGCCGGCCGAGAGTGGTGCTGTGGATATGTGGGAGAAGAGGCACTGTAGAACTCAGAGCGCGCCCGCTTTGCCGGCCGCTCCTCATATGGGTAGGCTGAGGCTGAGGCTGGGTCGAGGGGGTAGGCGTGCTTCGGGGCGCGGTCGCCGAGGGGATGGGGGAGGGCATTGGGCGAGTGCGCAGGCGCGGCATACGAAGCGCGGCGCGTGTGCTCAGCATGGGCTGGACTGGTGCGCTGTGAGGAGATGGCAGCATCTGCAAGAGCTTCAATCGGCGAGCCCGGCGTCCAGGCGCTGTGCGGGAGTGGATGCGGAGGAGGCAGCGCAGAGGCGCGAGGCGGCGGCAGCTCCCTCGTTGCGGGCGGCACGCAGTGGTAGCTCACAGCGCGGTTGTCTCCCAGGACCGCAGGCGCGTGTGCTGGGGCGCCATTGGGGTGCTGGCGCTGTGCTGCCACCTCATCGTGAGAGCGGGGATGTAGGTATGGTGGTAGTGCGTCTCCGCCGTGGCCCGCGGCCGGTCGCAGCACAGGCGACAGAGGCTCGTAGGTGGGCGGCGGAGGCGTCGCTGAGCGAGCGGCAGGCTGCCGGTGCTGCGGCTTGAAGCTTGTGATCCTGCGCATCGTGGCTGGCGGCGCAGGAGGGGGGGTGGTCGCGGTCGCGGTTGCGGTTGCGGTTGGAGTTGCGGAGGAGCGTCCTCGGTCGTCTAGCGTCTCAGGTCGTTGGAGCTGGGTCGCGGCGGGGGAGAGGAGCTTGAGCTGGCGCGCGAAGCATATCCTGCAGCGGAGCGACTCAGGCGCAGCGAGCGCTGAATGAGCGTGGGCGGTGGGCGGTGGGCGGGCGGTGGGTAGTGCTCGGGGGAGGGAGAACGGCGGAGGTTTTGATGAGTGGGGATGGCTCCAGCAGCAGCGACCGCCGAGCGCAGCAGCAACGCAATGCTTCGAGCAGGCCCAGCCAACGAGACGGCGGCGCACGAGTAAATGTCCAAGGGCGCAATGGATGCGCTGCGCAGCAGTAGGGAGTGACTGTGAGCTGGCAAGTCACGGGCGGTGGTGCGGTGGGCGGCGGGTGCTCTCTCTGGGGGACGTTGGAGCACTGCCGGCTATGGAGCATTCAATTCGCTGCCGCAGACGGCTCCGACTGGTGCTCCTCACTGCCACACCCCAAGCATCAGAGAGCTTCCATGCTGGACACACAGCACCACCTTTACATCATACTGCGCTATATCGATGGAAGCACTCCAGTAGGCCAGCACCCTCCATATCAACCCTTCGCTATATTCACAATCTCCTCTCGCCGACCCGTCTCATCTCCTGCCCCATCGCGGCGCCCCGAGTCGCCGGTCACGTGTTTTCTCTTAGCCTGCGCCTCATCGTTGCCCGCGCTGGTCTCACTACCTCATCCACCCCACGCCGCTCTTCTGACCGTGCACCCTTACGCCCTCTCCGAACACTCCACCACAGTCGCCAAAGTATGAGTCGCGGTGGAAAGCTTGCCCCCGAAGTCAATCGGTGAGTCCGCCGCCGCCGCCGTCCCTGCTCGGCCACACTCTTGCTGTCGCATGCATGCGGCCAGTTCACACGACCTCCGCTAACCTGTCATTTCCATGTAGAGCTCTCTTCGTAAAGAACCTGAGGTGAGTAATGGCCATGTTCTGTTGTGAACCCCTCACTAAAGTGCGCCAGCTTCAACGTCACTCCAGAGGAGCTTTTCGACCTCTTTGGCAAGTTCGGCCCGGTGCGGTATGTCGCTTTCCACGCCTTCCACCGCTTGGATTATACTGATATCGCGCCAGCCAAATCCGCCAGGGCATCGCCAACAACACAAAGGGCACCGCATTCGTTGTCTATGAGGACGTGATGGACGCCAAGTCGGCTTGCGACAAGCTGAACGGCTTCAACTTCCAGAACCGCTACCTCGTCGGTACGCACAACCATGTCCGCTAACCTTTAAATCAGAGGGACTAATGTCAGCAGTATTATATCACCAGCCAGATAAGATGCTCAAGACAGCGAACGATCTCGCCGAGCGCCAGGAGAACTTAGAAAAGCTCAAGCAGCAACACGGTATCGATTAGCATGAGGAGAGGCCCCAGGAAACGGTGAACTCGCACGAGCGAATTAGTAATAAGAATCCTGCGGGCCTCAAGACTGATAGCGTACACTCGAAGCATTCATCGCATCGCGGCGGTGGCGGTCCACGCTCGTCCACGACGAGCTCGACAAGTACGACGCGCTCCAAGTCCCTCTCCAAGGACAAGTCGGCGCCCACCTGCCGCGATTGCGACTGGCACAATGTCAAGCTGTCCATCAAGGGACTCTGGAAGTCGGTTATTAGGGTTGGCGTTTAGGAGGTCATGACACGTTTACGAACGACACATGCATTGCTGAATGAGGGTTTCGTGTCTTTAACAGCTGGGATGGGCTTTTTTTCTATGGATATGAGTCTACTGCATCTATCTAGTTCAGAGACTGCATCCACATATATCAGATAGCCGACGACAGGCTTCAAGCGATCGAATCTCCAATATCATCATATTCTCTTTCCTCACAAATCTTCCCAGTCCTCCTCATACCACCAGATCATCGCAACCCAGCTCCAGACCAGATGCTGCGTATGTGCTGTTCAATCCCGCAACACAACTCACCAAAGCCAGCGGTGACCCATGGATCCACGACGCACTCACCAGCTGACTTGTACCGAATGACCAGGGTTGCCCCATCCGCAAACCTCCGGTCAGGCCCAACCGCCCCACAAGTAACGCCGAGACAGCCCCCAAACAACTGACATGAAAACAGTACAAAGAAAACAATACGAGTACCGGCCAAACCTCACATTTACCTGACCAGATCTTATCGGCCTTGAGCAGCTTCCTGGCCATCTGTGGAAGCCAAAATATGAAGGCATCAGGCTAACGAGATCATGCCATGCCTGAGGACCTCCACTTACTTGCCACGAGGGTAAGGTGTGGCAGGGCAGGATTGGGTGTGAAGCGCTGGGTACCGAACCCAGCTCTATAGGTAGCACTGACGTGAGTGCACAACCTGGATGGCCTTGACAAGATCACGCATCGACTATGCACACACACACCATGTATTCAGAGTATTCTCATTCATGCCTCCGCCATTCAAAGGGGAGAGAGCTGGCAATCAAACGCTCGCTGTGCTATACTACGCTATGCCGTGCCATGCCATGCCATGCCATTTCCGAGACAGCGAACCCGCTATGCCATTTTATACAACCCTCGTTACATATTCCAGGGAGGGAGGGCCAAAGAAGAGATGGTGTCGCTCGCTTGAATGAAGAAGAAATCCAACCAGTCGGAGATGGGGGAGGAAGATATGGTACAAATTCCGTTTATAAAAGAACACGATAACGCCGCGGTCGTGGGAAGAAAAGCCCGTTGGTTCCTCAGCTGCACGGGTGGCTTTCCTTGTGTATGTATTTGTTGTGTGTGTTGTCTATCCTGGAGATGTCATAAACAAGCAGATTGGTGAACGCCATCAGAGTTCTAACAGGAGTCGTCGCACTCGTACAGCGTGCATTGGTGGTGACTTGGCTCGAGGACCTCGAGCAGGGTATCGAAGATCTCAACGCCGTCATCATCGTCATCTTCGTCGTCGTCCACGTCGTTGTCTTCGTCTTCGTCGTTGTCTTCATCAAGTCGTCTGCGGCGTGCAGTGGGCGTTCTGTCGCCGTCAACTTCAGACTGCGACGCATCGTTCTCCGATCCGAATCCACTTTCATCCCCAGAGAAGCTCACCATCTCTTGGGCGCCGCCTTCCACCTCGGCTTCGGATGAGGAGGAGGCGCTGACCTCGTCGCCGTCCGTGACGCCGTGCCAACTTTGCTCACCGTCATCATCGTCATCGGCGTCATCACCGTCCTCATTATCCTCACCGCTGTCATCGTCGGGCTCTGTGTCTCCTCCCTGGTTGTAGCCACCGAACGCGGGACCGCCGAGGAACGGTCCTGAAGCAGGCGTGGCATATGCAAACGCACCAAGGTTGCTCGTGCGGGTCACAGATCGTTGGCTGGGGCGGCTCGTGACATCTGAGCTTGATCTAGGCAGAGCAGGATGAGTGAAGTGAGGAGACGGCGGTTCACGTGAACGTCGAGGAGTAGGATTCCAGATCGTGACTGGGCCCATTTCAGGAGCAGCCACCTCTTCATGTGGCGATGACGATGAGTCTGTCACCCGTCGACGCTTAAGTCGAGCTGCGGATACGCTTGGAGCACGTGAGTACATGGGCTGTGAAGCTGGATGCTTGGTAGGAGACAAGTGCAGACGGCGTTTCGCTGAGCCTGGGAGCTCGAGGATAGAAGTGGATGCTGTGCGGCTGAGAGACCTTGGTCTTTGCGGCTGCAACAGACTCAGGGGCGAAAGTGGCTGTTGCTGCCTATTCTTCAAGATCGAACTGGGCGTGATTGATCGACGCCATTCTCTGTCAGCCGGACGCATCGAGAGCTCCAATGATTGATGGCTGCCAAATGACGATTGGACGCTGGCAGGAGGAGCATCGTATGTGGCAATGTATTGCCAGCATGATTCCTTCGCATCTGCCTCTGGCACAGATTGACAATGCTCATCATTGCCTTCCATCTGCGAGTCCAGGTCTGGCTGGTAGCGAGGCAGTTGTCGTAAGTCCTGCCATGTCCATGAGCTACTCATCTCATCGCTTCGCTGAACGTAGGCCTCGCGTTGTGTGACATAAAGCCTCCTCTTGCCACCTGACACTCGCATTACTACGCCTGCAGCAAGAAACTGCGACGTCCAGAGCGCGGAGCTCGACATTTCACTCGGAGTGAGAAATCGAAGCTTGGATTCCTTCATGACTTTGCGCAGGGGGATGAAGGCTGCCCTCAGAGCAGGATGGGCGGCAACCATGTGATCCTCGTCTCGGTCTGTGAACTGCAGCCACTCCATAACATCGCTGAACGCGTGAGACAATGTAGCTTGTATGTCTCGAGCATTAGCACTGCATAAAGTGACGTTCCGAACGAAACCTCGGCTGAGAAGGCGCTTATAGACCAGGTTGTTGGCACCGCAAGCTTTGGGGTACAACCAGTCATCCGTCGATCCAGAAGCCCAGTCACTGATGGCCTGGCTGCTCCACCCGCTTTCAGTGTCACTGAACATACCTTTGGCGCCATGGATGGGGCTCGAGTCAGTGTCGCGTAGATTTTGAAGGCTTTGAGCTGGTTTCAGATTTTTGGCTTGTGTCCAATCCTCGGAGTCTTGCGTAGTAGTCTTGGACGAGTCATGCATTGGCTGATCTGGGGAGAACCATATGCCACGCAGATCACGTCCCCAGGGCAACAACACAACCTCTACCTCCCATGGGTTGAGGGTAGTAGGAGGAGCAGCAGATTCGAGGACTTCCAGTCGACCCTTGATATCACCAAGCTCAGCCTCTTTTTCTTTCCGCTCCATGGCGGCGAGTATCATCGCTGACGAGGTCGAAGATTGCACGGACTGGTTGGAGCTGAAAGATCCTGCGACAATGTCAATACGACGTTTGCTCCGTGAGACGCTGCTGTTGTCAGCATCAAGGGCTTGATGCATCTTCTCGTGCTCCTCGAGGCGATATTCAACAGAGATGAGTCTGTCATCATACATCTCAAGAGTCTGGTGAAGGTCTTCTGGCTGCACGTAGTTGAAAGATCCATTCTCGAGAACCTCCAGCCGATGTCTCATCTCCCGTATAGTCTTAGCTACGTTGGGTATAGAGTTCAGCAGATTATGCAACGGCGCTAGGTAGGATATCAACTTTTGAAGGTCTTGAGGCGATGCTGCCCGGAGGACGTTCTGCAGCTGCTCTTCCTGTTGAACTGATGGCGACTTTGGATGCTGATTAGACATGGAAGGGACCCAGGCGCCACGTTTGGGTGACGAAAGTGCACCTGGCGCGCTTGAAGTCAATCGAGACAAGGTATCGATCAATTTCTTCCCCTGCTGCACAGCATTATCAGCAGCACTGAAATCAGGTGTGCCTCGAGCACTCGGTGTAGCCACCTCAGTCGCACTTTGAACGAAATCGTGTGGATCAAGCGTGTTGGGAATGGTGTCGCCAGGGACGTTGAGGTGCAAGTTGCGATTGTAGTCTTTGATCTGTTCAAAGGGACCTCGAAGATCGCTGAGCAGCCTGGCAGAGTCGGTCGCGATCGAGTTGCCTCGGGTAGATGCTCGCTCTGGCTCACTGAATGCCCTCCCGAGCGGCGGCGGGACGCTGTCATCGGCAACAGTGGGGGAGGCAGACTGCTGACGGTCAACACATCGCATACTCTCCATATTCAACATTGAAAGACCAAGCCCCGCGAAACTTGCACGGGGCTGGTTCGCAGCACGCCTGGCTTCGTCGTCAGCCGCTGGACGTCGGTCATTGGAGAGCATGCACATAGAGGGAACACCAGGCAAGCCAGACGAGCTGACCTGCGAAGGAGTTCCCTGACTATGCAACATGCGACCGGGCCCATTGGCCTCAGAAGCGGCTATTTGCTGGGGTCGCTGGCTGCTGCCATAGAACGACTTTTGTATCCGCTCGTTGTTGGTACTCAGAGCTTCTTCTACATTCACTTGCTGCCCCAAGTGCTTATCGCCCGTTTGCAAGGCTGGAGCTGACGGCTCAGATACACGCTGTGCTCTTAAATGGAAGCACGCATGATGCCCACAGACACACCAGGGCACGCGCTCACTCGCCGGGCGGTGCTGGGTGCTACCATCGTGGATCTCAGCACTGCTCTTGTCCCAAAACTGATCACATCCACAGGGGCCAACGGAGGCATCGCGGTAATTGCATGGTCCGGCAGGGAGTGCGCGTCGAGGCGGTTCTCGTTCGTTCGCCGGGCGACAGAAGATGCGTTGCGTGGAAGCCGCTGTATCTGGCTCTACAAATCCCGCCATGGATGCCAGCGATTGGGCATCCCGGGGAGGAAGCGCGCGAGTCTAGTATTGAGACATTGTTGCGCGGGTCCTAAGTGAAGAGCTGCCAGGGCGTTAGCAGCGCGCTGGATAATTTCTGGCGGGGCCGAACGCATACCGAGAAAGTTGCGAGCAGAAGACGAAGGAAACAGGTTCCTTCGGAGGGGGGGCCACCGGCCTTTATAGATTTGATGCCTGATGATCGAGCCTTATCACGGAAACGGAGCGGCGCGGTGTTAGGTGGGTCGAAAAGGTCTGGGTGGGGAAGCAATGCAGCAGAGCAGTGACTCTCAGGGCTTTGCTCGCATGCCAGCCGCAACGGCGGCCGCCCAAGACAGCGGAAACACCCCCCTGTACCAAACTATCGTCGCTGTTTGATAGGCTATCGACGCTAAGATATGGGGAAACGCGGCTGCGCTAGCCTGCATTCAAGGCTGACGAACTCAATGCTCAGCAGCTGATCGCGGACGGATGCGTGCATTTGCCTGCTTTTTGTGATGAACGGCGCACAGATACCCGCAATGACTTGAGACATGCAGAAGAAGGCGACCGTGTGGGAGCAACTACCATGTTGTTCTGCGAAGGCAGCAGGCCAGACACTGCAGCTGTGCATTCGGCGCGACAAGTAACTTTTCACCTTGCTCTGCGCGAGGCCGCTCATTGGGCATTTCCCAAAGGACCATGCCGCTTGTGCAGACGGGACTGGGGTCTTCGACCCGAATCTTGGCCTGACGTTTGGCGAATACATGCCAGGCAGCGACTACGTGACCTGCTGTCGCAATGCTTTCACGAGATGGTGTGCAGACGTCAGCCTTGCGTGCGCGTAGAGCGTGCGTGGTGAGCACAGATGAAGAGGGTGCAGGGCGTAGCAGACAAAGATTGTTGCGCGGCGTGCCTGAGCTGTTTCAGTGTAACATTGCTGTGGGTACGTACACAGTTTGTGTAACATCGGTGGAGTGGCATACAACGGGCCACGGCAGGACTGCAACGTCATATAGGAGTCTTGACGACGAGGCAGGCAGAATCAAGGTATATTTATGCAGCCTTTGCCTATAATATACCATAATAGCTTCAAGCAGCCATCTCGTAGAATTCAATCCGCAAGGACTACAGAGAATAGAGCGCTCAAATGTCTTGGAAGCCTGCATCAATATACGCTTAGGACGAACAAGAGGGCCGATATTATTTGACTCTGCAGGGTTCTACGTTTTGCCACTGGAGCTAGGAAGGCACAGAAAAGGTTCCTGCTACTCTAGCACTACTTTGTTTCTAACCCTGTCAAATCTCACGGTCATTCCTACTCTACTCCATCTCAATGCCCCCAAGTAGCATGGAGGATCATTTTGGGCATGAATTTCTAGGAACATCAGTCAATTGGAGTCCCGGGTATACTGGAGATCCCCAGTTGTTGCAGCATTGTAAAACGTTGTGGAAGCTCAGACCAGCTCTCGATACCATGAGGAATGGCTTGAAGATGTCGAGATGCACCAGACATATAGATCGAGACCAAAGAAGCTAACCATGGCGTGTTCATAGATTGATCGTCGTAGTAGAGTGCATGCTTGCTCTATATTGATGCAGATGACTTTTACCAGTGCATCACGTCAGACGCCACTGCAGCTAAAGCAAATCTAGTGTGTAGAAGTACGATATCTATGCCAATCTCAATCCATTCTCCTCAGGTTTGAACCACTCCCTCAGTAGATCGTCCAAGATACCGTTCGCGCCCTTCTTCGCCTCTTCACTGGTCTTTCCTTGGCACTCGATGTAAAGCTTGATCTTCGGCTCGGTTCCGCTACCCCTGACCGTGAAGACCGCACCATCATCCAGTTCGCAAGTGATCATCTGAGCAGTAGGATCCACGGGTAGATCAGGTGTGTGGTCACTGCTCTTTGAGTCATAGCCTAGCGTAAGATCCCTCCAACGCACGATCCTGCGGGACCCAATTGTGGTGGGGTGGGGGCTGCCCAGTGCGCGGATGGCCGTGAACACTGACGTTGTGACTGCGGGTGAGGGCGACACAAGGTATGTGTTCGCATCTTCGAAGTAGCCGAGATATTCGTACAGTTGCTGTAGCTTAGCGTACGGGGTCAGACCCTTTTCCGACCACTGTGATGCCGCTGTCAAGAACACAGCCGCGGCACTGATAGAATCTTTATCGTGTACTGTTTGTGGAATCATGTAACCGAGAGCCTCCTCGAATGCATACGCGACATCATAGCCCTGCTTCCCGAGGTCTCGGGCAACGTTCCCAAGCCACTTGAATCCTGTCAAAGTCTCAGTGAAATGGAAGCCCTCTTTCTTCGCCAGAGCGGCCAATGACCTGGAGCTGACAGTGGAAGCCAGCATCGCAAGCTTCTCTCGAGGTTTGGAGGACGGGTAGCGTTCAAAAATATAGCTTCCAAGCAAAAGTCCAAGTTGGTTGCCTGTGAAGATGTGCCATCTATCACCAACCTTCTCGGCAGCAGCAAGTCGGTCAGCATCCGGGTCGCTGGCCAAAATCAATTTTGAGGATATCGAATCGGCGGTCTGAATCGCCAGGTCTAAAGCGCCCTTCTCCTCTGGGTTTGGGAACTTGACCGTGGGGAAGTCCGGATCCGGTTGTGCCTGTGCTGCCACAACGGTCATCTGTGATGCGACTCCCAAGCTGTCGGCGCAGCGAGTCATCGCTGACAAACCAACGCCATGCATTGGTGTGTAGACGAAGTTGAGGTCTTGCTTCAGGGTAATAGTATGTTCTGGTTGCGAGGCACATAGGACGGCTTTGTGGTACTTGTCTTCTACCAAATCAAGAGAACCTTCCACCATCAGACATGGCTCATCTATAATAGATGTGTCCCAGGTAACAGGTTTGAGGTTCTCCAGGATAGCTTGAGCGATACCGGTGTCATGTGGTGGTATGATTTGACAGCCGTTGGACCAATACACTTTGTATCCATTATCCTTCGCAGGATTGTGGCTTGCAGTGACCATCACTCCCGCTGCAGCACCGAGTTCGCGTACTCCGAAGGGCACGAGTGGCGTGTGCGATGGTGTTTCGTACCACCAGACCTTAATACCTTTGGCCACGAAGGCGGCTGCTGTGAGTTTGGCGAACTTCTCTGAGTTATGTCTTGCATCGCGACCGATCACTACACCACGTTTCTTGACGTCCTCTTCGGTTTTCAGGAGGTATGCTGCAAGACCTTGGGATGCTTGAATGACTGTGAGCGAGTTCATGCAAGCAAAACCAGCTTGCATAGGTCCTCGCAGACCGGCAGTACCGAAGGCAATGCGATTTCTCAGCCGTAACTCCAGTTCGGCCGTGTTCCCCTGGTGCAATAGTTGGTAGATTTCATCTCTTGTAGCTTTGTCTTGGTCCAGCTCCAACCACTCCTTCGCGAGCTCCTTGATGTCTTTTGCCATGATTGAAGAGGTGTTGAGTTCGATAAGAACGAAGGTAAATGAGTGGAGAGAGCAAGAAGTTGGTGGAGTGAGTACTTATTAGCGCCCCTCGGCCGGTAGCGATGACCAAACGGTTGCAGCACCTGCAAATCTGGTGATGGCGGAGGTGGCCGGGGGCTCAGAACAAGAAGGACTCCAGGATCATCGCATATCTTCACCGAGTATATCTCCTGCCCTCGTTATATCTCATCCATTTCACATTGACTCGATCGCCGACACCTAAGATACAGTCACGCAGGATCAACTACTCAGTCAATCGCGGTGCAATGCAATTCGTGTGTTCCCTGTGGCAGGCGGGCGCTGAGTGGTTGAGAACCGCGGTTTCCACGTGGGGCAACTCCGCCACAAAGTTGGGACCCCTGCCCACCTGGAGCTCCAGACAGTGGTGGTCCGATTCGATCACCCTATGCTCTCCTTCCCTTGCTGTATACGAAGAGACCTCGATTCCATTCACATTCGTTTGATTATGATTTGAAGGGTCTTTTGCAGCCAAGTTTTTTTGCCTTGTCCCGATATACGTAGACCGTCTCTGTTCAGACCTGCGACACAGAACACGCCAAATATGGACGCACAAGCGCAAAGAAAGGCTCGAATCTTCACTCGTAGGGAGATCGAAGGGCAGATTTCCAATGGCAAGGCAATTGTCATTGTGGACAAGAAGGTCTTGAACGTAGGGGCCTGGATGCCGTATCACCCAGGCGGTGACAAAGCCATGCGACACATGATAGGAAGAGATGCTACCGACGAAGTTACCAGGTACGCTGTAGCAACCCTCTCACCTTCCATTGCTAACACTTCAATACAGATTCCATTCCTCCCAGACCCTCGAGCTCATGGAGCGCTACCAGATCGGCTGCATCGAAGGACGCTGGACGAACTTCTTACCACCAATACAGGGAGGGAAGTTCAGGACACAAGATGAGCTTCAGAAGGTATCAGAAGAAGAACATATGGAGTCCGGCTCTTCGTCAGACCACGAAAGCGCGAGTTCCGCATCATCCAGAAACCAAAGCCCTGTATTTGAACCAGCAGACAAAGGCTCATCCGTTCGCCAACGAAACACCGCTCACGTCGCACGCACCTCGTCGTCTACCTCAGTTTCCTCGATCGATTTGGAAGATACCGTACAATCCTCGAGAATGTCTGTTCTCGATAGGCGGACGCAGCAAGAGTTGGACTTCGACAAGGCGAAATATCCCTCGACCGATGCGGCGACACAAGACAGGATAACGCAAAAATACCGCGACCTACAGAAAAAGATCCAATCTCATGGACTGTACGACTGTAAGTACGGCTCGTATGGCATCGAGTGTCTGCGCTACGGAACGTTCACTGCGCTCTTTCTTTATGCTCTCTATTCGGGATGGTACATCACCAGTGCAATTCCTCTCGCCTGCGTCTGGCATCAGCTCACGTTTACCGTTCACGATGCCGCTCACATGGGCATAACACACGATTTTACGACCGATACGAGCATTGCCATGTTCATCGCCTCTTACTTGGGCGGCTTGAGTGCAGGCTGGTGGAAGTTCAGCCATAATGTCCACCACCTGGTAACGAACGATCCAGAGCATGACCCAGACATACAATACATTCCCATCTTTGCTGTCACCCACCGCTTCTTGCAAAGCCTCACATCGACTTACCACGAGAAGGTCATGGAGTATGATGCGGCGGCCAAGGTCTTGGTGCGCATTCAGCACTACTCATACTATCCAATCATGCTGTTCGCGCGATTCAACCTCTACAGGTTGTCGTTGGAGTATCTTTTGGGTGGTAGGGGCCCAAAGAAAGGCCCGGCGTGGTGGCATCGCTACTTTGAAATGGCAGGCATGGCAGTGTTTTGGACTTGGTACGGCTACGGTGTCGTGTACAAAACCATGCCAGACAACTTCAGCCGGTTCTGGTTTGTCCTCATTAGCCACGCTCTCACATCGCCTTTGCACGTGCAAATCACATTGTCGCATTTCGCAATGAGCACAACGGACCTCGGCGTACACGAATCTTTTGCTCAGAAGATGCTGCGTACGACCATGGATGTTGATTGTCCGCAGTGGCTTGATTTTTTCCACGGCGGGCTTCAGTTTCAGGCCATCCACCACTTGTACCCCCGAATCCCTCGACACAATCTAAGGGAGACGCAGAAGCTGGTACAGGAATTCTGCAACGAAGTGGACATCCCGTATGCGCTGTACGGATTTGTGGACGGGAACAAGCAAGTCATCGGGAAGCTGGCGGATGTAGCTAGGCAGGCAGCCATCTTCGCAGAGTGCCAGAGGACCATTGCAGCAGAGGGTGACTACGGGTTACACTAGACTAGACGAGACGACGCAGAGCGGGAAGGATGAATACAACACATATGTACCCATTCTTGATGGCAACTTGCGGTGATGTATGACTGTGACTCGAGCAATCCGGTCAAATGAAGTCTGGCCCCTGATCTGCTTTTGTTGCAGCGGCGGGCGTGTATGCGTGACACGTGTTGGGCTCGCAGCCGTGGAGTCCCTGGTGGCGCCGAAGGATCGAGCGTTGCTTCTGCACAGACGGAGCAGCCCACGCCTAACAAAGACAGCCCTATCAGATGCGGCAGCCTTCTGCCGGAGCAGGTTTGAAGACGAGAGATGACAGCCAGAAGCAGCCTCCCGGAGGACTTCACAGCCTGTTCGGACGGCTCGAGGCAGTCACCCGCAACGGCTGCAGCGTCAGCTGACGGAGGACAAAGATGCTATTCGTGAAGATGATGCAGGTGTTGGCTTCTTGATGGGGTTCTCGCGCGAGCCAGCGCATCTCGTTCCGCTGGGTTCCTGGCAAGCCAAGCGGCATGCGTCTCGGCCTACCTAATGGCCACTCGATTCGTCTGCGAGCACACATCACCACCCCCAATCCATCCCTCGTTGCCAAATGCACCTGTCCTCGTCGCGCCACGGACCCTCTGCTGCGATAGCAAAATTCGCTGTCCAACGGAAGAGCGCCGCGTACGAGCGAGGGTCATTTCAGCGCTGACCGCCATTAGTCGGTTACTCGCCTTCATCCACCCGGACGACTGTGTGCACCCAGCGCAATGACAGCGTTGCTCCGAGCGTTCCTGTCATCTGAAGTAAACGAATCGCAGCCAACATGACCTCGACAGCTGCTGCTCCGCCGGACGCTGAGGGTTTTCGCTCCATTACTGGTGCAAGTGAAGTTGCTGAGCCAGCAACGTCATCGTCGTCAACAACGCCCACGCCCACAACGGCAGCCTCGACGCGCGAGAACTCGACCTCGAGCCAAGCCTCGGTCGTGCATGCACCGGCCGCTGCCGCCGCGCAGAGCAGTTCCAGCACTGCGACGCAGATTCCCTCGATGCGCCGCCAATCTCACGCCAAAGACCGTTCGTTGAACGTGTCTGGGTCGCCGTCGCCTGCGAGCTCCGCCCTCAATTCGCGCGACGCCTCGCCCGCCCGCAGCCTGCAGCGCAATGCCGCCGCCGCTGCGCCGCCAGGATCGAGTGCGCGCTCGCAGTCACAGTCGGCGCTGCGTTCACGCAAGAGCAGCACCGACGTCAGCCCCAGCCGTGGCCCCAGCACCAGCGCCAACTCGCCAGGTCTCTCTGCTGCCGCCATACAGCGCGCCCTGTCGTCCGCCAGCATCCCGCAACTGCACCCCACCACTGCCACGGATTCTGTGAAGGCACCACGACCCTTGAAGTCGCCCTCTGCCATGGTGTCCGGTGACAACACGCCTCAGTGGCCCGTCTCGCCGCGCATCAAGTCCCCATCACCGCCCGGCGCCCGCTCGCAGTCACGCTCACGCCGCAACTCGCTGCGCACCCAAGTCAAGAAGCCTGAAATTGCTGCAGCGCCCTCGATTGTAGTGCAACACTCGTCGCCGTCGCCTGCCTCAGCGTCCCGCGTTCCCGTCAAGGAAGAGGTGGTCACGCCCAGCGAGGAAGACATGCCTGTTATGGTGAGCATGAAGGGACCCTCCCGTGGGGCCAGCGGTGCGGCTCCCAAGCTGGAGACTGTGCAGGAATCTAGCCTGCCTGCAACACCGGGTTTTGACGGCGTTGAGCCGCAGAGGTAAGGCCTTCCCCGCAGCGCCCCACTCTTTGTCATGGCGACGCACGACGCAGCTACGCACGGAACGAAAAACCGTATCAGCCAACCATGCTAACGGCTATCGCAGCTTTACTTCCACAGCAACCACATCGACCATACACAAGAAGCCCGACGAAGAGCGAAATGACGTCAGTTCTTCAAAGGTTACCGAAGACCTTAGCAGCCGACCCAACAACATGTACGCCAACACCGGCAGCGGCAGCGATAGCGGGAATAGAAACCCCCGGAAGGGCAAGATGCAGGAGCAACGGTCGTCTTCAACCCACCGGGTGAGCAACAATGTCTCTACCAAGCCTTCCATGAGCTCGCTATCATCCCGCGCTCGCGACCCGCCTCTACGGAACATGACGGTCGAGACCGAGACTGTCCCGTCGATTGCACAGGCCACCATTAGCAATCAAGACCGCTCTGCTTCAGGACGCATCGACGGCAGCTTGCGGTTGAAGCCAAGCAACGAGACAATACGGCCTAAGAAAGAGAGGAAGCCCCCGAAGCGCAAGGCACCGTCGATTCACTCGGGCACCGGTAGGTCTTCGCAGCTCTCTTATCACTATCAAATTCCCAGCAGGCCCGACATGGCCCCACGTTCGAATACCGCGTCCTCATTCGGGAGCCAGGCGTCACTGCGCTCCTACGACGATCGCTCGATGGCGACCATGTCACCGCCTGCAAGCCCAGAAATGACCGTCTCTGCTTATGCTCCGTCGTTCAGCTATTTCTACTCCAATACTAACTCAAGCTCCCGCAAAGCCTCATCAAAAGCAGATGTCTTCGAACAGAAGGTCGCTAGTGCGGTTGACGAAGCCAACTCTTCCGACTCAGACGCAACTTTTATCTACGAGTCGAACCCTCCTGAACAACAGCCTCACCGCAGCCGGGGCGGGCATCATTCGAGGACGCCCAGCATGACATCAATTGCCAGTCTTGCCGATCCACGTCTTGCCATCCGCAACGAGCATAAGAACCCCGGTAAAAAGAGCAGTATGAAGTTCACAAACCCATACAACAACCCGAATTTGGACCTCGATGGCATGGATCGCGGCGAAGGCACAATACGGTTGGGCTCTGGTCGCGCTGGCACGGGCAGCCACCACCACCACATTGGCAGGCATGGCCAAGGCCGTGGCGCGCTTGGCCACATCCTTATGAGCGAAGACGCTGCCTCAATGTCTCAGTCATCGCGCGGTCGCGGCCCCTCTTCTCGCCAGCCATCTCAACCTAACAGTCCTCGCTTTCACAACTTTACCATTCAGAACGGCAGTGTCGCCGGAAGTAATAAGTACGGCGAGTCGTCTACATACGACATTGACGCTGGCATCGTAGCCGACGATGAGCGTACACCTTTGCTCGGATCAGCCCGAAGCCCGCGAGTACGCACACCGCGCCGCAGGGACAGTGCTACATTGAGTAGTCTTCATCGGCAGATAGATCGCAGGCAGCGCAGCGAGGGCGGATGGTGTCGTCGTTTCGCTGGATGCCTTGTTCTCTCGATTCTGCTTCTAGTAGTCATCTTCAGTTCAGTCGGGCTGGTCTTTGCAACAACTAAACCACTGGACTACCTTAAGATCCGCGATATCAGGAACGTGGTTGCCAGTCAAGAAGAGCTGATCTTGGATCTGATTGTCGACGCGATCAATCCAAACATAATCGGTGTCACAATCACCGACATGGATGTCAGTATCTTTGCGAAAAGCAAGCACGTTGGTTCCGACAAATGGTGGCATGAGCATGGTGGCGGTGTGCCGCACAATAATGAGGAGGACTGGCAAAGCATTGACGCGTCAGCCGTCACGCAAGTAACTGCAACAAACCGAGATGGCGTGGACGAAGGCACCGATCCCATCGAAGATCCTGATGTGGGCGAGCCCCGTACTATGTTGCTCGGTCGCATCTTTCATTTCGATTCTCCTCTCAACTTCGATGGTTCTTTCTGGCACCGGCACAACGCCTCGTCGATTGGCGAGATTCGCTTGACACATCCAGGAAATAAGACCGAGGCTGGCGGAATGGAGCGGTGGGAAGAAGTGTCACAGTATCCTTTCCAGCTTCTTGTGCGAGGCAATTTCAAATACCAGCTGCCACTGAGTACGCGGGAACTCAAAGTCATCGTTGGAGCAGACTATCATTACGACCCAGATGCGGAGAAGAAGAAGATGATCAAGGTTGACGCAGAAAGGATCGAGTCGACAACTACAGAGCAGCCCGCACTCCCCATTTCCTTATGGTCCCCAGGAAGATACGACCGCCGGGCCAGAACCGTCACACTTAGTCCATAGAGGCCACCATCATCATTGTACAACATCAGTATCCAGACTCCCGCAGGGCCACGTTCGTTCGCGGACCCGAGCATCACGGCCGAAAGAAATCAGATACCCTCATACAGACGAGTTCACGACCCATAGACTTACAACACCTGGATAACGTGCCCGCCCCAACCCAACCTCAAACCTGGCCGCATGTTTATTCCCCACTTTGTGGCTTCACTGCCTAACGATTTCCTTCTGCTCTGCCTTTTGCTTTGCATTGTTACTTAACGTCGGTCTTTCAGAAGGCCTGGCTATATGTATACGCTTTGGGGGCTTCGCGACATGCACGTACTTGATGCACTTTAGCGAAGGTGTTTGTATTTCTTGGTACCTTTGTATCCTTGCGTTCTGGCGCGACAGACACCTGATCTGCCCGCTGCTTCCTTTTCTGATCTCACCCTCCATGTGAGCGTTATTTAGCAACTTACTTCTTGTCACTCGAGCTTTCGAGACTTGAGCGCTCGTCCCACAGGAAAAGTAATGGAAACCTCACGCGGTCCATGGTGACCTGCGTATTGTTAGTATTTACGTGCGCTCTGAGCTCTTGCGGTGATGTTAGATGCTTCTCTGGCCTCCGTCTCACAGTGCATTTCCGACTGACGTAGTGAGTACGGACTCGGCCTGCTATTACAACACGCTACTGTTCGATACATCTAGCTTGCCCCTGTTACCTCCTCTGTTGCCTGAGCGGGGTGCATACACGTCGTCCAAATGAGGAAATGAACGACCCCGATTATTCCGGTTGCACGTCTTCGGTGTATCTACCTCCATATGGTGTGTCTTGGCACTACCAGCACGACTGTTATGTCGCCAGTCTATCACGTCCAACATGCCGACTTGCTGGTCTTGCACAGCTACTGATTTGACCGCAGCTCCGTGTTCACCGAGATGCGTCCCTTACAGCTTCTCTCTTTGGCCGCCTGGTGTATGGCAACTAGCGTCGAGGCATGTGTCAGCGACGATGACTGTAGCCTGAACGGATTATGCCTTGAAGGCATCAATGGTAACTCGACATCGATCTGCCATTGCGATCCAGGCTGGTTCGGCTCTGATTGCGGACGGTTAGACCTCGCGCCGGCGACTCGATATACAGGCTTTAATAATACCATGTACACTGCGCCGGACCACTACAGCAACCGCGGGAACTCGTCGTGGGGAGGTCAAATTGTGCAAGAGCAAGACGACCCACAGACTTTCCACCTCATCTATGATCAGTTCGCACATGGATGTGGCTTGAGTGGATGGCGGCCGACGAGCTTCATCGCTAGAGCCGAGAGCACAAGTGGACCGCAGGGACCGTATGTGTGGAAGCAGAATGTTACGAGTAGTTTCAGACATAATGCTTATATCTACTGGAGTCCAGCGGACGCGAAGTACCTGCTCTGGAGTATTGGCGTCGACGTGCCGGACCCGAAGCAGTGTGGTGGGATCAACAAGTATTGGAACTCGTCCCAAGGCCACAGTATACACTGACATATTGCTTCACAGGGCGCAATGGCCAAACAATATCTCAGTCGCATCTGCACCAAGCATCCGTGGACCATGGTCTCCGTTCGAAATCCTCGTGAACGGGACAAATCCAGCCCCAGCACCTCTGTGGTCTCCAAGGGATCCCACGAATGAGACCGTCCTCGTCGCTGAGGACCTTAAGATATACACTGCCCCATCCTACAACGGGCCCTATACCCAAGACTCCACAGCTCCCTGGAATACCTCAGACTACTCTCCCTCCTGGACTGAAGACCCCTTCGTGTGGCGCGACAAGCGCGGCAACTGGCACGCACTAGCCCACTGGATGATTGACATCACCGAGTCCAACAAGAAGTACCCTCGAGTCGGCGCGCACATGTTTGCTCGCAATTTAACGGGCTCTTGGACGTTCAAGCTACAGGAGGCCTTCAATTCGACTGTTCAATTCACGGACGGGAGTGTTGAGACCTTCAATCGCAGAGAAAGACCAAAGCTGTTTTTCAGTGATGATGGAGAGGTCACGCCATTGTACATGGTGAATGGGGTGCAGAGGCTAGGAACGACGACGGAGAGCTATACGTTGATCCAACCTATAGGGACAGCGTGGAGGGAATTTGAGAAGGCATTGGGGTTTGAGTCTTCTTGAAGTGTTTTGGATGTAAGAGAACATTAAAAATTGATTTTTGTGGTCCTGAGCACTATCTTCTCGCGTATGGTGTCTCCTCTATATGACCACCCTGGTTTCCGTCCAGTAAGATTGATGGGTCAGAGTGGGGCAGTGCAGAGGCGCAGTCAAGTAGCCACAGGCTTGTTAAGAGGCTGCATCACATGAAGGATCCAATATGACAATGCTGTTAACTACACTAATAGTCTTATTCTCAATTCTCTATCTGATCTTCAAGTCCATGAACGTCCATCGTCTCAACTCAACCCAAAACCGATTCGGCACTACCTATCGTGCTAGAGAACGATCGAAAGCCATAGACTTCGCCCTCAAAAAAAACGCCGAATTTCAACAATCCCACTACTATGTTCTACCCCTCGGCGCATTTCCCATGCGTGACATCATCGCTCAGCTCAAACCCAGACAGCAAGAAGCTGAGATGCTGTCCAGTCGCCGCGGCATGGGCGCTTCCACACATCACTTCACCGCCAACGGACTATCCCTGGACCTCATCGACGTTGGGCTTCAGAGATGCGAGCGTAGGAAGTGGTTCCATCAGTTTCATAACGTGGCAGTAGTGCTGTTCGTAGTTGACCTGCCGTTGTACGATCAGGAGGTGTCGACGGGAAATGTGTTGATGGGGCGGCTGGGTCTTTTTGACAGTGTGATCAACCACAAGCACTTTGTCGAGACGGTATTTGTCCTGTTTTTCAGTGGTGTTACGGTATTTAGGCAGAAGTTGGGTCGGAAGCCCTTTGGTGAGTGTTTTCCGGGGTACGAGGGTGGTGATACAGCAATGGAAGCAGAGAAACACTTACGCCAGCTGTTTCGAGGGGTCAATCGGGAGGGGAAAAGACTTTGGGAGTACTTTGTTGATCCGTATGACGCTGGGAATATTGAGTTAGTGGGTACTGCTGTTAAGGAAAGTATTGGTCTGGAGTCGAGTCGAGTTCGTTCATGATACGACTCGCTCAACGAATATCCGGCGTTATCATTGAACTACTCGATTCTCGGGCTGAGATCTTCCTGATAACGACGTGGGAGTTATTGAGGCAGTTCAAAGGGGCTACTGTATCACTTGCTGTACTTCGTAGTTGGTGAACATTGCCCGCTCCCGCTTGCTCCATCGCTTCCGAGTATTTAATGGCTGGCCCCAGAGGCTCTACCTCAACAATCTATGGCTGGCTTTTTGGCTTTGCCAGATAATCTCGAAGACCTCGTCAGCCTTTCGCTGAAGGCACATGTAATCAGAAGGCATGTATCTGATAGGTGTGATCGTCCTCAACTAATTCGTAGAGGATTGCGTACAACCTCATACAGGTTCTTTTGACAGGTAACAAGCCGCTGGTCTGTGTGAACAACGCACATCGGTATTCTTACAAGCAATTGTATACATACAAGGTGTATGCAAAGCGCCTCAAAGGACATCCGAGAACGATTGATCTGAGGAGACCTACCTCAGTTGGAAGATTGCCTGTAGCAGAAGAAGCATATTTCATGCTAAACACTGCTTGATACTATGATCGCAATTGATGTGTGGTGTTCAATCATCTCAGGGAACTCGGTCCTCCTGTCAACTGCGATGTAGACTATGTACAAATAGGGTGGGCGGAGAGGGGGCCGTTATCTGTCGTATCTAGTTTCTTCAGTCAACCGGAGATTGGCCCTGTCATGCTCCTCATCTCATCGGTTCGAGAGAAACCTTTATCTATAGACTGACGGTAAATATTATATCAGTGTGAATCACTTCCGATAGCACGATCGTGTGGATATTCAGCTCGGTTCTCGGCGCATCCATTTTTAGAGACGCGCGGGGCAGCCGGATGCGACGTCATCGTAATCGATGGATGTTTTTGCTACGCTTCTCTCTTTGATGTCAAACATCTACATGGAGGCACTAATAAACAAGGCGCTCTATCTCCGAAGCCTCAAGGGACATATGAGGTGAGCTCGGCGCTCTGGCCGTTGCGGTCATCCCATGGGCAGATGTATAATTGACAAGAGCTTGGCTGAACATCAGGAACCCGCAATTCAGTCTAAGCTTAAACCGGTTAGAGTGGGGCATCAGGTCATGGTGCTATCATGACGCAGTAAGGCATGCAAGCAGCAGAAAGCTCCAATTCGACCGGGAGTTCGCGTATGATGAAATAATGGTACAGCAACAGTGCTACGTTGCGCATTGGCCAATCGTACACCAGCATCTGAGATCATGAGAGATGTTGGTACCAAAGATCTTACGGTTGCAGCTGCAAGCTGTTTAAAGCTGGAGGACCCGTTGCTCTGGGTCCTTTAGTTCTACTCCTTCACTTGCAGCTGTCAATTGAAGGTGGATGACTTTGAGAGGTTTCCATATCTTGTCTTGAACCGCTCAACAACTGAACGCCTCCCGCCCACTTCCGCCCACTACATCATAGCACACATCTCCACAGTACACTTAAAACCTCGCGTTCGCTTGTTTGCTTTCCACACACGACAGCAAAGATGGACGCAATGATACCCGCCGCGGCTCCTGAGCCTGAGAAGCTCACTGAGGAGGTTGAACACCTAAGTCTGTCACCATTTGGTGTCGCCAGGTCTTCCGTCAATGAGGCGCCGCTCTCAGACGATGAATTGCGCCTTATGACCGACTACTTCCATGCATCCATGTACATGTGCCTGGGCATGATCTACCTGCGAAGGAACCCTCTCTTGCGCCAGCCATTGACATTGGATCACGTCAAGCGCCGCCTCCTTGGCCACTGGGGATCCGACGCTGGGCAGTCGTTCACCTACATTCACATGAACCGCCTGATCAAGAAGTACGATTTGGACGCTCTTTTCATATCTGGACCCGGTCACGGTGCACCTGCCGTTCTGTCGAACTCCTACCTCGAGGGTGTCTATTCTGAGGTCTACCCCGACAAGAAGGAAGATGAGGAGGGCTTGAGGAGGTTCTTCAAATACTTCTCGTTCCCAGGCGGTATCGGCTCACACGCGACGCCCGAGACCCCCGGAAGTCTTCACGAAGGAGGAGAGCTTGGTTACTCCATTTCTCACGCTTTTGGTGCTGTTTTCGATCACCCGGACCTGATCGCGTTGACAATGGTTGGTGATGGCGAGTCTGAGACTGGTCCTCTAGCTACAAGCTGGCATTCGACCAAATTCCTAAACCCAATCACTGATGGAGCTGTGCTGCCTGTCCTGCACTTGAACGGTTACAAGGTAGGTAGATGTCTGCGTTATAGCCTTGGACTACATGCTAATAACGGTAGATCAACAACCCCACAGTACTCTCGCGCGTGAGCCATCAAGAGCTCGAACATCTCTTCCTTGGCTACGGCTGGACTCCCTACTTCGTAGAGGGAAGCGACCTGCCTTCGATGCACCAAGCCATGGCGGCTACAATGGAGCGTTGTGTCACCAAAATCAGGGAGTACCAAAAGGAAGCCCGTGATTCTGGCAAAGCTTTTAGGCCTCGTTGGCCCATGATCGTCCTTCGCACACCCAAGGGATGGACTGGTCCGCGCAAGATTGGCGACCACTACTCAGAGGGTTTCTGGCGCGCTCATCAGGTCCCCATCACCGATGTTCTCACCAACCCCGAGAGCCTCAAGAAGCTTGAAGAATGGATGCGCAGCTACGGGCCGGAGAAGCACTTTGACAAGGATGGCAAGCTCATTCCTGAGCTGAGGGAGCTGGCTCCCACAGGAAACAGACGTATGAGTGCCAACCCTGTCGCCAACGGCGGCCTGCTCAGGAAGAAGTTGCGCGTGCCAGATTTCCGTACCTACAGCGTTGAGGTTAACAAGGGTGGCGTGTCCAAGATGGGTAGCATGGCAAACTTCGCTGGGTTCCTCCGTGACGTGGTGGCGCAGAATCCGCAAGACTTCCGTGTCTTTGGCCCTGATGAAACACAGTCGAATAAGCTCGACAAGATCTATGAAGCTGGTAAGAAGGTCTGGTTGGCCGACTATTTCGAAGAGGATGAGGATGGCGGCAACCTTGCTTTCGATGGACGCGTCATGGAGATGCTCTCCGAGCACACCGTTGAGGTACGTACGAGTGTGCTTAGATCTTGAAGCATTGGCTGACAGTACTAGGGCTGGCTCGAAGGTTACATCCTCTCTGGACGACACGGCTTGCTAAACAGCTACGAACCTTTCATCCACATCATTGACAGTATGGTCAACCAGCACTGCAAATGGATCGAGAAGTGTCTCGAGGTCGAATGGAGGAAGAAGGTCGCGTCGCTCAACATCCTCCTCACAGCTACCGTCTGGCGTCAGGACCACAATGGCTTTACGCACCAGGATCCTGGTTTCCTCGACGTTGTTGCCAACAAGAGCCCTGATGTTGTGCGTATCTACCTTCCTCCTGATGCCAACTGTCTGCTCTCCACCATGGACCACTGCCTTCGTAGTGAGAATTATGTCAACGTCATCGTCGCCGACAAACAAGAGCACCTGCAGTTCCTCACTATGGACCAGGCCATTGAGCACTGCTCCAAGGGCGTAGGCATCTGGAAGTGGGCATCTAACGATGAGGGTGAGGAGCCTGATCTCGTCATGGCATCTTGCGGTGATGTCTCCACCCACGAAGCTCTTGCGGCTACCGCTCTTTTGCGCACACACTTGCCACAGCTCAAGATCCGTTTCGTCAACGTCATCGATCTCTTCAAGTTGATCGATGCAAGTGAGCACCCTCACGGCCTGCAGGCACACGAGTGGAGAGCCATCTTCACAGACAACGTCCCCTGCATCTTCAACTTCCACTCATACCCTTGGTTGATCCACCGTCTAACGTACGGTCGTAAGGGCCAGCAGAACCTTCTCGTCTGCGGCTACAGGGAGAAGGGCAACATCGACACACCGCTCGAGTTAGCCATTCGCAACGGCACCGATCGCTACAGCCTGGCTATCAACGCTATCGATCGCATTCCTGGCCTGGGTAACAAGGGCGCGGCGGCTCGTGAGGCAATGCTGAACGAGCAGATCAAGGCGAAGAACTACTCTTACCACGAGGGACTGGATCCCAAGGAGATTGACGACTGGGTCTGGCCTTTCTAGATATAATAACTTTTAGCCCTAACTTGGAGCCTTCGATTTACGATAGGAACTAATGACATGAATGATACTTACCGCCTGCTATATGTGTTAAGTACTGGTGACATCCAATTTGGCTTTTCCTTGTTCGTTGGCTGGCGTGCTGCATTGCATTGTCAGAAGAGATGATGCACCGAGTCTCTTGTGAAGGATCCAAGCATCTCAGCTGGGCGTCAAAAGCTGATTTACCTCTCTAGTCAACACGGCATGATCGTCCCCCCCCCCTTCTTGTCGCTATTCAACGCTTAACGCAAACGTCAGAATTCAAGCACTACATATCACGCCGGTTACAACTAACCCAAGCCTGGCCAAATCACACATATAATAATAGAACCATCGCGGGGGCGGTTCCACAAAAAGATAGGCGAGTTGTGTTGCTATCGTGATTGATGCTGCAATCGCAAAAAAAGAACTTGTTATCTCCCCCGGAAAGGCTCGAACTTTCAACCTCCTGATGTGCAATCAAGCGAGTTATGCGGATAACAGTCAGACGCGCTAGCCAATTGCGCCACGGAGGATCAACTTGTTAGTCAAGTTGGTGATGCGCCACTTGGTTTGATGAGAAGCCGATGGTAACATTGGTTCATAATCTAATCATGATCTTGAAGAGCACCTAGCTCCTGCAGGTCGAGCTGCTTGTACAGCAAGAAGATGGGTGGGTGGAAAAGATTTCGCTGGTTGGTGGGGAGGTGTGGGGCGGGTGGTGTCCGGAGATTGCTTGGAACGTTGAATGTTGTTCGATGCCGTTGAGAAGCGACCCTGATTGAGCCATGTGCGTGCTGACTCTACGTGCTATCAAAGTCAACTTCCACGACAACGCTTGAAGAGACAATACAGATGCAAGATTATACTTTTCATACTACGTAAGCTTAAGTACGACAACAGAGTCTCGTCACAAACACCAACCCAATGCAGATGCACCACGCTCACACTATGCAACCCAGAATCTCCAAACGCCTCAGAACTCCACGCTAGAATGCACAAATGAGCTCAAAGCTCAGAAATCGTAATCCCCGACAACCCCTAACCCCAACCGCATGTTCTCGACTGACTTCCCACTGACACCCTTCAACATGGCCAGGCTGGCTAGATCCTGCACTTCAGCATTGTCCATCTCAACCAAACAGTTCACAATCGCATCGGCCTTTTTCGATCCTACACCCTTCAGTGCCTTGATCTGGTTGACGTCGCGGCTGTTGATGATCTTGAGGAGGTGTGAGGTACGAGGGGTTTGCAGCCCTGGCGCTGCGGAGGTGTCGTCCAGGTCGTCGCGGAAGATAGGAAGCTTTTTCGCCGCCTTCTTGGGCTTGCGCGCTGCTTTCGGCTTGGCTACGAAGCTGTCCTCAGAAGCTAGAGAGTCTCCCTCGTGATCAGACTGGGGCGGCGGTGCGAAGTCTTCATCATCCTCAGATTCGGCGTCGTCACGGAAAACCATCTTCGGGCTGGAGACCTTCTTCTCGGCCTTCAACGGTGCCATACGACTCGACACAGGCGCGGGGACAACGGGCGCTGGCACGAAGGGAGCTGACACCACAGGTGCTGACATGTGTTTTTGACCCTCCTCGCGCTTCATTCGTATCCGGTCTTCCAGACTCCTCATCTTCGCCCGCAGCTTGTCATTGTCGGGAAAGTAAGGCTCAGCCAGATGGTACATGCGAAGTGCACTCGCATCCTCGCCTCGCGCGTGATGCTGCTTGGCCATCAACAAGAACTGCAGGCCTTGTGATTTCCCATCGTCCTCTTTTGCGTCGATGCGCTGTTCCAAATCGTCAAGACGCTTCTGGAGCTCGTCAGAAATCGCTGGTGCAGCAGCTGCCGCATCTTGCAGCGCCTTCTCAGCAAGTCGCTCGTCTAATCTCTGTGCGATCAGAGCTTCAATAGCTTCCTTCGTCATACCAGCCTCGACGGTCCGTGTTCTTGAGGTACTATCAGCTGCTCGGAACGTCTTCGTAGGTCGGTTACCCAACGCATTGCTTGAATCAGCCGCGCGCTTCTGAGCCTCTGTGCGTCGCACTCCTTGGTTCTGGGAGGTGAGATTGGATGCACGGGGAATAGGCTTGCGGGAGTCAGAGTATACAGAGAACGCCTTCACTGGCTTTTCTCCCTTCTTCTCTTTGCCAGCTTCTGTGACATTGACATTGGCTGCCGCCGTTAACGCTCTCAAAGGTTGCCTTTTGATGTTGGCACCACCGATGCTGCTTGTCACAGCGAGAGGCTTCGACATGGTCTTCAGAACCGGATCGTTCTCAACTTCTGCAACTTCGATCTTCTTCGTCCGGCTCGCGAAGTTCAGAGAGCTGATCGTATCGAGATGGTACGCGCGAGTTGGTGCCAGATTGAGAATCATGACTGTCAGACCCTTGTTCTGACCAAGCCCAAGGATTCGCGTCATCTTCGATTCCCTGTAGGGTATCCTATTCTGCTTCTTGTTCATGGCTTCAACACACTGCGCAAGCACAAAGAGAGATTTGTTGATAGCGGAGCTCTCGACCAGTCGCTCCCTATTGTTCTCGGTGCGGCGATTGTCTTCGGAACCCGCAAGATCGATACACGACGCTCGGCTTACGCGGACTGTGGTCTCGGTGGTCTGGGTGATCTTGACGCAAAGCACGGCGTGCGATCGAGAGGAATGCGCATTGAGCTGCAATCACGTTAGCTGTCTGCGAGAGGCGGCCCAACAACCGTATCATACCTTTGTCGCAGAAGTCGAACGGTTCATGTTGGCCTGATCATACAATTGCTCGAACTCTTTCAATGTCGTGCATGGCTTCTCGGTCAGGCCAACAACGACTGTCTTTCCATGGTTGTCGCGAATAGGCAAGCCGGACGGTGTGCGCTTCTCAGGCGGCTCGAACAGGTCGTATACGCGATCGCAGTAGATTTCGAAGTATTCCAGCGCGACCTCAACTTGTGTAGTGCCATTGGAGTCTTTCTCGATCTTCTTGCATCGTCTATAGATAGCGCTCAAGAGTCGGGGGATTACACCACGATCGGCCAGCGATTTCCCTCCTCGCATCGTATGCGTCTTGCCAGTGCCGGTGCAGCCATGCGCAAAGATAGAAAGGTCGAAGCCACTAAACAAGTGCTTGACCGTTGGTGAGACTAGACGAGATCAGAAGGATACTGGCGGCGCGCGATGATTACTACGCACTCTCGGCATCGAACAGTTGTTGCTGCGTCGCGTCCTGTTCATACACAGAGCTAAACTGGAAGCTGAAGGACTCGGCATCGTTCTTGGGGCTCGGTAGCCGCACTACTGTAGGCGTTGTCTCTCCTTCAATGGCCTCGGCGGTGACGATGGTGTCCTTGTCGAGCTCTTGCTTGAGCAGTGGCCTGATTCGTGCAACGACGCGTACGCTCATGTTTGTTTACACCGGAGCAATGCTGATCCCACGCGCAAAAATAAAGGTAGAAAATACAAATAGACAAACGCGCAAGAACAAGCAAAGCACGCAGCCTACCGTGACGTCGATTCGATCTACGAGTGTGAAGGCCACCCTGGTACGCCGTATTTTGCTTTGACCGCTTCGCTACTGAGAGTCACCGGGGCAACAGGCACGTGCTCGGCCATCTGAACCTTGCAACCTCCCAGCGCAAGCGAAGACCATGGGATGGTACATCACAAGTTAAAATAGAGATATATCTCACAAAGAAGGGACCATCATTGCTTTTCTGTTCAGGAACCCAGAGGTGGTCCCCAGGCCAAGGTTCCTGGGAGGCCTTCGACGCCGCTTTGCACAAGTCTCGAGCGTTGTAGATGGCATCATCAATCGTGTGATGTTCGAAAAGATCACCCTCGCCAAGTCGACAGTTCTGTCTGGCATCGTGGAGCTAGCATGCATCGTCATGAGGATATCTTGCGGCAAGCATTATACGTGGCGTGTCCTGAGCGTAGACAGCTCAATACATGACGAGCGCGTTGGCAGAGTGCAAAGACCAGCGCGGAGACCAGAGCTATGTAGATCATTAAAAGTAAAACGACAAGCCCGCTGAGCCTCAACGCGATGCCGCAAGCCGGTTAGTCGCCTACGTAGCAATGAAGGAGAGCTTGTTGTTCGACTTGCCGCCCAGATCCCAAGGCTGCACACACGATGGTCCGATGTGATTGGCTGACACGTAGCTCGATTCTGAAACACCAGGATCTTTGCTTCGAAGCACGACAGCCACTCCTCCAACCAGAGGTCACTGTCTTCGGAAACGACCCGGTGCCGCCTTCAGATTGAGGCCAAATGGGCCAGTACTACGTGAGGAGCTATTGTCGGTCCAGACGTAGAACAGAGCGGGTATTGATGCTTGAAAACCAGAGAAACCCCCTGCAAGCGGTGAGTCTCGCACAATAGAGCTCTGGACTCGTGCGTTGTCGGTCGCTTGAGTCGAACGCTTTCTCCATTTCATTCTTCGTCTTCCAGCGAGCTAGCTTTCTTTCCGTCGATCGTTGCCTTCATAATCGTCGTTCCCCTCGGTCGTTCTTTCGTTCCTCTGTTTCTGCTCTCGTCCAGTTGCAAAGACCCGCATCTCCTTCGTTCTCCACTTTTCTTCTTAATACACGAGATCATCACTGATGGCTCGCTTTACTTCGCTATTGCTGCTGGCAGCATCTTCTTCTGTTATTCTTGCCGGTCCATTGCCGAGAGGTCACCGGAGGCAACTGTAAGTGTGGTAGTGTCTGCGTGTTACGATGTTACTAATTCATGAAGGGTTTCCAGCTACTCCAATGCAACAGCAACAATCTCATCCGGTGCTGAAGCTTTACAGCCAGAAACATCATTGAGCGAACCGTACATGAATGCAGAGACTGCTGTCATCATCGAGCCAGTACAGCCAACTGTGTTCACGCAAACTGCGCCTGGTGTCACTTTCCTCCTACCCGACGGTCAAGCTATCGCGACTCAAACGCCTGAAGTTCTCTTGTCTACTTCATACATCATTCCTTCTGTTCAGTCAAGCGCGACTTCAGCAAATGTCGCTGCTCCCTCGGTCCCCGTGGAGAGCCCAGTCCTGAGCTCGTTCCCTGCCAAGGGGTTGTCGAGTTCCAAGGCTGAGGTCGAGAGCGAAGCTTCGGGTGCTACCTCTTACGCACCACCGATGTTTACCTATGTTCCTGATGAGTCTACGACATCCAATCTAGTTGCGTCTAGCACTGTTGCAGCTAGCTCGGTTGCTATTGAGTCTTCGATCCATAGCATCGCTCTCTCGAGTTTGACTGTCTCCAGCGCGGTTGCGTCTACTACTGGGGGTCAGCTGGCTCAGAATGGAACAGGACTGCCTGGATTTACCCACCCTGGTGTATCTCAAGGCGTCAGCAGTGCTGTAGCAAGCTCTCCAAGTTCCGCGAGTGTGGTTCTGGTCAGCTCATCCGCGGTTGAGCCGAGTCCTCAAGCCTCAAGTGTGGCAATACCTGTCAGCTCTGCCATACTTCCGTCTAAGAACACAACAGTGGCGACCTCGTCCCGGCTTGTCGTGACAAAAACACTATACACCACTGTGTTTCCCACACCTGCCGCTTCTGAGGCGTTGCCGACCACGAGCTCGGTGCTTGTCTCATCCCTGAAACCCACCACGCCAGTAAGCTCAGCGGCTGCGTCAAGCTCAGCGGCTGCAGCCATTCCTGCCGTGCCTGAGTCTTCCTCAATCCAATCATCAATCGTTGAATCGCCGTCGGCTGAGCTTCTGCCCTCAACGTCGCTGCCAGTCCCGCCTGTCGTCATCGTCACGCAGTATACAACGGTCCCGCCTTCTCCATCGTCCGCCCCGGCAGAGCCACCGGCCGTCTCGTCACCTGTACTGTCTTCTTCACAGGCTGTTGCACCTTCCATTGTGCCGTCCTCATCGGCCAATGCTACGTCGGCGCTTCCTTCCAGCACACTGATGTCAGTACCAGTCGTCAAGCCCAGTACCCAGCCGACAACAGCACCCTCATCAGCAGCCGCATCGTCGCCTGCGGTCTCGCCAAGCTCGAAGACTTCATACGTTGTCACCAATGTGGAGCCATCCCCAACAGGAGCGCCCGCACTACCAAGCGGCGCGCCCCAGCCACCCAGCGGTGCACCTGCGCCCCCAAGTGATGCCCCGCCAGCGCCCGCCCCCACAGGCTCTGCATCTGAGGGTCCCTTGATCATAACGCCCATTGCACCCAGTCAGATCTTCACTGTCACGGTGACTGACAAGGAGAAGGAGACTGTGACTGCTACGGTGACTGCTACAGTAACCGCGTAGAAGCCTATCTAGGATTAGAGGCGGAGAGTATAATGATTGATGTAAATGATTACGAACAATAGCTGGACTAGATTAGATACCTAAATAATAGCAGGACTACATTTGATACCCTTTACTTGAAAACCCTTGGGCCATCCTTCTTTCGTGTCACTCAAGTGATGGATTGGCTAAAGTATGGGTTGCGGTGTTATCGCAGTAGCCATAATCCGAATGGGTCGAAGTTGTAAGTGTAGCTATCATAAGCTAGCCTCAGCTTGTCGCGGATGTGGTACTTGGAGATGTCGAGTCATTAGATATAGGTTACAGGTAGTAGCACGCGTGAAGGTAGGTAAAAGCACAGATGAAGGTAGCGAACCGGCCTTCTGCGCAACCATACTGACAAGAACATGAGAGTAGAAAACGAGGCAAGAGACCGGATGGTTTTTAAAGCGAAGCCTGACTCAAGTGTTCAGATCCTTCCATTGCAATACAGAGGAGGCATCAAAGAAAGAGTGGGTTCGTCACGATACGCGCGCATTGTCTGTTCGGGTCACTCAAGAATTGGGTCACTCAGGGAAGTGCAAGTATCCAAAGTCCGTCAACGTTAAGGATATTGGGTTGTATTGTTTTTGTCTCGTTACAGCTTAGGCTGTTGATTGGCTGAGCTGATAAGATGAAGATATAGCAAGACTGTGAGACAACGAGACCGAGATACCGCACCTCATCTCCTTGATATGTTCGAACCATGATTGACGGGTTGGAGATGATCGCCAGTGTAGCCATGCTCAGCCCTCACATCAAGCCTTGCTATCATGTCCAGTCAAGACTCACTCGCTCTTTGCACCCTTGAGCGTCTCGAGCTGGCGTACCGTCGTCTTGAGCTCGCGTACCGTCATCTCGAGGGACTTGAAGCTAGCTGTATGCTTGCTGAACTGAGACTCTAATTCCGCAACCTGAACCCTCGCCTTAAGTGCCTCCTGGTTGTAATGAAAGAGTTCATTTGAAAGGCAAGCGAAGCTGTCCTGAAGACGGTGGAGTTGCTGTTCGAGTTCCTGAATGGAGCTAGTGTTGGATTGGATATTGTCCGAGGCATCTTGTGAAGCACAGCATAGCCTTTGTATCTTTTCTCGGAACACGTCATTATCTTCCTGTGTCCTGCCACGGTTGATCTGGCCTTGATGTTCGCGGAGTACATGCACTTTCTGTTCGAGCGTAGCAGTGACTCGATTCTCAAGCCCCTCCATGAATCGCTGGAACTCGCTAGGCGGGATGTTGGGAGCGTATTGTGCAGCAGTGGGGTTTGGCGCAGCAGGAGGATTGATTGAGTTAGTGGTGACGGCGAGATTGGAACTCATGACGAGTGACTGGGTTTTTGAACGAGACTGAGAATAAGACACTCCTTTCGAGAGAAAGAGATGCTTCGTCAAAGGAGGAATGAGTTGGATGGTGGATGATTGCGAGGGGCGGCCAACTTATAGGTAGCAGAAGATGCATCTGAGACAGTGGACAGCAAGTCACGGGCAGGACTCAGACGGGATGTGATGTTGTTCAAAATGTATTAAGAGCTTTCATTCGTTGGTCACTTTCTCAATCGTATATTGATACCTCAGAACGGGAAGTCGTGCAAACGCAGTGTCACCAACAAAATCGAAAGCTCAAGTCACATCTAGCTCATGAGGGGTATACTCGTCTTTATGCTCAATTATGCATATTAAGTACTGCACATCATCAGTTTGGAACAGCCACTTGGCATGATGCAGGATTGAGCAGGGTCAAGAAGTACTACCTCCTGATTCGTGTATAACAACAGGAGTTGGCTGTCCTTAGCACTCTGATGTTTGAATGATCTGTGGTCCTCCAGCCGAATACTGCAGAAGCGTCAGGTGGCTGGTCGGAGCTGGTAGGGTGCAGTAGATAGCGACATGGACCTGGCTTTGCTTGACTACCCAATGTTATACATGTTCATTATCCCCTCGTTATCTTGGTTTCCAGTACAGGTACCAAACTCGCCACAACGCCTTTTCTCGCCCCGTACTTAGTAACCACTCTGTTCCTTCCTATTGCTCTCTTTAGGTTCATCTTCCTCGTCACCATCATCGTCTCTACTCTCTTTGGCTCCCACAGCAGCTTCCTGGATACCTTGAGTGTCACCTCTCAGCTTCTCAAAGTATGCTTTTACGTCCTCCGCACCTACTGCTTGTCCGCTCTCCGCGAACGGCTTCAAGAAAGCGCTCACTTTGTCTTTGAGCTGGGCATATGCCATTGCACCCTGGATCGCACGGACACGATCCATGTTGCTGAAGGCCGCCTCACCACGATCGAGAAGCGAGCCTGTGCCGGCAGACTGTGCGCCTCCGTCACCGTCTTCTGAGATAGGGGGCTCGTATGTGTCTTCTTCTTCAAGAAGCTGGGGGTGAGGCTTCAAGAGGGGGAAATGGGTTGGGCAGCGACAGATATGATCGCGGAAGTCAGGTTTGAGGAAGAGGGAAAAAGGGTTGCTGAGAGCTGCCGGAGGCAATGGAGGAAGTGAGGCCACTTTGCATGTCGTGGCGTTTTCTGTCTTGGTGGGAGCTGGAGCAATCGAAGTGACAGTGTCTTCTGGGATACTGGACAGCGTACCGCTGGGGTCTTCAGACTTCTGGCGCTTGATTGAAGCCGGAACAGATAAGGTCGAGTGGGTAGAACCAGCTTCGTCATCTTCAAGTGCTTTGCGCTTCCTCGAGGCGTCACTTGTACTAGCATCTGGCTGAGCGTGGTTCAAAGTCTTGTCTGCGTATACCGGCGGCAAGAATCCGGCCGAGCCCGCGTACTTCTTGATCCACGGGTTGGCCTCTACGCACTTGTAACAGAGGAAGTGATCGAAGTCATCTTCAAGTGGGAAGCCCTGAGGCAGAGGCGGATCCTCATCCTCCACCTCCTCCTCAGCCTCAGCTACTACATCGTTCCCATCTGCACCATTCCGTTCAAGTGATGCCGCGTCAAGCACCCGTGTAGCCGTTGTGGTACTATCTTCCTTCTCGGTCTTCTCATTCGCCTCAGCGCTCGCGCCAGTGCCACTCGTGTCCTTGGTCTCCGGTTTCTCGACCATTTTTGCGTACTCCTCGCGGGTTAAGCCAACGAGGCACTCTGGATGCCACCAGTCCTCGCCGCAGCCGCCCTCATCAACAGTGCCCAGGCCTAGACATTGAAACATAGTCCCCTTCTCCTGGTGCGCATCATAGTCTTCACGACAGCCACAGAAGCTGTTTTTGAAGTTCTGATTGTATTTGTTGCCTTTGGCAGGCTGTTCACCCGTCACGTCGCCCTTCTGACCAGTCTTTGCGTTGATGCGTAATGTGCACGACGCGTTCTCAGGCATGCGGATCGTGCCGCAGTCGCAGACGAAGTTGCGCTTGTTGAAAAGCTCGACGAGGGTATGTTCACCGTGGCAGGATATGGAGCATGAATAGCAGACGCCGGCTGGCGTATGGACTTGAGCGTCGCTGGCGGGTGGCGGACTGCATGTAAGGCAAGCGTAGAGACTCTGACGAAGAGGACCGAGGTCGCGTGTGCAGGTATCGAATTGCTGCTGGTCGTTAGTTACGGCGCATGAGGGTGAAATAGCATAGGAACTGACGTAGGGCAGAGCCTCACGTGCTTCTGCCTCAAGGCTGAGCTGCTCTTTGATGAACCTATTGCGCTACTTTTAGCAATTCCTTCGTACATTTCCGGTGCCGTACTTACTCTGCTGCCGTCTGGGAGCTCTCAGACGCTTGCGACATACTGCTGGTGCGCGGCTTCGCAGAGGCACTCGTGCCTTGCGAGTCAGCCATGGCACTGCTTCGGGGCGCTATGTGTGGGCGTCGAGTATTGTGAGAATATATATAGATGCTCCTAATCAATGTCGGCTCTCAAGAAACATATGCGAGTATAATCTGGCGTGGCTCTGATCATGACGATGGAGCTCTCATCCAATTAAGCCCAAATTTGGTCTAGCGCGAAACCGACGCGTTGCTTCGCGCGACGGACGTGACATTCTTATCACACCCCACATTAAACACTCCCCACCTACTCACGTCCCTTTTCTGCGTCTGTACACCCTTGATCTCAGCATCTGGCTGTGCATTGACTCAACATGAGGTATGTATACACCGTCAACAGCAAAGGTGGTAGCAGCGACCTTATCACTGCCCCTTCGCTATTGTCCGTGTGTCGCTGACGATTCAGTTCTCCTCCTTTGCGCTCCAACATGTCTTCCGCAAACCGTGGGGCAGCACCCAACAGTCGCAATAACAAGCGCTCTCGCGATGACGGTCTCTCGTCTTCTGGAGCTCTGCCACCATCAAGCCGTGAGTGGAAGCACCCCCAAAGGATAAGCAGACAGCTAATAGCAGACAGCTATGGCTTCCTCACCGCCAATGCTACCACATGACGACGACGCAGATATGCTTGACGACGACGACATCATTCGCGATGTGGACGATCTCGATGAGGATGCTGAGGAGGCAGAGGGTATCGACCTTTTCGCAGATGATTTCGAAAATGATTACTCCAGGCGCGAGAACGACGCATACGAGGGCGAAGGAATTGATGACGAAGGCGAATATGACGAGCTTACACTCGATCAGAGGAGGGAGCTTGAGAGGCGACTCAACGCCCGTGACCGAGAAGCCAGACGACGCATGCCAGCCGCTTTCTTGCCGGACGACGATGAAGATGGCCTGGCCGATCTTATGGGACAGGGTCGTCGCCGCGTACGAAGACATCGCTACGACGAGGATCAGGATGATATGGACATGGGTGACGATATTATGAACGAAGAGCTCAGCCTGGAGGCCCTTACCGACGTGAAAGCCAACAACCTAACCGATTGGGTGGCTCAACCGCAAGTCGCTCGCACCATCGCAAGGGAGTTCAAATCCTTCTTGACAGAATACACGGATGAGAATGGCGCGTCAGTCTACGGCACACGCATCCGCACGCTTGGCGAGGTCAACGCCGAATCTTTAGAGGTCTCGTTCGACCACCTGGCCGAGTCCAAGGCTACTCTGGCCTACTGGCTCGCAAACACACCGACTGAGATGCTCAAGATATTTGATCAAGTCTCCATGGAGGTCGTCCTCCTCCACTACCCCGACTATGAACGTATCCATAACGAGATCCACGTCCGAATCACAGATGTACCTGTGCAATACACATTACGTCAGCTGCGTCAATCTCACCTGAACAGTTTGGTCCGCGTCAGCGGAGTTGTCACTCGTCGCAGCGGCGTCTTCCCCCAGCTGAAATACGTCAAGTTTGACTGCACCAAGTGCGGTACTACACTGGGGCCCTTCCATCAGGACTCGAATGTCGAAGTGAAGATCTCGTTCTGCCAGAATTGCCAGTCCCGTGGTCCTTTTACAGTCAATTCGGAGCGCACTGTGTACCGCAATTATCAGAAGCTCACACTGCAAGAATCGCCGGGAACCGTCCCTGCTGGTCGTTTACCTCGTCATCGGGAGGTCATCCTCCTCTGGGACCTGATCGATTCTGCAAAGCCAGGTGAAGAGATCGAGGTCACTGGCATCTATCGAAACAACTACGATGCTGCTCTCAACAACAAGAACGGTTTCCCCGTTTTTGCCACAATCCTGGAAGCGAACTATGTCGTCAAGTCACACGACCAGCTAGCAGGCTTCCGACTCACAGACGAAGACGAGCGCGAGATCCGAAAACTAGCCAAGGATCCCAAAATTGTTGATAAGATCATCAACTCGATCGCCCCCAGTATCTACGGTCACACAGACGTCAAGACTGCCGTTGCGCTGTCGTTGTTTGGCGGTGTCAGTAAAGAGGCTGCAGGTCGCCATTCCATCCGTGGCGATATCAATGTCCTGCTTCTCGGAGACCCGGGTACAGCCAAGTCTCAAGTCTTGAAGTACGTCGAAAAAACGGCTCATCGCGCTGTGTTTGCCACTGGTCAGGGTGCGTCTGCTGTCGGTTTGACCGCCTCTGTTCGTCGTGATCCCATGACTAGCGAATGGACTCTGGAGGGAGGTGCTCTGGTGCTTGCTGATAAGGGCACATGTCTGATCGATGAATTCGACAAGATGAACGATCAAGATCGAACATCCATTCACGAAGCCATGGAACAGCAAACTATTTCCATTTCGAAGGCTGGCATTGTGACGACTCTTCAAGCTCGGTGCGCCATCGTCGCAGCTGCCAACCCCATCGGTGGTCGCTATAACTCTACCATCCCCTTCTCTCAGAACGTTGAATTGACCGAGCCTATCCTGTCTCGTTTCGATATTCTATGTGTTGTACGCGACACAGTTGATCCGAAGGAAGACGAGCGTCTCGCCAAATTCGTTGTCAATTCTCACGGCCGAGCGCATCCCCTCGTCAACTCTGCATATGGGTATGCAGACAAAGCGAAGGCGGCACAGGAGGGTGACAATGGCGAAGGTATGGAGGTCGATGAGGAGGAGACCGCTCGCAAGGAGGGCGAGATCCCACAAGAGCTTTTGAGGAAGTACATTCTCTACGCCCGCGAGAGGTGCAGACCCAAGCTTTACCAGATCGACCAGGATAAGGTTGCTCGCCTTTTCGCTGATATGCGCCGTGAGTCTATGGCGACCGGAGCGTACCCCATCACCGTAAGTGCCTCCAACAACTGCTTGTTCTCTGGCATGAATACTTACACATATAGGTCCGTCACCTCGAAGCTATCCTCCGTATCGCAGAAGCGTTCTGCAAGATGCGCCTCTCCGACTACTGCTCATCTCAAGATATCGATCGTGCTATTGCCGTCACTGTCGATTCGTTCGTCGGCTCGCAGAAGGTCAGCGCGAAGAAGACTCTGGCGAGGTCGTTCGCCAAATACACACTCAACAGGCCTGGTGCCGTACGTGCGCCCGCAAGAGCTGGTCGCAACGCTCAGCGTGCCGCTGCGTAGATTATTCGCTGCTAGGCCGAAGACAATCTGCTGTATGATGAAGATATGAAATCAAGCCGGCGTGCTTGCCGACAATTGCAAGTGGTGCATAGGATGTGGCCACCACTACTCGCGTTGGGAGTTTTGTTCTCCATAGCTACATATACCAACCACACATTTCACTTAAGCGGCCAATTCAACCCCATTCCAATACGGTCTTAAAAACATGGCCTCTGCAGGCACCCCACCCCTCTTTATTAGCTTCAAGCACGTAAGCCAGATCAGACTTCCCTACCTCGGCAGTAGATTCAGTAAGATGGCTACACGGTCGTTCGGCCACAGCCAATTGCTCTAGCAGTCTGCGAGTCACGTTTTGAGAATAACAAGCATTTGCTAGTAACTAATAATGTGGAGCCTTCACCTGAATAAGTAGCTATGCGTCGCACTCGATGCTTGACAAGTTTACCGATAGCCCTTGCAGACATGGAAGACGAAGCACACTTTTTAACAGGAATGGAATTAGCTTCGCAAAAGAAGTATATGTATTAAAGAGTGATGTGAGTGAGTCATTCGAAAAGCTACATCTACAACAAAAATCATGATAAACTCGTACCCTCGACGTCCGCTATGCAACCCCTCAAAACCTTACAACCAGATCATCATAGCACCACCGGCCCCACTCTAATAAGACTTCAAGCACCTCTTCAAGCACCCATCAACATCCTGCGCCAAATTGGCTGGGATATACTTGCGAAACTCCTCGATATTCTTCCCGCCAATCGTGCTTGGGAAACCCAGTGTAGCATTAACCACGTGCTCATCCAGCGCAAAGAAGTTCTGCGCGATCTGACTGGTACCAGGATCCTCACTGTTCAGCGCAGCCACAAACACTGCGTCCTCGCAGTTGTCGTTGAACTGGAAGTGGATGCTGCCTTGCGGGAACACGGTGCCTTCAAACTTGTTCAGGGTGCCAGCGATTTCCTGGTTCTGGCCGGCGGCAACCAGGCCGTTTTCGAGGACGTAGCCGAATTTGAGGTTGGAGCCTTCGACGAGTGTAAGGAACTCGGTGGCCCGAGGGTGCACGTGCGGCGTGTTGATGCCGCAGGGTTCGAGGAAGGCGACGGTCGTACTGATACCCAGGTCGGTGAGGATGGGGAAAGTCTCGATATTGGCGGATTTGGTTGCGCCGCCTTTGGCGCCCGGGGCGGGCGTGGCGTTGTTGAAGGAGAAGACAGTGAGGGCTTTAAGGGCGTCGCCAGTCAGAAGGGTAGAGCCTTGAGTAAGCAGGCGCTGAAAGCGCTTGATGGCTGTTGGTGCGGTGAAAAGGTCGCGGAAGAGCTGGGCTTGGTCGTTTGTTGCTTCTGGCGCTGCTGAGGTGGTGGTTGGAGTGGGAGAGGAGGCGGACATGCTCTGGGGCAGAGCTTGAACTGAGCCGATGGTACCAAGGGCGAGGATGATAATCTTGGTGGTGTTGATAATCATGATGATGGACACAATGCAGAAGCTACTAAACGCTTTGAAGGTGGAAGTGGAAAAGGAACTACGATTGTTGACTTGCTGGTGAGCAGATGAGATGGTAGACGACATGTAGGTCCTCCATACTGTCTTTATACAACCAGACCCTAAGCCTTGAAGCCTGCAATATTGTTAGTATTGAGGACGGGTGCTGACTATCCGAGAGATGCTGATGGTGCCGGGCTGAGTATACCAACATTGTGGTCAGTCGTCAAGCGGGAGCTTAATTCAGTGACAGGTCAGTTTTGTTTAGACAGCAGTGACAGCAAACTAAGCGATTGGCCCCGAGAGATTAGTTTCGAAGGTGTTTCTTGCGCAAGCCACCCAAGTGAGCGGTTGTTGGTAGGCGGAGTGTGGCGCAGACTAGGATGCAGCGGGAGATGCGCAAGCCGTGAGACACTCCAGGCTACTCTGGTGATGTTAGCCACGCACGAGGAGCTGACAACACGCAATCTGTTGCTATCTCGAGAACGAGATCTTGTCGTCAGACGGCGGTCGGATGCTGTGATGCCGAGCTCGAAGCTGTCTCTTACGCTATCAGCTAAGACAAGTACAGTCATTCAAAGAGCTTTCGCGTTCGACGACGTGGACTGTCGTACTGTCCGGCACTCCCGTTAGTATCATGGCTTCAATTACTTGAAACCGGATTAACAATGTAAATTTAGTTCTTCATTGTAGACTTGCGCATGAGATGAATGGTGTTGGTGGGCACTCGAGTGTTCCAAGGTTGGGGTTGAAGCCCAGGCCACTCAGCCTTACGGCAAGGACTTAGCTCTATGTCAGCAAAACAGAAATAGATGCCTTGGACCCAGCGTTCAACTGCCACTGATGTTTGATGTTCTCTGTTTCTCGGAAAAGCACGTTTCCGTTGATGTGGGATACTATCAGCCTACACATTGCCAGGTCGAGTAGCCAATGTAGCATGGCGAAGGCAACAGGGGATATTGCGCAAAAGAGTAACGACAGCCAATAAACCTGTAGCCACCATATACATTTACCGAGACAGGAGCACACGACGATAACGTACCAAGTAGCTTGGGGCTGGTGAGGTGCAGTACATTGGAGTCTTACGGAAGGGGTACTCGCTACGCTAAAAAGCAACAAACAAGCAGAAAGTATCCAGCTCTATCCAATCGCTACCAAATTTGCAAATTCATGGGCTCACCTATATACGCTCAGAGGTACGTCACGCTGAATCGTCTTCGACATCCATGGTTTCGTAAGCTCCTCCCCAAAATGGAAGCTCGTCCAGCGTGAATGCGTCATCACTGGGAATCGATGGGGGACCTTTGGTATGTTTCACGACGCCTTCCTCCGGCTCTTCTACTTCCTCGATATTGTTGGTATTCGGAAATCCCTTGTCTTCAAATATGAGCGAGCCGCGCCGATCCCAAGGTCCAGGCCCGCGCAGCTTACGGCGCAAACGGCGTGCCTCAGGCTTGTTGTCGTCCTGAGGATCATCGTCAGAGTAGCTGCTCTCGCCTTCGACACTCTGGCTGTGAGTGCGTTTGAATAGACCTGCACTCCACCGCTTCTTCTTACGCAAGTAGATACGCTCTTTGGCCTCGTCGTCGGTCGAGCTTTCTGAGACGTGTAGGCCCTTGAAGCGGTCCATTACACCGTTGCCCTCCAATGCGGCACCGCTCTTGTCGCTCTTCGCATCTTCGCAGTGGTCTGGCTGTACGACCTCTATATTCTCGTCATCGCTGACGTCACTGCCCACTGATTCGAGTTCGAAGTCGGCCTCTTCTAGTCGGCGTCTGGGTCGTTCGTCTTCCTCTTCGCTTTCATCCCCCTCCGAGCTCTCATCGTATTCGCTCTCCTCGGGTGCTGTACCGGCATACGCATGTCCAGAGATACTGGAAGGCCGCGATGACCGCTCGACCGATTGCGCTCGAGTAAACCGAAATTGGTGCAGTCCGATCGGTGTGAATTCCAGTGGGGGCGTGTGCAAAGGTCTAGAGGAGCTCACACGTTTGTACATTGATTGCGTGTGGTTCGGCTGAGACAAGTATCGAGGTGGACCATGCATGCTCGACGCAATGGGTGGCGGCGTAGGACAGCCGTGAAGCATCTCGAAGTTTGGCGGGTGTTCGTGTGTCGCCATGTGTGTTAGGTAGGTGGAGCTGTTCACCGGTGATGGTGGTTGCGTCAGGCTGGCGAGCCAATTGCGACAGCGTACGTATCAACGATCTTCTCAGTTGATCTTTGGTAACCTTATGGTATGCAAGGCCGGCGGATGTGTCTTGCTCTTGGGATTCGGAAGAAGGATTTTGCGGACAGTATCATTCTGGAAGAGCGACGGAGTGTGTGACGGGGTGCTTGAGCGGCGAGTTTGTAGACGTATTGGTGCAGCACTTTACAGGTCAGACCCTGCTTATCATGCAGAGGATCGAGGAATGCTACAGGCAGCAATGCAGGACAGGCAGCTCGTTGACAGTGAGAGCCACAGAGGGTTGGCTGGGAAGGGGAGCGAGACGTGTGCAGCGCGCGGTCGAATGGGGCAGTGGAAGAAAAAAGAGGATTGGAGGAGGCGGGCCTGAGGTGGTCACAATTCCCTAGAGGCCTAGGATTGTGCGGGATGTCGCCAATTATCACCTGCGCTTCAGCAACGAGCTGTCCGGCCGCGGTCTTGCGCAGCGGGTCTGCGTGCACTTGTGCTTCCTTACCGTGACTCTATCTGAAGCCTGCGATATGTGTTCACGAGCAATTAGTTCACATGAGGCAGCGCACAATCTTACCTTGCGTCAAGCCCAACCAGACCGACGAATGATGGCAGCCGTCAGTATTGCGGCGCGCATGGTTCTCTGGGTAGTGCTGGCCAGCTGGCAACGGGAGAGCATTGGCGGGGCAGACATGCATACGGGCTGCAGACATTCAACCGAGGGCACGCAGCGGAGCAGAAATTGAGCGGGTCTCGGGGCGATGCGGCTCTGCTTTGGGGTGAACCGCGAGCCTTGAAGTCGACTAACCCTTGCGAGAGCCTCAGGCGGCGTGATTCGTCTGCAGTCAATGGGGAGGCAGATGTCACGTGTGCTGGAGGTCGTTGGTGGGGTTGGCTCTTGGTGTTGCAAGCGTGGTCCGTGTGTCTTTAGTATTCCGTTGCGTGGCAGGGACAGATTGAACCTCTGGCCAGAGCAGCTCGCGGGAGGCAGCAGAGCATCGACTATTCGCACCACCGTGTTTCTTTTGTGTTTACTGCACGCCCTCACACCTCCACCCCCGCCGTCTCCTGCATTGAAGCTGTTCAGCGTGTTGTTGGAGCTGCGGCTTCGCCCTCAATTCCACCATGGCCTCTTCCCCGAGCATGTTGACCAAGGTACGCAGCTGCACCACGACCACCCTGGCACGCCGCTGATATTGCACAGTTCGAGTCCAAGTCCTCGCGGGCTAAGGGTATCGCGTTCCATCCTAAGAGGTACCTGCACACGCCCTCCTGATGCTGTTGCTTCGCGCTGACCGCTCCTAGACCCTGGATCCTTGTGTCGCTGCACTCGTCCACCATCCAGCTATGGGACTACCGCATGGGCACCCTCATCGATCGCTTCGAAGAGCACGACGGGCCGGTTCGCGGCGTTGACTTCCACAAGACCCAGCCATTGTGAGCATCCAATCGCACTGAATGCGATTGCGCGACGTACTGAGACGCAACAGATTCGTGTCTGGTGGTGACGACTACAAGATCAAAGTCTGGTCGTATCAGACTCGACGATGTCTGTTCACATTGAGCGGCCACTTGGACTATGTCCGGACCGTTTTCTTCCACCACGAGCTGCCGTGGATCATCAGTAGTTCAGACGACCGTAAGCACACGTCGCAGCTACAACAAAGACATGCTGACCATACGCAGAGACCATCCGTATTTGGAACTGGCAAAACCGTGAGTACATGCAACTCTTCATCAGAACTACTGCTAACAACGTATAGGCTCTTTAAGTAAGTCATCCTCACGAAGCCAGCCACCGTACGCTCCTAACACGCTTCAGTCTGCACCATGACCGGCCACAACCACTACACAATGTGCGCGCAATTCCACCCGAAGGAAGACCTCGTCGTCTCTGCCTCGCTCGATCAGTCTGTCCGTGTTTGGGATATCTCCGGTTTGAGGAAGAAGCACTCTGCACCAACATCCATGTCCTTCGAGGATCAGATGGCCCGCTCGAACCAGAATCAGGCGGATATGTTTGGAAACACAGACGCGGTCGTCAAATTCGTCCTCGAGGGTCACGACCGTGGTGTCAACTGGGTCGCCTTTCACCCTACGCTGCCGCTGATCGTCTCTGCTGGAGACGACCGTCTTGTCAAATTGTGGAGGATGTCGGAAACAAAAGCTTGGGAAGTTGATACCTGTAGAGGGCATTTCCAGAATGCGTCGGCATGTCTGTTCCACCCGCACCAAGATCTCATCCTGTCGGTTGGAGAAGACAAGACCATCCGCGTCTGGGATCTCAACCGGAGAACATCTGTCCAGTCCTTTAAGAGGGAAAACGACCGATTCTGGGTCATTGCGGCGCATCCTGAGATCAACCTTTTCGCTGCTGGTCACGACAACGGTGTGATGGTATTCAAGTTGGAGCGCGAGCGCCCGGCGTCCGGAGTCTACCAGAACAACCTGTTCTATATCACCAAGGAGAAACACGTCCGATCCTACGATTTCCAGAAGAACCTCGAATCTCCTTCCATGCTTTCTCTGAAGAAGCTTGGCAGCCCCTGGACACCTCCACGAACACTGTCGTACAACCCTGCTGAGCGTTCGATTCTGGTCACCTCACCGGCTGATGGAGGCACATACGAGTTGATCAGCCTGCCACGCGATGCATCTGGTGCCGTAGAACCGACCGATACCAAACGTGGACCCGGAAACTCGGCGGTCTTTGTAGCCAGGAACAGGTTCGCAGTCTTCAACCAAGCCAGCCAGCAAATCGATATCAAGGATCTAACCAACTCGACCACAAAGACAATCAAGCCTCCGCATGGCACGACCGACATCTACTTTGGCGGCACCGGCAATCTTCTGCTGATCACTCCAACCACTGTTGTATTGTACGACATTCAGGCAAAGAAGAACCTCGCTGAGCTTGCCGTGTCCGGCGTCAAGTACGTTGTTTGGTCCTCAGACGGGCTACACGTGGCCCTTCTGAGCAAGCACAACGTCACAATCGCGACCAAGAACCTTGACCAGGTCAGCACATTGCACGAGACGATCCGAATTAAGAGTGCTACATGGGACGACACTGGAGTCCTCCTCTACTCGACCTTAAACCACATCAAGTACAGCCTGATGAACGGCGACAATGGTATTGTCCGAACTCTGGAGCACACCGTTTACCTGGTACGAGTCAAGGGCCGCAACATCTACTGCTTGGACAGGGCTGCGAAGCCCAAGATCCTTCAGATCGATCCCACAGAATACCGCTTCAAGCTTGCTCTCGTCAAACGCAACTACGACGAAATGCTCAACATCATCAAGACATCCAGTCTTGTCGGCCAGAGCATTATCTCGTATCTACAGAAGAAGGGCTACCCTGAAATCGCGCTTCAGTTCGTTCAGGACCCTCAAACACGATTCGAACTTGCAATTGAGTGTGGAAACCTAGAGGTCGCAGTTGAGATGGCCAAGCAGCTTGACCGACCCAAGCTCTGGCAGCGACTCAGCACTGAGGCCCTGGCGCACGGCAACCACCAGATCGTCGAGATGACATATCAGAAGCTGCGTAACTTCGACAAGTTGTCGTTCTTGTATCTCTCGACAGGTGACCAAGACAAGCTGAAGCGTATGGCTAAGATCGCCGAGCATCGTGGCGACATGACCGCACGCTTCCAGAACGCGCTATACCTGGGCGATGTCCAGAATCGGATTGAGATGTTCCAGGAGATTGACCTGTATCCATTAGCATATGCCACTGCCAAGGCTCATGGCTTGGAGGAGCAGGCGCAGTCGATCCTCGAAGCAGCCGGCGTTACGGAAGATCAGATCAGCGTACCTTCAGTAGGCAACCCACTCGAGCCTCCGAAGGCAATCGTCCCAACCTTCAAAGCGAACTGGCCCACACGTGCGGCATCTTCGAGCGTCTTTGAGAAGGCTCTCGCAGGCGAAATCGAGGGCGTCGGCGATGAGGAGCCAGCAGCCAACGGATACGGCGACGAAGACCTGCTTGGTGAGCCAGAGGCCGCTGGCGCGAGTGCTGAGCTTGGTGGTGATGAGGATGACGAAGATGTTGGCGGCTGGGACATGGGAGACGATGGTGATGTTGAGGCGGAAGACGAGTTCGTTGAGGTCGAGGGCGCTGATGCAGGTGCTGGTAGCAGCGAGGCCGACTTATGGGCACGCAACTCGCCGCTGGCGGCAGACCACATCGCTGCAGGGTCTTTCGAAACTGCTATGCAATTGCTCAACCGCCAAGTTGGTGCCGTCAACTTTGCGCCCCTCGAGGATCGCTTCCAGGAGATCTATCAGTCGACACGAACCTTCCTCCCCGCCACACCGAACATGCCATCTCTCGTCAACTACGTTCGGAGAACCATCACCGAAACAGACACACGAAAGATTCTGCCTATCGTCCCCCGGGACCTCGAGTCCATCCTTTCCTCCGACTTGGCAGCTGGCAAACAAGCTCTGCTCAAGAACCAGCTTCCTGAGGGTGTTGCTGCTTTCAAGAGGTTACTGCACCTGCTGATCGTCAACGTTGTAGCATCGCAGGCAGAGCTGACTGAGGTATGTGACAGATCTGAGCTACTTACAACATTATGCTAATGCGCTGTCTAGGCCAAGAAAGCGATCCACACCGCTGCTCAGTATACCCTTGCCATGACTATCGAGCTCGAGCGTCGTGCACTTACCAAGGGTGCTACCGATATCTCAGGTCTCTCGGACGAGGATAAGAAGCGGGCTCTCGAGCTGTCCGCTTACTTCACCGTTCCTGAACTTGAGGGACCCCACAGGTCTCTGCCCCTTTCTGCGGCCATGAACTTCGCCCACAAGAACAAGCAACTTAACACCGCACTGAACTTTGCCAATGCTCTCCTTGACAGGACCAACAATGCAAAGATGAAGGAGTCCGCGAAACGAGTCAAGACCGTAGCCGAGAGGAACCCCGCAGACGGAATCGAGATTGACTTCGATCAGTTTGCTGACTTCGAGATCTGCGCCGCAAGCCACACACCCATTTACGGCGGTAGCCCATCGGTAGCATGTCCCTACGATGGTTCTAAGTACCACGGCAAGTACAAGGGAACCGTGTGCAAGATTTGTGAGGTTTGCCAGCTTGGCGCTCCGGCAAGTGGACTGAGGCTGGTTGGCTGAATGTTGATGGTTCTGAAATCTTAGCATTGCTTGTGGTTAGATAGCGTATTGTGGCGGCATTATGAAGAGCATAGATGCAGTGAGCCCTAGCGGTCGACAAAATGCGAAACGATATAATGTTCAGTCTGATCTTTAGTTGCTCTAATGCTAATGCCTGGTAGGTACCTGATATTGACATGTCCGGCCGAGCAAAATAGGCAAGTGGAATCGACATGCAACGTTCTTTCCTTTTCTATCGAGTGACAGCTTCCCCCTACAGTTATTGCCCTGCAAAACGACATTAAGCGCACGCCTGAGCGCCCTATCCTAGTCCGCGCCCGCGTGCATCATGTCAAAATCGCCTTTACAAGTCGATGCACATCCATCAAATTGACAACCTCACATCGTACCATCGTCACCTTATCTCAAGTACTCTACCTCAGTACCTTCAGTACTCCTCAGCTCGCTCGAGGTTCTGTATCCAATGTGCGTCACCCTCGACAAGATTGCGAGCAGTTGAGCAGCGCAAGAACGGTACAAGCGGAGTGGTTCAGCGATCCCCCCTCTCTACACGTATAAGTTCACGACTGCCACGCGCGAGCCTAAATCTACTTTGACACCCACAGCCATTTCCGATGCCCTCATCCTCTTCTGCCGCTGCAACCAGGCAGCTCCATGTCACTCTGCCTGATCCAGATGGCGCACATGGTTGCTTGACGTTGTGCGATGTCTGTCCGCACAACGCTGGATGTACACGAAATGTTCCTCGACGTGAGGATCGGCCTGTACTCTGCGACTTGCCCACTCTGTCATCAAGTTGTACGCCACGAACTTTCGACCTGATCAACGCGAGAAGTGGAGAAATTGCTCAGATAATACGTACCTCAGCTAAACGCGTGGACGAGTCACGGTGTAAACAGTCAATCAGACCCATCGCTAGCGGCGAAAAGGTCGTCCTGGAGGTAGCTCGCATCGAACCGGTGTCTAGATACCAACCAAAAGAGAAACACATGTCCACCCGACTCGCAACCCTAGTCCTCTCGAAGCATGCACCGGTCATGCACCACGTCCGGGAGTTCACAATGACACCGCCTCCGCGCTCGACCCTCAAGCCTACGCCCTCAATGCCTACGATATACCTACTTACCTTCTCCACCAGTTGTGTCTCTACGTCCCGAGCATTCACCACGCTGCTGAACGAGCACCTCGCGCCGGAAGTCGAGTTGAGGTACACCATCGATGCAAGACATTTTCTTGTCCCGCCGTCGCGTATCTGTGAGGAGTACTCCGGCGTTGCAGATGTGGTGCAGGATGAGATGCTTAAAGACGCTGAGGCACTACAAGAGATAGATCGTGTAGTGGATGATCTGACAGTATTTCTCGATACAGGAGGTCACGAGACGTGTGTCGCTGTATGCTGCACCGCAGGCACACATCGTAGCGTTGCCATGGCGGAACTTATTGCGCTGGGGGTGAGACAGGAGGCGAGAAGGTCGAAGAGTGGAGGGGGTGTGAAGGTCGTCGTCAGGCATGTACATCGAACCAAGGGGCGCAAGGATCCATTTTGATTCAGGGCAGGGAGAGCGGAGCTCGCTCTGGCCAGTGCACGTCAAGACGGATGAGTTGAGATCTGGAGGTACACTAAAGTGGATGCATTCATCAATCTAAGAACTCCGCCGATGCTGCCAAAGAGCCTGGTAAGTAACTTTTACAGCCCCGAACGCCAAGCAATGCCTACATATATCCTTCTCAACATGCCGCCCAATGTCTCTATCTACAACACCTAAGGGCTGACGTTGAACTTAAGCCTGACACCCATACTTGCCAGCTCAACATCGAGGTACTTCAACACTCCTGGCACAGCAACCGTCGCGATATCATCACCGCCACTGAAGCGAATGCCCTGACCGTCAGTCCAGGTGTCGCTCTTGCTCTGATGACCATCTGCGAGACTGGCACACCTCCTGCACCTGATAGTCAAGTTCCTGCCTCCAGCGTCCTTCTTGCGCGAGTACTCGCTGACAGTGGGCGCGGTGGAAAGGAAGCTACCACAACCACGGCAGATGGCCGCCTTGGTGTAGTCAGAGCAGTTCATCAGACGGTCCTGAAGCAAGAACGCTGTGCCGTGAGCAATCAACGCGTCGCGCTCCATTTCTCCCACACGAATACCACCACCCTTCTTCCTGCCCTTGATGGGCTGGCCCGTCATCGAGTTGACAGGACCCGTGGTACGGACCTGGTACTTGTCGTTGACCATGTGACGCAGACGCTGGTAGTAGACGACACCGATGTAGATGTCAGCGGCAAGCTCCTGGCCTGTGATGCCGGAGTACATGGGCTCGTTGCCGTAGTAGTTGTAGCCGGCCTTCATCAGCTGGTGGCCGAAGAAGTCGACGGCGGTGTTTTGCTCGTCGAAGCGGAAGGGGGTTGAGTCCTGGGCGATGCCGTGCATAGCACCTGCTTTGCCGGCTAGCGACTCGACGAACATACCGATTGTCATACGCGACGGGAAGGCGTGAGGGTTGATGATGACGTCGGGCTGAATGCCGGATTCGGAGAACGGCATGTCGATTGAGGGCCATTTCTGGGAGCAGACACCCTTCTGTCCGTGACGGGAGGAGAATTTGTCACCGATGATGGGCGAACGAGGGACGCGGAGCTTGACGCTGATCTTCTGGCAGGGCTGTGTGCCATCTTCCGAGCCGATGATGCGCACCTCTTCGACAAAGGCAAGCTCGTCCTCCTTGTACTTGAAGAACTGAGTGTTGGCGTCGCGGTTGATGTAGTCGTCGGTGGCAGCATCGTACGAGACTGTATGCCATGCCGCGATAACGTCGCCGTGGCGCAGGAGCGTTCCAACACGCGGGAAACCATCCTCGTCCAGTGTATCCAGGTACGACGCCTTCTTGAGTCCTTCAGGAGCGAAACCGAAAAGCTTGGATACCGTCCTTCCGGACCTGTTCCGGCGTCCGCCCTCCTCCAGGTCACAGATCTTGGTCTTGTAGATGGTACCGTGACCAAAGCCACGCTCGTGTGCAGATTTGTTCAGAATCATGGCGTCGTCCATGTCGTAACCAGTGTAAGAGATGACCGCCACAACGGCGTTGGTGCCGTTCGGGAAATTATCGAAGCCATACTCGTTGTGGAGCGGTGGTCGCACAATGGGCGTTTGGCCTGTTTGCAGGCGGTAGGTCTTGTTGTCTGTGCGGTATCGCAGAGCGGTTCCAGGTGTACCCATCGATTGCTTACCCATCTGACACTGTGATATTGTTAGATCGTGCACGTACAAAGCATGGGTCACAGTCTCTTACCTGGTACATGTTTCTGGGCGACTGGTTGAAGTCGGAGAATGGTGTCATGTTGGCAATGATCGAGAAGATGTTGGTAGGGTCAAACTCAACGTGAGTTGAGTCACCAGACACAATCTCGGGATCTGTGCAAGCAATGGACATGTAGGGCTGCTCGAAAGGCCCAACATAGTCGAGTTTGCCTAGAGGCAAGTACTTGACGGGTCGGTACATACGCGCCACCTGCGAGAACATGAAGACACCAGGGTACTGGCCGCCGTTTGATGTAGGCACATATCCGATCTCAAGCTCCAGAGGCACATTGTGGGTACCCTCGACCTTCCAGTATCGCAGTGTGTCTGCAATGACCTTGGCTTGCTTAGGCGAGCAGAAGCCCAGGACACGGCCATCGAGCTGTACAACGACACTTGACTCAAGTGAAGCGGAAGATTTGCTTGATACGCCTAGCTGTGCCACAAGCTTGGGAACGGCTGAAACATCAACGTTCTGTGTCGCCAACTTGCACTTGTGTGCAAAATGGTTGAGCAAGCCACATGGAGAACCGTCAGGTGTGTGAACTGGACACATGAAGCCCCAGCTTTCCGGCAGAAGCTTTCGAACAGTTGTGGTCTTGAGTTGCGCGAAGAATGCACCTCTGTGAACCATTCGGAAATGGCTGATGAAACGGTAGAAGTTGATTTTCTCAGCCACAACGACGAAGCCAGCCGTCTGCTGCAAGTCGAGACCAGTAGGACTGACCAAGTTGCCGGTAGAAAGGAAATACTCCATGGCGCGCCCAATGTCCATTGTCGTCCTCTTCAGCACCCTAGGAAGGAAGTCCTTCTTGAACTCCGGTGACGTGAACGACTTCCACTCGTTTCGACGACCCCAGTCCTGCAGGACTGGTCGAATCGAGTTCAGCCACTCGTCTAATCTTTCCTTGATGACCATTCCGTAAAGTTGACCTCCAAGCAAGATTTCCTGGTTTTGTACGGCATCGGGGTTATCTACCGAGCATTCGCCCTCCACCAGGGAGTACAATTTGCGGATCATGAAGAGGATCATTTGGAATTTGTCGGCGTTCTGGGCTGGGGTGACGTTGTAGGAACCAAGATGCGGCAGAACGATCTTGCGCAGGAACTCGACACCAGCCTCGTCGTCACTAGCATCGTCTGGGAGCTGCAGTACGACCTTGAACTTGGATCCCAGGTACGCTCTAGTCTTTGCCTGCGAGTGTAACCCATAGACCTTGTACGTCCGGAGCAGCAATTCCACTCTATCGGTGACGAACTGCTTCTCTGCCAGCCCCTTGGAGCCAGCTGCGCCGACGATGCCCTCGAAGATGTCCCGATCGTTCGTTTCCACCAAGGCCTTCATGACCATCATGACAGGGACCAGGTATTCTGCTTTGCGCCACGAGAATCGAAAGTTGACGTTTCCGTCGCTGAGGTAGTGTAGCGCATTCGTTTGCGAGGACTGGTCGGTGCGGATCGAACGGATCTGGATACCATACTGTGTGTAGCCAGGGCCACGGTTGGTGAAGGCACCGCGCTTGATAGCCATAGGGTAGTTGCGCCTGTTGACTTGCAACATTCGAATGATCTTCTCAATGCCATTGACAATGAAGTAGCCACCCAGCTCCTCGGTCTCTTCCTTGGCCTTGACGAGCTGGTCGGGGCTCATGTTCTCAAGGTGACACCGGTTTGACTGTCACGAGTTAGCTTCCGTGCTGCTGTACGCGTGCACACGCCGACAGTCTGGGTGGGCGGAGTCTTACCCTCAGCATAATGGGGACCTGTCCGAGATCGCAGACCTCTTCCTGCCAGTCCTCGTTGTTCACACGGTACTCCAGACGGGCACGGAGCTTGCCGCGGTATGTGGCGTGGCGCTCGCGACATTCCGCAGGCAGGATGTTGCGGTTCTTGAGGGCGACCTTGTTCGAGGGCGGCAGGACAGCCTTGTCGAGGAAGACGTCCTGGATGCGCACGCAGAGTCTGTTGCGGGGACCAATCTCCTCGGGCTGCGCATATGGGTCGCCGTCGGTGAAGCTCTTGACACCAATGTCCTTGATGCCTTCCTCTATCTGGCCGGCGGGCGCAAAGATGCTGTTGAACGAGTTGATGTGGGGGTCCACGGCAGCGGCGAGGGTCGGATAGGCCGTCTTGTCCTTGGGCGGGTTCCGGAACAGGTGCTGGCGGCGCTTGGTGTCGAAGTCAGTCGACCACTGTGGCTGCTTTTGCGTGGCAGCGGGAGCCATGGCGGGCGACACTTGCTGCAAAAGGTCGCGTGGGTGGGCGCTGCTCGCAGGCTCAGCTCTGTGGGATGCGCAGAGTTCCTCGCCGGCTGCATAACTTTTTTGAGGGCACAGCACGGATCCCACGCTAGCGCTAACCAGAGCCCCAGCTGCAGCGGAAGTCACCTGCCCGCGGCGGACACCCGCAACGACCTCTCCACCTGCGGCCTTTTCTCGAGGGCGGCGCAGTCCTCGTTCTTCACCTCGTCACTTTGCACTCAGCACGGTTTGCATGTTGTTTGCATTGTTGTCGATTCTCTGTTGCTGCTGCTGCTGCTGCTGCTGCTGCTCCACGCCGCCGTCATCGCCAATCACTACCGAATAGACCCCGCAGCAAGGATTCCCACGCTTTCACTCCAGCGCCCATCGTCCATCACCTGTTCTTCACGGGACCACAACCACAACGCGCCGCGCCCATCACCAGCATCCCCACCATGGCGAGCATCTTCCGCCGCATCTATGACTGGCTCCTGCGCCTGTTCTGGTATGTCTACCTTCTCACCTTGCGCCAGCATACGCACTGCACTCGATGCCTGATGCGCCTCTAATATCTGTCCACTCCTGCACAACTGCACTTCCCTTCAGAAATCACATCATGCTCCAACTTGATCCCACCCGCGTGCTGACTATCATCTCCTACAGGGCGACCGAGATGGACATCACCATGATCGGGCTGCAGAACGCTGGCAAGACATCGCTGTTGCGGGTTCTGGCGGTGAGTATCTTCCCTATTGGGAAATGGTCGCAGCGCGACCACACCTTCGTTGCAAAGACTGGCGGCTGACGGAATGCTTTCTAGGGAGGCGAGTTCACTGTTGAGTACGTCAATACTTGCTCCACGTTGTGCAAGCCGCCGCATCCCTCTTGCGCTGCACTGCGCAACAGTGGGCTCCATCATCACGGTTGGTCCAAGCGCTAATGGCCATAGCTCCATCCCTACCGTCGGCTTCAACATGAAGCGCGTTCAGAAAGGCCATGTAACCTTAAAGTGGTGAGTATTTCTTGTGTGCCGCTTGGGTCACGCAGGTCCACCTGTTGTGGCACCATGCCGGTTTGAGCCACTCTTCCGGGATACACGCATACTACCCTGTCCACGCTCCATCTGCTGACCATGAACCACAGTTGGGATCTCGGAGGACAGCCTAGGTTTCGTTCCATGTGGGAGCGATATTGTCGTGGTGTAAATGCCATAGTGTTAGTAGACGTCGCACGTGCCTCGACCCTTCTGCTGACTCGTCCAGGTTCATAGTCGACTCAGCCGATAGAGACGCTCTCCCAGTCGCCAGAGAAGAGCTCAAGTTGCTGCTAGAGAAACCGGCTCTGGAAGGTATCCCACTTCTCGTCCTTGGTAACAAGTCTGATCTGCCTGGAAAGCTCTCGGTCGACGAGCTCATCGATGCCCTCAACCTCAAAGAAGTGTCGCATCGAGAGGTGAGCTGCTATGGAATCAGCGCCAAAGAAGAGACAAACCTCGACGCTGTCCTGCAGTGGTTGATAGCTCGCGCCAGCAAATGATTGTGGTATAGCCGGAGTGGACGATGAAACGTGACCGCCGAGGCGTCGTGTGCCACGTGCCTAACAACATATTCGATTCGACGTAATGCTCTCCGAGCATCCGATTTACGACCAGGACGCGCCTATGTTTACACGAGATTACGGCCGTCAGCTTCTTACGACATGCTTAATGACTCTTACGACGTGAACGGAAGACAAGACAAGCAGATCATTCTGCGGGCCAGCGATGGCCACATCGTGTTTCCAAGCTTTAGCATGCGTTTTCTCTTTCTTGTCTTTTTCATGACAGATGTCGGTTTTGTGAAACGCCAGAAGGACGACAGTACATCTGACTCAGCGTGCAGCACCTTTTTCTTTCTTTCGATTCGAGCGATCATAATAAGTGTGATGGAGAGGTGGATGATTCGACCCCGGTTTGGTTCGAATATATAGCGAACGACTTGTCGTATCTTTCCAAGTAGCCCCTAAGTGAGGTCTTACTTAGTCCTACATTCCACATGACGATAGGTGCGTGCCTTGGGAATCGTGACCTGTGTTGGCTCGTGATCTCATGTCGACAAAAAGCTCCAGAATTTAGCCATGCTCAGATCGTCGCAGCGGCGTACATGTGAGTAAATGGTCAACCAGCGCAGCTACGATGCAGCGGAGATTTCAAAGTCCGGCATCGTGGAAAGCTTGACAGGATTGCCTCTCGTGTCGCGGTCGCACAGCAATCCGAGTCGGCCCTTGACCGGGGTATCCGTGTTCGTGGGAAGACGAGAATGCAGCGCAATGCGCGCAACAGACCGACAACAAATCACCAAGAGGGACCGCAGAGGCGCGCGCAGGAAGGAAAGAGAGTAGAAGAGGCACGTCTACGAGTAATAGTATTATTTCAGCAGCTTCGCTGGCAGTGGGACCAGCGGGCAACCATGCCTTCTACTATTGAACAACTCATCCTGCATTAGCGTATCCAGGAAATTGAGGTCTTTTGTGCGCTCATTGGCTGACCTGCCCTGGGCCAGGTCTGCATCCCTGCCTTCGCGGTCGCTGCTGGAATGGCGTTGCGAGGTGTGAGGACTTGCGAGATGGATGTTCAGAGGAGATGTGCATGAGTGAGGTTTGAATGTGAGGTGGGCGGATGCAGTGCGGTAGATTCGAGGCTGGTGCATCAGCCTTGTGGGCGTGGTGGGGTCAAACGGTGCTGCAGGCGAGCTGGGGTGCTGCATCGTGCAACGATCCACGTATGGAGCGTGGCCGTGATACCGACGGCATCTCGCGCTGTCAGCCCTGAGCAGCTACTTGGTATTTCGAGGCGTTCAAATTTCCACTAGGTAGTTCAAGACAGAAGACAGCAAGAACCACGAAACCCATGATCATCCTGGAGAGCTTGCCATAAGAAGAGCTTGGTTTGCATGACGCTGCATGACCCTACCAAATCAGTAAGGTGTAGTAAGTTAAAATGTCGACAACACCTGGAGCAACGTAGGGTCTTGAGTGCGGGCAATGCCCAGATTCCCAAGACGTCTTAGTAGCAAGAATGTGAGCTGTCTTAGCACGGCGAGCTGGCTGACGCTCGGTGAATAAGGTGGCCACGCAACTCTGGAGGCTTGTGACCAAAGTACCTCTCAAAATCACTCACCGAGACGGTCGTTTTTCGCCGGTGAGCCTCGCGTCAAAAACATCGCGTACGCTCTAGAGAGACTTCGAGGCTTCGACAGTCATCGTCTGCTTTGATATAACTACATCTGGAGACCAAGCCACCGCACGACCTGCAGAATCCAGCAAGCGCAAGCTTCGCAGCAAATCACAGTGTGCCTGGCGTCGTCATTGGCACTCGCAGCACACTCCATTAACCGAACTAGCTCTTCCGCCAAGGTGCACAGCCGCACCGATCTTCGAAGGGCGGGCCTGTTCAAGCATTTAGTATCGTCATATCCACATAGCAGCTCAACACCCGCGGCCCACAAGCTCGCAACACCCTCTCACAATCCTTCAAACGCCTCTAGTTTCGAGCGGATAACTGCCAAGCAAGCTCAAAGATGCCCGCCTTAATCGCTCGGCAATTCTACTATGGTGACGGAGAGTATGTTGTCCCAAACTGTGGCTTTGCGCTTGTCTCGACCTGTTCCCTTATAACCTGATCGCGCACCCCAGCTTCTGCGAACGGTCGACGAAGACGTCATCCATCGCACCTTACACACTCACCTGTCTTCCTACATAACCTTCTCCACTTTTGCGTTCCTTTTCTCTACACACTCAACATGCTATCCACACCATCGACGCGTTCGGGGTTATTGCTGCTCGCAGCTCTTTCCACACAGTTCACTAACGTAGCGGCACAAAACAGATGCTACTATGACCGCTATGGAGTTCGGCGATGCTATCGTCAGTCCGCCTGGAATTCCTGGGTGCGATGGGTCGTTCTCGCAGTCGTCGTAATTGGCTTTCTGCTCTTGTTCTTCCTATGCAGGTAAGTTGGTATCACTCGAACCACACGAGCTTGCTCTAATAGTATATAGCTGTATCACCGCTCGTCGCAGGCGCAAGGCTGGTCGCACGCCTTTCTATGGTACTGGCTGGGCCGCTCGACCCAACAACAACAACAATGCGCAGCCCTATTACAACAACAACTACAACAGCGCACCCGCTCCTCCATACTCCGCTGCGCAGAATAACAACAACGGCTACTATGGCAACGGTGCGAACCAGAGCTACTACGGCCAGCAGAACGGCGTCGAACTCCAGAGCCCCCAGCCTACGTACGGTGGCAACCAGCAGTACGCTCCGCCTCCCGGCCCACCGCCCGGCAAGGACGGCGTCATTCGATAAGTGCATCAAATAAGCACTGACATACTCGGCACGCATGCTCCACTCACGCAAATTGGACGCTGCCCATGACTGATGTGGCGGGCGTTTTCACCAGGAGTTCTTGTTACATTCCAGCTGGGCAGGATGGCATATGGACTATTGTTATGGGATACCTCTTTGTTAATATCTTGCGCTTGTTCGGTCCTGCGTGGACTGAGTTGTACGATTTGTATTCTACGAAATGATAATTTACACCTCAGCCAAATCTCTTCTTCTCAGCGACTAGAGTGAGCATTGTAACGAACGAAAGCAATCCTTATGCACCAGACTGCCAAAAGCTTACATCAATTCAGTCCAAGGGCTTGTGGTTTAGTGGTATAATACTCCCTTAGCATGGGAGTGGTCCTGGGTTCGATTCCCAGCAAGTCCACTCTGTTTTTGTTCCCATCGACCTCGATGAGGTCGCGATGTTGCTGGTGGTGTTGGCGGTGGAATGGTCGATAGGGACACACGTGACTTAGGCTCAGGCTTCGAGTTAAGATCTGATTCGACAAGTCAGGTTCAAAACTTTGAGCATTTGTGGACGATAATACTCATCTCTACTTTCGTCAGACCTTGCTGCTAGATTGCACGGTGCCAGTGCTCTAGAATTTTTGCTCTGGTGCAGCCCGTGCGTGGCCCCATCGACCAGCACGACAATCTGGGCTGGACCCACGCATTGCTGGCAAGGGCAGTATATTTGGTGGTTCAGCTTGATGTAGGTGACTATGGTCAGACTATGTGACATATGGATTGTATCAGAGGACACTGCAGATAAGCTGTAAGGAGCCTTCATCAATTTTGGGCGACTTTGTGAAGCAGGCCAGCAGTGTAATATAACTTTAGCCGAGCGGGTATTGCCCTCTTTGCCTCGGAAATATAGTTAAGGGCAACACGCAGTGTCTGTGGTTAAGGAAGGGATGTGGAAAGATGCTATCGAAATAGATCTGCATATGTTTCTCCAATTCATCAGTACTCTGGTGGCTACGATGCCATCAGAAGAGATCGAAGGGCCAAGAGCCACTGGCAGCCTGGCTGTACTGTATGAATGGATGAGTGAAGTTGACTCAGTCCCACTTGGCCTGCAACCTGAGAGAGGCTCGAGCACGTCAGTCGGGCAATCAGGGTCTGACTTTCGGAGCAAGCCCAGCCGAGGCCCCAGGGTCTCTAGTCATATGACTAGTCTTTCACGCTCGATCTCAACAATCATCAGTCTACCGGGAAGAAACATCCATTCTGAGCAACAAATACCGCAATACATGATCAAGAGCTAGGAAAGGCCACGGTGACGTGTTGAGTTGAAATAAATGGCCAGCGCCGCGCCTATACAAAACCGGCCGTATCGCTCGCACAAAGTCCCTGCTTGCACCAGATGTCGATCGCGTAAAATCCGCTGTCACATTGACATTCCGGGAGAGCCATGTCTGTCGTGTCGAGAACGCCGGCTGAAGTGCCAGTATGTCGAATCTTCGACAAGCTCGCCCACTGAAGAGAATGGTGACAAGAAGCCGGCAAAGCGTCGCAGGGTCAGTCATGATGATGGATTCGAAGACGGGCCCACGCGGCCGCGTTCTGCGCCCATACTGCATAAGCCTACCACTAATCCGTCGGCTTCTATTATAATGGCGTCGCATCTTGCTGAAGATCTCGACATCTTTAATCGCCACCTTGCCAAGCATCGCAAAGCTGGGGGTGAGGCTGCGGACACATCAACATATCAAACCCTCAACCATGATGTACAAGACCCAATCGTATATCTTACGGTCCCGAGATTTCGCACGGGACTGCCACCAGGAAGTGGATGCGGGCGATCACAGCTTGACATCCTTGAGCAGCTTATGGGCCCCTTCAAGCGTGAGGTTGTGGAGCTGTACTTCAGGAAGGTCCACTACCACTTCCCGGTCTTGGATGAAGACATGTGCGCACTTCTGCGTAGCGGCCAGCTTGAAAAAGCCCCAAACAACTTGATGTGCGTCATCTATGCACATGGGTCGCCTTTATGGTCAAGGTCCGAAACATTGAAGATGCATCCCAAGCCAGACGCCCACTACGTCTGGAACAAAGCAATCTCAGCCACCTTGGAAGACTTCCTCAGTCCAGGAATGTCCACGATTTCGACCGCTATCCTTGACCAAATTGGTCGCCCATCAGTCTCGATCCCAGGCAACATCACACTGTGTGGCAAGACAGTTTCGCTTGCGCAGACATTTGGACTGCACCGTGATCCAGCAAAGTGGAACATTACAGAGAATGAGAGATCTGTCCGTGTACGCTTGTGGTGGTGTGTTCTCATCACAGACACATGGTCCAGTGTTGCATATGGCGGTCCACCTCACATCACGAAAGGCTACTACGACGTACCACGACCATCGGTGAGCTCACTGATCAGCCACAAGGCGAGTCAGCACCAGAAACAGGCGACTACCTGTTTCGTCCATTTCTGTGCATTGACCGAGCTGGTCGGGTCGATTCTACCTCTGATCTACCAGATCGAACCGGACCGCATGCAACTTTCGCAGCAAGTGGCCCGCTTCAAGCGTGAACTAAATCAACTTGAGGCACAGCTTCCGACGTGTAAGTAGCAAGGGTAGATGTATAAGCAAGTGCTAACAATCGTCCAGGGCTTCCTCTTCCAAATCAGCCCGGGTCCAGCAACCTCTGGTTCTGCTTCTTATCCACGCGCCTCCTCCTTGCACGTGTAACCCTCCGCTCCGCCGTTCTCGAAGGCGATAGCACCCTCGGCCGGGATCGAATGCACCAACTCCGCACCGCCTCCTCCGCAGTCCTGGACTTTCTCCTCTCCCTGGGCGAGCAACAATTCCACGACTTTTGGCTCCCCTATGCAACTCACCTTCTCGTCCACGCCATTACCGTCTCCCTCCGCTGCACTGTCGAAACTCAAGACCCAGAAATTCGAAACACCTCCGTTACCCGTTTGCAGCGCGTCATCGCACACATCCAGTTCGCCCTCGACAACTACGACTGGGATCTCGCCAACTACGCTCTGGAGCGCTGTGCGGAGCCTGTATCGAGGATTGCATCGCTGAACTCTCGCGAGCCCGCGCCGCCGTCTGAGACGGAATTCACCAGCGTGGCGCCGCTCAATGGCCATACGGGCTCGGGTGTAGAGGTACCCCCTGTGCCGACTTTCGATGACACAAACTTCCTCCTCTCAGATATTTTGGATCCAAATGCGTTTGATTTCTCGTGGGAGGCGCTTTGGGACACGCCATCTGGGATGACAAATTTTGCTATTTGAGGTATGGAGCTGGTTCATTATATGTCAGAAAAGCCATGAACGCATTTCGTCGACACTGCTGCATTGGATATATGGCGCTTGTGGGACTATGAAGCCTGCACACTACGCTATTGTGCCGCACCGAGGGCTCCAAGGGATTCTGTTTGTCGCTCGAGATGGGACGAACGAACCGTGCAGAATCGAAGTCAGGCCTAGACCGGGATCATCAAGGAAGGGTGTTGCTTGATATCCAACTGGAAAGGAATGGACTGGATCACTACTGTACATCATTGAAGTGAACTTCTTTGTAATGATAATGTGTCTCGATGGGTGGCGCCTGCAATCAACCATGGGGGAAAATCGGCGTTCAGGTGCAGAAAAGTTAAGATGTAGTTGGTTTTCGCTTTTCAACAAAAGCGGCCAGAAGCAGGCCGCGGAAGCATTGATATTGAATTCAACTCTTCGGAATGAAGCTTTGTAATCCTCGAGAGACTTTTTATTTGAGTAGTCTGGCTTACACAAAGTCGCACCGAGTACATCCTGACCTCGAATTTACGGGCTGTATACCACTTTCTCTGTACAAGAGCAGCAATGTGGGAACTACATGACCATTACTCGAACCATAGCACTACAGACAATCCCCAAGGGCATCGTTCACGGAGATTCGTTTTTACCACTCAACGTACAAACATCTCGTTCTGCAACACTTCGGCCCTGACTCGCGTTTCCCATCTTAGCCAAGCGCCAGTACCATCAGTTCGGCTCACTCGGGGGAGGAGAAGTTTCTTCACTATACTTGTTCAAAGTCCTACCAAGGATGCTAACTATATCGATGCTTGGTGAGACAACGAGGGCGATGGCTTTGGAATTTTAACAAGCTTATAAATTTCCAAAACACCTCACTTTCCATCAAACAGATCATATCATCTGGCCTAATGGCCCAATGGCAAGGCGCTTGACTACGATTACTCCGAAATCAAGAGATTCCAGGTTCGACCCCTGGTTAGGTCATCTTTTTGCAGCGATAATGGTTATTATTTTGGTCCACAGCTGCGTTCGGGGTGGTTGTGGAAGAACTTTTTTGTGCTGATACGACTATGTCGAATTCGGAGAAGGCGCGCGCGCGGATGAACCGCTAGCTGGAATGAGCTAGCGCAACATGGACATCCAACGTGGGGATCGCGCGCGTGAGTGTCGTATGGTTGGACAATTGATTTTTGATGGTTCTTTGACAGGTGGAAAGTCTAGTAAAATGTGTTGTAAATGTTAGAGTGGTCAACAGGTCATAGGGCAAGGCTGCAGCCATCGTTGAAGACCTCCGTTGTTGGTACCTATGACCAGCCCACACTCTTGGAAAGCTGGACGCAATGATAATGAAGTCCAACACATTACGATTACTCATCATTGCGGTCTGAAGATGACTACTTCTAGTTCTGGCGGTGCAGAAGAAGCAGCCAGAGCTCAAATTGAAGGAAGGCTTTGGAAGCAGATAATTATGACATTGCTCATATTGGAGTAATAAGAGCCAAAAGTGCAATGTCAAACACTTCTCTGCATGTATACTGTGATTATGAGAACAGAGGCAATCTCTCAACGCCTAATGGGTCAATTTTACGCCTCGCCAGCTCTTGAGCAGCAGCTGTATCAGCAAGAGACGCAAGATACCTACACCAATAAGAGCAGTGTCTGTCCAAAGACATGCTTCCTAGATACTCCTTACCACCCATACGAACATGCACGCCTTTCAACATAGATCTGCAGGCCCTTAACGTATAGTCCACCCTTCTCACGCTCGGTACACCCTTCTGTCAGGGAGGTTGCCAAGCGTCGACTCATGACAACCTTTTTGCACAACCCTCTGTCTGGCAGGATAACGAAGGCTCCAAATGGAGTGGGCAAGATGTGACCGTTTCACAGACTTTCTCGCTCTGGTGCTCTTGAATGGCCGGATCACACACTAGAAGGTAAGAGTCGGTACATCACCAACTCAACAAAACAGAGCTGCATGGATCAAAACATCTCTCTTTTCGTCATGCTCCCTCATCCGTCTAGTAGTGTAGATACAACATACATATGTACAAATCCAATAAATCCCAATGTAAAAATCTTACATGACGCTCGCAGACTCGTCCTATCGGGATGGGTCTGGTCGACTTCGCTTTCGCACCGCGCCAGACGCTGTGCGCCTTATGCTCGCAAATTGTACAGTACAGTACTCATACAACAAATGTCCCCTTCCATGTCTTCATCATGGTCTTTGTTTTCGGCACTCTTTCTGGCTTTTGATTTTCCTATCCCAAATACACGGGTTGTGTCTACTTCCTCCGCTGCAGCACCTTGGTGCACATCTCCACGAGGCCGTTCTTGGCGTCGCTATCGGGGAAGGGCGCAATGGCGGCGATGGCCTTGTCGATGTAGTCCTGGGCCAGGGCGCGGGTTTGCTGAAGTCCTGTGCTTGCAAGAACGATTTCACGGGCCTAGGAGAGTGTTTAATTAGCATGTAGTCACTCTCTTGTCATGAAGTATCGAGATCTCACCTTCTGCGCATCCCCCTTCTCGCCGAACTTCCTACCGACCAGCTTTCCCAGCGTCTGGTTGTCTTTCCATGCAAACAGCAACGGCGCTGTCGCAAGACCCAGCTCCAAGTCGGCACCACCGGGCTTCCCCAGCTCCTCGCTGCTTATTGTGTAGTCCAGCATGTCGTCCACCAGCTGGAAGGCCATGCCGAGGTTCTTGCCGTACTGGTAGCTGGCCTCGACGACTTCGGGGGTGCTCCCGCCGAGGACGGCAGCGGCACGGCACGATTTCGAGATCAGCGAGGCAGATTTGAGGTACGTCTTCTGCAGATAGTAGGTCACGGTGTCTTCGGTCCAGACAGGGTTCTTCTCATCGCGGGCAGTGTTCTTCAGCTGCATGAACTCGCCTTCGACGAGGTTGGCGATGACGGTCGCGAGCAGCTCGGTCACTTCTGGATCTCGTAGGCGTGCGAGGGCAACGGATGCGCGGCCGAGCAGGAAGTCGCCGGCCAGGACGGCCATCTTGTTGCCGAACTCAATATTCGCAGAGGCCGCGCCGCGGCGGGCGACGGAGTGGTCGATGACATCGTCGTGGAGGAGAGAGGCGGTATGGATGAGTTCTGTGATTTCGGCGAGTCGGCGCTGCGAGGGGAGAATGTCTGAGTCGGCAGAGGTGTAGGCGGAGTCGTGTGCGATGTTGGATATGCTTGCGTCCGGGTTGTCGTCGTTGAGGGTCGAGGAGTGTGTGATTGGGGCGTCAACGCTGTTGCTGCCGCTGCCTCGACACGCAACCTTGGGTGTCAGGGCCGTGGCTCTGCTCATGAGCAGGACCAACATGGGGCGCACATATTTGCCCTCGCTCTGAGTGTAGTACTTGGCGACCGTGTCCAGCGTAGGATGGCCCGAGCCGAGCAACGACCGTATGTTGCCGGTCAGGAACTTCATCTCGCGGGCGACTGTCTGGAAGGGATCCATCTTCAGCGGCGCATCTGGTGGCGGCGCGGCCCTGATGTGCTGGGCGACGCTGGCAGCCTGTGCGGCAGCAGCCCAAGAGGACTGGTTCCGCCGCCGGGCGAAGTGGTATGTCGAGACATGCGGCTGTTGTGTGCAGAGGGCGGCGCTACGGGAGGGACATGTCGATATCGAGAGTCGAGACGTTGGAGTCGTCATGTACGACGGCCGGGCAAATCTGCCCACAAGCCGACCTGAGCGGCTCATGGTTGAATTTTCAGGATGGCTGAGTAGAGGAAGGGACTGAGCTGGTGCAATTGAGGTCTCCCCACGACGGTCGAGGTGGTCCGGGAATGATGGCCGGGCGCAGCCGCTATCAACGCTGCGAGGGAAGTTTTCCCCAAAGTCATGATGATATGCCAAGGCTGTCACACGCGAGTAATTGTCGCGTCGGCCGCCATCTCCATGCGCGTCACCGACACAGCTACTTGGACACCCGCAGCCATGGTTTTTCTTACCATGACCCCCGGTATAGTCCGGGCTCTGTCGCAGGTCGAAGCCGTACTACCAGAAGAATACTCTCAGCTGCAGAAGCCATCCGAGCCTACCCTCGCCGACCCTGAACCCGGAAACCCTGTCTCGCACAGCCAACTGATCGACCTGTCGAAGCTTGCGAAGCAGCTGCCTGCCGAGCTGCACAACGAAACGACCCCACCGCGCAGCGAAGATGCCACCGAAAAACTCGCTGAGAGCATTGCAACACCGACCACCCTAAATGCCCTCCTCACCAACACCGCCGTCTACGTACCGCCCCCGCCGCCCAAGAAGCAGCAGACTCCCGAATACCACGCCCTCATGGCCCGCCTGCGTGCCGAGGAAGAAGCTCGCTCCTACGAACGCATGCTGAATCCTCCTCCTGCACGCGAGTCTTTCGCTCAGCGCTTCCCCGGTAGCCGCAGCCGCATACCCGAGCACTTCAGCATTGGCGTTGACGAGGTAGACGATGTCTCGTATGAGGAAGTCCACCGTCAGATTATCCTGATCATCAACGTTCTTATATCCATCGTCTGCGTGGCAGTCTTTGTCTGGGTCGCTGCCCGCCACTGGTCGGTCGGTAAGAGACTAGGTCTTGCCATGGGTAGTTCGCTCGCAGTAGCTATTGCCGAGGTCGTCGTCTACAGCGGCTATGTCAGAAAAGTGCACGAGGCGAAGAGAGTGGAAAAGAAGAAGCCGGAGATCAAGGAAATTGTTGCAAGCTGGGTCTTGGATCGAAGCAAGAATGGGGAAGAAGATGTCTTTTCTACGTCCAAAGAGAAGGTTGATGATGGTGTGAGGTACAGGAAGGGCAAACATCGCTGAAGTTATGAGTGCTGAGAATGAGCAAACGCCGACACATGCCAAAGAAGAACTCCCTCAATGCTTTTCGTATGCCAGTACGCCAGGCTTCGAAATAATGACCCGACTCGAGCTCCGCCCTACTTCTTCCTGTTGCGTCCAGCCACTCCTCCAGCGAACCGGCCCAGATTGCTCAAGCTGGATCTCGGTTTGTGGCCTTGCGCTGCCGCCGCTGCAGCAGGCGTGACCGGCGGTCTCATCGCTGGCGAGTTTGGTCGCAGCCCCACGTTCTTAGGCGGTACTGCTGGGGGACCCTTCGTTTCCTTCTCCTGAACCGTGTCGAGGCCGATCGAGCTGTCCTCTCCAAACGTCGCATGCTGCTGGGTGCGCCTGGCCTTCTCCTGAGTCGCCTTGAATCTATCGAGAAGCTCGTTCCACTTGACGGTGCCTTCTTCTCTCGCCTTGAGTCGATTGGGCCGTTCAAACCCGGATGCAGAGGGGCCTTGTGGGGCGCTGGAGGTACCGACTTCTGAGCTCTTTTGCCTCAAATGGTTCAGGGTATTGGATTGGGGTACATACGTGCGTGGAGCAATGTGCAGGTAGCCAATAGCAGACACGCTGTTCAGCCTGTTCTTCAACGCCGCGAAAGCAGATGATTGCGGGAGAAGCATGAGTAGCCCGTACAAGCACTTGTATAGGTGTGGGTACTTCTCCGGCTCAAGCAGTTGGATGCGGAGGTCTGCGCATATGGTTAGATGAAGGCCGAGTAAGCACTGGGGTAAAGCTTACATGTGAACACGGGTGACTCGAGCAGTTGCACGAGCTTGTCGATCTGAATGAGGGTGTTGACGGTCATCTCAAGATCGGCACTGCGGCTGTCAGCTGGCGTTGTGTCAATTTGAGTCGATAACGTACAATACTTGCAACAGGTGGTAGGCCTGCTCGTATGCTTGAGCAAGTAGACATAGCGAAAAAGTAGCAACTGCATTGTGACACCAAGCTTTGAATAATGTAGTGAAGAATGATTGCCCATCCTGTCAAATCAAGATTAGCTGGCGATCGAGAATGTCGAGGGTGTTACATGCCTTGTTGTCCAGATTGCGCAACCGTCTCCGAAGATCAGCAAGCTCTGGTGCAGTGATGAGGTTGTTGTTCAGATTTTGAACCATGATGCTCGCGAATTCGACATCCTCGTCTTTCACGATACAGTCAGCCATCGTGCGGTAGATCTTCTCGGCGCTCAAGGTGAGACACAACTGCCTAATGATCAGATTGCCTCGCGTCTCGAGCAGCCTACGGTCTGTACAAAACAGCTTCAAGAGATTAATCATGAAGGAAGTGAAGTACGTATCGTCGCTATGCATAGAGATCTGTGAGAGCAGTAGCAAGTCTCGGGTCACAACGGCATCTGAAGGGTCTGATAATGTCTTCAAGAGTGCAGGGAATGTTCCATCGTCAACTGTCAAGATCTGAAACGCTAGTTAGTGAAGTGTGACCGTTATGTGGATTTTGTACTGACCCTGCCAGGAGCCATCCTATGGAGCATGATGAGCCATGCGATAGCTGCGACTCGTGTGGCCTCGTGCTCGTTCAAGAACTGCAAGGTGAGTGCACTGACAGCAGCCTGGTAATCTAGCTCTGGTACGGGTCGTGGTGAAGGGCCACGATCTTCGGCGGGAGTCGGCGATTGTGTGCCGGCTTTGGTCTCCTGCGCTTGATCGCGGATGACTGCCTTGAGGAGCCTGCTTGAAAGATTCGAGTCTCGCCTTTGAGTGCCTGTGAGCTCTTTTCCTAACTCGGAGAGTGAAGGTGGTAGCTGGATCTTGTCTCCAATGTTCATGTTGGATGGACGATCCTCAGACAGAGACATGATGTAGTCCATTAACGAAGCGTTGACCTTCATAGCTTCTAGACGAACCTCGTCAACATCGTGTGACATGCGTGGCAGAACGTGTGAGAGCAAGCTCGGGACAAACGGCATAATGTCTTCAGGGCAGATCTCGAAGAAAGCATTGATCCAGCGGAGAGCAGTCAAGACGATGCTCGTTTGCTCCTCCTCTGCGTCTGGTATAGTCATTAGTGATGGAACTAATATAGCAGGAGCTGTGACTTACCTGGTCCGGAGCTCAAAAAGCCAACAAGAATATCAAGGACTTTAGGGTGATCAACATGAACGTCTTGCCCAGGGATCCAATCGCCGTCACCGTTCACGGACTTTCCACTGTCACCCGATAACGATTCGCTTCCTACGCTTGCAGTGTCGCCCTCATCGACTGACGCTCGCTGATCAGGAGGTGTGCTTCCTGTAGCTTCGCTTTCTTCGCCGACCTCGCTGTGAGTGCTGGACGAGGTGGATTGCCTACGACGGTCCTTGCTCCGACTCCTCTTACTGTCTGCAATACCCTTCTTGATTCTGGCGATCTTCCTAATCTCATTCAAGAATCTGTCCAAGGCGACGTGTGTCATGGTGTATACATCTGTGTTCGAGTCACCAAGGAACTTGAACAAGCCGCCCAGGAAGCGAGGCAGGTGAGCAATAAGTTCGAGATCCGGGATGGAGTCGAGCAAAGTGACCCAGGCGACTAGGAAAGAGCGCGTGAATGGGTTGAGAACGTTGATTCGTTCCTCCAAGAGAGGCAAGAACCGTTCGAGGCTGAAGGCGGTTTCTAGATGTTCAGGCTGATGCTCGGGTGAATCATCTGGGTTGCCCAGGGAGTCATTCGGGAGGTTCAAAACGGATACGTAGTTGGCGGCAGACTCAGATACGATATCTTTCACCAGGCGGTCAAGCAGCTCGGCGCCATTCTTGACTGACAGCTCAGAGTCGGCGGCCAGCTATGTGATGCAGATCAGTAGCGTTCTTTCTACTGCAGAATTAATCACGGCGCTCACCTTGCACAAGGCATCGAAGACTTGGTTAAAGTATATGAGGATCTCGCCCTTGGCAACCTTTGCAATATTGTACATGCTCTCGCATGCATAGTACCTCACGCGAGCATCTGAGTCGGAGAAGCAGGCGAGGACAGGAGGGACAATCTCTTCGAGATAGCGTGCAACTTCCTACGAACGTGTGAGCAGAGCTTCGCAGTGGGAGCGACCATGCACGTACCGGGCCCAATGCTATCGAGGCTGCAGCAAGGCCGATAAGACCTCCATTGCGGGCGTGTGGCTGGTGCACAGCGTACGCATAGTGATGGCAGAGTTCGTGCACGATTTTGGCTATCCGGTCGTGGTCCTGCGCGTGCAGTGCATCGCGAATGAGGCCCTCGAGCTCGAGTGCGCCGCTCTTGCGCTTGTCGTAGAGCTTGTCGTTGAGCGCTTTGGTAATATTGGGGTCCATATTGATAAAGTAGGGCGGCTGCCTTTACATGTCGCAGCTATCGTTGCATCGTCGGGCGTGAGGTGGGCAGCGAGGGCGCAGTCGTCGTGCGTGGTAGAGAAAGAGGCTGTTGGCGGGCGTGCGGTTGTTGTCGCGTTGTGCATGCATGCTTCGACGAGTCCAGCTGCGTCATACCCACCTATCGCGCACCACTGGCAGCGCAGCCCATCCCTGCCCGCAGCCCGCGAAGCTCAACGCCCACAACAGACTGCGGGACAGCTACCTCTTACATACCAAAACCTTGCAGACATGCCGTTTCGGTCACTCACGCACGACCTTCAGCCTGTAAATGCGCCATGAAACCCAATAGTGTCCGTATGCACCCTCATCTAAGTCTATCTTAGCCATCGCTCGCCCTCACTCGTCGACAAGGCTAAGCGCTATACCCTACTGGTGCTCCATCATTCACCTGCACCCGTCAGCTGTCTCGCACGGACAACATGGATAAGTTCAAAAACAAACTTCAGGGTCTCCGCAGGAAGCCTCTGCCGGAACATCTCAGGGAGCCCACTATGAACCTCCCAGATGGTTTCCGAAACTGGGCTGTAGCATTGTGAGTAGCCGCCAGCGTACTGGTATGGTAGTGTGGACCTGTTCCTAACTAACAACGACAGCATTGTCTGCAATTTCAATGTCGATGTAGGGTAGGTACGACTCAGCAAGTCCACAACACATGTCGATTCTGACCTTCAAAGCCCCGAGATTGAAATATTGTATCCACCAAACGTTGCGTTTAGCACTTCTGATTTGACTGCGATATGTTTCAACAGGTAAAATCGCCACCTGATTTCTGCAGTCCAACTTGCTCACCATGCTCAGCTTTCCGGAGCAGCAGAACACTGAGACGGCCGACGACTTGTCGTTCAACTTCACGGTCGCCAACAATTCACCAGACATAAAACTGAGTTCGCCCAACTCGCCCCATGGTAGTGCTGATTCGTTGTACGCATCCTGCGTGTTCCGCCAGGAGTTCGATGACACCATGAAGAGAAGCTTCAACCAAAGATCCATGGTTCTGATCTCGCACCACAACTTCACCAGCTTCAACAATCGTATCTTGCAGATTATGACAGAAAGTGGGGTGATCAGTGATCCGACAACCCTGGAAGGAGCCCACGCGCAGATGAACAATTGGCCGCCTCCTTCAATTGGTCGGCAAGAAATGCCTTTTCTTGGGCGCATCTTGACTTTGGATATCGCACCTCACCCATCGTTTCCTCTGCAGGGTCTCGCTGGCTCAGTACCTCTCATCGCAGAGCCCCATCCCTCGATCTATGCCTACGAGCCCGTTGGATCCTGGGATACCATCATGAACTTCATGCCTTGCATTACTGACCTCTACGTTCTGTACGAGAAGCTTGTTCTTTGCGAATCGGTCATTGTGATCGCCAAGTCGCCCCAACTTGCCAGCGAGGCCGTCTCGTCACTGCTCGACATAATCAGACCCGTGCCTTACGCTGGAGTTGTAAAACCCTACATGACCATGCAAGCAGACTTCCAGAGTATCGGAATTGACGGTGGAGCTCCACGGCCATTCGTGATTGGCATCACGAACCCTTTCCTGCTGAAGCGCATCGTCGCCGCCGCAGAGAAAACGCATGGCACACGACCGCACATCCTCTACTTACAAAACTTCGATGGGCCGGTACCGACGCGGCGCCACCACTCGCTGCACCACAAGTCTAGCCGTAACGTGCTCCTAGATCTTCCTGGTGGAGGCATCGAAGTTCACACGCCTTCCAAACGCTACCTCAAATCCGACTCTGCCGTTGTAAACCAAATCGAGAGTGTCTTGAAGTTGGATAGCCAGACCTCCTCTCTTGGCCCGCTAATCCGCCGTCATTTCGCAGAGCTCACAGCCCAGTTCATCGCCCCCGTGAACAGGTACCTGGCCACTAGCAACGTTGTCTCGCCTGGCGGGCACCAACGATATGCATCTTTCTCTATACCCGAGTTTCTCGCAAGTGTGAGCAAGTATGGCACAAGTGTGAAACTGAGAGGACAAGGTCCGATCCAGAGACATAGAGCCAGGGACGGATTTTATGCTGCTTTTTGTGCGAGCGAAAATTTTTACAGTTGGTTGGATATGAAGATCAGTCTGGAGAATGAGGCGAGTGCGGGGCTTTTGGGGGCGACGGTGGGGATGAAGAGTGGTTGACAACAGTGTTGTAAAGAGATGGGAGGTCTCCATGCCGTAATGTGTAATGAACTATGGACAGAATCGGACAGTAGGCATATGTACAAATACCTATCAGTGTACTAAGCTTTCACATACCTGATAAAGGAATGACAAGAGTTGCGCAACACACATGTACCCTTGATAGTCAAAGAAAAGCGTATGCTCAATCGTTATGGACAAGCACCTGCTTAACAGCAACATCCTACAACCTACTAAGCCCAACAACCTCCCTCGGCGCGTGGTATGTCGGCACCTTCATATCGAGCGCTGCGCCACTGTAGCCCAGATCCTCAGCAGTAAGGACAGCGCATTTCTCACCAATGAGTAGCGCAGTCGAGTACGTGTTGCATCCGACGTTGTCAGGACAGATAGACAAGTCAGCCACCTTTAGGCCCTTGACGCCGTGTACGTTGAGACGTTCATCTAAAACGCCATGCTTGACGATACTGTTACCCTCCTTGGGCGCCATGGAGCAGGTACCCAGGGAATGCCAAGTGGTCTCGACGTGGCCTGCGAAGGTCATGTTAGTCTTGAGGTGTTGGGAAGGAAGGGGCAGGGAAGCAACGTACGCTTGACCCAGTCTTCGACATGCTTGATGTCTTCCTTGGTGTAGTGCAGGTCTTCGAGGACATGCTGCGAGTTGGAGTTGAGGAAGCTAGTTTTCGGGGCTGTGCCCTGCTTCATGGGCATTGTCCAGGAGCCATGCTGGATACCGGCGGTGATGTTTCCGGGGAGGGCATACTGTGTTTTGGTTAGCGAGACACAAGAATGGTGAGAGGAAGCAACGTACAGCCTTGGTGGTGGCAAGATCCATGTCGTTAGCACGGGCGGGACTGTCGAATGCGTAGAATGGGTGCATCGATTGCACTTCACCGGCGTAGGCGTCCATGCGACGCGCCGTCTCGCGGGACTTCACGTATCCCCAAACTTGTTACCGTTAGTGTGTGCTGATGGAAGATGAATAGTACTTACCCATAGGCGCCATATCACGTCGATCATTCATGAAGCCCGCATCGAAGTCAGGAGCATCGTAGGGGTTGGGAGAGGTGATGTGAGTGGAACCACGCGAGAATGGGTACTCCAAGAAATGGAACATAGTGAAGAAGTTGCCAGGCGGCATAACCATGTGGTCACCAAACCAACCTGCAATGACAGAGTAGTGCATGACGGGCTTGTCAGGCTTGTCCTTGAAGTAGCTGTCCCAGCCCGATCGGAACTCTGGGCAAGGCCACTTGTCCATGATTTCAAGCTCTTCCTCTGTCGGGCGGATCTTGACGCCTGCTTCAATACCGTTCGTAGCAAGCGGGCCTGTGCCATTGAGATTCCACTGATCGAAGACCTGCTTCTGGACCGCAGGATCGCCACGAGCAAAATCATCAAAGGACTCGACACCTGGCTTAGCTCGGAATGTCGAGAATGTGAGGTAGTGGTCTTGAAAGTTCAGTCCGACACCAGGAAGGTCGACAAGAGGCTTGACGCCAGCCTTACGGAGCTTCTCAGGGTCACCGATACCAGAACGCTGTAAAATGAGTGGAGAACTCAGAGTGCCTCCAGAGACGATGATCTGTTTCCTAGCTCTGATTACCTTGGAGGTCAATTGTCCAGGAGACAACGGCTTGGTAGGAACGACCTTGACACCTACCGCACGATCACCCTCGAGAATAACCTTTTCGACCTTGTTGTTGGTCATCAAGTGTAGGTTCTGATGAACAGCACGAGTGCTGTGTACGTAACCATGAGCAGAGTCAGAGCGACGTCCGGTATCACGGTTGATCCACTTCAGCCACTGCTCTGCACCGTGACCGGTGGTCAGATCCTGCAGATCATCGGTAGTGGGGATGCCTTGAGACTCAGTGGCTCGCAAAAAGTCATCTTTGATAGGGTAAGTATAATTGCCAAAAGAGACCTTGATTGGGCCCTCGAAACCGTGAATGTCGCGGTTGTTGCAGGCACGTTGGTAAGTCTCGTGCTTCTTCATGAGCGGGATAAGCTCTTTAGTGGTCCAACCCTTGGCCTGGAAGTCATCGTAGTCGGAGGCCGAGGCACGCGTGTACATCTTGTGAGGATATCAGCAGCCGTAGTACTAGTCTTATTTTTAACACGTACCATGAAGTTGATGGAAGATCCACCTCCAAGAATATGGGCGCAGGGTACAACAGCTCGTCGACCATCTAACCATTCTGAGGGTCGCGAGTAATAGAACGAGGCTGTCTTGCTGTCCAGTTTCATATTACGCGGGTAGATGCCCGGCCTGAAAACCCATGGGTTATTCAAGTTCGACTCGCCAGCCTCAATCAGGAGAACCTGGAGGTTGTGGTCTAAATTGGCTAGTCGTCCAGCGACAACACAGCCACAACTTCCTCCACCACACACGATGATGTCAACCTAGCAGGGTTAATTGCTGCATATGATGGAACTCTCATCTAAATACCTCATCTGGGATCGTCATTTTCAATGCCTCCACCAAGTCGAAGTGGGAATAACTAAGTGTAGGTTACGCAAGATGGCACCACAGAAGCATGAAGCCAGCTGCGCATGGAGTTGCAATTGCAGTAGCAGCATTCACCTTTTAAACCACTCGACCCCGCCTCTCTGGGTTTTCCGGCTCCAAGGATGTCTGTCACCTGAGGTTGTGTAACCGAGCATTTCTGTGGATATACTCGGCCGGTGTCAAGATCCTACAGGGGCGTAAAAGAGGGGTGGTACATGCCTACTGCCTCGAGCTATACTGATAGCAAGCTCGAGAAGGCTAGTATCCTATGGACATACTGAATTGGGCCTCCTGAGCGTCAAGCGTAAGATGAATCCCGTGTTGGATGTCTGCATTGCTTGCGGATCCGCTGCACTGCTGCTCGGCTTTAAAAGCATTAGTGGGGATTGAGGAGTGTGATTGGCTTGTAATGTTGACTGAGGCAATGCTTCCATCGCAACGGGTCCACGGCCAGAGTGTCAGGGGTTGCAACGCAAGACTCGCAAGCTCGCTAAAGTGGTGAGATGCGGAGAAAGTACGCGCCCAGTCAGGATCGAGACCACCAGGGGACAAGAAGTCCCTTTACCTGCGGATCCGGGCCAGCGTGAGTTTAGTATTCTGTATCATGGCGTTGGAATCACATCCCGGCATGCTGACGACGTGGCCATGGATCCGCCGGCCCCGTTCACTTGCGGACCGAATGCGATGACCGAAGTCGAAACAGAAAAATCTGATATGAACAAATTGTTCCACTAATCATATTGCCATGCAGCTCAGGCAGTGCGCGAAAGTTGGAGCTTCAGACCATTGAGATGACCTTCGGTGAGAGGAACCGAAAGTGACCTCGGGATGCTATACCACGACATTTAGCTCGAGAGCTATCAGCGGGCGGCGTACGGCAGTGACGTTAGGCCCGCAACGAGTGTTCGAACGGGCTAGTTCAAGACACTTCGTGGAAGAAACGGATGTGGGGTGCAGTAGCTTGGAGTCCTTTTCAAGGGTGTTGTTACCTTGGCGTGAGAAGTGCGGGGAACCATCCACGAGCACTGACAGCTCGTCCTGGCGCTGCTAAAAGCACTTATGTCTGACCTCACAAAGTTTTGCATCTAGACTGTACTGGCTAAGTTCTCCAGTAGGTATGCTTGGACGCTGAATCTCGCAGAAGCTGTCTACAAGTCCATGGTCGTATGCGGCAGTCTGATGTGGATAGCAGTGGGATTTTGTGCGCATCAGGCCGGATATGCTGGGATGAGGCGCATGCTGAGGCTTGGCCGAGATGTGTCTTGAGAAGGGTAATTGATGCATGCACCTTGTACAAATTTGTATGCTACTCGAGGCAAAGACGGCTGTGACGTAACGCGCATTGCTGATTTGAACGCAGCGTGAAACTGAGAGGAGTCATACCAACACGCAGCCCACGTTCGGAATATTACAGGATTTTTATCTTCTCAAGATATTTCCCCTCTTGACCAATCCGAGTGACTTCATGCATGTCATGAAGGGTCGCTCTCATGCAACCGAAATTGGACTGTGAGATTATCGTTGTTACGTAGATGAGAGATCGAATTGTCGAACCAAGTCTCTGGAAGACTGTAAGCCAGCAACTACTATGACGCCTGCATTAGTTTTGGCCAGAGGCAAGGTTCAAAACTCTGTTATCTAGAGGCCCCCTAACCCTACTGTAAGACGCAAAGGTCAGGTTAGCCATGGTCCGCTTGTTTTGCATTAGGTGAGGGTCTCTCGTTGGCTCGGGATCAGGAATGACACAGGATTATGGGCATGTTAGCGCACGGTGTTGTATGTGTAATGCTCTCAATTCGAATGGAGCTAATAAACCAAATCCGTATGTACTTTGGAAACCCTGTACCCTGAACTGGCGGGTGATATCCATGAGATGCCGGGTATCATTCGCTATAATGGAAAAGACTTTACCGACGCTGTAAAGCAAATTTTGAAGAGTGGGGAAAGTATGGTGTGCACTTTGGCCAGGTATCACTCAAATGATTTCGTGACGTTCCCAACCAGTGGGCTTCTGGTGCGCAAGATCCTTGCTCGGATGCGGCTTCGTTATATCCTTGTACTCGCTTGCGTAAGGATTTGGATCTTCTTTTTGATTGAGATTGCCGAGAGTGTGGTTGACCTCCCGATGCTTGCTCTCATCTGCACGGACTGGTCTCCGTCAGCCAATTGTTCGAGGCATGGGTGACCTAAATAGACTTACTGTAAAGTAGTAGATCCCGCATCGTTCTACGGTTCTCAGGCATTTTATAGTACTCCACAGCTATGTCAGGAGCTTGCAGCTTCTCCCACTTGGGTAGACGTCCAGCGTCGATGTCTTGGATTTGGCGTGTGTAGGTGTACACAGCTTCTTCTTCCAGGTAGCCGACAAAGCGATGAACGGTACGAGGACTTATGAGATATGCGAAGAACATTGCGTTGAACCAAACTCCTTGGGCACCGAGAACCATGAGGCGCATGAAGGGACCAGGCTTACTCAACTTGAGGAATGTGAGCAAGTGCATCCTTTCATTGTAGCTCTCTTCGAGCAGAGTCTCGATCCTAGTGCATGCTTAGTATCACCGCATAGTCTAAGATTGACTGTACTTACCAGCCATTGTCTCGCTTCATCCGCCTCATTGAATGAAGATGCCGTATCATACCGGCAACCATTCCGGGAACGCCTGCCACGCTCTCCAAGAAAACGTTCCTGATCATGTATTTCTCTTCAGTCATGGCACCTTCCTTGTGCTTGTACCCTGTCGCGACATCAAGACCCCACCGAAGTATCTTGGTTGCAATAAGAGCAGCCTTGTCTGCCGCGGTCTCAGTTTCTCGGTGAGCGACAGTGACTCCGTTCATTTGTTCTTCGTTGAAGTCTTGCATATGTGTTAATAGCTTTAAATGTATTCGAATTGTTGCCACTTACCTGGATGCGGCCACGCTGCTGGAGTTTTTCTCACCAAGTCTGTTTCCTTGCGCTCAAAGAATTTTTGGATCTTTGAGCTTTGAGACGAGGAGAGGTGGCGTTGACTAGCAGGAGCTAGGTGAACATGTTGGACGGCCACGAACGTAGGTCGCGTCATGGAAGCGTTGAAGGATTTCAGTAGCTGTGTCGTCGTCCGCCCGGAGGCGATCGACCCTCGTGTTGCTACTCTGCCGGATATCATTGGTGGATGTATAGTGGCAATAAGTTGATGATCGAGAAGGTGTTTGTTTGTAGGGTGGCTATTGTACAGTGGTGGTTTAGAGTTGCTACTGGAAGCTGGAGCTCGAACTGAGGCACACAGTGGTTTCTTATATATTTCACACAAACATGTCAGACGCCAATGCTGACGCCAAAGCAACCATCCGGATCTGGCAGCTAGAATCGACACAGTCATCAAAGGGTGAAGCAGGAAGCACAGGGCTGAACAAGCCCTAGCGTATCGGCATCATCGGCATCACAGTGAACTGCGACCAGATCGACCAATGAGAACAATGGATTGGAGTCACGTAAGACCTCTACGGTCGCGTGCAGGGTAGACCTTTGGTGTCTTGTGGCTGAGTAAGAATCACCACGAAAATAAATCGGGCTAGCGTCGCGGAGCAACTTTAGTTGCCAGCCCAGGTCGCTGGGAACGCGGAATCCCGGATACTCGTGAGATTGCAGAGAACCTCGTGTCAACGACCTCAGACACATGTACATGTACAACAGGTTATTCGGTGTCTTGGGGCTGGATCTGGCTTGCTTTGTTGCATAATTGTACAGACGCGGCTTCCGTTGAATCTTCGTTCGGCGATTCGGTCACTCACGGCTCGCCACTACGGAATCCTCATCTAAGGCTGCGTGAAGCGAGCTTCGGCTTTCACCGTTGCAACTCGATCGCCGAACCGTGCTCCTCTTCAGAATTCGATGTGGGTACAGTCCAAACCCTGCAGGACTTACAACTGGCTTGAAACAAAGCGTATGATACGACGAGATGTTGTTCGCAAAACCAGTGACACTATGTGCGGAACTTCGTTAGGACAGTTTGACCTTCAGACCTGTGTACAACCTCATTCTATCGCGTCAGACAGCCGTGCTGCGACAACGTGCAAGATCGCGCTAATAATAGCCCTCGTAGCTTCAGAATACACCTATTCCAGCTCTGCGGCAGTCTACCGTTGCGAATACCTCCAGAAACCAGTGTGAGTAGACGCAAAGGCCACCATCCAGCATAAAGCCTCGAGGATCGAGGGTGTGAGTTCCTCATTATGCACTCCGAGCGGATTGATCCGGATTCCCAATCCTGTCTCAGCATTCTGATCGCTTCGATCTTGTCTGGTCGCCTCTCTGCTCAGAGTCGCCACAAGCTAAGTGGAAAGATGGTCACAGAATCATTCCTCATGTTGCAAAATGTGGGCTACCACCTCTTCTCGAGGCACAAACACCGTAGGTCTCCACTGCAACCAGGCGCAGTGTTTGGTGAGTCGGCAACCACTTTCATGAATACACCGCTTTTTACCCGAGGATAGTTTTACGTTCGAATTAGTTGAAGGCCTCCTAGCTCTGTTGTAAAATCGGATTGTCGAGTATAGCCTCACTGTTCTGCGTTATGAGAGAGCACCAACCTGGCTGCAATGGGGGCGCCAATAGTACCTGAGGAATAGGTATGCACCTTCAATAGAAGTGCACTGGATTGCACGTATAGCAAATGCATGGTCAAGGTAAGGAGTGGTGGGCAATTTACCAACTGTATGTGCGCGTTGGTCAAGAACCATCCTACTTTTCTGCGGGTTCCTAACCCTTTTCACCGTTTGATCGGGATCCATATGGTGCCGCAACCACAACTTGTGCTTAATCCTCTCTTGAAGGAAGTTGCGGAGGTTATGATTCACTCTAAATGGCCGTGCTATTCGCTTTCTTTTCACACCATCAGCTGTGGCTCTAGGACTTTTCTGAAAAGATTTCGCGAGCGCTCATTAGAGGTAAGATTGCCGGTGCTAACTCCGCCATCCAGAGATGAGTGGCGATTTCCGATGTATCAACATGGGGCCAAAGGTACGCCTGAAAGGCATAGCGCTCGCTAGCGCGGCGTAGTCCTACAACTCCGACCGACTCCCAAACAAAATCTCCTTACCACCAGAAGAAGTCCCAATTGATCCCAGTTGGGCTGAATGGTTCCAAACTACACACTATGCGGCTACCACAACGCTTCCAGCGCGTGCCGCACCAAGAACCAGGAGAAGATCAGGATATCATATTGCCAATGTATCCCTCGCACACCAAAATGGATACCAAGAACGATGCAGAGGCACATTACACCAGTATCAATGAGGCGATGCGCACGAACACGGAGTACATGGGTGCAGCTTATGGGATTCCTCGCTACACCGTAACACATCGAAAAACCTGGGTTGAACGGCTGGAAGACCTTGAGCAGCAAAACTTCGGAACACGCGTGATTTCTACTATCTACGACAATTTCGTAGCTGGATGGCGCGCTGGACTAAATCGATCTTTCATGTTCAGTCTAGCGGCTCTTATTGTGAATGCGTGTGTATTCCTCTGGCTCTTCTTCACATTTGATAGGGTCAGAGGAGTAGGCTTGATTACCATTTCGAGATGTGGTAAGGTTTACAGACTGGAGACTGGAATCAAAGCCGGTTTAAATGTCATCTCCACATTGATCTTAGGTGCCTCGACATACGCGATGCAGGGCACGACGGCGCCAACCAGAGAAGAGGTGGATAAGGCGCACAAGAAAGGCAAATGGCTCGAAATAGGCACACAGAGTTGGCGGAACTTGAGCTATGTGAGTCGAAGACATGTGGCTATCTGGGGTGTGCTGGCATCTACAAGCCTGCCCCTACATTTGGTGTAAGTAATTCCAGCATGTATCTAGTCGAGTGGATTCTGATCACAATGCAGCTTCAATGCCGTATTCTTTTCTACCACAGAGACCTACCAATATGCAGTGGCTGTAGTAAGCCAAGACTTCGTCGGCAATATGGTGTATCAGGTCACGCCCGAGAACTCCTCACCTGAGCTCCGATTCTCATCCGAACAGCTTCGGTGGCGTCAGGATCGATGTAATGGCAACAGCTGTATTTGGGACGTTCAGAACGACACTTTGATCGTGCAATTTCTGGACAACGTACGAAATTCATCCAACCGAATCCATTCAGCCAACCAAGCACTTATTGACTCTGCACGAGCCGACCGAGCACTTACCTACCAGAAGATGACAAACAAGGACTGCTTCACTTCCTACGCCAATGGGTTCATGCAGAGTTACAGTGACGTGCTTATAGTCTCCAAGACTGTCCATACTGAAGATCCAATTCTCTGGACACGTTATCCTCAGCGGAACTTGAACGACGACAAGAAAGATACAAATCAGGACCCATTCCACTGGGTATGCCATGATGAGCTAGAGGCGAGCAATTACACAAGAACTAGTCGTTGTAGCAAGAACTATGCACGAAAGTGGGTTCAACCAAAAGACTGGACGACAGAAGACTGGACGGTCTACGGTCATCCTGTAGACCATTGCTTTGCGCGCATAGCACCAAAGCTGTGCCACTTGCAATACAACGCATACGTAATGCTTGCCGTTGTTGTTTTCAGCGCTATAAAAGTGTTAGCGATTGCAGCGCTTGTGTTCACTCACCCAGATGGTGACTTCCTTCGCACGCTCGGCGATGCCGTCTCTTCATACCTCAGAAAGAACGACCCAACTACGAGAGATATGTGCCTCATTTCGTCGGTCCAGATCCGCAAATTCGGATTGCCTGCGTCTGATGTACCTACAGCAGTCACTAAGGTTCGACGTAGGTGGCTTGTAGGCACCAAAATCGAAGAAACAACCACACTCCCGTACGTTCCTCAAATTTTCACCAGCACACGTCCCCGGTGGTGGACAGGTGCCAACACAGCAGAATTCTTCTCCACTGTTGGCATTTCAGCATTCTATGCGATCACTCTCGCAGCGACACTTTACTGGGCCATCGACGAAACGAATGGCAACGCATTCGATAGCGGCCTTGGAGGCGCTAACATTCAGTCACTCGCCAGCCTGAGGCGCGACGACGCAAGAGCCTCAGTTATCGTACCTACGATTCTGACCGCCAATATTCCACAGCTAGGCTTCACGCTTCTCTACCTCTTCTACACCAACATCTGGAGCAAGCTACTGATCGCGAAGGAGTTCGATCGACTCAACACACACAAGAAGGGGCTGAGGATCAGTGAGCGCCCGTATGGACAGCAGCGCGCCAGTCACTTCTTGACACAGCCAACGAGGTACGCGTTACCGCTAATGGCCAGCAGCGCGGCGATGCATTATTTCTGCTCGCAAAGCCTATTCATGGCGCGATTCGATGGGATGAGAGATGGGCAAGTGGATACCAAGGATCAGATGGTTCGGCTGGGCTATAACGCCGCCGGCATGATAGCTCTTATCACCGTGATTGTCACCATGATGATAGTCACGGTCTGTATAGCTGGTTTCCGCAGGCTTAGTACAGGGCTCGGCGAGATCTCAATGAGTGCTGTTATCAGTGCTGCGTGTCACTTGAAACGACACGAGCCAGAGCCGTGGCTTGAAGCAGTGCAATGGGGAGATGTAAGTGGTGGTGTTGGAGAGGTAAAAGATGGTCAGGTCGTGCGACATTGCGCGTTCACATCAGCACGAGCAGAGCGGCCTACAGAAGGGCAAGCATACCAGTAAGAGCGACCACCAACAGTATTGCAGCGCGGGGAGCTTGGACAGACTACTAATGAGTGGGTCATACTGTTAATTAAAGCCACTATGAAGACTACTGTAAAGCTCGCCAATTCTGCGGCGACCCCCTCAATATGGGTATGACCGTACCTCGTCCTCTTTCTCCAGGTCCAAGCCTTCCTCGATTTGCTTTCGGTGCATGGCATCGAGATAACTAAGCACAGCATCCGCATACTTTACCTTGCCCTTGTAGTGACTCACATCGTCACCCCAGCTTCGCATCGCACTTGCCAGCCTTCCTGGAACGTAGGGCTCCTGACAGATGTCCGTGATCGAATGAAAGTAAGTGCGGATAGTAAAGACTATGCCTCCAGAGCGTGGTAGTCTGTGGTTTAATGTCAGTCCGTATTCAGTAGGACAGCTACAATTCTCGATTCTCAACCTACCTTCGAAGACTCTGCCTCTCACTCCGAAAGTAAACATGTTCGATTCCTTCAACCTTGCCCGCACTTGCCCAGTTGATGCCTTCATCATCTTCACTTCCCAGGCTCTCACTCCATGCTAGATTGTCATCCACTTGGATGAAATAGTTGTTCCTTAGCACTGGCTTCTCTGGCTGTAAACGCTTGAACATATTGAGCATACCCTTTTCCAGCTTCTCTTTGTACTGCGGTACATCTCCTGAAGTATGGATCTCGGACAAGGGCATGCCGAATTTGTCCTCAAGGCGCCAGAATCCAGCAAGCAGGATGGCGCCTGCGAGAAGGTAATATTGGCCGTCGGGTCGCTATGGGGTAATTCAGCTCAGTTGTCATGACTACACAAGTGGTGCATTTAGACGATTACCTCGATCATGATCGCCAGATCATCTTGTACCAGGCGTGCACAGATTTCCATTGGATCTTCTTTGTCACATTCCAAGCGCTGTTTGACGTCAAACTCTTCACCGGTAGCCAAGTTCTTGAGGCCGTTCTTGTCAGCCTCTAAACGTCGGAACATCGTAGGGTACCTTTCCGGTAGATATGCACACAATTCTTCTAAGAGCTCAACCGCCGCAGACCATGCCTCGGGGGCGGTCTTACAACATCTCTCTCCACGCTCAGCAATACGCTCAGCTTTCAGGGAATGATATTCGAGGTACTGGTTGTCAAGCTCAATCCAGTCATCCCATTTCATGGTACGAAGACCCATTGTAATATTATACTTCGGGCCATAGCGAAAAGGGCGGTAGGGAAGCGGACTGGTGGTACTTAGGGACCATGACGGGTAAGGATTGGCCACTGGACGCCGGAAGGACGATGATGGCCATACTAAGAGAGTTAGCAGCGGAAAAAGTAAACACTGATTGAACGTAATATGAAGGGCAGTGCAAGACTGTACCTGCATGCATGCGTTCCGCAGCTTTGAACGATAATTGTCTCTCCAAAGTTGGCGTGTTAGGTGGTGTGTTGAATCGATGCCTTCGAACCACAGGTCGAAGCAAAAGACTCAGGAGAAGCCATATGAATAACACAATGGCAAGCCCGCCATACAAAGTCGATCTTTGCGACAATACCTTGTCTTGGTACGCTGTCTGTAACCTGGCGGTTACCCCGTTGCACTGTTTTCGGACAAATCCGACAAGGCCCTCACTGGATCTCCACCCTTCAGCTCGTAAGGTCAACATCGTTCGATATATCGAAGTTGATAGATTTCGGAGTGTGCAGTCTTCAACGGAATGTGGTTCAAGATAATGGTTGGCATTCTAGTACCTAGCTTTGACTGGCACACTTTATGTGTCCACATGATTAAAGTCTTTCTATTATCAGGTATGTGTCGTACTTAGTTACTCGCGATAGCGAGCGTCACAATCTTTGTGATTGGTGGGGTCGCCTCATATCATCCATATCTATCTCGACCGGGAAGGGACCGCACTACCCCGCTTAGTTAGCGTGATCTTGGTGCGGGTCCGTATCTGTTGCTGCCCTTGCGGCGATAGGCTCGAGAGCGTGTATATGCAGCTCGTGTAGCTCTCCTGCCTTGAAGAAGCGTTCAGAAAGAGTAAGGTGCTATGACCTTGTAGGCAGCATCATCGTCATAGGCCGCACTATGCTTTCAATTCTTCCAATCGATGAAATAATGCTTCCCTAGGGTCCAGGTTTTGAGAGAATTGTCACTCATCCTGAATGTCCTTGTTGGAGCTCCTTTGCAGCAGGCAGTATTGCCCCCATTTACGACGGAAACGCTGCGGCACGAACGGAAGGTCCGGTACCCATAACAAGCGACTGACGAAGTGCGTCCGTGATGGGTCAAGGAATGGCTCGCACTTCAGCGGTTTCCAATGCGCTGTGTCTGCAATATAGTCCGGTTCAAGGGCTGTTGGGGCCACGCCAGGGAGACTGGAGTCAACAAGGAATTCGCAATGTTGAATGCTTGTCTGTGATTTGTCAGTCGAATGAATGCAGCGTGTCGGGAAAGCATACGTATTTGCCAGGATCTTCAATATTCTCGTCATTCATACCAGAGGGAATGAGCCATGTGCCCGGAAACAGCCCAAAACCACCTGCTTTTGCTTCGCTGAACTCCCCAGGTAGTAGCCCGGAAAATTCGCTCTTGATGAACTTTGGGCGAACTCGATCTGGCAGAAGGAACGAGGAGGGAAATCGATACCATTCTTTCCCCAGGCACACATTGTCACCAGGCTTGCTGACACCAGCTTCATGGAGAGGCGCATATATCTTCAAAGGTGCCCGGTATGCTGTGATAGTTCCGACAGTCCGCAGTACCCCTGCGTCGAAAGCAAGCAGCAGAGGAATGGCGACCAATGCGAGTTTTACCTGAGCCGGGATCTTGCTGACGAAGCGGCTTGGATCGGTTGACCCCAGGTTCGCAAGCAGAATGTGTAGTGCGATCGCGGCATTCAGTGCCAACGCAGGGTACGCAGGATACATGAATCGTTCTTCTTTGTGGGGCTGAAGCGTGAAGATGCCGAGCCAAAGATAGAAGGGGCTGACAAAGACCATGCTGCGTAGAAGTGTTTGTTTAGAGACCGACTTCTGCAGCAGCAGGTGCTGCGCAAGGACCAGAGGCAGTGCTCCTAATGCCAGGAAGAACCAAATGTTGAAGTTGAGGGCGAGATTTCGGATGTAAAAATGCCACGGCTCAACCCCATAGATGTCAGGACCCCTGCTCCCTCCACTGAACACATTGTACATGACGATGTTCCACGGGACGACGGTAACTGCCTTATAGAAGAACGTTTCAAAGGATGTTTGTAGTCCCTAAGGTGTGTTAGCAGTTTCTTTCCTCCGAGCACGGTTTGTCTTACAAGAACAACAAGCGATCGAGTGAAACCGTCGGCAAGTCTTTGAAGGCACTCAATTCCCTCGCCAGTAAGAGCTGCCAGGAAGACTTCTTCTGCGACGAATGGCATCACAAGAGCTCCAGCGAAAGGCCATCCAAGCAAAGCTCCGATGCCGAACCACATCAGCCCTTGAGCAGTCCTAACACCACCACTCCAGTCCATAAAAGCAGAGAAGCCCAGCATGGTTGCATACATAGCAAAACTGGAAGGAAGATAAGCGGGCGCAGCATGGTACATGCCTGGGCTGAAGACCATCGCAAAAATGAAGAAGAGTGCGACACGGGGGTTGAAAGTTCTTGCGACTACCGAGTAGAGGCGTGTCTGACATATGGCGCAGATGACCGCCAGGAAAGTACGCAAAAAGTAGAATTCTGCAGACTTCGACCTTGCAAACCCGAAAAACCGAAGGGGCATCATCCCCAGCTTGATGACTACCGAGTGTAGACCGGTGTATGTCCAGCTACGAATGGCAAATTCAGGAGAATACTCCCATGTCTGCAATCCGTAGCCATGGTTGAGATAGTGCGTGGGTTCCCAGTAGTTGAAGACCTCATCGCAGTCTTGGATCGGTGCGAACAAAGCAGCTACGATATTGGCAGCAGCGAAGATGTAGAATGCAATTATCGGTTCGAGCTCATGGGGCGCTTTTTGGGCCTGTACGGGCTGTCTGGAGGCAATGGGGCCTCCTGGTTTTCGTGGTGGGGGAGGCATTGTGTCGAATCTGGGACAGGTGGTCAATTGCATGCTCCTCGTGACTAGTCTGATGCATCTATCTGTTATGCGACCAGGAAGGGCAAATACCTGGGTGGCTGATGAAGCCTTCAATGCTGGCAGACAGCCTCAATGGCTCCTCTTGAATGTCGATGAGCAACGAAAGAGCTACCCTTGACTAGCTGGGCCGCGGATGCCGTCACCGCGCGGCTACGATCTTCAAGGGCCCGCGGCGCAAAGGGTTAATCCGTTTTGGGAACCGCCAAGGCGCTACATCTGTTCAAAAATGGTATCGTGTTCCTACGCTCACCAGAACAAATCACCGCACGCATTAAGCAGACGGGTGCAAACCGCAGTTACTGCCTCAGCAGCGAACAACGCGTGCTTTCAAAGACTGTAGAGAGTACAGCCATGTCTGATTCTCAGGAACCGCCGGCTAAGAGGGCGCGGTTGGAGGCGGACGCTCCTATGGCTGGAGTATCCCCCTTCGACGCGCCAGGCTCGCCCGTGGATGACTTGGACGACGATTTCTACGACACTACACCTGTCAACCCTGCTGCACAAGCTGCGCCTCATGATGGGCCTTCAGCGTCGCTCACTGCGACGGCGCCTGCTCCATCAAGCTTCTCGTTGCCAGGACTCGGCTCCCTGGGCGACACCACCGCTACAAAGCCAACTACTCAGATCGACGCAGACACGGTTATGAACACCGCGGTACATGACGAAGGCGAGCTCATAGACGAGGCGGCCTTGCACCATGATACCAGTGCAGTCGACCCCCCTGTGGCCAATCAGCTGCAGGCATTGGGCGAGGCTCCACAGCACGGTAAGCTGTCGCGTTCTGAGCTGCATGCCGCGTCCCTGACACTTGCGCAAGATGCTCCTACTACTGCCTCCCTCTCGCCCGTCCTCGATGCTGAAGCACACGTGACAGCCTCCGCCCCAGTCGTCGACACACAAAGTTTACACGAACCTAGCGCTACTGCTGCGCCTGCTGAAGGAGCCCAGGAGCCCACAGCAGAGGAAAGCAAAGCTGAATTTCTCCGCATCGGTGAAGCCAACAAAGATAACAAGGAAGCTGAGTGGCAGCTCGACTCAGATGCCTCAGATTCGTCTTCTGACTCGTCGAGCTCCGACGACAGCTCCGACGATGAGGCTGATGACGGAGAGCTTATGGACCCCGAAGAGATGGTCCGTCTTCTGATGGCAGAGTCTGCCGACGAAGCCGGTGCCTCTGGAAAAGCCAAAATCAAGACGTTGAACGAAGTCGAGGAGCAATACGAGAAGCCTGATATCAAGGTTGAGAACGAGACACAGATTACACAGCTGGGCAGGGTTGAGGCAGTAGTAGACAACCTCGTGCTGGTCAAAGCCACCACTTCTGGCGACTATCAGGTGCTCGAGTCCGGATCTGCACTATGTCTTCGAGACTTCACCATCATTGGAAAGATATCCGAACAGATTGGTCGTGTTGAAGAGCCAAGATATTCCGTCGGTTTCAACGATCCTGCGGAGATCGCAACTCTGGGCATCACCAAAGATACGCCTATCTACTACGTCGACGCCCACTCCACGTTTGTGTTCACCGAGCCTTTGCGCAACCAGAAGCACACCGATGCATCGAACCTCCACGATGAAGAGACCAACGAGGTAGAATTCTCAGACGACGAAGCTGAGGCCGAATATAAGCGACAGCAGAAGCAAGCCAAAAAGGCTAGGCAAGAAGCAAAGAGCGAGCCACAACCAGAACCAGAGCCAAAGCCTATACCCACAGGACCCAGGGGTCACGTCAACAAACCTGTGTCTTACTTCTCGCCAGCCAACGAATACCAGGGCGGTGGGCTCAAGTACAGTGATGACGAGGACGAGGATCTGGGCATGTACAGACCACTTGCCCGGCCAAGTCATTTTGAAGAAATCGTTGGCCAAGGCGCTCCACTCGAGGATCGCAGTCACGTTCGTAGGGGCATGATGCGAGGCCGTGGAGGTTGGGGTGATCGCGGTCGAGGGTTCCGTGGGCGAGGTAATTTCGGCGGTCGCGGTGATTTTGGTGGCGGACGTGGCGATTTCGGTGGAGGTCGAGGAGGAAGAGGAGATGCACAAGCTGCAAGGGGAGACCGGGGTGGTGGTGATCGTGGCGGACGCGGCGGGAACAAGCAAGCTGATCGAGGACGGCCTCAAAATCAGCAGCAGGACAGCCGTCAGATGAGCGTGCCACGACCAGACAACAGGTCTGCCGCATCGGCTTCACCAGCTCGACAGCCGGAGCGGCAGCAGTCCAACCAGCCGCAGCATTCTCCGCCAGCGAAAAGCAAGAACAAGAATCGCAAACAGCGGCAACGGGAGAAGCGCGAGCGCGAAGCACAGGAGAAGTTGCAGAGCCAGCAAAACCAGCAGAACCAGCAACAGCAGCCACAGCAGCACTCACAGCAACATTCACAGCAGCAGCAACCGCACAAGCAAAACCAGCAACAAAACCAGCAGCAGCAGAAGCACGCTTCGCCTGCACCCTCTGGTCCGTCAAATGCTACTTCGTACGCGAACAATAGCAGCACAGGATGGCCTACACAGTATTCCCAACCAGCAGCAGCTGCCGCTGCTTACCCTCCACCTCCACCACCGGCAGCTGCAACTTCATTTGCGAACCCTGCTCAATATGCTCAGCCGGGGCAGCCCAACCAGCAAGCCAACTTGGCTGCTTGGGCACAGTGGCTGCAGGTTGTCAATGCTATGCAGCAAGGTCAAGCACCACCCCAGCCACAGCAATATGCGCAACCGCAAACGCAGGCACCCGCGCCACCACAGCCTCAAGCTCAATACGGGTATCAACAGCAGTGGCAGTATCCGCAAAACGCTGCACCAGCACCCAACCCCAATGCACAGCAGGGTAACGCTCAAGCTGGAGCCCAGTCCTTACAGGACATCCTTCGCGCACTTGGGGGTGGTGGCGGCGGTGGTCAGACTTAGCAGGCCTGCTTCTGGTAGTGCACGTCTCAACTCTGGTGGTTGAAAGACGTGGATGTAAGATAATGCTGGGCGTGTATTCGATGCGGGACTGTAGGCCGCACAGCTAGACAGGAGGTTCATCACAGGAGCGATACGCGTGGACACACCAAGACGGCCGTATTGTCAGAGAGAATGCGACGGGCGGTTGGAGCTGACACGGAACCTTGAAATTTGTAAGCGCTGAATGACAGCGCCTTCTCCGTCACGCTCGCACAGAGTGTACGGAGTGCTAGCCGCCTTTTGCCGTACAATGCTTGCATGGGTATTTGCTCCCAAAGTGCTCGGGGGTCACGACTGAAATCAATAATGAGACAGGCCTCAGGGCATATGCAACAGGAAACCAAGCAATCCACAACCAGTTAACGGTGTGACCCGATGTCTTTGCGCCCAGATCAAAGCTGCGAGACATGGCGCGCATCGTTTATTGGCGTCATGGTCTGCTCAGATGAACACACAGGCCATGGTGGTGGGGGGGCCGCCACATGGCTGTGCGGAGCGGGGGAGTGCATGTCGCAGCGCTGCAGCTCCAAACGGCCGACGCAGCGGCGGCGGCGGGTCTCAAGGGACAGCGAAATAGATACAGTGGCCAACAAGAAGCCGGCCTACAGCTGTTTCCGGTGAGTCTGCGTCGGCACGGTGACGTGCATGTGTGAGGATGCCACGGCGTACAAGACACAAGACAGTGTGGAGGGGTTGTTCTGGTGCTGTTCTAGGCGGGCGCCGAACGAGGGTGCTGGCGATGGGCCCCCGGGTGCAGGGTGCGCTCGTCGGCTCGAGACAAGCGAGCATCCGCAGGCCGTCTGGGAGTGGAGCCCGTTCCGTTCGCCGAATGTGCAGCTCCCTCTTCGAACACCACTCTGCAGCAGCAGTCAGTGAGACTGCGACCGCCACGCCCTTCCAGCTCTGTCTCTGCGCCCCAATCTGCCTGTGTGTCCGCTCCGCCGTCTGCGCGCTCGTCCCGCCCCGCCCCCATGCGCACATTGCGGCGTCCCACTTCGATGAAGCACCCGTCCTAGGCATACCTGCGCAAGCAGCCCTCGACCGCAAGCACAACGCCAGGATTCGCCCGCAACACCCACACCCACGCCCACGCCCACGCCCACGCCTCCCACCGCCGTGAGAATGACGAGGAACGACTCGGGTGTCCATCGCCAGGGCAGCACCGACAGCTCGTGGAGCGCGCGCACCAACGACACGGTGCGGCCGTACGGGCGCCATGGCTCTCTGCGCGGCACGCCCGTGACAGTCAAGACGTCCAAGGAGCTGCATGCACCGTACGTACCCACCTCTGCTGCCCGCGCCTCGTTGGCTGTGTTTCGCGCTGGCAGTCGAGAGGCCCTACCAGACCGCGCCGGGCAATCGTTCGCGAGTCGTGTCTCGGCATCGGTCGTGCTGTCTCACTGCCAGACGCGCATCGGCTGCCCTCCGGACCTCTGCTGACGCTTGGGTGTAGCATCGAAAAGGAGTCTGAAATCTCTCCCACCACCATTCCTCCAGCCCCTCCCCCAAAGGACCCCCAGCACCAGCCTCGCAAGCCCCCCGTCTGGGACGGTCCCGTATCGAACGACTTCCGCGACTATCGCAAAGACCTCGCCGTGCTGCAGACCTCGGGCGGCGGCGTACCGTCCATCTCGCGCAATCCGCCGACCGCCACGGGCACAACTCCCAACCCTCCGTGGGCCTCGTCCGGCGGCCCCAATGGTGGGACCAGCATGGCGAACAACGTCTGGAGCAGCTTCTTCAACGATTCCGACAATGACGACATCACTCAGCTGTCGCCTGGCTTTACCTCAACCGGTGGCAACGCCAGGGAGGACGCCATGGGCTTTCCAAGGGACGATCGTCGACCCTCAGTTGCCAGCGCCATGACCGTAAGCAGTACCGGGTCCAAGTCGAGCTTCAGCAGGGGGTTCCACAAGAAGCTACAGAACGTGTTTGGGGAGGACTTCCCGGGAGAGGGCCGTCAGAATTCAGATTCGAGCTTGAATGGGAGGTCGCAAATCACCGAAACGCAATCGCTGCACGCTCCTCGAAATCGTGGCAACTCACTCGGCACTACATTTGGAAGCGGCGGATTCAACTCAAGGCCTGCCTCCCCTACAAGCTCGCGGCCGCGGACGCCGCAACCCTCTTCGGAAGTCACGCCTTGGGAGTTTCAAGCACCTTTGGTAGGTCCTTGCTTACTATCAGAAAGCACAGCCATGCCCATTGTCTGTTCTCCATAGCCAAACCCACACCCCTGCCTAGGCTGCGCTGCTGCACCTCTCTCACTTCATGTCGCTGACCAATATAGAATGAGCCCTCCCCGATAGAGAACGGGCGCAGAAGATCTTCAGAGCACGCATCCACCAAGTCAGGTAACCGCGCACACAAGATAACCTCGAAGCTTCCCGGGCACCGGCATCATCGCAGCAAAGAGGAGAATAAGACAGCGCCTGACAGTCGTGGTGATATCAGCGCTCCGTACCCGCTCAGGCCTGCGACCAGCCGCGAGGACTCGTACAGCTCGCGACGAGTGCAACCGCAGCAGTCTGCCATAGGCTCAGCCTTTGGTTCGAAGACGAACCTGCTACCGCGCTCATCGAGCCCCACACCAAGCGCTTACTCGGAGATGACACAGCAATCTGTATCCCAACAGTCACAGTCACCTAGCACCAGCAAAGGACCCGGTCGATTCTTTGCGCGTTTGCGCGGGAAGGACAAAACTGATAGTCACTCGACGGTGGATAATCTCAAAAACATGGCTGCTGCATCCTCGCAGATTTCCTTGCCTCCATCCATCAACGGTCCGCCATCCGCCCGTGCGGACCCCAATCAGCCCTCCTTCATATCGAGGAAGAAGTCCACGTTCGAACAATTAAAGGGGCCAAGTAATGTTGCGAAGGACGGTAAAAAGGAACATAGGCGGTTGCCATTCATATCATCTGACAAGCGTCAGATGTCACAAGCAGAGCCAAGAGGAAAAGACCCAAATGAAGCCAAAGCGGATACGACCGGAAATGAAGCCATGTGGTTCTTGGACACAAAGCTGGACGATATGAGCGGGATTGTGAATCCGCAGAAACCCCCAATGACGCCCCCAACTGGTGATGTTCAACATATGGTCTTGGCTGGAGATGAAGAACCAGGACCAAAGGACGACACTTGGGACGCACCAGACTCCTGGGCTGTAAAAAGACACGACGAGGTGCGGGAGCAGTCGATTGATGAGCCTGAAGTGGCAGCAAAGGAACAGAATGATACGAAAACATACTGTCTGCGCATTTTCAGGGCGGATTCCACATTTGCAACTCTATCTGCCACACTCAACACCACTGTGGCGGAAATTGTCCAGATTCTCGGTAAGAAGACCGTTCTTCAGGACGAACTGGACAATTACCATATCGTCATGCGAAAACACGACACCTCACGACAGCTTGAGTCGAACGAGAGACCACTTCTTATACAAAAGCGACTACTTGAACAAGCCGGCTACTCTGATTTGGACCGTCTGGAGGATGTTGGACGAGAAGACAATAGCTACCTTTGCAGGTTCACATTCTTGCCAGCCAAGATGAGCGGTTTCTCGAGTCTCGAGAAGGATCCAGGCTTCAAACAGATGCAAAAGTTCAGCCATATCGACCTTCAAGGCAAGAACCTGATCACCATACCGATCACTTTGTATCAGAAAGCGACCGAAATCATTTCCCTGAACTTGTCACGCAATCTTTCTCTCGACGTGCCCAAGGACTTCATTCAGGCCTGTACGAACCTCAGAGAGATCAAGTACACCAGCAATGATGCTAGAAGGCTCCCACCTAGTATCAGCATGGCGAGTCGGCTTACCATGCTCGATATATCCAACAACAGTCTCCAGACTCTCGAGAGAGCGGAACTACAGAAGCTCCAGAGCTTACAAGGTCTTCGTTTGTCGAATAACGGGCTTACGTCTCTTCCCTCCTACTTTGGACAATATCGTGCTCTTCGCAGTCTTAACCTCAGCTCCAACTCCTTGACAGAGTTTCCCGACTTTCTTTGCGACGTACGCACGCTTGTTGATCTCGACATCAGTTTCAACTCGATCTCCAGCCTCCCCAAAATAGGCCAGTTAACCTGTTTAGAGAGGCTTTGGGCCACAAATAACAAACTGTCCGGTAGCTTCCCTTCAACACTAAGTAATTTAATCAACCTTCGAGAAGTGGACGTACGTTTCAATGCGCTGGACAGCATGGATGTCATGTCACAACTTCCCCGCCTGGAGTTCCTCATGATTGGACACAACTCTATATCCGCTTTTGAGGGGTACTTTCCCAAGATACGCGTTCTACATATGAACCACAACCCAGTAACGCGTTTCGGTCTGAGCGGACCCGTGCCGTCTCTGACTGTTCTCAATCTTGCGTCCGCCAAGTTGGCTCAGCTGCCAGAAGATCTGTTCCAGAAACTAACAGGGCTCACGAAACTGATCCTGGACAAGAACCATTTCACATCCCTGTCAAACAACATTGGCAGGCTGTACAGATTAGAACACCTGAGTGTTGCGAGAAATTCCTTGGATGAATTGCCTGCCGATATAGGACGCCTTGTGGAGCTGCGTTATCTGGACGTACGAGAGAACAATCTGGGGCGGCTTCCTCCCGAGATCTGGTACGCACGAAGGTTGGAGACACTGAATGTTTCTTCCAATGTCTTGGACGCCTTCCCAAAGCCTGGTGCAGCACCGCCAGCCGAGTCCAACAGTGGTGTACTATTAGACGGATCGCATTCGATATCGAGTCCTAGCTATGAAGAGCTCGGCAAATTGGAGGACTTCCAAAATCGACGCCCTAGTCAGGCTTCGGGTGGCTACCTAAGTTCGGGCACCTCACCCGCCTCTACGAATCGGAAGGGATCGATGGCCTCCTTCAACACTACCAGTACGGCACGCAAGCCCTCAGCAGCGTCCCGTGCGACAACAGAGGGCACCCTCACACCAATGTCACGCAAAGATTCCAGTCTCTCAAGCCGAATGGTAACAACGTTTGCTGGCTCGCTGCGACATCTCTTCTTGGCGGATAATCGACTTGAGGATAACGTTTTCGATGAGCTTTGCTTGCTGCCTGAGCTAAGGATCGTCAATTTGTCGTACAACCTCATCTATGATGTGCCTCCACGGACAATCAGGCGATGGCAACACCTTGCAGAGCTCTATCTCTCAGGCAACGATCTCACGTCGCTACCGTCAGAGGATCTCGAAGAAGTTGGCTCTCTCAAGGTCTTGCATATCAATAACAACAAGTTCCAGGTCCTCCCTGCCGAACTCGGCAAGGTTGCGCAGCTTGCTGTCCTGGATGTTGCCAGCAATTCGTTGAAATACAATGTTTCCAATTGGCCCTACGATTGGAATTGGAACTGGAATCACAAATTGCGCTACCTCAACCTCTCGGGTAACAAGAGACTCGAAATCAAATCCAGCGGCTCATACAGTGGCAGTGGAGCAAACATGCGTGAGGGTCGCGATCTTACAGACTTCACTGCGCTTATCAGCCTTCGAGTCCTTGGACTGATGGATGTTACCATGATGATCCCGTCCGTACCTGAGCAGACGGAAGACAGGAGGGTGCGAACAGCAGGGTCTGCTGTAGGTACTATGGCCTATGGTATGGCGGACAGTCTCGGCAGAACGGAACATATTTCAACCATGGACATGGTCGTACCTCGCTTCCGCAGTCACGACGACGAGCAAGTGTTGGGCTTGTTTGATGCACAGCCCCTGGCCGGCGGAGGCTCCAAGATTGCCAAATTCTTGTATGACAACTTCAAGAACCGGTTCGCCGACGAATTGGATAGGTTGCGGCCGAACGAGACTCCAGTTGACGCCTTGAGACGTACCTACCTGGGTCTCAATAAGGAACTGGCCACGGCTGCCTCCCAATCCTTGGACAAGAACGCCTACACCCCTCCAACGCAGCCTAGAGGCGCCGTCCCTGAGCTTGGAGACGACGATCTGACATCCGGATGTGTGGCTACGGTCATGTATCTGAAGGAGATGGAGCTTTACATGTCCAACGTCGGCGATGCACAAGCTCTGTTGATCCGATCAGAGGGTGGGCACAAGATTCTTACACGGAAGCATGACCCTGCCGAGCCTAGCGAGCGTTCAAGAATCAGAGAAGCCGGTGGCTTCGTTTCACGGCAAGGCAAACTCAACGACGTCCTTGAGGTATCGCGAGCTTTCGGATACGTGCAGATGTCTCCATCCGTCATAGCCTCGCCGCACATTGTCAACCTCACGTTGGGCGACACCGATGAAATGATACTTGTAGCCTCTCGAGAGCTGTGGGAATACCTCACTCCGGACTTCGCCGTTGACGTGGCACGATCTGAACGCAATGATCTCATGCGGGCTGCTCAGAAGCTCCGAGATCTTGCGATCGCTTTTGGTGCCACTAACAAGATCCACGTTATGTTGCTTGGCGTTAGCGACTTGAAGAGCAAACAGCGCGCCCGTTTCCGCACGCACAGTATGTCTATGGGACCAACTGGTTCGCCCGACGACTTTGCCGTCAATCGCAGACCAGGAAAGAGGGCAAGAAACATGGTCAACGACTCAAAGCTTGCTCGACTTGATCAAGAAGTGGACGCGCCAACAGGCGAGGTCAGTCTGGTGTTCACTGATATCAAGAGCTCGACTTTACTGTGGGAAACCTACCCTATTGCCATGAGATCTGCCATCAAAATGCACAACGAGCTCATGCGACGACAATTACGCATCATTGGTGGCTACGAGGTCAAGACAGAAGGTGACGCTTTCATGGTAGCCTTCCGCACCGTTACGTCAGCCCTGCTCTGGTGCTTTACAATCCAGAGTCAGCTCTTGGAAGTACAATGGCCGCAGGAAATCCTCAACAGTGTGAACGGGCAAGAAGTTGTCGATGCGGATGGCAATGTCATCTTTCGCGGTCTCTCCGTTCGCATGGGTATTCACTGGGGCCGACCAGTGTGTGAGGTCGATCCTGTCACCAGGCGTATGGACTACTTCGGACCCATGGTCAATCGAGCATCGCGTATCTCTTCGGTGGCTGACGGAGGACAAATAACAGTTTCCTCCGACTTCATCGCTGAGATCCAACGTCTACTGGAAACGCATATTGAAGGGGATCGTAGTAACTCCACCGGATCCGAGGAAGCGTATGGAGACGATGTTCACAGTCAACTTATCAGACAGGAATTGCGGTCTCTCAGCAGTCAAGGTTTCGAGGTCAAGGATCTTGGTGAACGCCGTCTCAAGGGACTCGAAAATCCCGAGTATATCTACTTGATGTACCCCCACTCTCTTGCTAGTCGTCTTGTCGTACAGAGCCAGCTTGAGCAGCAGCAAGAGCCAGCGCCTCCTACTCAGGAACCGTCGATCGGTCAGAAGATGCCAGGTAGTCAGCTCACGATCGACACAGAGGATGTGTGGGATCTTTGGAATATTAGTCTACGTCTTGAGATGCTGTGTAGTACACTTGAGAACCCGGGGAGCTCAGAATTGAAGGCGCCTGAGACAGCACTACTCGAGCGCATGAAGAACAAGGGTGGAGAGATCACGGATCGATTTTTGATTAACTTTGTCGAACATCAGATTTCGAGAATCGAGGTACGTAATTTCCGCTTTGTTTTCTTCCGTCAAGCTAATCATCACTAAAGTCCTGCGCTACCACCCTCGCTCTGCGACATATGATGCGACCCTTCGGCTCAGGAACATTGCTCCAACAGGCATGTCAAATGGGTGATATCTTCGCCGAACTCGAAGCGAAGTTGAAGCGTCTCGAGCAGTTCGAACAGGAAGCAATGGCGGACATGGCACCGTCGTAAACCAACCGTGTCACATTAATCCAATCATCGTTGATCACGACACACGCGCGTACCGATTACCCCGCCGACTTGACACATTGGCATTCTTCGGAACAGATTCAGCAAGCTCTGTACCATCATCCCATTACTTGGTTTGTACTGCCCTGGTGGCATCACCATTGGGCTTACGACACGCATTTTGGAATCAATTGAGAGGCATCTTTTATGATGCTGGCGTTTGGAGCTCAATCATCCGTGGCAGGAGGGTCTTTTTTTTTTTGCGCGCTACTGGTGGCTATTAACTATCCTTGTGCTACATTTGGAAGAACGCATTTTATCTATCACGGGTCTTGTTCCGGCCTTTACAACTGTGCGTCTCGTGCTTTGTCAAGGTCCCCACTTTGGCAGCCTGGAGACTAGAACACGCTGTCTGAGCAAAGAGATCTAGCAAATACATTCAGTTCAACCCCGTGTATCTTCTGCCCATTTGGACATTACTACCGGCCGCTGTGCGGCTCACAGAACAATTAGCAGAGAGGTAGTAGGACTAGAGCCCTAGCCAGCTACCCCACATGTCGTCACCATTGTTGTTAATAAGCTAGAAAGCTACCTACCCCACAGAACACCACGAGTTCGCAGCCGCACTTCGTTCCATATGCAATCCTTCGCGACACTCTGCAGAGTAACTGCCCATCGTCGTCTAGCTCTATTGACCAATTCTATCCTCCCAAGCTCAAGATCTTCTGTAGCATCCCAATCCGCAATGTCGACGTCCTCATTCCCACCAGCTGAGCTCCGCGAGATTGTGAAAGAAGTAGCAACCCTCCTCAAAGAACGCAAAGAATCCATCTCCGTAGCCGAGACAGTATATACCCCTCCTTCACTCTTGCTCACACTCTCTAACCTCACCCAGGCAGCCGGCGGCCTCATCTCGTCCTCGCTCCTCTCCTTCCCGGGAGCCTCGACCTTCTACAAAGGCGGACTAACCCTATACACCCTCGAAAGCCGCAAAGCGTTCGTCGGCTGGACAGATGCAGACACGCAAAACTACAAGGGACCCACCCCAGCCATCGTCACCAAGCTCGCCGACAACACACGCAAAGCTCTCGGCAGCACGTACACGGTCAGCGAGAGCGGGACGGCGGGGCCCACGGGAGGCAACAATAAGAACCGCACGCCGGGGTATGTGGCACTTGCGGTGAGTAGGGAGGGGCGCGAGACGGTGACTAGGGAAGTGGAGACGGGGAGTAAAGAGAGGGAGGAGAATATGGTGAGGTTTGCGGTTGAGGCGTTGACATTGGTTAGAGATGCAATTAATGGGAAGGCGGCGAGTGGGGATAAGCGGGTTAATGACGGAGGGGATGTGCAGGAGGAGGGAGTGAAGCTGGTACCGGGTGATAAGAAGACGGAGGAGGCGGCTGTGGGGGCCTTTGCTAGTTAGAGGTGATTGATGAGTAAGGTTGACTTCATTGTAATCCACGTTTGAATTGAGGCATCTGTATGTTTGAATTAGGTCCCTCAAGTCTCCATTGCTGGTCGGGTTGTGCTGACCCAATTGAAATCAGTGTCCCGTCATCACCCTTTCTATACTAACTGGCAACACTACTGTTTGCACGGCCCACTGATAGGTTGAGACATTAACCAGAATGATGGAATTGACTGAGCACCTCCACCAGTGCTGTGAAGACAGTCGAAGTGAGGGTCAAGAAATTTGCGGGGAGATCAATGTGGATATTATACAACGTGGCACTTAGACTGACTTATATACTAATAGAGTGGCACTTTGGAAGCAAACGTACATGAACACATGTACCAGAAGGGGCTGAGTGTTCGCATGCACCATCTCGCTATCTTGACAATTGTCTCTCGATATTGGTTTGCCTTAGAACCTGTCTACGTCTTTCGAGGGCAAGAAGCTGGCAAGCTTTGACGGAGAGGTATCACTCAATGAATGTGGGATTCACTCAGTCTCGAGATTTGTGTTCGTATAAGCCATGCAGTGAGAATGTAGTATACTTTGGACAGAAGAATGCGTTGATCCGTTGCTATGCAGCAGCCAGCTTAGGATCATGATGCCGTGAGTCTTGGGTTGAGTATGTACAGCTCATACTGCGGAGGACCATGGTTGGTAAGCTATAGAGTCAAATCATCACTCTTCTCGCCATCATCTGCCCATGGGAAGCAGGGTTCTCGGGAGGGTATCCGCCTCGCTTCGAGAGAAAGAACGGAAGCTGTGCCGTCCAGCACTTGTAGGAAAGGCGAACAGAAGACCGACTGTAGCCCAAAGTAGTAGTAGCAGTCTCAAGCAAAGTGCTGTATCGCATTTGCATCGCAGATAGATTGACTTGGACAAAATTACCAACGGCGTCCGTGATGACTGACGCCCGTGTTCTCGTTTTATCCGGTGAAAATCAGGTAGTTATTGTGTAGACTTGAGTCTCCGTGATCTCTTAGGATGTCGAAAAAGTCCAATTGGTGGGAAATGGTTTCTTTGAAACATACAGTTGGCGGTGTCATACATATTGCCTCCAACGGCAGTAGCTGCAGCGGAGCAATTTTACGCTGCCGTGATCCTTCGAGATACGAACACCGACAACAGTCTAGAAGTTTAGTTTTACAATATCCATAGTGCACAAGTGTATCAGTCAACGTATGAAGGCCTCTAATCTCGGATAGGAATGAACCCATCATCCGACCACAGCATCTCAACCACCGGCCACTCCACCGGCATCATTGCTGCTGTCGACCGCAACTTCCAAGTTTCATCGTGCAGGGACATCGCAGCTTCCACTCTCACACGGATACGGTACTCAGGTTCTATTTCACGCGTCATCGTACGATTCCCTAGACCACACTGGCATAGGCACCATCTCAGATGACATCGCTTATACACTGAGTACGTTTCAACATCATCTCCTTCTAGTTTCGTAGTCCGCAGCCCCCACGCAAGACCACGCGAAGGATGGGCTGTTGTGGTAGATCTGACAAGCTACACCTTGCGCGCGCAGTGCCCACTGCTCCACCAGGTTTCTGTGACGGCTTGAGATCGCGGCACGAGCTGGTAAAGGGCCCGGTTTGCGCGTGGGGCCGGAATTGATCAGGACATGGGCCTGAAGAGCCAGAAATGAACAGGCTTGTAGCCTTGTTTTCTGATCGGTGGGGCTGGCGCACGCGTAAGGGGGTGCGGTTGAGTATGTCCGCTTGAGCGCCGGCAGAGGCTGGGAGCAACTCGGCACTCGTAGCCAACCATGCTTTGCTGTGTCATTGCTTGGTCATGACATCGACATCGCTATTGCCAAAATCGCGGATGTGTGCGACGCGCAGCAGGCGGGCTTACGGCCGAATCAGCGCTGCCACGGTGACGGCTGACGCTCCATGCACGTTTTACTGACAGCCCACGGCTCGGCAAGGTCCGCAATAATCCCTGTTGTCCAGGCCCAAGGCCCAAAAAGGTCCAACGTCAAGCTCGATATTAGTTGGCATGGTGATGCTACTATGTGCGTGCGGGGCGAACGCTTGTTGCAGCCGTTGGAAACGGTAGCTGAGAGTTTGCCAACACATAAGGCGAAGTATGCGATTGGCAGACGCGCAGACGATTGAGTTCGAGGTTCTGCTGACCATGATGTCGCTAAAAGGTAGTTCAAAAGGCACAAAGTCCTGACTAAGACGGTCTGAGGCCTCGTATTCGGTTCGCAGCGCGGCAGCCGCGAATGAAGGAGAAAAGGCAAGTTCCGGACTGCTCTTCCAACAGATTAGGAAAGCTCTTACCTGAGTCGATGTAGCAATCCTAAGGTACGATCACTGATGACTGCAGTTTTCGGAAGCAAGTATCCTTGCAACACGTTCTGCTTTGTCTCTCACTGCCTGTTTCGGCAGAGACATTTCAGCTGCCGTCGCACGTGTGGAGTCGTTCGATTTGTGCAACCATCGTGTCCCGAAATATCCAGCATGCACCAGCTTGTGCAACATCGGTGCACTCCCAGTGCAACACATACAACGTGTCTACCAGACTCGACATCGTCCCCTCCTCCTTACAGCACCCGGGTGCGACCCTCCTTGATGGTTTTTTAATGCCGACTGTATCTTTGAAGACTGGCATAGCCCAGCCTGTCACTTGTCATTCCTGTCAGCCCCGCGCCAACTACAACTGGGATCCCATCTCCACGCGTTCGTGCGCTGGGGAGAACATCGGCGACTGTACCGTGTATTGTGTCATTCTTTTTGAGCGGTCATAAGTGGAGAAACAGAGAATTGATCAAACTGTATCGAGCCGTACCGCTTCGTTACCAATCATTGGCTGGGTAGAACACTGAAGGGTCTCGCTGTGAAGGACGGCCGCGTCTAGCCCGGACACTTGCGAGATTGCGTGTCGTGATCTCGCTGCATCTGGATGCTTGCTCCGGTATCTGATACAATCGTCTTGTGAAGTGTCTGCAATGGAAATTCCAACATGAGGCAGCTGTGAATGTCACCAGTTTTACTGTATAGGTGATGCACAGAAATAATGTTCGAATGAACGAATTATGTTGTCTAGATGCTATATGTATTTTTGGTCAATCAAATGAGACCGACCTACCAAATAATGACAAACACGAAATTATGATATCCGAAGACACAATCGTGAGGTAACAAACTCCTCCATATGACTCGCTCGAAATGCACATCCATCCTTCTTCGAAACAATTACAATGCTGATGATCATGAGCCTCATGAAGTTGCCCAAACCGCCCAGTGGGCCTATGGCCACGATTCAACGCCAACATGGAAAGAAACAGACACGTTTTTATGGGGCTTGCAAGAGATCATTACTTGCAGGTAGGGTATCGTATGCCACTTGGAGAGGTCCGTGGATGCACCCAAGAGTTGAAGAATGCAGAAGAAAAGCAACATAGCCTGAAACATCAGGACAACAGCCTGAGACCGTAGTGGGCACAGTCGGGAACAGGGACTTGTTGTGAAGGGATTTAGCCGAGCATCGAATGCGGCAGCCACCCCCGGTCGTTCTGTAGGGGGTCCCTGCAAATTGCCGAAATAGTGGAGACCATAACGGTTGTCCATGACCGGGGCTTGATCCTGGCCGAGAAGGAGAAAGCTCTTAAGGAGAGCCATCGCGCCTCGACTTCTTGTTTCGCTCGATTCTGTCGTTCCACCTGCGCTTTCCGACTCGAGTCTCAAAGTGAGGTGCCACTTGGGTCACATCTTGACCTTGGCCCAACATGCTGCTTCGCATTTTGTTGCGATAGGCGTCGACTGTCCATGAGGTTAGTCTTCACGCCGTTGAATTTCGGTACAAGGACTTACGAGATTTTTGCAGGAACAGTGTACGGCCTGCGAAGACGCGACTTTGGCTCCAGCTCATGCGGTATCCAAGATCATTCAAAGTGATCTCCTTCGAGCGCTTCGATCTTGTGAGACGCGGCTTTGGCACACGTGTCTCGCCGTCGAGAGACGGGACAAGGACAGTAGTAGAGCCTGACAGAGGAAAGCTGGGGTCGCTCTCGACATCTGGCTCATCAGCAAAGACCTTACTGCCTCGTGGACTGGCTGGTGGGGAGGTCATCTGCATCGCAAAGTAGCTGCGAGGGAATACAGAGTTAGACTTGCGATACGAGTCTGGCATCTCCTCCATCTTGACTGTGTCGAGAGTTACCCGAACACGGACTCTGGTGCCGCGCTGCGCATCGTCGACCAAGATGAATTTGCGGCGCTTTGACTCAGGTAGGTCGCCAAACATAGCTAGCTTCCTCTCCTCTTCGTCCTGCTCCTGCTGTTTCGATACTGGAACACCAGCCGCATGTGGCGGAGGAGGCGGTGGGTACTTCATGTCCTCGTGAGTAGGTGGCAAGCCACTAGAGCCCGCCACTGCCTCGCCAGGTGGAAAAGTAGGATAGAAGTTCTGTGTTTGTCGAACATCTGTCGGAGACTGTGTCCCGTTCGGGGCTTGATGATGATGTGTGTGCGTCTCCGAGTATTCATTGCCTGTGAACAAAGAGAAGTTAGCCCGCGTGTTCAAGCTATAGTGATCGCCCCTATCCTCAACGCTAAACCAAATGTGTATGCATCGACGCGATGCAGGGGTGTATACAAGCATTGCGTACAGACATAGTGCAGCTACTCCGAAGGGGTATTACATCAAGGAGTGTGTAATATACATGGTGCAGAAAGGACAGAGGTATCATTTAAACATCCAACAATTGCGCTTAACACATCAACTCATCTGGTGAAACATACCGCTAACATCATCTGATCCTCCCTGTGGTCCTCCTGGGTGATCGTGGTGGTGGTGCATCTGTGGAGCCCCCATGCCCATGTTGGGCTGGCGGGGTGGTGCTGCTAGAGCTGCTGAATTGGGGACACCAGGTGCTCCTGGGCCACCTGGACCAGCCATGTGGGCACCGTGTGTGTTCGACTGAGCCTTGCGTGTTGTCATCTTCGCCATACGCCTGACGCGGCGACTCCTCAGACGAGGGTCTTGGTTACTGTTTCGCCAGCTGTCGACTGCGCGCTGAATAAGACCACGCTTGCCCCTCAAGCAAGGGTTGAGTTGTGCCAACGCCCAACCAACAGTGTTGCACTCAGTCTCGTAGTGGAGACGGTTTCCTTTGTAGGAGTCTTTAGCACAGCATGCGCGGGGGTAGACACAGTTCTCTGTCTTGAAGTCTTGGGGAAGCTCGTCGACGCTGATAGACTCCACGTCGCATCGAATGGTGTACTCCATCTTGACGCGATCGCGTGAATACTCGAAAGCGATCCATTGGACGCCGTTCTGGTCCTGTCGCACGACAAGTGGAGTGGTCGCAGGAATGGGGCCAGGCGCAGCGTTAGGGTTAACACCAGGACCGGATGGAGGACCTTGATGCATGTTTGGGGTGCCGACTGGCGGTGGCTGTGGCTGCTGCTGTGGTGGACCAAGGCCTGACGGCGGTCGCTGAAGTGGTGTCTGTGACATCTGCGACTTCGGGCTCCCAGTCATACCTGGAGTGCGTGGGTGAGGCTGATGGGGGTGCTGCATGTGCTGGCCTTGTTGGTGCGACATCAAGAGGGGGTTCGATGCCATGGGTTGTTGTGGAGCAGAAGATGGGTGCTGACTGTAGGGAGATTGCTGGGGCACAGGCGCAGAAGCGTAAGGTGTGTAGTACATCGACTGAGGCATCTGGCTCGGAGGCTGTCCGTAGATTGGCCTCCCATGCTGATCATGCTGTGGTGACTGAACAGATGCCGGAGAGTTAGACTGAGGGGTATGGTATGAAATCGGAGGGAAACCCGTCCGGTTCATGGTTGCAGCAGCCATAAGCTCAGGTGTTTCTGAATGATGTCAGTAAAGTTCACCTTGTTTGCTAGGCTATCGGGAAGACAGAGACGCGTACACACGCGTTGTTGGACGCGTCGCAAAGTTCGTAAAACGTACCTGAAGATGAATAGTTGCTCGGCGCGCTATTGGTGCTATAAGGACTAGGATGCGCCTGATAGTAAGGGACCTCCTGTTGCTGCTGCTGTTGCTGCTGCTGGGGCGGCGGTGGCGGTGGTCCTTGGATCTGCTGCACGTAGGGTGATTGGTGCGGTGGAGGCCCTTGAGTTTGGGAGGGGTGAGGTGAAGGGTAGTGTCCTTGAGCGGGGCTCTGATTTGGTGGTGGTTGGTGAGGAGAGCTAGGGTGCGGCTGATGGTGGTGTTGCTGCACTTGACCCGGCCTGGGGTGCTGTGGATGGTGAGGGTGGTGGTTTGGCGGCGGCAAGCCCTGGGAGGGGTGGGGGTGATGCTGTTTAGCGAATGCGGTCAGCAATGGTGCTTGCGCAAACAAATGTAGCTGTGAATGCGGCTGGCGGCGGTGCAGGAACAAACAAATGAGGATGAGGGGTGCAAGGTACAGGAAGGACGAAGCTCAAGCTCAGAGGCCGGGATGCGGGGCAGGGCAGACAGTGATGCGCGCCGATGTGCAAGGCGGCGATGTTCTCTAGGCGAGGTGCAGGGTCTGGAAAGAGACAGGACGGTAGGGTTTAGTTATAGGACAGGAAGGGCAGACTAGCAGCGCTCGCCGCGACGTTGACAACACAGAGCGGTGGGAGCGGAGGTCGAGCAGGTCGCAGGGATGCCGCTGCCTCGCCGTGGGTGACAAGACGCGGCGGAGAGAAAGCAGTGCGGCCAGGCGTCCAGCAGAGGTGCGACAGGGCCAGACAGGGGGTGGTGGTCAGGGAGCTTGAGCTTGGGTCGCGGCAGCCCTGCGACAGACGACGACCGTCGTTGCCAGGGCCGCTTGGCGGGGGATGGATAAGGCAGAGGACATAGGGCATACCATGTAGGCTGAGGGCGCGCGCGCTGGGTCGGGCGGGCAGGCCTGGCTGGGGGTTGCAAGCGTGTGGGTGCGGCGTGCAGAGGCTGCTGCAGGCTGCAAAAGGAACGAGGATGAAGCCAACAGAAGCGGTGACAGCGACGGATCACGGCTGTGGGCGCGCGCGAAAGGTCAAACTCCAACGGTCGAGGGTGCCAGTGCAGTAGGGCCGATGGCAGGGTGCGGCGAAGCGAGTGTATGCGACAAAGAGAGGGCAGGGAAGCAGAGTCGACTCACCATCTTCTGCGACGCTACAGGCGCCGGCTCTTCCTTATACTTCCGGGGCCTATCTGGGGCATGCGACAGCGACATGTTGATTCTGAGAGCGCGCTGGAGGTCAAAGGATGCCGGGAAGCCTGGTCTGAGCGCGCCGACGAGGGTCAGGAGCAGGTGCAGTAGCGTTGGCCTGCAATTTCACACGCAGCAGAGGTAAGAGGCCCGCGCAGCTAGCTCAGCAATCAGCAATGCCAGTGCGCCGACGAGGCCGTGAAATAAACGTCCTCAAACCGCTAATGCACGCCCGGCCGATGATGCTGATTTGGGCGCGCCAGCCCGCGGCTGCGAGCGTGCCGGGATCAGGGATCGCCGGCGAATACACACGACGCAGTGCAGTGCAGTACTGCGCTGCGAACGCGATGACCACTCGCCTGGCCTGCGCTGCGCTGCGGCTGGCGCAGCCGAGTGCGGTGAGACTGGGGACCTACCTACTCACATCTACTGTAGTACCTACGTATTTGCGCTGCACACGCTGCTGAGTAGGCAGCGCTGGGGCTGTTGCATTTGCGCCGCCGCCAGTGTGGGGCCACGACGACGACGACAACAAGAAGAAGAAGAAGAAGAAGACAATGTGGGGCCCTGGAACCACGGTTCAAGCTCTGCCAGTCGGGCAACGAAGCTCACTGGCCACACGAACAGCACAAAGAGTCGAGGACCGACGGCAGTTACAGCGAAGTCTCCGCACCGCACTGAACAGGACAGGTGACAGACGCTCGCTAAGACTGCCATCAGCAGCAGCGACGTTACTTGATTGATGATGATGATGCGACCATCGAGCGCCTGCACATGCCGCGGGCGCGCTAGGCGTCTTGTCAACACCAGGCAGGTCGATAGTCGACAACAAGAATCGTTCTCCGCGCGCTGCGGTCCCGCCTCGCCTCGATGCGCGCCGCTACATCGTATCATAGCACGTACAGTAGAGCACCTATACCGGCGCTGCTATACATGCTTCAACGCAGCTTCTCTTTGCACCTTCTGCTTGTGCGTTTCCAATTTCGCCCCTGCAGCACGTTACTATCTTTTGCACGCACACGCCCCAGCCTGCGCACCGCCCACCGCTGATTCGACGCGTCACTCTACGTGTGGCGGTTCTGCCACAGTTCTGCCGTGTGCGCAATATCTGCTCGAGTCTCTAGTGCACCGTTTGGCAGTTGCACCACCAAGCCCCCGCCCCGCCGGCTGCGCGCCCATTGGCCTCTTGCGCCGGTGAGTAGGCGCCCAAAACGGCTCACTAACAGCTCGTCTGCCAACGTTGCCCAACATGACTCTATTGGCCGAGGCACGCCCGCTTGTTCCCTGATCGAGCCTTAGACCCGGATCGCCCACGCGATGCTGTGCTTGCGGAATTGGCTCTCGGGAGACGGGATGAGGCCAGGCTGCCCAGCAAGCTCCCACACTCCTTCGACAATCACCATCTGATCGGCCCTGGCTCAGGCAAGATCGCGGGGCCATATGGCCGAAACATCCCAGGGCATCACCACGATCCTCCAGGGGCTCCGTTACGGGTCTTCATCAATGCGATGGGGTCCAGGTCGCGGAGCCCTGCTCGCTGCCGTGGGCCCATGTGTGTCGTTGCTGCTTGGGACCTTAATTCGAGTAAGATTGCACATTCATGCTCGAACGCAACGTGGGCAGAGGGCGCAAGAGGTCGGCGAATAGTCGTCCGTACTGTAGAGCAAAACTGCTGCATTACTCTCGGACGCCGACCAGAACGATCATGTCGGTGCCGTTGCCTCTCTTGCTTCGGTCTGACTCCTAGATTACCATGCTGCCCCGCCTAGAGGATGTCTCAACCTTGATTCTGATTGCATTCTGACCGAAGGTGATCCGCAGTTCCTGACACACAACACGCGGCCCATCCGTGGACAAAAACCACTTCAAAATTCGGTTTGACGGGCTTCGAGAAGGGCATGCGACAGAAACGTCGTGCGGTACCATGTGAGCACAACACTCCCTGTCTGCGATCGCGACATGGGACCTTGACCTGTCCAAACTGTAATCTTCCGAGCGAGTCGTTCGCAGCGGGGTGCGGAGAAACCCTGGAGGCAGCGCTGGCCTGCCTGGTCGACCAGGGAGACAGAACCCTATTTCAACGGCAACTGTTTCTACAGACAGCTTCGAGCCCGGAGATTTTACTCAATACTCGATGTTTTCACCGTCGCATGTCGCCGGTCAACAATATCATATTTGAGATGCAAGCTCGAAGTTCATGAAGCCCAGGTAATACGATTTGCACAACTGCTGCACAATGGCTCGGAGCATTCAACTCTCCAAAACTTTCGCAAAGACCGGCGCCATCCGGCGCGCTCTAGGCCTGGTAGGCACGGCCTATGGGGAGTTGCCTGTTGATCTGCTACTCTTCTGCATCGACCTCCCGTTCAAAGCCGTTCCTCAATCAATATCCAGCATTGTGCAGGCAAATAGTGGCGCGGATGCAGTCTAGCGGCGACGTGCATAACAACGGTGGTCAGCCGTGATGCCTTATCGAGCTTTGTATGCCGCGACATATCTGTATGAGTGTCATTCGTCAGGGTAGGGTCATATGTTCATTCAGCACCGTCTTGCCTAATAGCGACAATGGCCCGTTATTACTCTATGATCAACAGAGACGATTTTGGCAGTTTGGGCCATGCGCGACTACACAGTCTGATCGGAAACTTGCGCAAGTGACTGAAGACATTGCATTGATAACTTGGACGACTCGTTACTCAGACCATTTTTCTCTAGCGGCAGCAGGGATACGCCTTTTGTAACAGCGGTGGACGATCGCAGACAGGGTAAGGGTGCGACGCTATCACCCATGCATCCCGAGTCGTCCCGCAATCATGCCTGCAATGATTACATCGTGAATACGAGTTTCCATAGCATGGCCCGATCTGTCTTAACATACAGCCAGACATGGAGGTTACTTGACTCTTTGTTGAAGATATATCCCGAAGTAGACGCGACAAAGAGGGCTCTGACAGCAAAGAAAATTCATGACGCGACAGATTGGGAGGTTGGCCAGTTTAGTGACACTTTTTCACGCTCATGAGTCGCGTAGGTAATCGGAGAGCAATCGGCAGTCGATGTCGCGCTGTCAGCGCTTAAGACAATACCGTACCACAAAAATCTGTGTGCATGACTTTTCAACAATCACGAGGCTGCACGAATTTTTAATTCTAAGGTCATCAGCGGCTTCTGAGTAAAGAGACGTGATGGGGCTCAAATAGTCCGAGATCTAGCAGGCAAGGTGTACAGCCCAGGGTGTGGCTTTGACTTCAATCCTCGACCTTGCTTCCCGCAACCCTTGAGGATGAATACCTCTATAATTGTCGCATCACATGCCCAAGCCCCCAAGGATTTCGGCAAGGTGGCTGGCTTGTGCATCAGCAGCCGTTCCTGACGGGGTTCCTGATCCAAACATGAGTCCATGGCTATGCACTTCAATCATACTGCGGGCTCCAGCTGTCTCGCGAGTCCGGACTGTAATGTACAAGGCTTCATCTGCTTTGAAATCGCACACCTGCACGACCGAGCCTCTTTTCCAACGTTATTGCATAAGCGCCATTCTTGACAGGCGACTAATTCCGCCTGATTGGCTGAGTTTCAAAGTTTCAAACCTGCTCTTTGCCGGACCTCCCTCTTGACACAAGGGTCGTGCCATCCTTGACCGCAGCCAGCCGCAGGCATGACAGGGATAACCCAATCCCGGGAAGAGATCATCCACAACCGGACTCCGTCCATTCGTCGACTTTCACATGGGCTGATTCTTGCAGCTCATCTGTGGTTGAACCTCGATGATGTCAGCAACGATCCTGTGCAGTCTGACGACAAAGTTGCCGAGCCGCTCCTCACCAATCCTGGTGTTCCAGACCCGGTTCGACGCTCCTGTGAGTTCAAACATGCGCTGATCTGCGACAAGATTGCTCTGTCCCACCGTTCCTCGGCCTCGGTCACGAATGTGTTGCTTCTTCCTAGTAACATGCATCGTCCTGGTGTAAAAATCCTTCCAAGCGTTCATGGTAAGGCCTGATGATATTCCACATAGAAGGTGCATCCAGTGAACTTGAGAAGATGTTCAGCTCATGGGTGAACGCAAGTCGATTGCAGGGTTGGCATCTACGACTACCAACAGCTTCCTTTGCCTGACAAATCGAATGTATATATTCAACTTACGGAGGATCACTCCTTGCAGATTGAATTAATCGCCTTTGTCGTCTCTTCACAATGTGATGCGAGGATCATGAGGATTGTTGCGTCCAGTCAATCCTTCATAAGTTGGAAGACAAGCCTACAAGATCCTGCTCTTGGATTGCAATAATATGTTAACAAGTAGGACGGAATGTAAAGCATGGCAATCTCGGGTCACCGCCAGAAGCCGTCTAGAGGAGCTATTGTTACGTCGGAGATCCGATTGTTCATCCACGAATGAACGATTTGTTGTATGCATGAGCGGTAGGCGGCCAGATCAAACCGACGCAAGCGTCAAGATCAATGATGCCTACTTGGGGGCTTGGTGCACTTCAGACAGAGACTACATCCGCCTATCTTCTGAACTTGCATTGCTCTTCATCGTCAGGGCACTGATCCAGAACAGAAGACGCTATTCGTTGCATTGCACATCATGACAATGAAGCAATGCAATTCACTCTCCTCTTCGTTTGGTCTATCGTGTTCGCCTGCTGCACATGATACAAAATCAAGATTGTAGATTGATTACGAGTACGATCATTAGCCTAAGCGCTTCGGAGTGGTCGCATGAAGCAAATTAGACCATAATAGCATGCTAACACAGCTTTGGAAAGCAGCACCAGAGCCATACGGGCCATGCCACTGTGGCTTGCGTTCTCCGTCTAATAACGGAAGACCATTACCAGCCCACCTCATTATCCTTGATCGCACCATCGCGTTTCGCCAGCTTAGCGGCCTTCTAGCGGCCTTCCAGAAGACACCCCTTGCAAGTGCTCGCCCATGCCTTCATCTCGCTACATGCGGGATGGAACCACGACTCAGATATCACAAATACGATTCATTATTCCACGATAGGGTAACGCCATGTAACCTAATGCCTTCCCCGCTTGACTCATCTTCGCCAGCACAAGGCATATTACATCATCGGTCCAATCTGCAAACTCGAGGTACGCGCGCAAGCCAACTAGCACTTCGGCAAAGACGTGCAAGATGCCGTTGCAGTGATGTTTGGCAGATCATCTCAAGGCGTCCAGTACCCACACGAAAGCGCACGGTTCACTGTCTGCTGTGCCAGAGGCTTTGTTGCGGCTGTACTCGACAACGCGCCTCGTGCCCTTCCATGCCACGGCATGTTCCACGCCCGGAGCACTGGACTCGAAATCCAACGAAACGCGGGCCTCTTCCCCACGCGCCGTGTGTGCAGCTGTGTCACAGCTGCGATAAGTCGCTGTGTTTCGCAGCTTCTCGCTCATCTGCGACCGACTCGGTAATGTTGGTTGGCGTGAGTGCTATTAAGACTAGTCTTCCGGTCAACGATTGCACCAGATTGAACACACCGCTTCTGACAGCGACTCGACAAAAGGCGGTGTTGCGATACACCGCGACAAGCGCCCAGGAAGCCGACACCGGCAGATTTGGAAGCCGGCCGTTCCTTGAAACGCTGACAGGTGTTCGAGAGCATTTTAGCGTTCCAGTTTCAGAGGGCTGATTTCGCGTCGCGTTGCACGTCAAACGTAGGACGTAAGCTCAGACAAGCATCCGCCTCATCTTCCTCTGCAAGACCGGGCTTCCCAGAGCCGCTGTCAAGGGCGAGTCGTGCGACAGGTGAGGTTTGATTCAGGTGGTTTTCACCTGCTGGGTGCGTCTGGTCAGTCAAACATGCATTTTCGGCTTGTAGGAAGGGTGATCCTGGCGCAATAGCAGCATTGGGCTTCTAGAAGATCCACAAGACCAAACGATTTTGATTGATCAACCGGAAGTCGAACGTGATGAGACTTGGAATGCTTGGTCGTGGTAAAGTTTCGAATTACAGCAGCCTACAGGCGATGATGCTCGCACTTTCGCCATCTCTTTAGTAGATCTTGGATCTTCAGCACGACCCAACGCCAGTGCCCGAAACGACCGTTGTCGAGTGCCTTGCTGCGGAAGACACGGCGAGCCTCTTGATAAGCTGTTTGTAAGGCAGCAATAGCTGCCCAATAAGCCGATATAATCAATAGGTCGGTACCAACGTTGATACAAGATGTTGGTCACCTGCCATAAGGCTGACATCGATACTGACCTTGTTACCAGCATCATCCATGCCGATGTGACCTCGATCAGTTGCAATCAAATTCCCTGTCGCTCCTTCCTTCATTGATGTGTACCTGGGAGGGTTAAACAGAAAAAGGCAACCACCACCTTCCCAGAAGTAATCTCTACGGCTCACTTAACCCTGCACGCTATGATGCAGCCGGGGACATCCTGCCTGGTTATGCAGCCATCTCACCTCGATCATAGACCCCGCACCCTTCCGCCGAGCACGCCTCACTTGCACAGTTTGTAGATTCTTTCCGATATTTGGCCGTTCTCGAACTGTCTTCTACTCAAACAGAATCCTTCCGAGTCTTGATCTCATCCGACGATGGCCAATCGGTAGATGAGTATCCCATCCTTAAGGTTAGCCCACGCGTCGATTTGTGGGCACAAGGCTCATCAATCTGGTACTCGCGGCTGCTGTCCCACGCACATCTGCGACCACTCGCGAGTGTTCGAGCTACAGGATGAACTGCCGGGTTTGCTTACTGGATTCTCACGAACTGCCGCGAAGATCTGGTCAAGTGAGTGTGGGACCAAGTCTACGCTGAGTGGTGGATAGAGTGGTTGGTGTTTCAGTCGGGGATCTTGGTGGGCAGACTATCGATGGTTATTCGTCGGCGAACATGCAGAGGGTTTCTATGTTGGTGAGTGGCCCACACAAAGTGACTCCACCAGCTCTATTCTTGGGCTGCGGTCATCTCCTTGCTCTTTTGGATGTTGTCAAGTGGCCCGGTGGAGGTGATCTGGGTCATCTATGTGTCGCCGAGCCTGTGCATGTTGTTTAAGGGTGTAACGCTCACATTTGGCTCACATCCATCAAACGCGCGTACGGTTTCAAAGCGTGGACCAGGTCCTACTTGTTGTGGGCCATGACAACTAAGCCCAATCTACGTATAAAGATGTTTGCTTGAGAGCTTGCATCTATTAGCTGCGAGAAGTGACATCACTTGGAGTTTTAGTGGTCGAGAGCTATGAACACTTTTGTGATATTACTACGACAGTTGCATTCGTACACATAACGCACGGGGAATAGTAGAGAGGTATTGAAGAGTTGTATTCAATGGGCCTTATGTGCGCAGAAACTCGCAAACATATTGTGTGGTGCTTGGTATCTCACAGATGAGAATATTGCTGACTTACTATGTGACCTGACCACCGACGTGGATCCTGATCAGAAAATTTTCATGATCTCCTTGAGCGGGGTAGCAGGGTTTTGGTACTTGGAATCTTACTGCTTCTTTCTTGGTGTGTAGTAGATGTATCCCGACTGGTTAGGTTGCCACTTCACCTACCTGTGTGCCTGAATTAGGATTTCATCCAAGTGGGTGGGTTCATCACTGGACTAGGTTGGCGTGTGTGTTTCCCAACGTTACTCACTGAGCAGTGTTCATAAATCACACAAATTAATCGTGACTAACGCATCATACATTTGCATCAAATGGTGATCCTGGGCTGGACGGTGTATTAGTTTGTACTTGCTTCGACCGCTCCAAACCCCGGATCTTGCAATAAGAATATCTTAGGAGCTGACCATATCCAACTTTGGACCATGATTCACGGATGGAAATGACATGAGACGGTGTTGAGCTTCTGTTGTTTCGTGATTGATTTCGGTGTTGCATATTTACTGCCAATGTCTGAATGATTAGCAACTCATAACATATGCAACATAGGCTGTGTGAAAGGAATGACGATCGTATTTCCCGTTTCACTACAGCGTGTTTCAGTACTACGGGTTGTATAGGCATCACGCGATGACCAAACTGTAAATTCTATACTCCTTCAAGATCGAGCGCTTGAGCCGACAGTCTCAGTGCACAGTTTCTGATGCAGTGGTAGTCAGACCAACCATTAATACGACTGGAGAGTCTGAAAAGCTCTGAAGTTTGGAAATATAGGACTCCATTGAGATGATACATCTGGCACTGTCACAAATCCATACAACAGTCGTTCAAGTTGGGGAGGGTGTGAACGCATGTGCATACACACTACGACAGTCCACAAATAAGATGCTGTCTCCAAGCTACTAAAGGAGCAAGTGTAATGCCTTAAAGACATATTTGTCTGTCTGACTGTGTGACCTTCCAGGTTATCGAGAAGCAGTATGTCCAATTACTCTGATTGCCTAATCGGGTAAGTCGCGACCAAACCCCTGTCTAGTGCGATTCACGCGTCGAAAGTTTTGGGAACCATCATCACGCCTCATCATTGCCAGTCGCTGATCCAGTTCGCGCCCCCCTTCGTACGGCGTTCCTCCCGTCGATGTCTGCATGCTCGAACACCATTCGAGCTCTCTCTCGGTCCCGCGTGCCTCCGAATAAGACGCTCCTTCCGTTCCTGTACCAGACCGCCACGATCCAGCAATGGAAGGCCGTCGCCCAGCCTATGGCTCGCCGCAGCATCTCGCGCTACAGTCCCAAAGATGAACCGCCCGCCGCAGACATCCCGTTCGAGCATGAAGAAAGCCTGCCACCAGCGATAGACGACGCTGAAGGTGCACCCAAAACCACCATCACCGGCTCTGAGCGCGCTGCTTTCGAAAAGCTATACCGCAAGTTCAACACACGTGGGAGTCGTCAGCAGGAGAAAGATCACGAGGTTGAGATTGATGCAATTGCCGACGAGTACTGGGAACCTGACGAAGATGAGGACCGCGTCGCCAACCTGGACAAAATCTTCGATGAGGCGCTGAACAGGGGTGCTACTAAAACCAGAGAAAGGAACAGGTCAGGGACAGAGCAGCTTCAAAGCAGAAAGCCTAAAGATGATCTCCAAAACATGGCAGAGCACCTACTGAGGGGTACGCGACCCCTCGAAATGCAGGCGCGGGCGATGCGTGCGAAAAGAAAGGGCGAGGCGAGTGCGCAGGCTGCCCAGATAAAGAAGTTGCGCATGAGTGAGCGCAGCCGCATAGACGATCTTCTCACGTCCTCGAAGACCGACCGCGAGCTCTGGGAGACCTTGCACAGAGAAGTGTTTGCGCAAGTCCGCCAATTGGACTTGGATGGTACTGTGCCAAAGCCGAAGAAGGACAGCCGTGCCAGAAACACGAAACCTGGCCCTGACCCAAGGATCTTCTTCTCCAACTACCCACACCACCTCCTCACAGCCCTTACGACCCTTCGTACGCAGTTTTCCGCCTCTCAGCTCGCCCTTTCCATCCTTCCGACCGTCAAGAACTACGGCCGCTCGTCCTACGCCTTGGGCGCTACAACAGCACTCTACGACAAGCTTCTTCGCACAGCATGGTTGCAGCAGTCCTCGTATTCGATGCTCGTCTCGCTGCTGACCGACATGCACAACGGTGCTGTTGAGTTCAGCGCCGACACCTTGACGCTGCTGGACCAAGTTATCAAGGAACACACCATGGCGCGCAGCGGCAAGCTTGGCATAGGAATGCAGACGGTGTATGGACTGGACCAATTCAACCAAGGGATCAGTGAGATCAAGAAGTGGCGCGCCGTTGTTGCAGAAAGAGTGGGTATCGAGGACGGCCGCAGGGCGAAGGGGACTGTACCTGTGACGCGGAAACAGAAGGCTATTCCTAGGAACCTTGCGCAGCATGTGCCTCTTGTGGATGGCGCGAACGATCTTGCAGAGCAAGCCTCCGCTGAGCCGCTTGCTGATGCCGTCTTGGAGCAGGCTTCTCAAGTGCCACTCATACACGACGTCGATCCAGGTGCCGGGTTTGGATTCCTTAGTGACGCGAACACCCCTGAAGTCGCAAGCCAACTCGACAGTTCGGCAAGCGAGCAAGTCGGGAAAGCAGAAGAGGAGGTACCTGAAAAGGTAGAGGAGAAGCTGCAGAAGGATTTGGAAGACGACATCAAGGAAGAGGATGGCAAAAGTGCTGAAAAGTCAGAAGCTGCAGCGAAATCCCAAACTGGCGATCCATTTCCATGGACACTGTCGTAAGAATACTTGTAACAAGACGTACCAATACCATCGTAGATAGATAACCTGTACAAAAGCCTGCTTCGCATGGGCAAAGAAAGCCAAGATCAGTTTCATCCTTCACGATCGAGACCAATGTGCGAACAGCAAAGAACATTCGTGCAGATACCATACGCGAACGAGTTTCTTTCAACGCTAAGCTACTGCTACAATGCTATCGAACTATGCTCATGCAAACCCACCAATCAACGTCCCTTTACAATGTCTCCCACCCACCACTGTTGATATCGCCCTCGAGCTTTCTTGCAATCAGACTCTGAATGCCGCCCTCAAGCCACACCTTACGAAGCAACGCGTCGTATCTCTTCTGGTTGAGGAACAGCTGTTGATTACGTCTGAGCGTAGGGTCCACTTCGCCGTGCTTGTCGAGGTAAGGAGCGACGGCCCAAGTACCGTGGTTCATGTTCAGGAAGAGCACCATACACTTGCGGATATGGATGAAGATTCCAATCTGGCCACCGCACCTAAGAGGCGTTAGTGTTTGCAGACCACATGATAAGATGTGAGGACTTACTTAACGAGATGTTGATTGCAGCCACCCCTTTGACCTTTGCTGGTCATGCAGCACACGGCCTGGGAACACATGATCTCGCCACAGAAGAGGCACAGTGCCGGATCCGTAATTTCCTTTCCAGTGGTTGGGCATTTCCTGCGTGTTGCTTCCTCTGTAAGAGAATCATACGTCTTTGGTAAGCCAACTAGCTCGAAGATAGCAGGATGCGACATCGAGATAGTTGGACCTAACGGCTGGTTACCTGTCTGAGCCCACAAAAGGTGCCGTATCCAACCACCAACGATCAAGCGCGTGATGTAACCAGAGTCGGAGCGCGTAGCGAAAGCCGAGAACATATCGCTGAGAGTAGGCAGGCGGAGGAGTGTCGTGAGGCGCGAGAGTTCAGAGTCATCGACCGAGTCCATAGGGGTAGGAGGTAGCTCAATGCCATAGCGTACATGCATGAGGATTGCGGCTTTGCGAAGGAATGGCAGAGCGTACGAAGACATCATAGTCTGTATGTGGTAGAGGAAGTCAGGACTCTTGAACTGCTCGGGGATGGGCATCTTATCGATGTCCAATGAAGCCGGTGAGTCTCCTGTGCTGGCTACGTTGAAGACAGCACAGACGAAGAACAAGAGATCGTTCAAACGATCAGGAGTTGATAGATCACTGCCGAGCTTCTCAGGGTTAATGAATTGGGTTGGCTGATGGCGGTGTGGTGCGCTCCGTTGATCTTGTGGTCCCTTTGCGTACGCCAGCACAACTCGCACCAACTCTGCCAAGTAGCATAGACGCATGACGTGGTGAACGTCGAGGTTTGTAGCGGGTACGATGCCTGTTGTACACTGCGTGAGGAATATAAAGGAGTCTTGACACAACAAAGGCGTCACAGTCTTAAGATCGAGAGGCAGGACCTCAGGGTCGAAAACGTGGGGATGACCAACGAACAACCGACGAACCTGCTCAAATTGGTTGCGAAGGTATTCCACTTCAGTAAGACTCGAGCCTTGATTCCCAAGACTGCCGACAGCAATGTATGACGATACAGTCTCAGACAAGATACGAAGATGGGTCAATGTCTGTGGAGGAATTTTGTCGATCAATGTGCCTCTGATGAAGTCAGACTGCACACCGCGTTGCGCAATCTCCACCGCGGAAATTGAGAATGCCAAAGACCGAGTGAGTGAATCGGTGTGAGTCAAGTCATCGATATCGCCTCCAGTCACCGCGGGGTGATGTGAAAATTCAGAGGGAATGTTGTTCGAAACGAATGTGTCCCGTAGTCTCTGGTAGACTTTGAAAAGCTCGGTCATTGGAGTGACTGGCACTACTGGCTCGGGATCAGATTCCCTTGCGACTCCTGTCAGGAATGATGGGAAGTTGCGCAGTGACGCTGTTGCTGTTGGAGCTTGCACAGGTGGAGGAAAGACAGGCGCTCGGACTAGGTCTGGAAGTTGACCTGCTATGTTTTGTATGAAGTCCTGTTGACCGTAGTCCCATAGATTCTTCCGGTCTTGACTTAGCTCTGCAGCTGAAGCCTTGCCCCTGTCTTCCTCGAAATTCTTGTGCATTGCCGCGACATAGCTCAGAAGCCACTCGTCGTAGGTTGCCGTCGTCTCGAGTACGCCAGGATGTAAGATCTTCTTTGGTTTCCAGATGATTGGCAAGAACATGTTCCCCAGGGCTTTGCACAGTGGGCACATGAATTCCTTGTAGTCCGGACGTTCGGGATGATTCCTCGCGATTTGACCCACATGCCTGCGCTGAGTCGCCTGAAGGTAGACCTCGAAACAAGCATAGTGCATGATGTGACCACATCCGGTAGATACTGGACCCGACTTGACATGAGCACGCGGGAACCCTTTGCCAAGAGTTTGTCTTACTGCAGCGACACGTTGTCCGTTAGTGCTGACTTTTTCGACAGTCTGTCGGTTCTTTCCTGATACACCAAAAGGTCGAATGTCATCTGCTGAGCGATCAAGGCTGACGGGAGTGTGGGCCACTTCATCCACCCAATCCTCGTCTTGCAGGTCGGTTTGACGAAGTATGCGACTTTCAGACACATACCCGAAGGTACCATAAAGCTTTTGGTCGTTTGTCTCTTCTTGACAAAGGATACAAGTGCCTGAGGGATATTTGAAGGTCTTCTCCTGTTCAACGAGACCTCCGTCTTCGTCCTCCAGATCGCTGAAGTCGTCTTCCCCCCAGTCAAAGTCCTGGTTCGCCATGAACTTGCCCTGCTGCTCCTTGAAGGCTGCCATGACCTTTGCCTGTCGCTCCAAGGCTTGCTTCTTCTTCAGTTCTTTATCCTCTACACCAAAGCTAGCCGGTGATGCTGTGTCCATTCTGTCAGCCGAGACATTGAGAGCGGCGGCTGCTACTATAAACTTGTGCTGTTGTCGCTGTTTTAGTCTGTGCAAAATCAGGCTAATTTTAGAATCACAGCCCTTGAGCTCTTCTTTCTCTTGTATGGCAAGAAGTAGTGAGAGTACAGTTGGTCGATCAGGTATCCCAGCATTGGCAGTCCTCGTAAGAACAGAGGATACCAACGATTCGGGCATCTCTTCAGACCAGTCACGTGGTTCAGACTTGTCCTCAAGGATAGCCACAAGGAGTAACTGAAGTACAAATTGCAGGTACGTCTCAACACGCGTGGCGGGTATGTTGGGAGTCGCAACTGCCGCTTGCAGGCCATAACCCAAGAGATAGTATATGACTTGAGTGAACAGTGGTGTATTCGTTATATCGGCAATGTTTTGAAAAAGCCCAGAAGTGATTGGTCGGAGCGTCGGTTCGAAGACTATGTCGCCCGCTTGTTTCCCGGTCTTCTTTGCTTTGTAGTTTCTGTAGATTGTCTCGGCCTCCTCTCGTTGGTTGCGATTGTACTGGTGAACATATGGATCGATTAGATCGAGATACTGCTCCTTCAGCTCAAAGGTGCCACTGTCTGACAATCCTTCGGGCGCCCGAAACTGTGTCATCTCATGGAGTACATCGGGGAATTCTTCCATGTTCTGGATCCGATCTGATAGGCGCGCCGTCATATCGGAGAAAGAGAGAGGCTTGAAGCATAGCACATGCGCAATGTCCCTTCGCATGGCAGCAAGATGCGATTCCATGTTGCCATCCTCGAGAAGAAGACAGGTACGGTCGCTGAGAAGTATGATGAGCAGATGTACCAAATCTTCAGCCACGTCTATAGCCTGTGAGTCTTCGAACCCGTGATGGCTTGCCTCGTACTTTCCGGTCATCCATCCCATGAGTCCAAAACGATCGATCATCGACGCCAAGAAGACTGACGGGTCGCATAAAACTAGAGCAGATTGAAGAAGGAAAAGATCTCTCTGGTGTGTAACATCTCTTTGTGAAACGCTCTTATACTGGTTCATTTGATGCCGTAATGTGATGCCGTTTCTGACCCAAATCCCCGCGCGCATCTGGGCCAACCATGCACATACCCGCAGGGGGAAGTCGAAGACTGCGAGCAAGTAATCCCCAGGTTGATGTGTAGGGACGAAGGAGTTCGATCGAAGTTGCAATTCATTATGAGTGAACTGGAGCAGTTGTCGTACGTGATCTGCTGACATGCTTCGAGCGCGATCGATCAGCCAGGAGAGTGTATAGTGGAGAGCGTGATGGAAGCTCATATGCTCTTTTGCCACAACGTAATCGACGATTTTATAATTGGAACCGGTAAGAGATGATGCGTGCATGTTAAATTCGAAAACTGCCAGGGTCTTGAATTTGATCTCGTCCTTGAGTTCAGCCTGGTCAAACCGTCGGCGCTCTACACCCAACGAATTGACGGTCACGACTTCTGCTGTGGCCCGAATGGCACGACAAATGCTTGTGGCATCTTCGTCGGTCTTCCACGTGAATGAATCTGCGAAATTTCGGCAGAGTTTGTTGATCTCTCTTGTAATAAGCGTCGCGCTGATCCAGGCTTCCGACTCAAATTCAAGGTGCTCGCCGACAGCGCGCTGGTTGGGACATATACCCTGATGTAGTTTAACAAGGTCCAAGAACTGTAGAAGGTAGCGCGGATGTTCACGGATCTTCTCTCGTACAAATTCTGACACCAAGAGGTATTTGGTATCGAGGAAGAAATGATGTAAGCGTCTGTTTGTCACGGCGCCTTGCTCAAAAGCCAAAGTGGCCTTTGGATCGACATTGGTCGGGTATCCGACTTGACGGGTTGTAAGGAACGTATACAGGATGGCGAGCAGGTTCGTCAGAAAGTTGCCACGCTCCACCACTTCCGAAGTTATAGTTGGCGTTGTTAGCATTTGGAGGGACAAATTGATGATCGAATGATCCGGCTCTCGATCAGCTATGAGGAACAGCTGCGCCAGACCAGTGTATACACCAGCAAATCGCAAGCCGAGCAGGCGCTTGAACTCCGGGATCGATACTACGGTGCTGATGAAGACATCTCGGATGCCAGTACGTAGCTGCTTCCACATACGCAAGTCGTACAGGATAAGACGGTCGAGTCGCAGACGTTGCCACAGATCTTCGTGCGCAGGTGTTCCGGGCCTTCTACCATAACCGTCTGGTTTCTCTAGCCAGTACTGTGGAGGCCGTGAGGGTCTCAATGGCAGCGAGCGAGTGTAAGGCGTTCCGGGAACCGTCATCAGGGGCTCAACATGACTCAGAGAAGGAGCTCCAACAAGAGGTTCGCTATCCGACTCTGCAGGGGTGTCGCTTTGCTCTTGTTGCGCTCGTTGTGCGGCCGAGAACTGCGACGGGGCAGGAGGTGGTGGAGGTGGAGCAGGATACCCTGCCATGGTAGCTTCCGACATCTCCAGCGCCTCGTCTGCGCTTTCAAAGGCTTCCATGTCGATATCGCCGTCATTGTCTTGAGCGCCCACTTCATCTATGTCCATTTCTTCACTGGGGTCGGCGGTGCCTTCTGCTTCGTCGTCGCCATCGTCGAATTCGTCGTCTGAAGCTGTCGTCTCTTCGGTCCTTTCAGCTGTGCGCTGCCGTCGTACTCTTATGATTTGAGGTCGCCGCGCGACCGGTATGAGTCCTTGGAAGAATGAGGCCCTCTCTTCGTTTTCTCTATCTTCAAGTTCATGGTCGTCCAGACCATCCTTGCCAATACTCTCATTTGACGCTGCGCTCCCGACGCGCCACGGCTTCAACATTTCCTCACAAACAGTGCGCCGCAGTACCTGATGGTCGTCACCTGCACTACAACCGGCGATGTCAGAGATCCACTCAACTATGGAGCCACCCATCATCTCTCTGAACGTGTCCCGTGCCGAACGAATGGTTACAGTCAGCTTGATCTCCTCGATGATCTTGGCCATACGGAGAAGCTCCTTCAGATCGGACCTGTACACAACGGCGCTGCGACCGACATCGTTGACTTCGTGAGCCTTTGCAAGACCGAAGGCAGATTTCTGCTTGCACGCGCGAGCAACTTGCTCCTGCACATCGGTTACGGTGTGCTTCTCGTCATTCCAGAGGACCAGACAGTACTCCTGTCCGTCTTCAGGCTGGTCGCCAGGCTCGTACCATCTCGAAGTAAGGCGAGAGTTTCGCTCGTCTTGCATAACGGACTCCTCTGTCTTGGGCAAACGCAGCTGCTCGGGGGAGCAAGAGAAGACATCAATGAGATAGTCCAGGGATCGGGCAATGGTCATGCGTATGCTCTCGAGCACTTCGTCTGGCAACGATGACGCTTCTTTGGCCTTTCCTGCTGTGTTGCTGCTCGACTCAGCATCGTGCGAGTGTATGTTGCAATGAAGGGGCCGGTTCCACGCTTCAGGGTCGCCACAGTCGCAGCAGCCAGAGTTGCCAGGCGAAACGCTGACAAAGACCTGATGCCCCTCGTGGTCCGAGGCGTCGAAGCAACGCGCACACAGAACGCAGGTATCGTCGGTGGCACAAGTCTTGCAGCGATACGTGCCCTCGCCGTTCTTGAAGATGTGACCGCATGGCTTGCCTCTTGCCGCAGCTGTGTACTCGGCGCCCTCTACAGCGCCCTGGGCGTCACGCAGGCTCCATGGCTTATCGCCGTCGGTCGGCAGGCCGGAAGGGAAGAAGAGTGGGATGTGGGCGTCGCGGCCAGCGAGCGAGCGGAAGAGGATAGCACGCAGTTCACGGTCTGCTTGTGGCGTGTATCGGTAGTCGTGCCGGCGAGGCAGTTCGCGCAGATTGCGGCAGAGCTCCTGCTCCAGCGACGACACGTACATGGCGCGCCCGAGCTACAGCTGGTGTGATGGGAGCGGCGGGGCTGGCGTGTGGTGTGTGCGGGGGGAGCTCGGATTTGGGACGAGCGACAGGACCAGGGTGGGTTGCTATTACTACGGGAGTGGGTGGTCCTGCCACGGTGGAGGAGGGAGTGAAATGCGGTCTGGGTGGTTGTTGCTGTTGTGGTTGCTATCGTCGCAGGAGCGTCGCCAGACAGTAGCAGAGCAGAGCTATGGTGTCATAGCACCAGACATAAAGAAATGTCCGCGAGCCGCGGTAGCTGGGTCCAACCTGTCGCAGGACGCCAAACACATTATTTCAAACGGAGTGATACAATCAGCAGTTCTAGTTCCACAGCGTCTCGTGTCCACTCCATGTGCAGCATTCCATCTATACAGGTTCACGCATGCATTTGACGGGTACATTTACATAGCTACAGGGAAATGCTGTCACAGCTCACAGAAGAGTGCATAGACATGTCAGCCATAATAATCCAAGGCCAGTTTAGGACTCGCTACCGTTTTGCAAAGATGCGGGCAGTCGCTGGCAGTTGGGCATGGGTGTTCTGGTGGGGCGCAAGAGAAGAACCAATTTGATGATCAGCACTTGACCGTGGTATTGTGCAAGCTGTAGAATACACCTCAAGGTACAGTGCCCGTCTCGAAGAAGCGTACGAAAGATCCGTCTATGTCATGTCTGCTCCATTTCGCCAGCGCACTCTCTACTCGTCGTCCTCGGTGGCCTCGATGTAACGCTGCTTGATGTCCTTCCACTGGCGCTGTTCCAAGTGTTAGCCAGAGTCGCTTGCTTTGATGGATTTGGTTCGTTCCACGTACACCACGGTTGATGCTGTCCCAGATGCGCTCGGAGCCGGTGTCGAAAGCCCTATGTAGTCTTAGTACCCGTTGCGTTCGGTTGCGCAGGCTGGGGCTGGGGCTGCAACGTACAGCTGCATGCCAAAGGCAGCGGCGAAAACGGTGCCAAGGAGAGTGGTGTTACTCCTGATGACAGTGCTGCGGTCGCTGGTCAGTAACGTGCGGCCGAGGCGCGGGCGAAGGGGAGGGCTTGCTTGTAGATGGTGTTCGCGAACTGCACATGGCGCGGTTAGCAGAGGCTCAGGGGCCGGACGCTCTTCTCAATTGACTTACGCCGGCCATTGTGAAGGTGTTGAGGGAGCGCGGGAGGCTGCGGAGACGGATGTGGTGGTGCTGCGGCGGGTTGGTGAGGTGCGTTGTCGTCGGATCGTTCACGATTGCTGAGCCCGCAGCGAAATCGAACCTGCTCTGATTGGCTGGCGAGTGCGGCCCTGACAAGTTGGCCGGCGGGCTGCCGGCGGCATTCTCCCAGCAGCACCGACTGTCCCGCGCAACACCAGACAGCACCGCAGCACCGCACTGCACGACCTATATTGCTGCACACACTGGGAGCTGGGAGCACGCCGCAAGGCTTTCGTGCATATAAGAATCTCTACAGGAAGCTGCACACAACCCACAGATCCAACGCTAGACTGCGCGTTAGCACATTTCGCAGAACGACTGTAATTTCCAGCCTAGCCCAGCACCAGTTCCAACATGCCTTCCGTAGAGAGCAACCCCGTCTCGCGCGCTGGCATCACCACCTCCGCCACGGGCGAGCGCCACATTCCTTCGTCAGTCCGCCCCGATGGATCCGTCCGCAAGGAAATTCGCGTGCGACCCGGCTACCGTCCCCCAGAGGATGTCGAGCTCTACAAAAACAGGACCGCCGAAGGCTTCAGGAATCGAGCCAAAGCTGGTGTGCCTGGCGCTGAGAGCCTGAAGAAGGAGGAGGATCCAGCCAAGAACAGTCCCGCCGCCAACAAGAACGCAAAGCGAAGGGAGGCACGCAAGAAAGCTGCTGCCGACAAAGAGGACGAGAAGCCTGCTGAACCCGCCAAAGCTGCTGAGCCCGCCGAGCCTGTCAAGCCCGTTGATTCCGAGGTTGAGAAGGAAAAAGAAGCAAAGAAGCTGGTGAAGAAGCTGCGTCAGGCCAGAGAGCTGAAGGACAAGAAGGAGAAAGGAGAGGGATTGCTCCCAGAGCAGTTCGAGAAAGTTATAAAGATCAACGAGCTTGTCCGTCAGCTCGAGAAGCTCGGATTCGATGCCCAGGGTGAGAAGAAGCCCGCAGAGACTTGAACCTATGCATTGCACCCCGCATCACCCGCTACTGCCTCACGTTGCACCAGCGCTTTGGCCCCAAGCCACCCCACCACAAGGCTTATGCACGATTGGCTCTTCATGGATCGTCAAACGCAGCTTTTATCGATTCCATTGCAGCTGTCTGTTGAAAGGATGAGACTCTCAAGCCTTTGAAATCGTCAAGCGTCATCCGGTTCACCAGAGGAGCGTCCATCGTGGTCGACGCATGCTACCACCGCAAGAAGCAACACGTCACTATCATCCATCTTGCTTCGACCTAGCAGCGCTGAATTGTGACTTCGCGCGTCTAGCTTTGGTCCTCTAGAGTAATGCGCAACAAGTACCTTAGCAGAAGACAATACACTCAACCACAATCGAGTTGATATTTTCATTTTGGACAGCTGGCTAGCCTCTCACATCGTATCCGTCACCGTTGCTCACGGAACCTAGGTATATGCTACTACGTACTGTTTCCTTCCTCAGCACCTCGCGTCGATCCTAACAATCACACATTGTTTCGACATTGTATCATACAACCCGAACTCGCTCAACGTACGCAGCGATATTTCCTCTAGCCTGGCTTTTACCACCACAAGCCCCGACTCATCCACTCTCCCGACCCCCACCTCTGGATTCCCGCTTGGCGATCGTTCCTCCTCGCCTCTTCCAACGAATTTGGCTAGGAAGTTCCTCTTTTGCTTGCGTGGCGCTTCGAACTCGCTTCTCTCCCTGACTGGACTTCTCAGCTGCGCACTCGCGCTCAGAGATTCTCTCAGCACCCTTTCCAACTCCCCAATTACCGCTTGGACTCTCCAAAATTCTGTTCGGTTCATCTGCCCTTCAAGACGTACAATCTTCAACTCCTCCTCTGACGCGAAACCTATGACCTCCACCGCTTTAGACGTGTCTGTATCGAAGCTGAATTCGGACTTCTCCTGTTCTGCTGGCAGCGGTATGTCCGAAGGCAACATGGCGATGGTTGTTTGTGCGATACCATATGACGCACGCTCTTCCACGAGCGGTATGATATGTGTGTTGATGATTGACTGGATGTGGTGAGTGCGCGTCAGCGTCAGCTGGTCGAGAATCTGCTGGCCACGGTGCACATTTGGCCGAGGGAAGTCGGGTACTTCTGCATACGAAGGGGGTAACTCGTCTTTCTCGTTGCGCGACATGTTCGTTTCTCGAGTGATTTCGTAAGGGTATGCGCGAATATTGCTTTAACGTTGCCGAACAGCGAGCTCAAAAGGCAAAGGGTTACTTCAGCGTCAATGCTGGATAGGGAACAGATAAGAGGAGGCTCGTTATTTCCGGGCTGACTCCCAAGTCCAGATGCTGGCGATGTTCGAGATAGTGAGGGCCGAGGCAGCCGTTTGGTCCGCTTCTCAGTCTCGAACTATGTCATACGGGGGCCCAAACACCGTTCGCGAGCGCCTCGTGACTCTGGATACCCTTGGATCTGAGTCGATTCAATGGTAGAGGCAAACCAATTATGGACCCTCAATAGAGGCTCATGTAGGTCCCCGGGCCGAAAAGCTTGGCGTGATACTGCTCGATAATCCTTACGAACCACAGGTATTGATCTCGAAGTTATGAAAGATCCTCAATACTGAAAATGGCTTACAGTGGCTGTGGTGTGTTTCTCGCTGCCTATTCAGGTGCCCGGTCGATCGCGGTACGGCCTCCAGGATAGAAGCTAAATAAGTTCAAATTGCGCAGCAGACAATGAACATTGAAGTTCACCGGGCTCGGAGATGCTTTTACAAAGCGAAGATTGGCCTGGTAGCTTAGACAAGACGCTGGTCAGGTGAGCGTGGCAGTGCCCAAGGCTGACTCTCTGATGCCTGAGTAGGATACCTCATTCGGTTAGCGTAACGTCCGTGCTTTCACCGGTACCGCTTTTGGGATGATGGCTTCGCCTCAGGGTCGTACAGCTACACGAATAACGAGAAAGTGAAATTTATGGATGCAACTTATATAGACCATGGTTCGCGCCTCTCAGGCAGCATCATCGGCGATTCGAGACTCTTACAGCCTCAGAACACATATTCAAGTTCATCACAGCCCTTTACCATATATCCCTTCAAGTCTTCCATATACACATTGGCATCTCACCCTATATTTCGGAACACCAGTGCTGTATAGATTCAGCACAGTCCTTATCAATTGAGATAACTTCAACGATACACCACTAGCCGCAAATATGCCTTGGTACCATGTAGCGGAGCCGAATTCCTACCTCGTCGTGACGGGTGTAGGGATCGAGAAAGTCAAGATTCAGAAGAAGGTGAGTACTTGATTCGTACAACAAGGCTATTTGATCTGAGCATGCTGACAATCTTCAGGCATTCGTCTACCCTTTCCAGAAAGTCTCCAAGATCAGCATCACACCCTTCGATTTCTCCATGTCGCTACAGGCCATGACGATCGAGAAACTCAAGTTTTCACTTCCGGCAGTCTTCACCATTGGCCCTGCCGATGACATGGCATCGCTCGAGAAGTATGCTGTCCTTCTCACTGGCGAGTCTGACGGTCGACCAACAGCTGGAGCGAGCAAGGGTACTGTGTCCGTTGCCGGTGTTGAGGGTCGCAACCATGTCCAGGACATCGTCAAAGGTATCATCGAAGGCGAGACGAGAAGCATCGTTTCGACTATGACGATGGAAGAACTATTCCGCGAGAGGAAGGTCTTCAAAGACAAGGTCATTCTGTCTGTCCAGAGCGAACTAGACCAGTTCGGTCTTTGCATCTACAACGCCAACGTCAAGGAGCTCCAGGATACTCCTGGCAGCGAGTATTTTGCTTTCCTCTCTCGCAAGGCGCACGAAGGTGCTCTCAACCAAGCGAAAGTTGACGTTGCTGATGCTCGAATGAAGGGTGAAGTCGGTGAGGCTGAGAAGCAGGGCAAGACCAAGCAAGAGGTGGCAAAGATCCACGCCGCAACTGCTGTCCTCGAGACAGAACGCAAGGCAGAGAAGGCCACTGCGGATGCCAAGTTGACCAACAAGGAGATTCAGATTGGCAACGAGCTCAATATCGCTCGAATCAACGCCAAGCGTGAGGCCGAGCAGCGCGATGCAGAGCTCAACACTGAAGTTGAGAAGAAGCGTGCCATGATGACACTGGAGCAGATGAGAGTGAGTCTCGAAGCCACAAATTCACGCTCAACCAAAGCTAACACAACGACAGGCCACCAAAGTCGTACAAGCCCGCATCGAGAAGGAATCCTCGCAGCAGCACGCCGACGCAGAGCTCTACGCCCAGCAACGCGCCGCTGAAGGCCAAAAGTTCACCGAGCAAGCCGAAGCCGAGGCCGCCGCCTACCGTCGCCTGCAAGACGCCGATGCCGACTTCAAGGCCAAAGAGCGTATGGCCGAAGCTGACTTCCTTGTCGAGAAGCGCAAAGCAGAAGCCGAGTACTTCCGCCGCGAGCGCGAGGCCCACGCACACCTCATCACGCAGCAACGCGAAGCTGAGGGTCTCTCCGCCATGGCCAAGGCGTACGGCGAGATGGCCACCGTTCTTGGTGGCCCGCAAGGCCTCATGCAGTGGATGATGCTGAGCAACGGCACATACCAGCAGCTGGCCGAGGCCAACGCGAAGGCAATCCACGGGCTGCAGCCGAAGATCAACGTGTGGAACACTGGCGCGCAGGGTGGGGATGGTGCCATGGATTCTACTGCTCCTATCAGGAATCTCTTCCAGAGTCTGCCGCCGCTGCTGTCGACCATCCATGACCAGACTGGTATGGCGCCCCCAAGCTGGCTCGCGCAGATGCCGCAGCAAAACCAGGATTTTGATCCTAAGATGCTGGAGAAGCTCGCCTTGAGGAATGGAAGTGAGACGCACTGAGCAGGGTAGACTGGCTGGTGGAGCGTGGGGTACGAACGATGATAATGGGCGTGACTGTTGCTATGTTGTACTTCGGAGCATTTCTTGGTTTTTGCGGTATACCCAGGCGTTTAGATAGACCTTCACATAGACCATTGCTTCAATTAGTACTGCAAATCGCACAAGTATACCCTTACTCACTCTACTGCCACTGAGACGGTCGTGCTTGTTACGGAGAAGAGTCGGAAAGTTCTGAACACGCCTGTATGGGTCCTCCCACGCTTTGAGGTTATTTGCAGAGTATACACCTTTTCTACCGCCATTGCACTACTCATCCGAATCACCTTTCAGAACCACAATCCCGTACGGATCCCGATCAGCCTCACTAACAACAACCTCGAACTCTTCGTCTGCCAAGGCATCCTTCAGCTTCTCATCGCCTTGCTCTTCCTCTCTGACAGCCTGCCATTCTCCCTCGATCGTGTCTTCCAATTGCTCCCTCAGGACCTCAGCCAGGAACCCTCTCTCCGAGTTACTGTGGAACAAGCTGATCACAATCTGTCCCTTCTCGATCGCTGCAAGTGCCTCATGATGGCTCATCTCGCCAGTGAAGAGCAGATCGACGTCCAGGTTGCCCAGCAACGATCCACCTGAGCCTGCGCAGATTCCCACGCTGCGGATCTTGATGTCTCCGATGCTAGTGTTCTGCGGAATCGCGATTGGGAAGCCTTTCGGGTTGTTAAGTCCCTTGCCGATGCGGTCAAGCAAAGTGGGGAGTGATTGCGCATCGTTGAATTCTACGACACGGCCCATACCCGCTCCTGGATGAGACTTGATCTCAGGTGTCTGAGGAATGATGGGACGGCGGGTATGGGGGATGGACGTTGTCTTGGGCGGATCTTTGGACAGGCGAAGCGTGGTTTGGCTCGGGTGGTGCTGCAGCTGGAAGGTCGGTCGCTGTACAGACAGTGTTGCTTCGCCCTGGCGCTGTACGAAGGGGTCATTTTCACCTTCGCTCTGAGGAGCTGGTGTAGGTACCGCTGATGTATCATAGCTCGTCTTTGTTCCTGTCACAATGTCTGCTAGCCAATCTCCGAGACCTCCAGGCGCCGCGTCAACGGCGGTGTGGGGGCTGTAGACGCTGATGCCATGGCTGGCAAGACGCAGAAGCGTCTGCTGCTGAGAGTTCGCAAGAGTGAGAGACTTCAGGCCGCGGAAGATGATGGGGTGGTAAGCAACCACGATCGAGGACTTAAGAGCAATAGCTTCATCGGCAACGGCCTTTGTAAGGTCGATGGTGAGCAGCACTGTGTTTTCCTGTCGGCGAGATGGCTCGAAGGGGGCTTCTAGCAACAGTCCAGTGTTATCCCACGAGTTGTCTGCAAGTGCTTTGGGGTAGCTATCTGGGAGTTACTACGTAAGTTTTGCGTGAAGACAAAGACAACACCTACAGCTTTTGCATGGCCTTCACCACGGCCCTCGAGAAGGGCGCAGAACTAGTGTTTGCACTCATTGTTGCAGCAAAAGAGCGTCTCAGTGTTGCAAGGAACATGCAGCCAATTCTGGATGTCGCGCGTGCGTCGCTTTGAATCAGCTACCTGCAGAAGTCACGTTAGCAGCTGGCTTCAATCTTTGCTTTGGGAGCCAACCAGCAAGAGCTAGTTTTTCTCTGCGGTTTGCGGACGTACTCAGGGGATTCAATTGAGCCTATCTAGCCGTAATCCTTGCCGGACTCAACGCGTTACCGTCGGTACCATCGATGGTACAATAAAGTTCGTGTTCGCGTCTTGCGCTACGTCACTCTCTTCAGGCGTAATAAGATCCGAGTTCCTGCCTGACAGGGTCTCTTATCTGATCCGAAGATAGCCCACTATCACATCATCGGCCTTGCAGAAGCAACACGATGGATCCTCGTCACAAACTCACCAAATCACTTGACCAACTATTCGTCGATCCATCGAACCCCGCAATCATGAGTGCCCGCACAGACGATGAGGCTGCCCGCAATGCAGCAAGCTCCGGTGTCACGCCAGAGGCCATCAAACAGAAACTGGAAGCAACCCTCGGAGCGACACATGTCGAGATCGAAGACATGAGTGGTACGTTGTGTTGTATTTTTTTGTAGTTAGATATGAAGTCCGCAAGTACGATTGTCCTTGTTGAGATATCAAACTACGCGGTGCGAAATCCATAAAGTCACATGCTGAATTCCCGCAATAGGAGGATGCGGGCAAATGTTCGAGGCCATCATTGTTTCGCCACAGTTCACCAAAAAGACAACACTGGCAAGACACCGGCTTGTCAACGCAGCGCTGAAGGAAGAGATTGCTGCGATACATGCTTGGACACCCAAGTGCCATACCCCCGAGGAGTGGGAGAAGAAGAAGCCGCAATGAGTCATAAGCTAAATATTCGTGTACATGTTACGATTGAACAATGATAGAGAGAATACTCAAAATTTTCACGAGACGCAGGATTGGGTACACATTAGTCTTGGCCGTGTTTTGATATACTTGAGGTGATCGGTTATAAACATATATGTATATATATGCAAAGCGAGCAGGTCTAACTAAGCAAGACCCTGATCTCTCCACTAGTACGAGGGAACAAGTCCCTGAGGCGTGTTCTGCCGTCATCGTCCTCGCTGAAGAGCAGATCGTCCGCTGCAATGATCTTCTTCTCCACTGTTTCAAAGTCCTCGCAGAAATTTGCTGCAGCTTCCTCCGTGATATCCTGGACCATGGCCCGGTCATGTAGCTGCTTCAAATTCTCTGCTGCATCGATGAGCGCAGAGGGTAAGAACTCATCGAGCTGCTGACTTGTAGCTGCCAAAGCATCCGTATGGAACATAGGCAACTGTGGGATCGTCTTTAGGCTCTCCGGTGTATCGGTGATATCCGAAAGTGCCTCATGAAGCGCAAAGAGCCCAGACTCGTGAAGAAGATACTGATGCTGGTAGTCTGTGAGTGCTGCGACATGCTCATCGACCGTCTCGCCCATTTCAGAGACTCGTTCTGCAGCAAATCTGAAGTTCGAGAGTGCTTCTTTGACTGCTAAGAGGCAGTTAATTGCAAATATTGCGCCGTTGGGCTGCTCCATGTCCTTTTGTAGGTTGACGCAACCACCAAGGAATGGATCAAGCGCTTCAGCCAGCACTGCCTCGAAGTCGCGATTTGACTCGTCTACGGCTGCTACAGAAGTATCGTAGCTCTTGGCAAGCACTCTCAACGTCTGCAGGGCTTCCTCTAGGAAATCGGGCGGTGAAAGGTCCGCGGGTGCAACTGCTAGTTCGCTCTGAACAGCGGCTACATGATCTCGCATATTTGCGCGGAACTGACGCATTGCTGAAGCTTGCAACGTATCAAAAAGATCAAGAACGTCTGACTCTTGCCCGAGTAACTTTACAAACGTTCCTTTGTAGAAGCCAATCAGGTTCGCAATTTTGTAGGCAAGCGTTGCGTCTTCGTGGCTTTGAATGACCTGTTCAGTCTTTTGTCGCAAGAGCCGTGCCACACTTGTAAGATCGCGGCTGACAAGTTGATTCAGGGCCTTCTTGCCATCGAAACCCTCGTGCTCTCCGTCATTCATCAGCCAAGGTTCGCTCTCAAGTCCAGCCTGAATAGAACGGCTGATCTCGTCACCGTCTGAAACAAACAACACTTCAAGTGCCTCTCTTTCGGATACCGTGGCGGAATGAACCCAAGCGAGCATGTCACCGACATAGCGCAACGGATCGTGTGCGTAGAACTCGATAGGCTTGGTAGCAATGTGCGAATTATCCGAGTTGGAGCCGGTCAGCGCTGCATGGAAAGAGTCGGATAGGATTGCTTCCCGAGCTTCGGCAAAGGAATCAAGGCAGCTCTGGAAAAGAGTCGGTCGCTCTGCTAGGACTCTCAGAGACCGTCGAACGGAAGTACTGATTTGTGGGTTCTCCAGATCCAGCGTCTTGAACTCATGCAGAATCCAACGATACAACTTCTGGAATGCTCCATTGAGTTGCTTGGAGCTCTGTTCCAGGATCTCGAGGCCAAGGCTTTGGTCTTCAGTACCCAGTAGGACCTGACAATCATGGTGTATCTTTTTGACCCTGGTCAAGATTTGGAAGAACTCCTCGTTGACTGGCTCTGCGGTGGACGTAAGAACAGTGGCCTGATCTTCCGAGATACGGAAATGCGAGCTGAAAGCGTTCAATATCTGATGCTTGCTTTCAATCTGTTTTTTCTGATTGATGAGGTTGGTAGCTTCCTCCAGAACTGGGCCTGTCTCTCGAGCAGCAGTACTGATGTGTGCACGCATGTTAGCGCAAGAGCTGTTCAGGCTCTGAATGGCATCACCAATACGCCTCAATTGCTTGTTTCGGTCAGTGAAGACATAACCCTGGTCAAAAGGGGACAAACCTCAGCAACCTCGCCAAAGTCCCTTACGATCTCCCCATTGCATTCGATGACCTCTTTCTGAACATCAAGTCGAATGTGTCTTCGAGTCTCTGCTGTGTTTTGGGTGTTGCGTTCGTCAAGCGTCTCAAGAGCACCGCGAATTTCCAGGTCGGCATACGATGCGGACAGCACGCTCGTTATTCGACTCGAAAGAGCGTTGACGCCCCGAGATGTCGTGCCCACCTGAGGAGAAGCCGGTGATAAGCCATTTTGGGACGCAAGAGTACCGCGCTCCTGGAAATAACTCGTTGACATGGCTGATGATGGTCTTGCAGACAGCACAGGTGTACACATTGGGCAAGCAGCCAAAGGGAAAGTTTAGCCGGTGCCTGCTTATCGATATCGGCACGGGTGACAGCTTCCAGCTATCTACCGCGTCACGGTCACCTGCAACACTCCCCCACAAGCTTCCACATGACGGCTACTGTCACTACTTCTACGGTCTGTCACGCTGGCATAGTCACCCCTTGAGGCTTGTTCACGTTCATGGAGCCAGTTTGGATCCTTGGGCGAAGCACGACCCGCCCTCCGACCCTGATATTCCCTGAACCGCCGCAGCACGACCACGCGCCCCGCCTGCTGCCTGAGCACCGTGCAGGCCGCGCAGCATGATGGCCTCCAACTTACTCTCGCGGATCCTACCCTCTGCGACAGACGAGACATTCGAGACGGAACCCCTACAACGGCAGCCGCGCCGGGACTCGACATCCACTGATGGGCAGCACGACATGGACATAGACGAGGAGAATTTCGGGGCCTATTTCGAGCCACAAGACCTGGAACACTTGCTCGAAGAGGCTTCTGCTAGTCAAATGACGACAGACAGCCGTGCAGTATCTCCAGAAGCACAGCGCAAGCCAAAAGCACCACCCGGCATTAATACGGCGAGCAGAGCTGCTGGGTGGAAACAACCCGTCCCAGCGCAGCGCATGCCCTTAGACGACGATGACGATGTTCCACAGTCGTTGCTCCTCGAAGGAGGGCCACCGTCGCCACAAGCAACTCGACGAACAGACGGCCTACCACCGCCCGTGCCTGGACCTTCCACCCGTCAAACGCGAGCGCAGTGGGACACGACGCAGAGACAGCAACGTCTGCACGACGATATGGCTGGCGCACCAGTGAATACGTGGCGTCGGACAGGACAATTCAACGTCAAGCCCAAGGACAAAGCTCTCTGGCTGTGGGTCAACCAGACCGATCTGGACGCGTACATGAAGGATGTCTATGAATACTATCGCGGTCATGGTATCTACTCGATGCTCCTGAAACGTTTCTTGACTCTGATCCAATCCGCCTTTGTCGTCGGATTCATAACTTTTCTTGGATGGTGCATAGATTACTCCAAGCTACCCAACAGCCACAAGATGAGCGAAGTGCTGGTTCCCAAGTGTACGTCCAGGATACATGGGCTCTGGATCTTTGCAATTTGGATTTTTTCCAGTTACTGGATCTATTCTTTCTACACATTAATGACCGACGTGCCGCGACTGAGGGCTCTGCACGATTTCTACCATCATCTTCTCGATATTCCCGATCGTGACATACAGACCGTCGAGTGGCAACAAGTTGTCAGTCGTATCATGGCTTTACGTGACCTCAACCTCACTACTGCATCGAACCTTTCACCAGAGACACGCAAACTCCTGGATTCGAAGAGTCGACAACGCCTGGACGCTATAGACATAGCGAGTCGCCTTATGAGGCGAGAAAACTACCTCATCGCTCTCTTTAACAAGGAGGTTCTCGACGTAACGGTTCCAATACCATTTCTAGGCAACAGGTATATCTTTTCTGAGACTACCAGGTGGCATGTAGAGCTCGCTATTCTTGAGTTCGTATTCAGCGGAAAGAACGGCCAGTTCAACCCTGAGTTTCTCAAGGAGCGTAATCGAAGAGAGCTTGTCAAAAGATTACGGACTCGCCTGATGTGGGTTGGGTTGATCAGTGTCGTTTGCGCACCTTTTGCCGTGGTCTTTGTGTTGGCATCGTATTTGTTCAAATACTTTGCGGTGAGCTGCACCGATTGTAGAGATGACACCTTTTGCTGACTTTGACAGGAATACCACAAAGATCCGAGCCAGTTGAGTAATCGTGACTTCACACACTTTGCGCAGTGGAAGTTCCGCGAATTTAATGAACTGCCTCATCTGTTCGAACGACGTCTTAAGATGGCCCAACCATACGCCAATATGTATCTTGCACAGTTCCCCAAGGACAAGACTGAGCAGATATCTTCATTCGTGGCTTTTGTCACAGGAGCCTTTGCTTTCGTGCTTGTCGCGCTCACTCTGCTCGACTCCGAGCAGTTCCTCAACTTCGAAATCTCAGGAAAGACCGTGATCTTCTGGATCGGTATATTCACAGCTATCTACCGCTCGGCCCGAGGGAGCAGTCCCCAAGAAGATCAGGTCTCTGACCCTGCTTTCTATCTAGGCCACGTCACTTATCACACACGCTATGAGCCGGAGTCGTGGACTGACCGCCTGCACACTGATGAGGTCCGCGCTGAATTCGCAAAGCTTTACCAACCTAAGATTCTCATCTTTGCTGAGGAAATTCTAAGTATGGTCATAACACCTTTCCTTCTCATCTTCCGCCTACCCAACTGTAGCGAGCGTATCGTGGACTTCTTCCGCGAGTTCTCCATTGTGGTAGATGGTCTTGGTGTTACCTGCTCCTACTCTATGTTCCCTTTCAACAAAGGTACTCAAAACCGCACGAACAACATCTCTGCAACTCAACCGACCGGCGCGCGTTCGAACGATGCCGTAAGTGATCCGCGTGAAGACTACTTTATGGCGAAAGACAACAAGATGCTTGCCAGCTACTACGGGTTCATGGACACTTATGGGAACCCAAGCGGCAGAGGGTACAACAATCGGCTCCAAGGCCGTGGCACCTTTCACCCCCCACCTCAATTCCCCAATGCTTTTGGCAACATGAGCCAGACGGCCCAGCTCGGAGAGCCTGCGCACGCTCGCGGAACCAGTAGAGGACCCGCTGGCCGTCAACCACAGCATCTCCAGCGGCGTACGCCAAGGTCTTCTGCGCGGGACGAGCCCATGTCTTCTATGCTGCTGGATCCTCACCACCAGCCGTCCGCTTCTACACTAAGAAGCTCACCGAGGGGAGTGTCCCACGGGCGATATCAGTCAAGACTGCACAATGTGGGGAGTCCGACGGGACATGCAGGAGCGAGGATCGAAGAGGAGAGTACGATCGGAGATAGCTGGCGAACCAGTAAGCTCGCACAGGACGATGAAGAGGAGGATGAAGGACCTGGGGCAGGAAGAGGTGGGGTGTTGCAGCTGTTGCAGCAGTTCTCGAAGGCACAAGCTGAAGGCAGGGGCGCTGGTGTTGGCGTATAACGAGGTGTTATGGCGTTTGGTGCGGGTATTTGGTTGGTCTGGCATTGTACGGGTTACAGGGACGTGTATGGAACGCACAGGTCAATGTTCAACGATACCATAGGATGAGCAGTCTTTTGAGGAACTACATCGCATTCTTCGCATAGTCGATATTTACACATGAGATCGGCATGGTCCTGACCTGTAGGATGAAGCCCACGAAATGTGACATCACTGTTTCATGATGGGAGGGATCTTGTTGTATCATTGTCATTGTCGGGCGTGTGTTCAGTCATACTCTACAGACGACACCTCCTCCGAGCTTGATCGATGACTGAGGAAAGCAAACCACGCCATGACCGGTATCCCATTTGAATAACCCAAAGCGCATGTTCATCATCTCTTCACTCGCAACAAAACATCTAAGCCTCCTGCTCGAAAGCGTCGGGGAAGCGGCGCATGTTGTACTCGAGAGCACCCTTGTTGCGGAGGAACTGGACGTAGGCACCGTCGATCCTGATCTTGCCCTCCTTGCGCTTCTCGACGTACTCGTCGCGCTTGAGAGGAGTGAAACCCCAGTTCTTGGAGACGATGATCTTCTGGCGACCGGGGAACTGTAATGTGTTAGTGTGTATTCGCTGGTAGAACTGGACTGGATTATGCGTACCTTGTACTGGCAACGCCTGAGGGCCTCGAGGGCGGTGGCGCGGTGAGAGTCACGGGTTCGGACGGACATGAGGATCTGACCGATGTTGACACGGGCAACGAGACCGTTGGGCTTTCCGAAAGCACCACGCATACCGGTCTGCAGCCTATCGGCACCAGCGCACGACAACATCTTGTTGATACGGACGACGTGGTAGGGGTGGACACGGACACGGAGATGGAAACCTTCCTTTCCGGCAATCTTGACGAGGTACTTGTTGGCGCAAATACGGGCGGCCTCAAGAGCCTCGGAGGACAGCTGCTCGTACTCGTTGGAGACGAGGTGGACGCAGAGAGGGAAGTCGTCTACGCTGGCCTTCTTGCGACCAAGGTCGAAAATGCGGATCTTGGCATCGGGTACACCACGGTTGAACCTGCTCTTGGGGTACTGGACATATGTCAGTCCTTGAATCCTCCTCAGGGGGACGCTTCGCAGCGCCGGCGGGTGCAACGTACGGGCTTGTTCTTGCAGTAGCGGTAGCAACGGGCGGGACGGCGGGCCATTGTGACGACTGGTTACCTGCTGGGAAATCAATGAGCGGCTAATCGAGCGAGGTGACGGGCGCGAGGCGGCGGGCGAGCGTGGGAGATGCGTGCGAGAGTGTCGATGACGGCTCTGGCAGCGGTGCGGGTGTGCTGGGAGTCTTATAGCGACCGTACGTACCTCGTTGGGTGGGTTAGTTGACGAGTGAGGTCGGGCGGACGGGCAAAGACGTGAATTCTGTGTGAAAGCCGGGCCCGTGCGCTCGCTTGCTTAGTGGCACTCTCCGCGGATTGCTAAGCAGGCAATGCATCATCGCCACACATAGTGCGAACAGCAGCAGTTCGCGCGTGCACGCTGCTGAGCATCGTCATGAAGATTAAGCTTCGCTCCCTGATTTCTTTGGATTGCTTTGTCTGGCGGTCTCACTACGCCCAGTCCGAGTGCTCTATTTTCTATTGTCTTCGCACATCCGTTCTAAGTATTGCACATTTGATGTTCCAACAGCCACCCCGAAAGTTGCGCCACGTTGATTTCAAAGCAAGCACGCAAAACTGGGGTCGTTAATGCACATGCCAGATCGGTAAGTAAGAGTCACGATTGCATGCGGAACAGTAGTGTACTTAGCAGGCCTTTTGCGGCCCACAAGACTTGTCATTCATTGGATATCATCATCGCACCAGCACTTAAGCCGTACGTAGGTATCATATCTATCTGGACCCCTCACGCTCAGAGCAACTTCTTAGTTCTCGGTGCTGGTGGTCAGGATGTCCGAGTCACCGGCATCGAGGATGGCCATGGTGGAGCAGCGGAAGAGCTTACCGCAGGCGGTACCGAGCTCAATCTGTGTCGACACGTTAGTCTGCAGCTCTCCGAAGTCGTGTTCAGACCTCTTCTCAGAGCCAACCCTCAGAGTATACCCCGTGTCTCAGCGTATCTCGTCGTTAGGCCATGAGAGGGGGTCCGGATGTGTACGTACGTTGTTGCCGGAGAAGTGGTGGACGGAGGTCTTGGAGAGCATGGCGTAGTACTCAAGCTCAGACTTGCGGAGAGGGGGGGTGTTGCCGGCAATGATGACAAGCTTGGCCTTGCCAGAGCGGAGGCTCTTGAGGGTGGACTTGTAACCGAGGGTGACCCTATGGGAATCAGTATCCTGCGCGCTTCCTGGTGTTGCGCTGCACGTACTTTCCGGACTTCATAACAAGCGCCAGGCGCGAGTTGATGGAGTCAGCGGTCCTCTTGCTCTTCTTGGGGGCCATCGTTGCGTATAGGAAGTGGTTGATAAAGTTCCTAAGGTAGTTGCTCCGGCTCGTGGGTTGTCGAAAGGAAAAGTTCAGCTTTGCGCGCAAGCGAATTTCGAGCTGTGGGCCAACCCAGCGCTAGGCGCGCACGTTCCACCTTTGCGATTTACAATGCCAGAACACTGGTACCTCAAGCAAAGGCAACACACAACTTCAATGCAGATTTTCTCTGAAGCTTATAAGTGCAGCTAGAGATTACAGCTTATACAGATGTGAGTATCAATTTACCGCACTTGATAATTCAGTATCAGGCCTATCGCGATTGAGGCGTCTTTGAACCAACTACAAGCGCTGCCTGCATCTAAGGAGACTGCAAGCGAACAATCCGCAGCTCTAATGCAGTTTATCAGAGCAAATACGAGAGAGGCTTGGTCTAATAATTCAGCTGCGAAGAGGATGGTGGAACAGTTGTTCGCGGCAGAAAAGTCATGTCCTCTAGGTGCCAATGTTACAATCATTATTTGAGGATCAACAAAAGACGCTGCCCATCGACATGTTATTTGAAGATGGAACTGGATAGTGACATTGCTGAATACAAGTCCGAGTCTTTGCGGTCTTGGCCAAGACTTCAGCTGCAGCTGCGGTCTCTTCCTTTGCCAAGTATGATAGCAAGCAAGAACCTTGCTTTACTGTAATGAAGCAGGAGAGCAAGACAGTGGCTGCTTATCTGGCTCTTCGCAGTGCCGCAACATGTCACCGACTATGAATTAGTGTCCAATAGTACCTTTCAACAGCTGTGAGCAAAGCGGCGAAGTACCGTTGCGGCGCAGTGCACAACACAACAAAGTCCTGCAACGTTCTGTCCCTGTGCTCTTGATGACGGTTGACTAAGAGGCAGGTGAAGTACTTGAGTAGCTGAGTATGATATCTAGGGGCCTTGAACTCAACATACAAAGGTCTAGTTCTGTCGTGAAGGGAGCTGGAATGGAACTGAAGTCAGCCAACCGGAGGCGCAGGAGACCCAATTTTAGCCTCTGTGCTGTCGACTCATCTCAGCTCCGCCGCATCACAGACGATCCTACAGCTAAGCTTGGCCCTGCGTAGTGATAAACAAACGCCTTCGCTTCCCTTCTTGATTTCTCCTTCATTTGTCGTACTCGTAGGCAGCGAACATCCAGCGGATCAATTGACACAGTAGCTGTCGTTACCCCTCCAATACCCCACCATGGCCGACTCGATCAAGGCGGAGATCGCGACAATTGAGAAGAAGATTGAGGAGCTTCAAACGCAGTTGACAGATGCCAAGGCAAGGTTACAGAAGAGCCAGAATGATTCCACTGCAAGCGACGAGTCGGCGAATATGTCGTCGGAGCAGAAGATGGAGCTCATCAAGGTCAACTTGAAGGAGGTGCTCAACCCAGAAATCATGGAGGCTGCACTCAAGGAGGGCAGACCACTTAAGGTCTACTGGGGAACTGCCACAACAGGCAGGCCGCACTGCGGATACGTACGCTTATGTATTATCTGTATTCGAAGTTGCGTTACTGATTGCTTCACAGTTCGTCCCTATCCTCAAACTTGCGCAGTTCCTGGCTGCTGGCTGCCACGTCAAGATCCTCCTCGCCGACATCCACGGCTTCCTTGACAACCTCAAGGCTCCTATCGAGCTCGTTAAGTTCCGCGCCGAATACTACCGCTTCACCATCACCGCACTCCTCAAAGCCGTCAATGTCCCCATCGACCGCCTCGAGTTCGTACTTGGCTCATCTTATGAGCTCAAGCCTGACTACATGATGGATGTGCTCCGCTTGGCATCGATCACTTCTGAGCATGACGCGAAGAGGGCCGGTGCCGAAGTCGTCAAGCAGACCGACAACGCTCCTCTCTCTGGCTTGCTTTACCCGCTCATGCAAGCCCTTGACGAGCAGTACCTCGACGTCGACATGCAATTCGGTGGTGTCGATCAACGCAAGATCTTCGCTCTCGCAAAGGACGTCCTCCCCAAGATCGGCTACAAGGAGCGTGCCCACTGCATGAACCCTATGGTACCTGGTCTGCAAGGCGGCAAGATGAGCGCCTCGGACCCCGACTCCAAGATCGACGTTCTCGACAACGAAGACGTCGTCAAGCGCAAGCTCAAGAAGGCGCACGCTGCACCCAAGGTCGTTGAGGAAAACGGCGTCCTCTCGTTCGTTGAGTACGTTCTCCTGCCAGCCTCCTACCTCCGCCACGGAGAGACCAAGTTCGTCGTCCCCCGCCGCGACGCCGAGCCCCTCGTCTACACATCGATCGCGCAGATGCAGGCCGACTACCGGGACGATGTCCTCTCGCCGCAGATCCTCAAGCCCGCCGTTGTCGATGCGCTTAACGCGCTGCTCAAGCCCGTCCAGGACGAGTTCCAGAGCAACCCTGAGTGGAAGGAAATCGAGCAGAAGGCCTACCCACCACCCCCGGCTGAAAAGAAGAAGGAGAAGAAGGTCAAGAACAAGGGCACTTTCCACCCTGGCACGAAGAAGGTCGAGGCCAAGCCTGATGGTCACGTCGAGGGCGCGGACAAGGCGAAGGTGGACGTTGGTACTGAAGGTGGAGAGAAGGCGATTGAGAACCTGACATTGGAGGAGCAGAAGTAGTGCATGCCGGCTGCTCCCATGTCAGTGCTTGATACGGTTTGATGTAAAGCAAAGATATCCCACAAGCATCGCTACATACGAATGATGATTATTATAGCGAAAGCTATGAATGACCAGAGGATGGTGACTTGGGCGGCACGTGAATGATGTTCACTTGATATTGTGAGATTGGTGACAATTCGTCTCATCGTATTGTTTTACATGGTTACTGAATAAGTACTTGTACCTGCCGCCAGCGCCAGACTTCCTCTAACTGCATCGTTTTGCCCAGCATGCTCTTCCGACTTCCATTCTCCTAGCTGCCCCTTCATCATTGCATTACGCCGTCTTCTTCTTGCCGATCGAGGTATCAATGGTGCCAACTGCCCAGACAAAAGCAAAGACGGCAAAAGCGCCAAGAGCAATGGTGACTGGCTTCCTGTACCCGGCGGTCCAAGGGTATTCGTACGACACAATCAAATCCCTGTCTCTGAACTCATCAACCAAGTTCAGAGCCGTCAAAGTCAAGGTTGTCCGGCCAACAGTGTCCATGAATGTCTTGTGCAGGGTGATGGAGCTGTCAACGATAGGTACCGTGGTCTGGAAGTTGACGTCTGTTGCACCTTCAGGGAGGATAATACGGAGGTTCACACGGCCGTACGAGATTCCCTCAGCGGCGCGGGGGCCCTCGAGGAAGGGCACCTTGAGGACGTAGGTGTCACCCTTGGCCAGCTTGCGCAGGTAGGTGGACAGATCAGCGTTCCAGCCCACGCGGAAGCTGTACTTCCAGTTACCGAAGACGGGATAACGGGGCTTGAGCTCGAGCAGATTCTCCTTCTTTCCTGGACGGAAACGCGAAGTTGAGACATTGCCAATATCATCGGTGAAGTAGGGATCAACGGCACCGGGGGCAAGGGGCAGGTTCAGGGCCTTAAGAGCAAAGGTTGCAGGGTTCATGTAGGACTGTTTCTGCCACTCGACGCGGGAGAAGTGGTTCTTGAGTCCGGCGCCCTGGTTGACGAGCCAGTAGCGCTCTTCGGTGGCCAGGTTGCCGCCCCAGTGCGAGACCTCGATATCGCGCTCGAGCAGTGTAGATTGTATGACGGGCTTGGTGAACTCGTAACGCACGCTGACGGGCTGTTGTGCGCCGGCGGGAACATTCGTGTAGAGTCCGTAGGTGAAGGTCGAGCCCTGCTTCTGAGGGTCGGCCTTCTGCTCCTCGTTGAGCTCAGCGGGCAGTGTGGTGTAGTCGGTAACGTCAGCGTTGGGGAACTTGACCTTGGTGCGCTGCTTCTCGGTAACGTACGCAGATGTCGTGTATGCGCTAAAGGTGTACTGGAGGTATTGCTTGGCCGTCTGTGCAAGCTCGGAGGGGACGGGCTCGAGGGCGGAGAGGACTGAGTACGAGATGCTGATGGTCTGCTGCTGGCCGGGCTCAAGGAGCTCAGGAAGGTGGATGAGGTAGAACTCGGTGTTGCTGTCCCGCGCGAGCCCAACAACTTCGACCTTGAATGTGCCGGCGGCTGCGTTCTTCTTATCTCTCACTTCGAACCCTCCCACCTTAGCCAACAAGCTGGTGTCAAATGGGACATAGTATTGGAACTGTGGCTTTGAGTCAATGTTCTCAATGAGAATATTGACGGTCTCGCGGGGGTACGCCTTGTCGAGGTTGATGGTTCTGACCAAATGGGCGTTCTTGAACACCTGTGGAGGCGTGAATGTGCCTGGGAGCAACTGCTTCGACCGCAGCGGCTCCGAGAGGTTCAGGTCGGCGCACGCGAAGCCTGCGAATGCCGCAATGGCACTGGTGAAAAGAGAAAACGACCTCATGTTGGGTAGCTGCCAGGTAGCCCAGTCATGTGCAAGGTCAGCAGAGGAAAGAGCGGTCGAGATGTGCTGTCGCGACGAAACGCTGCGGTTGCGTATGCTGTTGCGTCGTGTCCACTCAGACGTGTCCGTGCGCACGCTGATAGCTCGCTCAAGCTCCAGGTCGCCGCCCTCCGCGGCTGTTTCCCCCGCAGTGTCTACCGAGACCCAAGACTCCAGACACCATGAGACTCCTTGCGCGAGCTGCACCCAGACCCTGTCTGCCACGACGGAGCTGCACGGCGCTGGGGAGACGTCACCTGACCAACAATGGCTTCTTCCGCGTCTCTGAGGAGGTGCGCGAGGCATTGAACTCGAAGAAGCCAGTGGTTGCGCTAGAGTCTACCATCTATACTCATGGTGCGCACGCGTGGACACAGTCCGGATGTGCTTGTGGTTGTTGATCGTCTTTGTAGGCTTTCCTTACCCCGAGAACGTAGCCCTCGCATCCCTCCTCGAAAGCGTAGTTCGCGTCAATGGCGGTGTACCTGCAACTATAGGCATCTTAGATGGCGTAGCACGCGTGGGTTTGGATCCTGAGGAGCTGATCAGACTCACCGAGTCTGCCGGCCAGCCTACGACCTTGAAGCTGTCCAGACGAGATCTCAGCTATGTGTGTGGTCTGCGATTGACGGGCAAACACTTCAATGGCGGCACAACCATTGCCAGCACTATGCTGCTTGCTGAACTGGCAGGAATCAAGATCTTTGGGACAGGAGGACTGGGTGGTGTCCATCGTGGTGCCGAGTCGAGTATGGACATCTCTGCCGACTTGACAGAGCTGGGCAGGACGCCTGTCACCGTCATCTCTAGTGGATGCAAGAGCTTCCTGGACATACCTCGCACTCTTGAGTACTTAGAGACCGAGGGAGTGGGTGTTGGAACTTTCGCAGATGGCCGTGAGGGCAAGGTCGACTTCCCCGCCTTTTGGTCGAGGGACAGTGGTGTAAGAAGCCCCGCTACGATCAAAGACGAGATTGAGGCCGCTGCTATCATTCGTATGTATTCCATTCCCATTGGCGGACATCACACACTGACCGGACCAGACGCTCAACATGAGATGCGAATTAGATCCGGACTACTGTTTGCCAACCCCGTTCCGATCGAAGCTGCCATTCCCAAGGCAGAGATGGACGTCGTGATTGAAGAGGCCTTGAAGCAAGCAAATGCTCAAGGCGCCTCAGGCAAGGATAACACGCCCTTCGTACTTGCAAAGGTCAAGGAGCTCACCAAGGGAAAATCTATTCCTGCCAACAGGGCGTTGATTGAGTCTAATGTCAGGAGGGCTGCCATTGTTGCACGCGAATTGAGCATCCTGGAGAATCAGCAGGTAGAAGCTCAACGGTGAGCTTGACACTTCTGTGCGCGATTGTTGGATGGCGCTGATTGTAAGTACGTAGACCTAGCTCCTTTCACGTCGCTCCACCGCAAGCAACTGTGTCCACCTATGCAACACCAGCAGTGACCACACCGCCTGTAACTTCCGTCACTGAGCCATCACTGGTATCCGCACCAGGTACACCTGTTGAGATCGTTGTCGCAGGTGCGCTTGCGGTTGACTTTTCATGTGATTACGCCCCATTCGCGAATGCATCAAGCCAGGTCGATCCACTCCCTCATACTTCTAATCCAGCGGTGATCAGTCAAAGCCTAGGAGGTGTAGCCCATAATATCGCCAAAGCCGCTCACCTCCTAGGTTCTTCTGTACGTCTTTACAGCGCCGTAGGTCAGGATCTCAGTGGTCGCGCTGCTCTTAGCCAACTAGAGGAAGAGGGCATGTCCACGGCTGGGATCGAGACATTGCCCGCACCAGCGCGGACAGCTCAATACGTCGCTGTTAACAATGCCAACAAGGATCTCTCGCTCGCTATGGCTGACATGTCCATTCTGGAGAACATTCCCGAGCATCTGACATCTTCGTTGTCTGCCAAGCTCTTCACAGACCCGACAACGAAACCCAAGGTTTTTGTAGCGGACGCAAACTGGTCATCGCCCGCTCTCCGTACTTGGCTCTCTGCCGCACATGCCTCGTCAACCACTACCATCTTCGAGCCTGTCTCCACCGCTAAAGCGTTACGAATCTTCCCTACGGAATCGCAGACCTCTTCAACATACCCTACCCCTCTCGCGAGCATCATCACGCCTAACAACCACGAACTCATCGCACTTTACACTCATGCCAACGAGAAAGGTCTATTCGATACACCATCCTGGTTCACCGTCATCGATGCCCTTGGAATACCGTCCACAGGTCTGCGGGTCCCATTAGCGATCGTTGCAGGCAGCGATCTCGTCGATGCTGGCATTCCTCAACAGGCCCTCAAGCTGCTCCCCTTCTTCCCTACCATTTTGACCAAGTTAGGATCTCAAGGAGTGTTGATGACAAAACTGCTGGCAAACGACGCACCGGAGTTGCATGACGACGCAGAGAAGCAGTACGTCTTGGCTCGCAACAACAACGGCGATGTGGCGTCTGGTGTGGGTGGTCTGTATGTGCGCCTGTTCCCAGTAGAAAAGGTCCTACCGCCTGAGGAGGTGGTCAGCGTGAATGGCATCGGAGACACGTTCTGTGGTGCACTGGCTGTAGGGTTGGCTCGGGGCAAGAAAATCCAAGATGTCATTGGCTTCGCTCAGAGGGCGGCAAGCCTGAGTTTGAAGTCCAGAGAGAGTGTCAGCCCGCAGCTGAAGACGTTGAAAAATGCCTTTGGGACGGCATAGGTATCGATCAGTAGTTAACTTTTCGTGCAACATAAAATACACTTTTTGAGGAATTCAACTCAAACCAGGCAAAAAACCAAAAACGTTCAATGAAGTTGTAGCCATCGTAGTGAGCTAAGAACCATGGTTCGAGCTCGGTTTTTCAAAACCTATGAAATTATGCGGTATATGTAGACGAACTCAACTATGCTAAACATTCGTAGATGCCAAGAAAAGACAATGTAGGGGTATTTTGTGTATCGTTGCAGGGAAATGCTAATACACCAACGCTATGCTTCAAAACAAATGACGAGTGTGTCGGTATCGAACGCAACGCCATGCTGAATGACCGTAGAAGGGGAAAGCGACATAATGAAAATGGATCACTTGGGAAGGATTGTGGGTCTTCCTATAGCAAAACCTCAGGTGGTGCCACGCTGATCATGTATGTCCGGGTGTCGGAGGTCTGGACTTCGATTTGGAACCCGTTCGACTTGTAGGAGGGGAGACATGGACAGCCGAATCCTCGTCCTTCAGTTCACCGGTGAGCCACTGACCCATGTGAGTCTGCCAGCGCCGAAGATCGTTGTTTTTGGTCTCCTCACGCAAGCGTCGATGTCGTACGAGTCGCTCAGCGATCTGCTGAAGGACGATCTTGGGCGGCTGGTACTCTTTCACACCGTCCAGAGTCTCGACGTTATCGCGGTTCAAGTAGTCGCCGCTTGCCTTCTCCATTCGTGAAAGGGTTTTTCCACCAGAACATACTTTCTCTTCACCGGTCTGGATATCGAACCATGGGCCTTTCTCCCAGTTGTCAAGCGCGAGCCCCTCCATGCCTTTATCAACGTTCAGACGCTTGTACCACCGATGCTCTCCTTTGGCGATCGTGCGCATTGTCTTATGCCGCGCTTCACCTTCAGTGTACTTAATCAAGACGTTCTTGAAGACTGCGAATTTCTCGCTCCACTTTTGCAACAGGGGAATCTTTCCAAGAGGACCTGGCCAGACAGCTGCAAACCCATCGTTGTTGTTGTTCGGACGCCCAGTACCGATGGATAACAGCAGAGCTGGTTCATTCTCGTCGCCTTTTAACGAAGCATGTTCGCTGTAAGCAGCGTACGAAGGGTTGTTTTCACGGATACCACCATCTTTGAAGCCCTTGAAGCCACGCTTCTTGCCAACGTCGGCAATAAGCATGTCGAAGTAGAACGGCGCTGCTGAAGTAGCCCGGGTTACCTGCCAGATTTGGAGTTTGTCGGCGCCCTCATTGTACGGTCGGACCCAGGGTGGCAGATTTGCCTGATCGTATCGGTGATTGTAGGAACGCAGAAGGTATGCTTCATCGATTTGGCCGTTGTGTGTTGCCGTGAGGCAGATGCTGTAGATTATGGTCAGCTACTAAGGTATTTGGAATGATACAGCCTATGCAAGACAAGCAAGTAGAAGCGACCAGAAATGCTGTAGCCGTTGAAGGGGGTACGGGGAAATACTTACGACTGACATATTCTGTCGACAGGCTGGATAGGGGTGGGGTTGGGAGAGCTTTTGTAGGTTGAGGAGCTAGTGGCAGTGGATGTTGCTGAGGGATTCTCCTCGTCGACAGGATCCCAGTCCCACGGATGCCAGTCCTTGCCATCGCAGTTTGGGTGAAGCTTGCAGTACTGCTTCACGATGTCGCGCACTGCCTTCTCAAGTGGCTTGTGGTGGTACTTGGTCGCCAGAGGCAGGATGTTCCGTCGATGGCCAAAGAGCTCGTGGCCAACACGCCTGTATATGTCTAGGCATTGCGGTACGGTCATACGCAGGCGCGCCAGCATCACGGAGATGAGCCCTCCGGTGCTGGTGCCATACATGTAGTCAAAGTAGTGGCATGGCAGCAGCTCGTTCTCGTCGAAGTGTCTGCGGTCGCTGCCAGGCACCGGCCCTTCCTCGTCCTGCAGTCGTCGCTCGCACAGTGCGACTTCGTGCATGAGCCGCTGGACGATGAGCAGGCTGGAGTAGCCGCGAATGCCTCCGCCATCTGCAGCGTAAGTTAGCCTTGCTCGCTCAACTCGTGTGCTGTGTCCAACACAATCCCGCGCGTTTCCCACGCGCGTCCAGCGTACGTACCTAGCGTCAGTATGAGATCCTGCCAGCATGAGTTCTTGTCAACGGCGCTTCTCCAGGCTTCCCCAGTCTTATCCGCCATGGTCGCCGAGGTCCCCGTGGTGCGGATGCTTAGCGGCCGCGACGGCGAGTCTTGGGGGAGTTGAAGGGACATTGTGGAGCTGGGGCGGCAGTTGGTGCTTTGTACGCCGCACTCTGCTGGATTGTGACGAGGGTTCCGAGAGTGGGGATCTTGGTCGGTCGCGCGCACAGCTGCTCGTTCCAACGGGCAGGATCAGAATGACGGGCTGCTGCCGGTACATAAGGCACATGCAGCCTCATGTCCAGCTGCGCGCTCGAAACATGCCTAGTGGGCGGAAGCGGGAGTGGCTGATACGCCTGAGCGCCCCTAGGGTTAGTCGCCATTGGGCACGGCCCTGACTGGCTTGCCGGGGCACTGTACGACTGCACCGCCTTGGAGGTTCCTCTTTTGACAGATGTTGACTATCAGATGGCGTTGGGGCGCGCAGTGAGCGGGTCTCTCATTTCTGGTGAGCATTCAGGGGCACCGTGCTTGTGCGACTGTGACAAGGAGAGTGATGAGCTCAGGCGGGCCGCGTCGTGCAGATCCGGGGCGATCCATTCACATTCTGTTTTGCTTGCCTGCCTTGCTCGCAAGTGTCAGCGCCCGTAGGCCTGCAGCGCGCGTTGGCCCTGTTATTGCTCAGCGAAGATGATGGGCTGCTGCAAAGCGAGAGACAAACAGCGTCCACGGGCTGCTGCTGCTGCTGCTGCTGCTGTGCGCGGACGATGCGCCAACTAGACGGACGGTGGGCACTGCCCATGGAGCAGTGACGGCTCACAGATACGCAAGACGCACGACGCCTCCAGGTGACTCAGCCTGGAACTGCCCCTTGGGCCGGTGGTCAGCCAAGCGAGCGCTCGCAAATGCGTTTCTGGTCGCACCGGCGTGCTTTGGGACGAGTCAGCCGGACTGCAAGACTTGCTCAGACGTCAATGTCTGATTTCTTTGTCAAGCTGCAGACGCTGCCGTGATCCAGCTACAGACAGACGCAGCCGAGGGCCGGCCGTTGCGCGCCAATCAGGTTGGTCCCGCAGCGAAGCTCCGCGACCCTGCGCTGGCACCCTGAGGCGCAGCCGTTGTGACGCAACTTGGCTGAGGTTGAGGTTCCTTCCAGCCCCGGCCGTCGCTCACTCCATGCCTGCCTTTCACCAGCTTGCACATCACCCGATCACCCACCCGGCCCATACAAAGCCCCCGAGCCCACAGTCCTCCTTGTGCAACCGCAAACAATCACCGCGCTCACACCTTCCAACCTCCAACAGCCCTATTTACCCACCACCCGTCTCAGCCTCATCTACTCGGCATCCATCCGATCTTCATGCAGGAAAGCATGACCTTCAAGTCGACGTCCACATCGGGCACCACGTCCAGCAAGGCCAGCAGTCTCTTCGATCTCGACGAGAATAGCACAAAGGCCATCCTGGTTTACAAGTACCGCTCGGGCGCCAAAGGCCTAGAATCCACCACCGAAGGAGCCCTTTGCGCCGAGCTCGACCAGCGTAAGTAGCCTACACCGAGCATGCTGTCCTGCTTGCCTGTCCCTGTCTCCATCTAACAAGCATTGACGACAGACCCCAACTTGCCCTTCATGCGCGTTACGAGGAAGCCTATCCCCCGTGGCGCCAGCCGCATGGACATCCATCAGGAGGACCTCTATCTGCCTGAAGAGAGGGAGCAGTACGCGGACAAGATTTCCTCAAAGTCCTCTGTCGCCAACGTCGGTCTGCCTACAGTGGCCAAATGGAAACACATGGTCATGGGTAGCTATGATGACTTGTATATCGTGTTCCAGACACACACGCCCACTCCCGACTCCTCCAAAAACAACTCTCCCGAGTCCTCGCAGCACGTGAGTCCTTCGACCACCTTCCCCATCGAGGGGTAGTTGCATGCCGGCATTGAAGGGCAGTTGCGATAGGGCTGGGACGCTTGCTATGTTTGGCCGTGCCATCAGAGCCGCATGGACGCTGTCTCATCTCCCTTTGTTGGCGCATCTTACGGCTGACAGTTTCTGTGGGGTCATGCAGAGCCGCCGGTCAGTCTGGACTGTCGTCATATCCTCCCAGTAGCCGACGTTACCTGCCGTTGCCGCTCTCACCTCTCGAACTTTCCTTTTGTATACGTCTCTGTCTTTACCACTATCGATACCCCGAGCATGTCTCACAAGCAACGGCGCTGAACGGAGTTTTGGTCTTTTGCGGTCGAACATTTGGAATGTGTCTCTTCCAAGCAGAGGCAAGTAAAAGCGCTCTGGCGTACGATAACTATGTAACAACGAGTCATGACCTTTCCTGAATCTAAATCAATTCAAGCCTCAAGCTATGCTTTGTGATCCGATCAAGTTCCAGATGTGAGCAAAGCCGATCCGTTCATGCACTCGCATCTCGCCGACCAGATTCGCCACCCACGTACGCCTGTCCGAATAGTTTCGTCCCTTACGATCCAACATCACTCTTCCAGTCACGGTTCGGTCGTAAGTGCTCTGATTCTGACCTTAGGGATGGCCGATAGTCAGGCTTAGTGAACTAGACATACAGACCATGTACAGTAGCGACTACGCATGCCATTCAAGGCCATCCACACAAGTATCTTCAACCGAGGGAAGATCGTAAAGGAGCTAACGAGCAGAAGCACATCTACGTGATCTATACACTAATCAACCCACTAGAACACTCGCTATGCAACCCTAGCTATAGCCAGTCAGCCTCAGCAGAGCTGACAAGGAGGTCTTCAGCGTCTTGATTTCTCTTTTAGTGAGAACCATTGCAGCTAGCAAAGGAATTGTTAGCTTCAATGCTAAGTGTGTAGTTTCTTCTAAAGGCCTCTGTTAGTTGTGCTCTAGTACGCCTGCATGTGTCGAGGAGGAACAACCCGCTTTCTTCACAACATGGAAGAGTGCACAGTGGCTCTTCGGAGCTTCACTCAAGGCGGCGAAGAGCTGAGCGCGGGACCGTCGATATTCTTCGACTATATTGACCTTCGACTATATTGAACTGACAGCGCCGAACATGCGTGGTAAAGCTAGATCTTTGGTATTTCGCTATAATACGTATTAAGCTATGGGTTCTTCACTCAGTCCTCCGACTTTCTCTCTTCAAACACGTAAAGTCAACAATGCTGTACATGATACACGACCGTTATGGGAACAAACCAACCAGGACCCCTGTGAATCAGGTGCGCCCTGGGACACCGCTGATCTGACTGAGGACTAGGCGCCAAGCTTACCCTTCAGATCACCCTTCAAACCACCGTCGTATCCGCCCTTACCCAGTCTGTACCCAAAGCTTATTGCGACAGCAGCCAGAAGCCCCAGACAGAGCAATGTAGGGCCCCATTTGTCGTGGTAGACGACCGCCCTCCTCTCTCGGATCTTGCGCACTCGCCACAGATACAGACCGACAGAGTAGAGCAACGCCAGGCAGGCAATGATGGTGAACGCCCAAGCAGCCGCAAAGGCTAGTCCGTCGCCGAAGTTGAGGAGAGTAGCAGCAATGCTACCGATGAGAATGCTGAACTCGAGCCACGAGAGGAAGGTTCGCTCAGTGGCAAGCTGGACCTTGGGCTCGACACGGACGGGGACGTGGATGCGTTTGCCCTTGGGGGCCTTGAAGCGCTTGACCTCGCCAGCCTGTTTCCAGGTCGGGACTCCGAGAGTGAAACCGCCATCGCCGACATCTGTTGGTTTGGGGTGGACGAGGAAAACGAATCCGTTGATGAGACTGGTGCCGACAGTTTTCACTGTGTGCTCTGTCCATTTCTTTGCGTAGTGAAGGCCACCAACGCGCTTTGCCTCTTCGAGATTATCGTCCTCGTCGTCGCTGTCGGAGTCGTAGATTGGATAGTCGGTATCTTGATCGCGTTGAGCGGCAACACGTTCCTCAATATCAAGGGCATTGGGATCGTTGCCGTTAGTGAGGGTCCCGTATTCGCGAGTGCGGGCAATCTCATTTTGCTCCATAACGTCACGGGCTTCACGGAGCCTTCTGAGCTGATCGTCGTCTTGACTGCCATTTGCAGAAGGAAGGCCCAGGACTGCATCATCATCGTCGCTGTCGTCATCAAGTGTGTTGCTGGTGCTGATGTCGTTACTGGCGCCGGGTCGCTCAATGCCAAACTTGTGGCTGACTGGCTTGCGAATGTCGACGTGCATCTGAGGATACCAGTACGGAAGCAGGCTGATCCTGGAAGGGTTGAGTGTGGCGGTGCCGTGAATGTACTTGGAAAATTTAGGCACTGCTTCAACCAGATGCGAAGAGGTCAGGTCTCGAATCCATTGCGGCGCTTCTGCACCGGCGGCAGTCTGCAACTTGACTTCGAGCACAGCATAAGGGAACAACTCCTTGTCCTCGGCGGGCAACTGCTTGAAAGGCCAGTCGACACCAATGTCTGTTCGGCGCCAGTTGTCGCCGGCACGCTTCTTTCCGTCCAGGTTATCCTCACGGGTCATAGTGAGCTCCGTGTCAAGAGAGATTCGGACTCGAGCATCGCCAGGAAGCTGGAAGGCAGTGCGGTGATAGAAGGAGCGTGTAACAGGCACCAGGGAGCGGTCGATAACACGGTACTGGATCTCACGCGCAAGCTGCTCGTCGGATGCAATGTCTTTCTCAGGTCTTTTTTGTTCCCTGCGCTCCTTCTCGAAGATCTTTGAAGGCAACAATTTACCCTTGAGGTAGTCGTTGACATTCTTCTCCTTGAGCTTGAAACGGGCCTTTACCGACTCTTCGCCAGTCCAATCTTCACGATGGGTCTTGCGTTCGATGAAGATAGTGTCGCTGTTCATACCTCCATACCATCGCAAGCGGATAGCCTCTGCACCCTCAGTCTTCTTGAGACGACCCTCGTACAGCTCCCATGTGTCTGTATTGTCGAAGTAGATCGAAGTGATGGATGCGTCCTCCTCATTGAACTCCTTGTTAGGATTAAATACCAATACTGGCAGGTGCTTGAGGATAATGAGTTTCAATTCGACAATATTGTCGGGATGTACCCAGTATTTTGTGGTCTGGCGAACGAAGTTCTGTTGCTTTCCTCCCGCAGCAGAGTCTCCTTTGACGGGGTTACCGCGGGTGCGGACAATATCGTATAGCTTCGAGAGCTTGACAATGTAGTTATCGTAGTTGTCTTGGAAGAACGGCTTGCGCTTGAGGCGGGCGGCGAAGACAGGCTTAAGGGCCCAGCGAGTGTTTTTCTGGGTCGAGTCAGTGAGGGTTGAATGTCGTCAAGTATATCAACCTACGTCATGCTTCTTAATGATCTTCTGGAAGCCTGTGTAGTTCAATTGCGTGAACTTTGCCAGGTCATGGACGTCGGCAATGACGTCGCTAAGATCCTCCTCGAGCAAATCGAAGTCTTCCTCAAAGGGATCTCCTTCCTGGGCGCCTTGTTGCGATTGTTGGTGTTCCTGCGAGCGCGCCACAGCGGTGTTGACCTCCTTGTCAGATGCCGCTATGCGGCGAATGATCTCCTCACTCTTGACGCGCACGAAGCTGTAGACTTTGTCGAGCTCCTTCTCGAGCTGCTCAACGAAGTTCTGCTCGGCCTTCTCGTCCCAGGTATGGTGCACGCGCAGCGCAGTCTTCAATTCCTCATAGTCGATATAGTAAAACAGCCAGTCCTTGTTCAGCGACTGCTTCAGCTGTTGACCGAACCTGAGCAGGAGTTGTGTTAGTACCTGTCACCGCTCAATTGCTTGCAGCACATTGGACCAGAGGGCCAGCTGCTGCTGAGGGTTAGACGAACCTCATGACAGGCAATGCGTACTATCGAAGCGCAATGAGACAGCTCGACGGAGTCCGGACAGCTCGTGGTCGGGATAAGAATGTGACACAACGTCCAAGACAGCGGCAGCCCAGCGAAAGAAAGGCGAGCTTGTGAATTAAGCTCTCGCGGCTGTAGCGCAGAAACGTGCCTTGGTGGTGGAGCTCTGGAAGCTGGTTGACGATCAAGCGCGACAGCGCCGCCCAGCAACCAATCGAACCGCCCACGTGCCGCACATGCTTGTCAACGCAACGAACCACCATAGGTCACTCTACCTCCGTGCAGGAAGCAAAGATTCTGCACGTTGTTGCGCCGCTTGCGTGCAGCTGCAGCAGGATCAGAGGACGCTAATGCCGTATTGAAGACGTGCTTCTGTACAACATACGCTGTCACCAGGGTTGAGGTCGGGTTGAGGTAACTAATGGCAGCTTACTGTTTTGAGCAGATTGACCGTCTCCCTCCGAGGTAAACTATCCATAGCTCGGGATCCAATCGGCTCTGTAGCACATGCTGTATACTTCCAGACTCAGATCAGCAGACTCAAACTCATATCCACCCATGAGGGCGTCGGTCGAAGACTTTCTCATGCCTTCATACCTGTTCTGGATTCATAGCCCTTATCCAGCCTCACTGCTGCGTCACACACTACTCTACTCATATCGCAATGCACAAATTTGAGAACGCTCGTTTCAGCACACAAGAAAAGATATGTATTTAGTCCTAGGGAAGGGTATCTCCCATGCGCGTGCCCACGCGAAGTTTCCGAGACGCCGATATATGCAATCAGATGCGATACCCAACGGTCTGAAGACCGCGACAAGAGGAAAAGATAACGATGCGATCAATTCCAACAAATGCATGTACTCCTTGAGTTGGGCCTCCGGGTACTTCTAGTCCAGATCTTCAGGCCTCTTGACGGGGCTGGCTCTCGCAGGAGTATCAGCCACTGCAGGCATGCTCACGCCAGGGGCAAGCTGTAGACTTGCCCTGATGCCTCTGTTCACGTTGATTGATGGTCTGGCGCGCGTTTGGTCTGGATCCGCCGTGTTGACAGGTGCGTATTCGTCCTGGCCGTCCAGGTGGGCTTTAAGAAGATGCTCTTCACGCATCTTCTTGATCTTCATGTAGTTGTACAGAGCAATGCTGCCAATAGTAACAACCAGACCTGTGAGATTGATGGGCGTGAGAGGGTCGTTGAAAACGAGGTTGGCGGTCGTGATGGTCACAACTTCTTTGAAGATACCGCAGATACTGAGCGTAACAACCGAGGTGCGCTTCAGCAGAGCGAACTCGGAAGACGTCATCAGGAAAGCAAGACATCCGGGGAAGATGAGGATGCCGACGCCAAGTGCGGTGCCTTTCTGCTCGAAGAGTCGTGCAAGACCTTCTTGAAGGGCACCGAAGCCTTCCACAGGCACGGCGAGAACGAAAATGCTAACGAACATAACAGGCGCGAGGAAGAAGATGGAGGAGAATGGGTTGGCGGTCGCAGGGTTACGGAGAAGGAGAATCTGAGTGAGGGACCAGCGGAAGCCCGATGAGCAGGCTGATGCCATTACAAGGATAAAGCCGAGGGCGTGGAATGCGGTTTCGCCGGCGACCATCATGACTACACCAAGGGTCATGATGGCAATGATAAGGACAAGGCGCCAGGATGGTTGTTCAAGGCGGAAGAGGAAGGCAAAGATAAGGACGAAGCCTAGTGCAGACGATTTGCACATTGCTGCTGCTATTAGCATTGATCGACGGCGTACCACAGACGGTTACTCACTGAAGAAAGTCAAGGAAATGAACTTTAGACTTGTGTTGCCGAGGCCAATGTCCATGCCTGTAGCAGCACCACAGGGGCCGATTCTTGAGAAATAGAACCACTTGGTCATCAATGGCTTCTTAGGGTCTAAAGGTTCCGCTCGTGTGCCAGACGCGTGCGGATCGAGCGAGTCGTGTCGCGGTCGAAGAGAGGGTACCAGGAAAAGTACCAGGGAGGCGAGCGAAAACTGTACGAGCATGTGCAGACATGTCGTGAATAACGGAAAAGGAAAGATGTTTTGTGTGGCGCCGTCGCCTTTGTCAACTTTGAACATCCACTTGTTGTAGACAGATATCGATATCGAAAAAAGATACCTGTAGACATGTCAGCATTCATCCCTGGCAAGCCAGCGAGTTGGCCACCTACCAGAGGCATATAAGGGCAACATTGACGAGCATCGAACGGTACAGGCTCTGGTCAGCAGCAGCCTTCTCCTCCTTGGTAAAGGTGAGGCCATTGTCGGGCACTATCCGGTTGTCCAGCAAGGTGTTCCTCCGCTTGCGCTTCGCGTTCTTACGGCGCACCTTCTTGGTCAACCCCGTCTCCTCGTCGTCATCCAGGCCGTCGGCGCTCATATCGTCGAGCTCGAAGTCGGTGCTGTCGCTGCGAGAACCACTGTCCGAGGCGTGCCCCGAGCTGTCCTCCTCCTCGGCGATGTGATCGTCACGCCGCCTCTTGCTCCTGTGCTTGCGTTCTTTCTTGCTGGCGGCGGCGGCGGCGCTGCCGGTGATGGATGACGATCGGCGTCTCGTCGACTGCTCCATGCCCCCAATAGTGGCACCCGTCGGCGTGGGTGGGTGGATGAGCTTCGCTACGTTGGCCGGGGGTCGCTGCGTCCTGGTAGCGGTGCGGTGTGGACGGGGATGCTCGTCGTCGCTGGTTAGGTCTGAGATGCTGCTGGTCGAGGGCGGATTGCTGAAAGTGCGCAACGGGAATTCATCGCCCGGGTGCCGTAACGTGTCAGGCGGCTGTCTCGAAGCGGTGTCGTCGAGCCAGCGTGCTACGGCGGAGTCTGAAGTCATGTTTACTCCCGGCCTCGCGCCTGATTCGTCCAGGCCAACTTGGCGATCAGATGAGCTGGGCCCGCGGAGAGGGTGGAGCTAGCATCAGGGGCTGGCGCGGGAGCATGCGCGCGCAATGATGTCGTTGATGGGAGCGCTGCTGCAGGAACGAATGCTGGCAGCAGACCTTAGAGCGACAACCGTGTGCACCTGTCCGCGGCAGATCCTCTGTAATCTGCGTAGAAAGCTGTCACATTCTGGGTGTCGACCAGGGTACGGTAAGCTGACCGTGAAACGCCCAGTCGTCCAATCGCCTGCCCACGGGTCGCGTGCTCACAAGGAGCGGGGAAGCCTTGAAGCGACTCGTGGCTGGGCCTGCTGTGGCTACCTACCCCAGCGGTTCACACATGGACCCGTCGAGTCACCTGCTCTGTAGAGAGAGAAACCATCAGTGTCACGATAATATTCAGCTTTTTGGGACCAGAGTGATATCCAATATGAGCTCCTCGATGTATCCTCCACCCTGGACCTGATATTAAATACTGATAGAAGATACTGAGATACGTCACTTTTAGACGCCAGATAGATGTACTCCTTGCACCCTTCCTGCATGCAAACGCCGTCCTATGCACCTTCCCTTGACAAAAGAAAGATCCTAAAAGCTTGGCTATGCAGTTGCGGGCGGCGGGATGGGCTGACTGGGGAGCTGCTCGATCTGCCGTATCAAGAAGCTCTTCTCATCTATAAACTGCTCATCTTCTGTTCGATCTTCGAGGAAATTTGGCAGAAAGCGGAGTAGCTTCTCACGGTTGCTGATCAAGATGCGTTGAACTGCTACAGACTTGTTGGGGTTCGCAACAAACACCTGCATTGTTAGCGTTGTCATCCGTAGACCGAATAAATTGTGACATACCTTGAAAACGTGGAAGCCTTCATAATTGATCATTCGTCTGTCGTCCCGCAACAGCTTCATGATGATCTTGAGATGCTCGCCCGAGTCCACGTATTGTGTCATGACACTGTAGTTCGCGCGGTCAAGCAGAATCTCGCCCAGTAGCTTGATCGACTGTCGCTTTGTCACATAACTTTCCGACGATATCAGCATCGTGTTGTATTTCGAAAAGAACATGTCGAAGTTTGTTTGTAAGAATGTGGCCACCAATGGCTTGTGCTTGGTTAAGATTTCCTACTGCTGTTAGCCATAGCAACCGAAGGTCGTATCAATATGCTCACCCTAAAAGTGTTGAACGCGTCCGCGCTCAACTCAAATGCGCCCTTGTCTATCCAATCGAAGAACCTCCAGAATATGCCCTTGCCGGTGGCGGGTACGTCGGGATTGACGTTGGCAAGATCAAGCTGCTTTCCTTCGTCGCCCTCGTCGTAAAGAAGTAACGCAGCGATTGCGTCGTATTTTAGGGCTTCACGCAGCACTCCTCCACACGGCATGGCGCTTTCCCTTCTGTCGTAGCCTCTGCATAATGCTATTATGATGTCTGGACGGAATTGTACGATGTGATGTAACACCTGAGGGTCGGTCTGGCCGGCAGGCTTGTAGCGGAAGGCGGACGAGAAGATGACTTGGGCATCTTTGCGCGACTCAAAAGGCAGTTTGTGGATGTTGATCGCCAGCACGTAGAGTAGGTCGTCGCTTAGGATAGCCGAGAGGAGCTGGAATACGGACTCCGGGTTAACCTCCGTGTCTACATGGCCGTTAGTATTCGTGTTATTGATAGAACTGCTTGCGCGTTGTGCGGCTCTGGAAATGTCGGACGAGATGGAGAGCAGTACCAGGTGTGCCTTGAAGCCGCAATTTCATCTGCTGTAGGTCCCGCGCAAGCTCCTCTTCCAACTAGTACTCGTCAGCAACGTCGGGCTAGCTGAGCGCAGCGCATATGCGGACCTTTGGATTAGGCTTGTCTTCTTGGCTCAGGCGGATGGTAAAGTCTTTGGTAGACCGTGTGAGCTCCGCATTGCTCTTCTGCTTGTTCCGGAATAAGAATGCCATGGTGAGGGGAGGGCCGGTACGGAGGGGTGATAGGCCAAAACGCGGTAAGGGAGGAGGGCTGTGGGCGCCAGACAGCTGCTACCTGGATGGCAAGAACATGCAGACGGTTATGAAGGTGTCACGCTCGCGAAGGGATGTTGTGGCGGCTGTTTACAGGGGTCTTCGCTTTGTTGTCGCGATGACGGAGGTCCAGAGCCAGCGGCAGCCCTACGGAAGGTGCACCCTGCATCAGCTAGCGCTGTCATCCTTGCCCACCCGCTGCCACATGGTATCCATATCCTCGAACGCTTTCGCGCCCGAGATGTCACAACGATTCCGCAAGTGCGAGTCATGTCTGCTCTCATGCGGACCCTGGCTTCTCTCGTGCTCGGCCGCACCGCCCCGATGGACATTCACAAGCTTCACAGTGGGTTCATGACGAGCAGGTTCTTTCACTTTACTGTGTACACACACTATGCGAGTCCACAATGGGTCATGCTGCCTAGCACAGACATAGAAAGAGCGTTCGATGATAATGTGAAGTAGACGTCCGGTAGCAGCGATGAGACCAAGAAACCAGAATAGATCAGCACAACAAGATATCAGATTCGAGATTGCATTAAAGATGTAAGACAGTATATATTTGTTCTGTCAAACCCAGTCTAAAATGGGATCTATGTCTATGTACGTATTAAAATTTCTTTCATTAACGGCGTCCGGCGCCCGTTCAGCTAGTCGCGAAAGTACGCGTGTTCGAGGGCCTGTACGTGTCAGTGAAGCAATTCTCGGGGACGTCATCGAAGAATTCACCTTCAGCGCTGTCGTGCGTGCACCGCTTTCGTATCGTACGAGCTCTGAGACCAGGTCCTGCCCCTCTTCAGATACTCGTGGCAGCAGATTACCCCAGTGCTCCTCAGGATAATCGTAGAACTGCACTTTACCCCAGTCAGGAAACTTTGCCGCTTCCTACAACTCTATTAGCAAGGTTTTAGATGACGTTGGAGCCTCTGCACATACGGGCCATCTTGTCAAGGTTGGTGTTCCCAATTTCTTGAAAATGCTCTGCAGTAATGCCAGGTCGCTTCCGAGTTCTCCAGAATCAAAAAGAGTCGCATGACTTGGGTCCAGTATTTCAGCGACAGTACATCCGGCTGCCCACAGATCGAGACTACAGTCGTAGGATTTGTTGCCGAAGAGGAGCTCAGGAGGTCTGTAGCAAGTTGTGCCCACATCAGTAATCTTCGCGTTTGGTGCTTCAGAGCCGGTGGTGTCGGGCGCCCATGCGATACCAAAGTCTGCAAGATAAGCTGGACCATCGAGACTCCTGAGTAGGATATTCGAGGGTTTGATGTCGCGGTGAATTATACCGTTGTCGTGTATGAACGCAAGAGCGGCGAACAAATCTCTTATCCAGATCTTTGCTTGTGTCTTTGCGTATTTGCCTTCTCGCAGCGCCACCCCCATGTCAAGTGGCATGAAGGGGAAGACCAAGACAAACTTGCTGCCGTCCTCTCGGAAGGTGTCGATAAGTGGGATGACGTTAGGGCATGCTGCCTTCTTCAAGATCTCTGCTTCGCGTCTTGAATCATGGGGTGGTTCCATCATTGTTGGTGAGGTGATCTTGAGTGCAACGAGGTTGGCTCTCGATGGTGCGCCATCCGGAAAGTAGCCGTCATCAGTCAAAGCGGGTGCCTTGTAGATGGCAGAAAACAATCCCTCACGGTAGTAGAGAGCATTTTGATACATGCCCACTGTAATTGCGCCTGGAGTGGGTACGTATTTTGTGTCCTATACCTTCTGTTAGCGACAGCTACCCAAAACGTGTACTACTGTATATTACCTCTAGAGTTGGGAACTGGAGGGACCGTGGAGGATAGCTTGCCACTTTCTCATCGATGGAACTTTCATACTCGTCCTAAAAGGTAAGTCACTAGCCAGCCACCGATTAAAGATAGAGGACTCGTACGATAGAGCGGGCTTGGTCATATATTTTAGTTTCGGCGACTATGGCTTCCCTGTGCGCATCACTCGCTGGTAGCAGAGGATTCGAGGAATGGCAGGCGTCTATTCTGCGAAAAATTAGCTTGATGCAGCCCAGCATTGCAACAAGTGATGAAAAGAGAGTACAGTGAATCCGTAAAGACGTTTATATGGCGGTTTACGAACACAACATGGCCTAGGTGCGATCATGCTGCGTTACCCATAGTTGTCAGTTGTCAGGCAACGCCCGTTCCTGCAGACCGGCCCGAGCAGAAGCAGACACCAGCAAAATGAGGCTTCCATGAGCCGTCTCTTGGGCAACAACGGCGGTTCTTGAGTCGTGACTTTGGGATCGTATGGAAGCAGTAGAGCTTACGAGGTACTCCCTGTGACGGGGTCCAGGGGTGTGTACAAGGGTGTGGTAGTACTTGCATTTTGGTGACAGCGCGCATGCGGTCGGCAAAGCCAAAGCGAGCCCGCCAGTCTTGAGAATTCATTGTATTGCAGATTGAACAGAAGGTGCAGACTGTTGTTTTGATTTAAGAATCACAAAGAGGCGGTCAGTGGAGTAGTGAAGCAGGTTCATTGTGCCGAAGCATCTAACGGCCCAAAGCAGCAGGGTCCACCATCGAGGACTGACAGGCACCAGCGCATCTGCGAGCGCGAGCACTTCCCTGAGGGAAGCCTGTACGCGTCTGCTGCAGGCCACTCGCTAGGTTAGACCCCACCTGAGGTCTCTAGATCCTCGCCGGGGTGCATCACGATTGATATTATTTATTCTCCCAAACTACGTCAATTCCCGGTGGGCCGCAGCCCTAGCCGCATTGCGTTACTACGCTCGAGCCCCAACCTCATTACGTACCAGCGAGGGAGCTCTCACGACACTCCTCGAAGCTTGCCGAAGCTGCATTCAAGGCGCAACCATTGAGTACTCTAGCTTGCCCGTGACTGTGCGCCCGCCCCCACAGTCGCTATGGAGCTCCAGCGCAAAGAGTACCCAGCGGTGCTGGTGAGCAACACCCGCGCCCTCCAGCAGCGTCCCTTGTCGACTCACGCAATGTATAGCAAGCCCTCTCGCCCGCGCAGGCTGTCGATGTCCTCAGCGGGCGCATGAAGCATGTGAACCAATTGAACACGCAGATCGCAGATTGGTTGCAGGTGTGTGCCTTCTTGATAGTTCCGCATTATCCATTGAGTGCTCACCTCTGCGCAGGAGCGGCGTCGCGTCGAGGAACAGTATGTTCAGGGCCTACGGAGGCTGGCGAACCGACACCCGCCGGATGAGACATCAGAACTGGGGTATGCACGACCAAGACTGCCACGTTCTGAGCGCATTGACTGACGCCCGCCAGCATTTTCTCTGTGCCATGGCAGAAGATCGTAAGCGCAACCGGCGCCGTTGCCGGCTCCCACGAACACCTCGCCCGCAAGATCGAGTCAGATGTCGAGCGTCCGCTGCGGGAGTTCTACGCGAATGACCGAGAAGTGCAGGCCATGGGCAACATGTCTGGGAATCTCTCGGCCATGGCCAAGGAGCTGGATGCTGCGCGGAAGAAGTCGGAAAAGCTCAAATCCAAGGGCGCGAAGGCTAGGCCCTCTGAAGTTGGCGAGGCAGCGCAAGAAGAGCAGAATGCTGAGTTGCAATGGGATTCGCAGGCCCCGTTCGTTTACGAAAAGCTGCAGGCTGTCGATGAGAGCCGCCTCAACCATCTGCGAGACGCCTTGACGCAATTTCAAACACACGAAGTCGACCAGATAGAGAGAAGCAGAGTCACAGCAGAAGAGACCCTCAATACTCTCCTGACTATCGAGACGGCCGACGAGATCCAGACCTGGTCCCTAAGACTGCGCAGTGGAGATATTCCCCAGCCGAGCCGCAAGATGAGCAACCCACCTGTACCTGCTTCTCCTGCTAGGAACCTGGCTCCGCCTCCAGTACCATCAGCAGGCGGTCCTGCAGACGACGCGCGGAGCCAGAAGAGTGGTTCCAGTATGTATACTTTTGAAGATGGCAACAACAGTACTGACAAGTGACAGAGGAGGAAAAGCATAGCTCGAACCCATTAAAGCGCTTCGGCACCGTGCTTGGTCGGCGGAGACAAAGTGCTCATCCATACGGACGTGCGTCATCACCCGAACCAAAGTCGTCGTCGACGAACTTAGGCTCAGCATTTGGTTTTGGAAAGAACAAGAACAAGGATAAGGACAAGGATAAGGATAAGGACCTGCCACCTCCCACTTCATCATCTGACCGACCTCGCTCGCCCTTAAGACGCCTTTCATCCAGACGTGAGTCTGAACGGGCACCTTCACCAGACCGCCCTCCTCCCTCGAGAGACCTAGAAGTCCCGAATGGGCTTGGTGCTACAGGCTCCAATGATAACGATACGAATGCAGCCCCGATCAACGGCACAACACAGGATACGATACCTGAACTGAAGGAACCATTTATTCCTCCACCAGCAGCCGAACCGAAGGCGGAGCCTGAGAAAGACGCCGAGGGTTTTTCCGTGCCGCCCTCTACGCTTGACGCAATTACAGAAGCTGAGCGCGAGGCTGGGTTGTGAGTGTTACGCATTCAAAGACATCATCATCCACGTGCTGACAACATCTAGTTCTCAGGAGGCGAATTCAACACCACAGTTCAAACTCGACATCAGAAATGCACCAATTCAGGAAGAGGGAGAAGACAATGACGCCGCAATGGCCAGTGTTGTCAACACCCTGCGCGCGGTGAGCATAATCCACTTTTTGGGCATATTTCGGTCTAATGAGATCATAGCAAGCGGCACCTCCCAAGCGAAACAGCACACTGCGAGGCCGTCGCGATGTTCGTAACACGATATTCGTGCCGAATCCAGCTGTACCAGAGCTGCAGAGCATAGGAGAATCACCCCAACCTGCGCTTCCTGCTACTGACTCAGCTCCACCAAGCGCTACAGCCAGCTCGCCTACCATATTCCCTCCGCTCATCCCTCCGCCACAGCCGGCGTCCCCTGTCTCTAAGCTTGCTTACAGAGCCTTGCTCTCCGATGAACATGCTGCGCCAGCATCCGATACCCAATCCATTCGATCGGGCCGTTCTTTGAGCAGCTCCACCAGCGCAAATGTCAAGCATCCTGACCTGCATGAGCCCGGGCTGAATGCGTCACTTGTAGAGACCGTCAGTGCTTGGTTCGAACAGGGCAACGTCACCAAAGCCATGGTTATCGGGCAGGTGGCACTTGCATACAACCCCGTTGACATTTCAGCCGGGCCGTTTGGCACTGACCACATCCGTCTCGAGAACTTCCCTGTTCTCGAGAAAGTCGCGCCGAATCCAGCCTTCATTGAGCAGATCCCTGGGAACCCAGGCAACTACTCAGTCGACCTGGCGAAGATCACGAAGACGTCAGTCGCCTTCCATTACCAACTCCACATCGAGAACACGAGCATCGCCGCCCTGGCCCCCATCATCCTCACTCCGCTCTGGAAAGCAGAACCGTCCCAGGTCTCCGCCATCCTGAACTACACCCTTAACCCGCAGTTCGATCTTAAAGGCGCCTCGAGCATCACAGTCCGCAATCTCGTCCTAGTGATCCGCCTTGAACCCGGCTCCAGAGCCACATCCTGCCAATCCAAACCCGCCGGCACCTTCTCCCGTGACAAGGCCCTGATGTACTGGCGCCTAGGCGACGTGACGCTCAGCCGCGCACAGCCCATGCAAAGTATCCGCGCGCGCTTCCTGACCGAAGGCGAGGCCAAGCCAGGAAACACTGAGGCGCGCTGGGAAATCAATGGTCCGGAATCGTTGGCCTTAGGCTCCGGGCTCGGCGTTAGCGTGGGCAGGGCGGAGGAGAAACCTATTGAGGATGATCCGTTTGCTGATGAGGATAGGGCCGAGACTGAGGCACCGGGAGTTGCATGGAGCAAGGTTCCGAGCGTCAAGAGGATCGTTAACGGGACGTATCTGGGTGTGTGATCGTGATGTCAGTGTGTAAGTCGGGTGGATGTGGTTGTAATGTGACCGTGTCGGTGAGCGTGTCTTCTCTTCTGTGGCGCGTAATTCTCTGAATTTTCTTGTACATAGATAGATATTGTGGATTGTGTTTGCTTCAAACCACCGTGCTTTGCTACTATGTCATCATTGTTCTGTCTTGTAGTGCAGATTGGGTGCAATGCTTGTGTTGATGTTACTGAGCCAAGGAACGTTCAACCTCCATTAGCAGGTACAACGTCTCTGATGCCGCCTGCCGCCCGTCTCGATGGCAACGTACAATCTACGCTGGTGGCCAGTACAATGAGCCAGGGACATCAGATCGAACGTTGTTCTGATGGTACGATAGATTGGGCGGCTGTGCATTTCAAATGGTGGCGCATAGCGTCGACGGTAGTCCCTTTCAATCCATTCGCTTACACTTTTCCACCAAAAAGCGCATTGCCAGGTTGCGGCTCCCTACCCAACCAGCGTCTCAACAAACAAGCGCTGCGCGTCTCACAGAGAGTTATGGTTTGGCTCTCTGAACCAAATCAACAACATGTTGTCATATACCCTGTCTGCCAACGCCTTGTACCCTGGCCATCGCGATCTTGGATCTTCTACTTACCCATCCGTGTCGATCCGATTATCCTCTGGCATATGAGTCTTGTCCGTGCTCAGTCTGATACTGTGAGCATCCATGCTTTTGGGGCATGTTAGCGCTTCATCTCGTCGAAACGGCCACCGCTTTTCTGGCTCGTCTCGGGCAGCAATTCCAATCGATGATGGAACGACAACGGCCTTGTACCCTGACTCCCGCTGCACGTGGGGCAGTGGAGCGATTGTTGATTGCATTCTGCTTGTAATCGTCTGCAGCCCAGATTTTCGAAGTGCTCCTAGATTCGCGGATGCGGGCTTGCCTTATAAATGAATCTATCCACTCTGCTCACTGATTCTGGGCGCTGGTGTGCTGAGCTAAGTATCGTATACTGCTTGCAGGAACGGTGTGAAAGCTGTGGTTGAGTCGAGGCCTGAGTCGTCAAATGCTACTAAAAGATCGGTCATGAACCTCGTTTAGGAATATTCGTTTCTCCCACGTGGAGGTAGGCCGAAGTGGGGCATGGTCTGATTGTCTGCCGGATCTACCCTTGTTGTCGGTCAGTTCACCGTGGAAACGGCAGACACATCACTTCTCGAATTTGCGATCTCAGTGTGTGGTGTCTTGTGAGATGAGATTGCAATTACAATTCGTGAAACCTTGCGTAGCTGTCAGGGCCTTTAGTGCCGGGCGCCTCGAGCGTTGAAGTCTGCGCAGGGAAGGCGACGCGAGGCGGTGCGAGCGAGTCTAGATTTGCAAGGTGCATGACAGCGCGAGCGCGATGGTAGTATGGGGTACTGGCATGTCGAGCACGTTCGATACGATTTACGAGTGCTTAGTCGGCTTGCAGATTTGCAGACTCTACAAGTAAATGAACCGATAAACTTCAGCAAGGACAAGCTGTCAGTCAGCTGTCACGTTGCAGACTTGTAAAATTGGGAGATTGATGTGGCTGTGCGAGTTCAAGAAACCTGGAGCAACACACCGGCGCCATCAACCAGTGATGGCTAGCGTATATTCTGAAGGTATCGATGACCCTATTGTGTCGAGTGAGGCTCTTTTGACCGAAGCGACTAGTCCCAATTGGTACGATATAGCATTCTCGAACGAACGCTAAAGGGCCGTGACATAAGCCGCCCGATTCCGTGCTGCCGAATCGGCGCGTATGCAGCGGCAGTCGAGGATCGATCTTGATGATGCTATGGGCGAAACAGGAGATGCGGCTCTCACACCTGAATGATAGAGCTGAATTGAATGAAGCAAACCTGGCAGATCGGCGACTCATGGCTAGTGCCCTAGTATCTTTGTGATGCTGCCGAGTGCAAGGCTGCCAGCGACGCGTGAGGGTGAGGTCTGCTGGCTGCGGAGAGTAAGTGGTCGGAAGCGATCACTTGGCGGCAGCGGTGACGTAAAGTGTTGGTCCCTTGGACGTGGCTTCCCAAAGCGAGGATCCAGGAGGCAAGTGCAAGAGGCGCGCAGAATCTAACGCCGTCTTGCTTGTTATCCCGCTGGTTCAGTCCAAATCGCGGTGTGTTTCTGCACATCTTCTGCGCGTGTGCCTGTCGAGCGCGCTGCTAAGATCAGCCGCAGCTTCGCTCAGGTTTCTGGACTCTCTGCGCACTTGCTGTTCCGCCCGCTTAGCTTTGTTCCCTGAACTGGCTGGGCCCACCATCCCAATTCTCGCAGCCATCGAGCGTGCCAGCATCTCCTCGTCTGCGCAAAGCCAGCATTGCCTTCTCGCAGCCTCCGAACCCGCGCTTTGTTGTTCTCCATCCCGCCGCGCTGCGTTGCGTTGGTCCTGGTGAGCTCACTGTTGCGCCCGAAGGCATTTCTCATCGACGTCATCCAGCGTCTGTGGATTGGCCGCAACACCTCCAGGGCCGCTTCCATCGCATCGAATGTCCACACCATTACTGGGCCGGTCCCCTTGAAACGAAACTCTCTATTACGCATGAGGAGGAGACAGGGGGAATGCGATCCGCAACATGAACGTACCGCCGCCTTCGTCCACGACTGATGCTGCAGCCTCTTCGACCAGTTCACCCCCCAGTTCACGCCCACCGCTACCACGCCTGCCTCGCAGTGCAGCCCTCGCCCGGTCAGCTGATTATGACCCACGCTCGCCAGGCCCCCGCCCTGAGGACGACGACGACGACGACGACAACGATGCATCACCTGCCGAGACCGAGACCGACATGAGCGAAGACGAGCGCAAAGCGGCCAACGGTGGCGCCAGGGACCGGGTAGCCACAGACGTTGTGCCGCAAGACAAGGCTTCACCAGACGAGCTGGAAATCGAACGCCTGCGCAATCTGCAATTAAAAATCCTACAGCAGCAGCAACGCCAGCGCATGAGAAATATAGCGGGCAACGCTGCCAACGCGGGTCTAGGTGCGCGGAGGGTATCACCCATTAAGGAAGAGCCCATCTCAACCATCTCACCTACTCTCGAAGGGGCATTTGCCAGCACTCCTAGTCCGCTACTGACAGCGGCAACCACATCCACTGAATCGACTGAATCGGCCAAAACCATCCGCGGCAGCGTACCACCCACACCCGCTGGTCAGTATCCACTGAGGACACCATCGTATCCTTTCCCCACGGTGCCTAACACGCCGCGATGGGCATCGTCATTCCACCTGCCCTTCACTGCACTGTCGCCTACTGTATCCGCTATTCATGCTCGGGAATGGGCTGCACCAAAGGACCGCCTGGCTTCCGAGTCCAGTACGCCAGCTGCATCGAGCACACCATTTGCGCCTGGAGAGAGAGGCCCCTCATTCACTGAATTTGAAGACCCACGCTATCCCAGCCCTAATCTGTATGAGCTGACATTGCAACTTGGCGCCGAGCCTGGACTAACAGCTTGGTGGACGGCTGTAACAACTATCATGAAAGAGTGCTATGGGGTAGAACGTGCGACGTTAGCAGTACCTGCAGATGCATCTGACATCGAGAATGTGCCGTGGGGGCAAAAAACCTCCTGGACTGCCACTTTCGGCGGGGATAGCCCTCATGCTGCAACATATCAGGAGACGCCAGGGGCCAAGAGTCAGAACGTTAGAGTGCAACAACCTACGCCACAGCCAGAAGAAAGACCCACCACTGCAATCCCAGATAAGAGGCCAAAACTCTTTTCGCATCACTCATTCGCCGGTTATGAGCGGCAGAAGACCGAGGCTACATCACCCGATTGCCCTACACCGCCGGTGCTACCTGTCCGTCCCAGGGGGCCTTTGCGAGCTGCAAGTCATGCCCCTCAAGCACCCGCAAGGGAACATCCTCTGAGGCAAGTCTCTCAGGCGTCGTTTGATGGATCCTTCTCCCCATTTCCAGGCTTCAGTGCCACCTCGAATCGCGAGCCGTCATTCAGTGATCCGGACTTTTCAAGTATCGGCGGCGAACCTACCTCATCTACCGCCGTGTTTAGCGTACTGCGTGCTCTCGATCATGAACCGGATGCTTTGATTGACAACACGGGTATTAACCGTGTCCTGGAGCGAGGTCGTGTCGTAACTTTAACGCGAGACTACTCTACGTCATTGTCCACATCTCGTGAGGATCTGGTGGGAAAAGAGAGACCAGAAGAGTCAAAGCCTCCTGTAGAGAGAGTCGGCGGCCCTGGGTCAGAAGCACAGAACTCCGCGAAAAGCCAAGCTGGGCTTGTGCCCAAGTCAGTCAGTCTCGGTGGCACGCTCGGACTTCGACCTCGATATGAAGAGTACGAACAATACCCAGCATCGCCATGGGCACAGTCGCCTGCGCCATCGCCAGCCATACAGAATGATGCAGATGCAAACCCATTCTTCACGTCTAGCAATGTTGATGAGGAAACTTTCAACCCATCCAGATCTCCCCAGGATTATACACAGTATGGAGTCGTCGAAGCGATCGGCGTGGACAGGGCCAGCACCGTTACTCACATACCGCTTGTTCATCCTACACTCTCTCAAGTCATGCATAGTGCTGACACGGGCACTCCAGCGCACACGCCGAATCTGTCCCGTCGGCAGTCAGAACAATCGTCACATACCTCGACGTCTCAGAAGGAGGCCTTTGTCCGCAGAGCGCCCATCGCTATCCTCTCCATCCTATCGCCGGTTGTACCGTACCCACGCAACCTCACAAACTCTCTCAAGCACCTTGCGCCTCATCTCGCGACGTCGTTCTCGAATGCCTGGCAATTCACAAACGCCTTAATACAGATTAACTCTGCTAGGCAGCGTCGCGCAATAGGACAAATGCCAGGAAGTACAAACATATCAGACCCGGAAAGCCTGGATGATCTCCTGCATCTCGATTTGGGAGACATCTCGCATTCTGCTGCCGGAAGTGTCACCAGTCCCTCCGATTACTCAGGCCGATCGAAGCACAGTCCCGGTGGCTCTATTACGGGAACACCCGGTTGGGATGCCGCTTCTTTGGGTTTCTCGAGTAAACACTCTATCAGCAGTACTCCGGGTCACTTGACTGGAAGTGAAGCTGTCGAGAGCTACTTTGATGCAAAGAAGAGATCAACCAGGGCATCGACTCAGAACAAGGCAGCCGAGAAGAAGGTAGAAAAGCGTGCAAGCATTGATCCGGTTGCGGAGTATTACGAAGATGATGCCCCAACGCCGCGAAATGAACAGGGAGTCGCCAAGGACGAAGGACCGAATGTTTCAAAGAAGTTGCAGCATCAGCGCGGTCACTCGTTATTGCACTCATATGGTGCTGATTTTGGATCATCATTCCAATCTTTGCCAGCTGCAACTACCCCCGGAGGCCGTGCTCCTGCTGCCCCTGGACATGCACGAAGGAACTCGATTACCGAAACTTTTGACATGCCTCCACCTTCGGAGAGTCTGCTGCGTACTATAATTGATTCGCTGCCGGTACAGATCTTCACAGCAGCTCCAACGACAGGTGCAATTACTTGGGTTAACTCGAAATTTCTCATCTACGGTGGCCAGGATACTCGCCAAGTTCTGCAGGATCCATGGGAATCAATTCACCCAGATGATCGCGTCTCATATCTAGAGCAGTGGAACAAATCTCTACGCACGGGTCAACAGCTCCAGAAGAAGGTTCGTCTGAAGCGATTCGACAACTGCTATAGATGGTTCTATGTGCGTGTGGCGCCCTTGAAGAACAAACGCCAACAGATCGTCCACTGGATAGGAACCAACATGGATTTCCACGAGCAGCATCTTGCCGAGCTAAACTCTGCTAAGCAACAAGAGACAGCTGCATCTGAGGCGAAATACCGCGCTCTTGCCAACTCCAGCCCTCAAATCGTGTTTGTGGTTTCTAACCGCAGAGGTTTGACATTCTGTAACTCACAGTGGACCACCTTTTCAGGTCAAGCGGAGCAGGAGGCTCTAGTCAACGGTTTCTTGGAGTATGTACATCCCGACGACGTTATCAAGTGCAAACTTCCAGATATTGGTGAGGACGGATCGACAAACGTTCCCACCTCGATTCCTCCTGAGCACAGTCGACACAATTCACAAAACTCGTCCTCGTCAGACGACTCTTCCGAGACTGACAGGACAGTCACTAGCCCTGGGTCTACACCAGAGAAGATGGATATGCCACAAGCAAAACTGTCTAAACTGGCAAGCACAGGTATCCTCAAGGTCGCCAAGGATGCAGATGGTCGCGCTTCCTACTCAACAGAAGTACGACTCCGGAACAAGGATGGTGATTACCGCTGGCATCTGGTCAGAATTCTCCTTGAGAAAGCACTCGCCGAGGATAGTGCTGAGGAGAGCTGGTATGGTACAGCAACCGATATCAACGACCACAAGTTGCTTGAGCAGACTCTGAAAGAGACAATGGATGCCAAGACCCGATTCTTGAGCAACATGTCCCATGAGATCCGTACGCCGCTCAATGGCATCTCTGGTATGGTAAACTTCCTGCAGGACAGTCCCCTCAACGCGGAACAGTTGGAGCACGTCAACATCATCAACGCCAGTACATCCAGTCTGCTTAACCTGATTAATGACATCCTCGATCTCTCAAAGGTAGAAGCAGGTATGATCAAGCTTTCCATGGAATGGATGCATTTGCCATCGCTCTTGGAGGAGGTCAATGATCTGAACATGGGCTTGGCGATCCAGAAAGGACTCGAGCTCAACTATCTCATAGAAGATGGTGTACCCTCCATGGTCAAGGGTGACAAGTTCCGCATTCGTCAAGTGCTTCTGAATGTTGTGGGTAACGCCATCAAGTTTACGCCAAAGGGTGAGATCTTCGTGCGTTGTAAGCTCCAATCTCCAGAACGGTCCGGACCGATGGATGAGAATGAGACTATGATCAGATTTGAGGTCATCGACACAGGAAGAGGCTTTACCGAGAGTGAGGCAAAGTATTTGTTCAAGCGGTTCAGCCAGATCGATGCCAGCAGCACAAGACAACATGGTGGTACGGGACTCGGATTAGCCATCTCTATGCAGTTTGTCGAATTGCATGGGGGGAAAATGGATGCTCGCAGTGTGCCAGGTAGAGGATCGACTTTCTTCTTCACGATCAAATTCGGTCTGCCTACAGAAACTGATTTCCCTAAGCCAATGGTGGCAACACCCCTCACACCCGCCACAGAGCTGGCGAGTGTAGTACCGCCGCTGCCAGCTGCCCAGCCGTCCCCTCTCCAGAAGCCAGTGTTCCCTCAAATCGGTGGCTCCGCACAAAATGCGCAGCTGAGACGTGTTTCTAGCATCTCTTCTGAAAAGAGTGCCAAGTCTCCACCTATCAGCTCAGCAGCATCCGTTAGGTCACAAGACTCACCTTCGCTCTCCTCCGGGAGCTCGGACCACAGCCTTACGAGTGCGGCGCTCACTGGAAAGTCAAGCTTGCGGTCTGAGAGATCCTCTGCATCATCCTTCATGGCGGACAGCCGTCTCACAAGCCCAGACCCTGAGATGAATCTCTCCCTCCCTCCAAAACGAGCCGACAGTCAAGGCACAACCTCCAATGAGTCGCTCGCGTCCGACGCTACCAGTCGCCCTGCCACGGCGCCACCAGCTGCTTCTACGTCGCCCTTGGCTCAGCCACCAATGTACTCCATCCTCGTTGTTTGCCCCTTGGTACACAGCAGGGAAGCTACTATACGGCATATCAAGAACACTCTCCCACAAGGCATCCCACATCAAATCACCGGCGAGGAGAGTTTAATCAGTGCCCAGAGAATGCTCGGTGGAGAGAGTCCAGTGATCTTTACCCATGTCGTACTTGTCCTCCACGACACCGCTGAGGTACATGCCATCATGGACCAAATCTTCAGCTCTGTCCATTATGGCAACACGTCCGTTGTGGTAGTCTCAGATCCTTCTCAGAAAAAGGAGCTGATGAAGGAGGCATCGGTGTACGATTATGAGCAACTTGCCGCGGATCGTCGACTCCAGTTCATTTACCGACCGCTGAAACCCTCCAAGTTCGCTGTCATCTTTGATCCAGAGAAGCAACGTGAGTCAAGTACAGACCGCAATCAAGATACAGCACAGCAAGTAGTTGTCAGCCAGAAGCTCGTATTCGAAGAGCTCAAGAGGCGGCTTGGCGGCAAAGGTCATAAAGTGTTGCTTGTGGAAGACAACCAAATCAATCAGACTGTAAGCACATTGTCAGCCTTGAAAACTCGCAGTAGCTAACCAATGCCCAGGTCATCCTCAAGTTCCTCGCCAGGATCGACGTGACGACAGACACGGTGCTCGACGGCGTTCAATGTACAGACACGGTATTCTCGAAACCACCGGGTTATTACTCAATCATTTTGGTATGTCATACAATGTTACACAGTCAAGCCGAGCTAACCACTTTGCAGTGCGATCTTCATATGCCGAACAAGGACGGCTACCAAGCCTGCAAAGAGATCAGGCGTTGGGAGAAGAAGCATGGTTACCGCCGACACCCGATCATCGCTCTTTCTGCTAACGTTCTCGGCGATGTCTATGCAAAGTGTGTCGAGGCCGGCTTCAACTCATACGTCACGAAGCCCGTTGCATTCAAGGAACTCTCTTTGGTCATGACCAAATTCGTGGACCCAGTGGATCCATCGAAACCCCCGGAACTCATGAGAATGAAGAAATAGAAGGGGAAAAAAGGGATGGATGATCCCATTGACGCTACAAATACTCCAAGCGCACGTTATGTGGGCTTATAGAACCGCTGCGCACACGTCACGCCGAAATTCGGTACACTGCATTTCTGCGACCGCGGCAGCGCGCTTCTCACCGACTGGTTGGACGGTTTCACAGAATCATCAGGGACGATGAATGCATAGAAAGGGGTTGCAGTATATCCTCTGTTTTACTCGCGTTGCTTTCTCAATGTTCATTTTGGGCTGTTTTGCGTTTGCATCCCGGAGGCTCAGGTTAGGGCCAGGGACGTAATGTTTGGAATCGGCATCGTCATTGTGCATTGGTCACGGCATTGAGGGCGCTGGGCTGCGATGCATGGCGTTGTTATGTTGCAGGATCGAGATGCTTTGTCGTCTTGAAGATAAATATTATGATGGTGCACGTTGGGAGGATGGGACATGTGTGGACTGGGGTACAAATGGCTAGGAAGTCTGGGTGTGTATTATAGTTGGTTGATGGAATGAAATGGCAAGATGTACAGCCTTCGTTTTCCTCTTTTTGTGTGTTTACGATTCGCACAGCCGATCGATGTCCATGCAACAGCTCTGCTTACCACTGGTGTGGGTATCTCCCGGCCACTGAGGAGCGACTACCACTAGCGGCCGCGGCGTCGAGGCTGCTTATCGATAGCGGTTTCCAAAAATTTCCCCTTCCTCATGCAACGATAATAACCACACGCCTCAAACCAATAATAACGAAATGGCGGTCGATAACTCGCTGGAGTCGCTACTTGCGACACTGACAACGTCGATACAATCTGCTACCGCAGCCCTGCCCCAGGACGACATCCTGCCGCCAAAGGAAGGCATCTCGCTCCTCGATGTCAAGAACGAGCTGCTGCTCTCCTACCTACAGAACCTCGTCTTTCTCATTCTCTTGAAGCTTCGCGCACGCTCGTCCGGCGAGAGTGAACAACTCCACCCACAAGATGAGGTCGTTCAGAAGCTAGTCGAGCTCCGCATCTACCTCGAGAAGGGCGTGCGGCCGCTCGAGAATCGTTTGAAGTACAACATCGACAAGATCATTCGCAGCGCCGACGACGCCGCCCGACGTACCGCACAGGCAACCGCGAAACCTAAGACGAAGCCCGCCCGAAACGACACAGGCTCTGACGAGAGCGACGTTGAGTCCGCTGCTTCAGACCAGACCGCCGACTCGGAAGACGAAATGGCCTATGCACCCAACAAGGCCGCCGTCCTGCGCGCGCAACCAGAAGAGCCCTCTTCGCGCGACCGCGATTCCGCAAAGGACGGCATCTATCGCCCGCCTAAGATCACGCCCATGGCCATGCCCACGACCGAAGGCCGCGCAGAGCGCCGCGACCGTCGCCCCAACAAGTCCGCCACCCTGGATGAATTCATCGCCACAGAACTCTCGTCCGCGCCCATAGCTGAGCCCTCTATCGGCAGCACCATCACCCACGGCGGCCGACACACCAAGTCTGAGAAGGAGCGTCGTGAAGAAAACGAGCGTCGCGAGTACGAAGAATCAAACTTTACCCGTCTCGCACCCAAAAGCAAGAAGGAGCTCCGGAAGGAGGCCAAGGGCAGGACGGGCGGATTTGGTGGCGAGGAGTGGCGCGGGTTGGGCGCGGGCATTGATCGGATCGAAAGGCTCACGCAGAAGAAGGAGGGGAGTGGGAAGGGAAGCCTTGAGAAGAGCAGGAAGAGGCCTGTCGAAGATGGGCCGAGAGGGAGTGGTAGTGCTGCGGGTGATGCTTTTGAGAAGAGGAGGAAGATTGTGGGGAGGTACAGGAAGTAGATTGGCGACATGTAGTAGAACAAGATTTCTCACTCATTGTAGATTCACTACATGCGCGACGTTATGATTGTCTTGTCTGAGCTGAGTGAACACTGGTCTATGGCCTTGATTGACTCGCCAGTTCCGGCCTCATAACATATACTTGTCCTGATGCCTTTCATAGGTCTCTTCCTAGATTCCTTTCTTCAGCCAGGCTCTTAGTTCCACGGTAGATGTACATATTTCGTTACGCCTTTTCATTGACATGCACATCAGCTAGTCTACTAATCCTATGACGTGTCTGGACCGCAAATCTAATCATTATTGAGATCGAATACGAAGCAAGCAATAAGTGGAAGCGCGACGTCGAAGTGGGACATCTGTAGATAGGTTTCTGCTTGTCAATTTGAGTAGACCTACACTACCCTAGTCTCTCTTCATACCAACTTTACCAATACCGCGTAACCCCCAGGCAAATAAGAGTCCAGTGGCACAACTCAGGGAGAAGACATACCAGAAGGCAGCGCGATAGCCCTCCATGAGTGCTCTTGGGCTTTCCTTATTAACGACATTCGAGTGCTGAGTTACACTCGCAGCGATAACAGCACTAGAAGCAAGACCAACGCTCTTGCCAATCTGGGCAACTGTATTGAAGACTCCACCAGCAAGCGCTTGATCACGTGCAGGAAAGAGCGCAGTAATGACCAGATTCGAGATGGTGAAGAGCACATCTGCTCCAACAGGGTTGAGGAACACGGCCGGGAACGCGCACGCCCAGTACGTCCAATCTGGCTGGATGACGCTCATGAGCAGTGAGCCAATGCTGGTCAACGCAACGCCTATCAGACAGGCCCAGTCAGCGCGGACGCGGTGCGCAACCAGACCCATGACGACGTTCGAGAGAGCGCCACCTATAGGTGTGGGAAGGAATCGCAGACTGGTCTGGATGGGTGAGACCTTCTGCACGTCCTGGAAGAATAGCGTTTGGTACGTCTCCACTGAATTGAAAGCGCCCCAGATCAGGAAAACGCCTGCACAGATCACGCTGAATATGCGATTACGCCACAGAGAGTTGGGGATTACCGCCGGGCGTCCTAGCTTCTCTTGTCGACCTACCCAAAAGATGAAGGATGGGATGAGAACGATGCCTAGGATGAGGGTGGAAAGCGTTTCTGGATCCTTGATCTTTGCAGTATTCTTGGAGATTACACTGGAGCATATTAGTGCTGAAGGACCAATGCTAGCATCAGAACGTACCTGAAGCAGTACGACAAGAGCGCTATGGAGGCACTTCCGATGAAGATACCAACCCAATCGATGTCGCTCTTGATCCGCGCCCAGACATTATCCTTCTTATCTTGAAGCACAGGCAGCCCAAACATCGCCGTTACGAAGACAACACTGTTGATGATAGCCGATATGTGGAAAGCCCACCGCCATCCGATCGTCTCCGCAAACACACCACCCAGCACCAGCCCAACACTGAATCCAATAGGTTGACCACCTCCCATAGAAGCAAACGCAATATTCCTACTCTTGCCGTGTGGGAAGGTGCTGGTGATGATGCTTACAGCCGAAGGGAGACAGAACGATATTGCGATGCCGGCAAAGCCACGGAAGACGATCATCTGGGTGCTGGTCTCTGCTAGACCACATGCCAACGTGAAGCCGGATTGTAGGAAACATCCAATTAGGTACATAGGTCTTGAGCCGACGACGTCTGCAATGGAACCTAGCAAAAGCAGTGTGCAACCGCACGTGAGAGAGTAGATGGAGATTGGCCTGTGTGAGGTCAGTGTGGAGATCTGGTAGTCAGACGTGGTATCCGCACCATAGGAGTACTTCAGGGCCCAGATGTAGTTCTTCGGCGATGGTAGGAAGGGCCACTACAACGACGCCACTCGTTAGGGAGCTGATCAGAGTAACGCAGACTACACTGAGAACAACGATTGCTGTGGTCTTTTTGTCCGGCCCTTCGCGCAACTCTGCAGTCACAGCGCTCTTGGATGCATCGATGAGCTCCTTGTCATCGGGGGCATCATGGTTCTTGGGGTAGACGGATGACGGCGTCGTAACCGCCTGGGTCATGTCAGGATAGCTCTGCAGCTCAATGGATGTCGAGGTCCGCGACATTTTCACATAAGAATGGGTTGCAAGCAATATAGGCCGAGATGCAGCACGTAAACCCTTATATACAAGCACCGCGGAAGGAGTGAGATGAATTGTACCAAGACTGAGCGCCCAGGTTGTATCAGTACATACTATTGGACATAGAGGTGGACATGACGTTGCTAGCGCCCAAGGGAGTAAGATTCCAACTCGAATTGGATGAAAGCAGCAAGGTCGCCGCCTTATCGACGCCCTGTTGTCAGAACATAATGACAAGCCCTCATGATTCCAGGTCGGTGCTTAACAGCACTGTTCTCCGTACCAATCAGCTGTACGAGCGATGGTGGCTGGCGGGAAATTCTGCGATGGGAAAGTCGTTCCGTCACGGAATTTAGGATGAATTGCGATGCAACCTTGTCAAGCTATGTCAATCCTGGTAAACTATAGCTAGTATAGGAGAGCTCTAGTATATCAAAGGTACTGTCCTGTGATGATCGTAAAATCTTGTAGTCGGTTACGGTCATGCACATGTGCAAAGTGGCATTGTGGTATCGAGACGCATACGCAGTGCTCTTATCGATAACGGGACCCTTGCACCGACGCTAGTCCCACATCTTTGGACACCTCTCTGGTGAAGCTTTGTGTAGCAATTGTTCGTTCGTTTAAGCACGCTCTCGTTCTTTGCTCGAAGGTGGAAGCTTGAGGCACTGATTGAAATACTGGCTCTGGTAGTCGTATATGTTCAAGCGAGTGAAATACTGCCAAAGCTTGGAAACGTCTCGAAACGGAATGCTACACGTTGCAACTTCCTGATACCTCACAGGCTAAAGTACCATCTTGACTTTAGCTGCGCCCTTAACAACTCTACCGGAAGCTGTAGAAGGCTCTCCAGGAGCTCCAGTCTCATTCTAGCGAGATGCGTGCTTCAGCCCGTTTGCTGAGCGCGCAGACCCTGCTCGCGTTGAGCGCGTTCAGTCGCATTGGTGCTCTTGCGGACTCGAACATCAACGTTGCCCTCCAGGCCTCATTCAGCCCGGCCCCATACCTGGTAGAGCTTTTGTAAGCTAGCGTTACTTCTACACTTCAATTGTCGCTGACTATGTGAAGAGAGACTGCTGCAGACGAGAATGCGACCGCGTACTTTCCACTTCTCGACCGTATATCCGAGGGATGGCTGGACGATCTAGAGACCGAAAAACAACTGTATGACAAGTTCGTCGAGATTCTACAGAGTGATGGGCATATCACCGACCCCGAGACACTCGCTTCATTCAATCTTGCGCTCTCCGTACGTTCGGCTGCGCCTCGGATACAAGCACACTATCAGTACTACGAGACCTCGATCGAACCTTTCCTCAATGGAGATCAGGGCAAAAGCTGCCAGATCTGGCTGTCCCTGAAAGGGGAACAATTCTGTACACCGGAGACAGCCGATAGCCGTCCACGGGGTAACAGTGGGAACGAGCGTACAGACGAGCTGCCGTTCGACCGCATCCTAGGCAACAGCTCAGCGCTGCCTACGATTGTGTACGCCGACATCACCGCGCCGCGGTTCAAGCTTTTCCACAAAACTGTGAGCAAGACCGCAAGAGAAGGGAAGACGTCTTATCGTGTAAGGCACAGACCCTCCCAGTGGGGCGAACCGACACCTCTGGTCGTCAATGGCTATGGTGTCGCGCTTCAGCTGAAGCGGACTGATTACATCGTTATCGACGACAGGCAGGAGACGCAGATTGGCAAGAACGCGGACCAGAAGCCGCTCAGCAGTGAATTGGATGAGGCGGCTTCTGACTTGAAGCCATTAGCTAAGGATGATGTAGCGGATTTGGCCGAGAAGGCTGCCAGCTTTGTGCTGCAAAGTGACCAGCCAATGGATACGCTCCTGAAGCTTGTTCGAGACTTCCCAAAGTACACATCGACGATCGCCGCAACCAACGCTACCTCAGACTTCCTCACTGAACACTATAACAACCGCGAACTTTCGCTCCCTACAGGCTACAACATCATTTGGATCAACGGGGTGCAGATTCCTGAGAGAGACGTGAATCCATACGCGCTTCTCACTCACCTACGTCGTGAGAGGAAGCTGATCAATGGCATCAGAAGCCAGGGACTGTCGGGTCCAGAAACTATCTCTCTTCTATCGCACTCGGCTCTCACGCAAGGACAGAACAGTGACGAGCCGCAACGTTACGACTTCAGAGACGAGACGGAAGGTGGTAAGGTGATTGTGTGGGTGAACAACATCGAGAAAGACTCTCGGTATCAAGGCTGGCCAGATGAGCTCAGGGCTCTACTGCAGAGGACTTATCCTGGTCAGTTGCCTAATGTTCGCCGCGATATCCACAACGCAATCTTGCCCGTCGACCTCACCAACCCTGATCATGTTTCGAATGTCATCGAGACAGTCGTCAACCTTGTCAGGCGTGGCATTCCGCTGCGGTGGGGGTTTGTACCACAAACTCCCACTGCCAGTGCCGAGGAGCAGGCGAAGGTCATATATTACCTGCAACACACGTATGGCCTGTCTTCGGTCACGAAGTACCTGTTGACTGCAATGGAGGCGAAGAGGCTTGCAACGCCAGACAAGAGCAGCTTCGAAACCGCCGTCAAGGCTGGCACGCTCCGCAAGGATCGCGAGATACTCGAATTCCAAGACATTATCACTTCCGAAGCCTGGGGCGAACGGGTTGAGAAAGCCAAGCACTACTTGGAGCGTCTTGCAATCAACGGCCCAAATGCCCCAGTAATCGTGAACGGTGTCCCGGTTGCCCAGGGCGAGAACTGGCTGTCCGAACTCAGTCAGCGTGTCAGCATGGATCTCCGCCAGATCCAGCAAGCTGTGTTCGAGGGCACCCTCAAGGACGATGTCTGGGTGCCACAGCAGTTCTTGGCCCAGGCTGCAGCAAAGCGTAATCCGTTCATCATCCCGGAGAATGAGAAGGATATCAAACTTGTCAATATGGCTGACTTTGAAGAAAAGCACGGCGATGTCTTTGCGCAGTTCGATCGGTTTGAGGCCGACGAGTCCGCAGATAAGAGTCAGTGGGTTCATATGACAGTCTTCGGCGACTTTCAGAGCAAACTTGGCGTGGATCTGCTCCAGTCTGTGGTGCAGTACCGCCAGACCAATCCCCATGTCGAAGTTGTCATGGCACAGAACTCGGACGCACAGGATCGTTACCATCTTGAAGAGGCCATGAAAGTCTACAAGAAGGCCCAGCCCGAGCTCGATGGCAAAACGCTGTTGGAGATCCTTCGCACGGCGAAATCGAAGTCCCCAAGGCCAGCTGAAATTACGGATCTGTACAACTCCGCCAAACCATTGTTTGAGTATATGGACCTTAAACCCGGTCAGCTTGCCATCCTTATTAATGGACGCCTCGTTGGGCCCATCCCTGAAGATCAGGTCTTCTCTCGAGATGACATTGAGACTCTTGTTTCGTATGAGACGAGTAAGCGTATCGAGCCATTGAACAAAGCCCTTGAAGATCTGCAGCTTACATCGAAGATTGCATCGCCGTTTGATGCAGCCAAGGTTCAGTCGCTTGTCGCTCTGTCTACCGTTTCTGACGTGCCTGAAGGCATCTTCGAGACAGCGTCCACTCTGAGGACCAGTACTTTCAACAAGTGGGCTGCTGATCACACCGCGATCATCAAAGGAAGTAAAGAAAACGCGATCTTCCAGATCGTTGCATCCATCGATCCTGCAACCGAGCAGGCGCAGAGGTGGACTCCTATTCTGCACACACTGAGCGAGATGGACGGGACACACCTGCAACTCTTCCTTAATCCAAAGCAGGCGTTGCAGGAGCTTCCTGTGAAGCGATTCTACAGATATCTGCTCGGCTCAAAGCCACGATTCAAGGCAGACGGCTCGGTTGACAACTTCAAAGCTCAGTTCAAGGGTATTCCTAAGAAGGCTCTCCTCAACCTGGGCATGGACGTGCCACCATCCTGGCTAGTAGCTCCTGAAGAATCGATTCACGACCTGGACAACATCAAGCTCAGCTCGCTGCCTGCTGGCGCTGACATCAACGCAATCTACGGGTTAGAAAGCATCCTCATTGAAGGCCACTCTCGCGATACCACCAACGGTGGCCAACCACCTCGCGGCGCGGAAGTCGTCCTGTCCACTGAGAAGGAACCTCACTTCGCTGACACCATCATCATGGCCAACCTTGGATATTTCCAGTTCAAGGCGAATCCGGGTTTCTACAGCATTCAGCTGAAGCAAGGGAAATCGCAGGACATTTTCTCGCTCGACAGCGCCGGAGCCAAGGGCTGGGCCGCACAGCCCAACGACGAGACGAATGACCTCGTTCTCATGAGCTTTCAAGGCACAACGCTCTTCCCGCGACTATCACGCAGACCGGGCCAAGAAGACACCGATATCCTCGCAGACGAAACATCGCTCGTCTCTGACCTCGCGACCAAAGGCTCGGAGAAAGTCAACAAGCTTCTCAGCAAAGTCGGTCTCAACTTCAACAGCGAGAAAGTCTTCAAGAAGGGCGCCGAGCTTCTCTCTGGCTCCAAGGCCCCATCGACGCAAGCAGAGATCAACATCTTCTCCGTCGCGTCGGGCCACCTGTACGAGCGCATGCTCAACATCATGATGCTCTCCGTCATGAAACACACCAACCACACGGTCAAATTCTGGTTCATCGAGCAATTCCTTTCGCCCTCATTCAAGCACTTCCTCCCGCACATGGCAGCAGAATACGGCTTTAAATACGAGCTGGTGACGTACAAATGGCCGCACTGGCTACGGCAGCAATCCGAAAAACAGCGGGAGATCTGGGGCTACAAGATCCTCTTCCTGGACGTGCTGTTCCCGCTGGACCTCGACAAAGTCATCTTCGTCGACGCCGACCAGATTGTGCGCACCGACATGCACGACCTCGTCACGCACGATCTGCAGGGGGCCCCTTACGGGTTCACGCCCATGGGCGACAGCCGCACGGAGATGGAGGGGTTCCGGTTCTGGAAGACGGGGTACTGGGCCAACTTCCTCCGCGGGAAACCGTACCACATCTCGGCGCTGTACGTGGTCGACCTGCTGCGCTTCCGCGCCCTGGCCGCCGGCGACCGCCTCCGACAGCAGTACCACAGCCTCTCGGCCGACCCCAACTCGCTGTCCAACCTCGACCAGGACCTGCCGAACAACATGCAGTTCAACCTGCCGATCCACAGCCTGCCCAAGGAGTGGCTGTGGTGCGAGACGTGGTGCGCGGACGCGGATCTGAAGGATGCGAAGACGATTGATCTGTGCAACAATCCGCAGACGAAGGAGCCCAAGCTGGATAGGGCGAGGCGACAGGTTCCCGAGTGGAACGTGTACGACGAGGAGATTGCGAGGTTGGCGAAGAGAGTCAGGGGTGAGAAGGCCGAGGGTGGGGTGGTGGATGTCCAGGCCGAGGAGCAAGTGAGGGAGAAGGAGGAGAAGGAGGAGGAGAGGAAGAGGGATGAGTTGTAGATGGATGAGTTGTAGGTGGTTGAGTTGTGAATGGATGAGTTGTGACTGGATGAGTTGTGAATGGTTGAGTTGTGACTGGATGAGTTGTGAATGGTTGAGTTGTGAATGATTGAGTTGTAAATGGACGAGTTGTAAATGGTTGAGTGATGAGCGAGGGATGAGTGGTGTGGCAGGGACGGGTGTTGTATAGTTGCCAGAACATGTATAGAAAGTGTTTATTTGTTCGTTTCTCGCTTCATCGTCAACGCTACAATACAATACACTGCATTCACGCTTTTGAGCTATGGTATCTCGACTACTGACTGCAAATCCACTCTGCCAACCATCGTCCATATACACCTACCTACCTACCTACCTACTCACTGAGGCATCACACACACACACACGTTCAGAACTCGTCACTTTCAAACCGGCTCCTCAGTCCGACTCCTCTTCGCGCTGTCCCCCTGGTCAACATCCAACTTCCTCTTCCCCTTGCCCTCGCCCTCTTCCTTCTTCACCTCCTCCTTCTTGACCTCGACCGGCTTCTTGGCCTTCTTCCTCACCACCTGACTTACGTCGTTGGCCTCCCTGGTCGCTTTGGCGAGGACCTCCTTCTTGGCCTTCTTCCTCACCACCTGACTTACGTCGTTGGCCTCCCTGGTCGCTTTGGCGAGGACCTCCTTCTGCTTGCCCTTGTCGGCGCCGAGCAAGCTGCCAAACAGGCCCTGGACGACTGCAGGGTCCAGGGCGTCGAAATCCGTCTGCTGCGAGGGATCGGTCTTGAGCTCTTTCAGACGGCCTGTGAGTTCCTCGAGCATGAGTTTCTTATCTGCGATGATGGCTTTTTTGTCTTTTTGCTGGGCGGGGGTGAGAGTGGAGGCCGGGTCGGAGAGGGCGGTGGATTCTTTCTTGAGGCGTGCGCGGAGCGAGTCGATGGCGAGGGAGGTGTGGGTTGCGGCTTCGTTGCGGAGGGACCAGTCGATGCCGTCGGCGGTGTCTTTGGATTCGGCGGTGTCCGTGTTTGTATTTGTGTCTGGGGCCTGCTGGCGGTCGGCGTCGACGTTGTCTTCGCGAATTTTGCTGACGGAGGCGAACTCGAGGGCCAGGGAGAGGGAGTAGTGCGACTCGGTGACGTTCTCGTGGTCGAAGGGGTTGAGTTCTTGTTGCAGGGCGAGCGAGGAGCGGGCATCGGCGACGGCGTCGTGGAAGCGCTCGTTTTCGAGGGAGATTTCGACGAGGAAGCCGTGGCAGTCTGCGAGCTTCTCTTTGATGGCGCGCTCGGTGGGGGAGAGGGTGGCGGGCGCCTTGCCCTTGTCTGTGGACGCATCTGCTGCCGTTGTGTCGTCGAGCTGCTTCTGGTAGAGGACGCGGGCGAGCTCGAATATCTCGTAGGCGTTGGCGAAGTCGTCCTCTTCCTCGTCTTCCTGCTCAGCACCGTCTTCGTCCTCGTCCTCGTCGTCTGAGTCGTCCCAGTTCTCGTCGCCGGTGAGCTGGAAGTACGTCGAGGCTGGCTTGGGCGCGGCTGTGTCTGTGTCTGCGCTGCTGGGCGCCGTTTTTGCGCCGTTGGAGGCTGCACTCGAAGACTCGGCCTTGACCTCCTTCTTGGCCTTCTTCTTTTTCTTCTGGTCCTCTTGCGCGGCCTTGCCACCCAACACATCACTCTTTGCAACAGCAACCTTGTACAGGGCGCGGCCGTAGTAGAAGAGCAGCTCAGCGTTCTCCGGAGCCATCTCGCCGTTGAGCTCAGCCTGAATCTCGACGGCGTCGGCGTAGTGGTCGGCGGCAGCAGAGAAGTTCTTCAGCGAGTACTGCAGGGCGGCGGCCTGGGTGAGCTCGTCGAGCTTCTCTTTGGTCTTGGGCAGCTCCTCGGACTCGGCGACGGTCGCGAGCGGCTCGTTGGTCGGCTCGGCCATGGTGGGCGATGAATTGGTTCGTATAGAGGTTTCTGAACGTATGCGACTGGGAACTGAGAGTTTGAGGACAGTCGATCCAGAACTGAGGCGTTGTTGTCTTGTGTACAGGCTGCCCGGGAAGGCTCTGTGGAGGAAGACGGAACGTGGACGCTAGCGCAAGACGCGTCGCGTGCAGGCGCGTCAGCCAGGAATCAATCAATTAAGCCTCGAAGCGGACAACCGCCCATAGTCAAGTCAAGCCAAAAACACCACAACCCCTCGACATGGCGACGACACGAAGACCAGACAAGCCCTCGGCGGTGCCTGCGAACCCAATCCCCTCCTCTTCGCCCGCATTCGGCACTCCCGTCCATGCCATTCATCCCCGCCGCACAGCGCCCATACGCGCCCCGCCAGCCCTCGCACCCAAGGCCAAATCCACCGTTCTGCCCATATTGCTGCCCCCAGCGACGCTACGTCCTCTTGCCTTCCGCACCTTTACCAAGAAGCACAACCTCACACTAACATCCTCGGCCCTCCAGGCGCTGGCCACCTTCATTGGGAAGCACTGCGGCTCGGGATGGCGCGAGGAAGGTCTGGCCGAGAAGGTGCTGGAGGAGGTCGCCAAGAGCTGGAAGAAGTGTGGTGGGCAGGTCATCGTCGAGGGCGACAAGGATACATTCAAGGGCATCTTGCGTACACTGGAAGGCGCCATGGAGGGTGGGCGCGTCACTCAAGGCTCGAGTCTGGGGAGACAGAGCAGCTTCAACTTTGGCCCCGAGCAGACTGCCCTCCCCTCGCGGCCTGTGCTGGACGCTGCCTCGAGTTTCGGCATGTCGAGCCTGGACGTCCAAGACAAGGACGACGAGGAAGAGCTGCTCAAGGACCCGCGTGAGTGGATCAAGGTCATTGGCGCATTCGAGCAGCCCAAACAGCTGTACAATGTGTCGCAGCGGCACTTTGAGAAGTATGCTCTTGTCCATCCGCTAGCATTGTACAACCCACTGACAAGTCCAGATCGACCGTCAAGCCCTCCCTCTTACCCAACCCCGCCCACAAGACTGAGCTCTTCCGCCAGCGCTACCACATCGTCCACCAGCGCATCTTACGCAACGAGACCTTCCAGGCGCCCACCTTCAGTGCCGCACGCTCAGCAACGCTCAACAGAACCGGCTCCATTGCCACTTCACAAACAAACACCATCACACCCATCGCCAACCTCTTGGGCCGCACAGGGAGTACCCATCTGCTTCTGGGCATGCTTGTTGTCTCCCCAACAGGAGCTCTGTCTCTGTCAGACCTCACGGGTACCGTAGTGCTGGACATCCAACATGCTCGACCAATCCCTGAAACAGGCGCATACTTCGCACCTGGTATGATGGTTCTGGTCGATGGAAGTTATGAGGAAGACCATGGAGTGGCTTCTTCCAACTTGGGAGGAACAGGGGGAATTGGTGGTACCATAGGAGGCAAGTTCCTCGCCTTCTCTGTCGGCCACCCTCCCTGCGAGCGTCGGACAGCGACTCTGGGCGGCACCGACGACATCGACAAGAGCAGCCTACAGGGCCCAGCGTTTGGCTGGACAGACTTTCTCGGTGTCGGCTCGCAACGTGCAACAGGCGCGCGCATGAACCGCATCGCAACCAACCTACTCACCTCTACTGCACCACACAACATCGTCGTTGCATCCGACCTCCACCTTGATACCCCTTCCACGCTATCTGCTCTTCGCACCCTTCTCCGTACCTATTCCCCATCTCAGTCCAACCCCAATCCAGTCTACCCCCTAGCTATAATCCTAATGGGCAACTTCTCCTCCAAAGCCACCCTCGCCGGCGTTCCCGGCGCAGGCAGCATAGAATACAAAGAGCACTTCGACGCTCTCGCCTCCGTGCTCTCGGAATTCCAGCCCCTGATCGCACACACATCCCTCGTCTTCGTTCCCGGAGACAACGACGCCTGGCCCAGCGCCTTCTCCGCCGGCGCCGCAACACCGCTCCCGCGCAAACCCGTCCCTGCTCTCTTCACCAACCGCATCCGCCGCGCTGTCGCCGAAGCAAACCGCGAGGTCTGGGGCTCCGGCCGCGCTAGAGGCAAAGAAGGAGAAGTCCTCTGGACATCAAACCCGTCCCGCCTCTCCTGGTTCGGCGTAAAGGGCGAAATGGCCATCCTGCGCGATGATCTCGCAGGCCGGCTGCACCGCTCCTCCATCCGCTTCCCCAAGCCCGCCCCCGAGGAAGACGACGAGCCAGATCTCCCCTTCGCCCCCTCCCACGACCTCAACGAAGCCATGGACCTCGACGTTCCTGCGCCACGCCCCCTCCATCCCCACCCCGAACCTCCCATCGACAGCGCCACGCAGACCGCTCGCGCCCTGACCCGCACCATCCTCTCGCAATCCCACCTCAGCCCCTTCCCGCTCAGTGCCCGCCCATTGCACTGGGACTTTGCCCACGCGCTGGGCCTGTACCCCCTGCCGAACTGCCTCGTGCTTGCCGACAGCGAAGCGCCGCCGTTCGTGGTCAAGTACTGCGGGTGCTCGGTGCTGAACCCGGGGCCCGTGGATGCGAGTCGTGGGAGCAAGGGGCGAGAGGGGCGGGCCAGGTGGGTGGAATTTGATATTAGGACTGGAGTAGGGGCGGTGAGGTGCGAAGGGTGAGTCTAGGTAGACGTTTGGCATCGAGAGAGGCGCAGTTGTTGTGACCAAGCAGTTGGTTTGACATGGGGTTCTACCATGATATGAGATACGAATGTACAGGATTCCCAACTAACGACATCTTTATCTTTCGCGAGGTATGCAAGATTCCGACCGCGTGTGTAACACCGACGGTAGACTAAACTGACCCCAGCGCATCTACACGTTGATTTATGGGAATTGGGATGTATGCGGATGTAGGTTGTTGGGCGCGGAAGAGAAGAGGTTGGATGAGCGGGTGGTGGAGAGGATGGCTTGCTGACTGGCAGCTTGAAGGAGCTGCATGGGGATAAAGATGTGCTGAGGTGGGTTCGGTCAAATAGCTGGATTTGTTCGAGGTAGGGTGTTGGAGGTGGCTTTAGTGTTTCTTCTGCTTCTTTGCCTTTGCATGACAGAATGACGAGTTGGACGTGTTTGTCTAGGGTATTATATGCACAGATGATGCTATGAATTGGAATACCAAGTTATGTTTATATTTCTTCTACTTCTTTGCCTTTGCATAACAGGATGACAAGTTAGACGTGTTTGTCTAGGGTACTCTATGGACAAAGGATGCTATAAATTTGCATAGCAAGTGGTATATGAGCACTCCTGCGTGATCGTAGAGAGAGAAAGAGCTGTGCTAACAGAGATGTACCCAACTGGTACTTTGGACATGCCACTGCATGGTCATCCGCAAAACAACCTTGAGATCCCCTCAGCTATGTCCAGGTCAAATATCACCGAATTAATCTATACTCATACACCTCTTGCGCAGCAAACTCACCATCCATCCGCCTCTACACCAACCGTCACGTCAGGTGAATTGTGTGCAGATGAAGAGCAACATGTACACCGGCTTGCGTGCGTCCCAGTCCAGAGTCCAGCACCTACCAAGACCATCATTAAAATGATCGCGCCAAAAGTTCTATGCACACAGCCTTGCAAGCCATCAAGTTCACTTCCTTACCTCTCTCTACCTGCTACCCCCCCCCCCCCCCCAACACCCACGCACAACCAACTCTCCCACCGCCTCTCATCCCCCTCCTACACACATCCCCACGCTCCTCAACGGTTCTCCCTCACCCGCCTACCGTCAGCAGTTAACAGCACATCCGAGTGGCCCCCCGGCCCGTCGCGCGCGCCTGATCGGTAACCTCCCTGCCTCCCCTCTATTGCGATTGGCGGAACGCTCCCGGGAAGGATCTCCTTCCTTTCCCCTGTGTGAGTGGTCATCTTACGTGAGACGCTGTACGCGTGTACGAGAAGTGTTATTTGGATTTGCTTTTGTGATGGGAAAGCGAGGATGGTTGGGCGAGGGGTTGTATTGGGTCGGTGGGGCGGGGGGAAAAGAAATGTGGGGGAGAGGGAAGATGCAGTTGGCAGTTGCAGAGGCGGGTACGGATACGATGCAGTGGTGGCAGTGAGTGAGGACGTGGCGAGTGTGCGATGGCTGAGTTGGCGTGGGTGGTGAGGATAAGTGAGGCGGATAGGGAAGCGCGGTGATCCCCAGTAGTAGGTCTGCTGTCACGTTGTAGAACGGTATGCTTTCCGCTGAATGCCTGCATGTGCACATGGGGTTAGTCTCGTTGCGGGTTCAAGTCGATGTCCTTTTCCTGCACTTTCGTCTCTGCACTTCGGATATGTCACTCGTCATCCGGACACGGAAGACACCGAGATCCGTGTTAGGTACCCAGCACCTTGTCGTATTGTAGATTTGTAGATTAGTGATATAGGTTTCATCCGTACCCATTCGTCCTCGGCCGACACTGTTGAGAGGCTGTGGGAATGAGAAAGAAAGACCCCGTGACGATTATGCCGTAGAGGTCTTCATCTGCCAAGTCTCGTATCATGCGTTCACCCAAGAAGAAAAGTTACTTGATCCTTCAGTCGCCAATCGACAAGGCTGGGCATCTGGGCACGTGCTGGGGTGTCAAGATTCGAAGCTCAACGAGGCTGCGCGTCACAGTCACGGTCATGGTTTGTTGGTGAACAATTAACCTCTGGCAAATGGCACACAGATGCCGCATTGACTTGGTCTGGCAGATAGTCCAACGCCTCGGGATCGTCAGCCGAGACCACTGAGCATCCCAGTCTGTGTCAATTACTAGGCACAGGCCTAGCCGAGCGTCCATATGCGGAAGTCGAAGCCTCCTCTTCGTTCAACGACAGTGGACAACCGGGGTGAAGGAAGGTCTGGAACAAGCCGTGCGCATGCCCTCTTCAACGCAGCCTAACGTAGTTCACAGCACGCGTATCTTACCTTTTACCGTCATCACGCAACCCGTATACAGCCAAACACAAAACCTAACCACCCGCTTCGGCTCCGCTTCTCGGCAAGCAGCAGCTTCTTTCGTGTTGAGCAGAAACACCGCAATACTTTGGTACGGTACAGACCGCGTGCGAGGCGAGGTGGGAGTTCGCAATCGCTTGCGTGACATTGGGCAGCTGTTACGAGGTCCGTACCCACCCATCGTGCTCGCCACAAGCTTCAGCCGCAGGCGGCACGGAGCGAGGATTCCCATATTCGTGAATGTTCGTATGGATGACTGCGCTGCGTTGCGCATGCTGAGAGTACGATACATGGAGCAGGGGTAGAGCGAGCGAGCAAGACAGCCGGAGCGGATGGTCGGAGCGCGGGTATCTGCTGCGCAGAGGTGAGGGGTGCGCAGTGCGGAAAGTGTACGGCAAGAGAAGGACCGAAGTGCATATCAACACCGGCTCACTTGTGGCATAACTTTGAGGATGACAGACTTATGATCTGCCTTGTTACACGCTGCTGCCGCGCAAGGCAGAACAGGGCGGCGCTGGAGATGAATAACTAGGTAAAAGACATGGGTCTTGATCGACGACACGTGATCCGGTGACTGAACTCTAAGTCACGCCTTCACAGCAACACCCAGCGATGTCCAAAGGCCTCCTCTCCGCGTCTGTTGTGTCTGCGTCTCGAATTCTCGTGACTTCGTGATTCCGTGGACCAACGTGCATACAACCCAACACTTGTAGCCTGTGTTTCAGCCTCCATGGCACCGCCTTCCCCACACAACACGAATGTCACCATCCGTATCCTCACTCAGTCTGGCTTGCGATCAATCAATCAAGCAGATCAGCAACCTCGGAGTCGGTCGGAAGATCCCGAGCATAGTGACGCGGGCCCTGGCTGGTCGGGCTTGAACGTTTAGCTCCGACCGAGGCGCTCGTGGCCTTCCCTCGCGCCAGGAACAGGATCGCGGTCGTCAGGTGGGCGGGAGTAGGCGTAGCTCGTAGCGCGACCGGGCCTTTTTCTTTTCTAACCTATCTAGTAACAGGAAGTTATACGCGCGCTTTACTGCAGCGGGACAGGGCTAGTGGTCGGGCTGCAATCAGTGCAATCGGACGCATGGCGCCGATCATAGCTGGGCTCTTGTCTGCGCTGCTTGCTGTATGCTCAGTGCTGTATACGGGTGCGCGTCCTTTCTCAACGGCACGATATACGAAGGCAGGTGGAGTCGTGTCAGAGAAGAGAGCTCGATAAACGAGCAGAGTGGAGAGGATGTGCACGTATCCAACGCTTGCAACGCAATTACAACGGCGGACATGGTGATTTTGAGTTTGGGCTGACTGCGGTACTTTGCGGCATGAGCTGGGGGTTACTCCATGTGGTAATTGCTTCCTAGACTGAATGCGAATGCGATCATGTTCTGTTGGTGGACGTTGCAACTACATATACGGATATAACATTTGCACCTAGACCGTGCTGTCATGTCTGGCCAACGGCCAGGCGTATAGTCAATAGTACGTCAGAAAAGCTATCCAGTGCCCATGAACAAAGTTTAAGACTTCCGCTTTTTATTAAATCGATCAGCTAGGAGACCGCGTGAGGCTCTCCACGGCTGCGGCGTTGATAGCCAACCATCTATATCATTCATCAAGCCATGTAACCAAAAATGCACCGAGAAGCGGCCGTTAGCAGAGAGTCCAAGAAGCCGCTAACACTGTGAGGGCGTGCCGGTCTGCTTGACAGGACGGGACGGGTTCCAAGTACGAAGCAATGGCATTACCCCTTCAAGTCGACTATCTTGCTCTCCATGTCCAAACACCCCCCGTCCAAATAGACGTGCCTTTATGCTTCCAACTGAGCCGCCGCGGCGTAAGCAGAATACGCAAAAGCAAATGAAATCTGTCAAGGTCTGTTCGTATGAGTGACGGTAGTACGAGGTATACGCAAAAGCTTCAGCGCTAGCCCGCCCAATGAGTATGTACTTCGATGCCAGGAAAAGAGGAATGACTGATGCTGTGCGCCGGTTGAATGCAAAATGATAAAATGTGTACAGTAAAAATGCGCTACGTGGTGCGGCCATGGGTGATCCTCACCACTAAAGAGGGTATATCCAAACAGACTAAGGTACGCTCGAGGCATGTTGCATGGTTCGCGATGATCATGGGTATAGATCTAACTGCTTGCGGACGTTGCGCAGGATCTTGAGGTCCATCTCCAGGATTGGTGAGTTTGGTGCAATTTCACCAAGGACCTTACAAGTTCGATCCATAAGCAGAGTAAGGTTTTGCTTCGTAAGCTGGGTGTCCCGCGGTAGGTACCTGCAGAGGTGAGACCTAAAGACCGCGCAGAGAACGAGAATGTTTCCGAATTGTCTGGAATGGTTAGTGGAAAGAGTACCAAGACCACACTCAAACTGTGACTTACGCATGCATTGTACCAAAAATGTTGGTGACCACCAGCCGACGAGTGCGGGCGCTGGCGTCGAACTTGACGTATCTGCTGTCAGGGGCAGCGCCGACCCTGTCGAAAGCGATCGTGCTCTGGATTGCAGCGTTGATGCACTTGACTGCGACTCCAATAATACTCCTCTGGTCGTCTGACAGGTCCACAAGTAGATGTACGTTCCTATTCGATGAGGAGCCGGAAGTTGGAGCTGGTGAGTTGTGATGGGAAGCTCGCGCTGTGCTAGCCCCTGTTGGAGGGAAGTCGATGAAATGGTTTGCAATGCGCAGGTATGGGCGCAGAATCACGTAGATGGATCCGTAGTACTTGGCACGCAAACGTGCAACGTTGATGTCAGTAGCTGGAGGGTCGTCATCATCCCAGGCCAGCGTAGGCGGAAGGACTCTTCTCCAATCCTCCAGTATACGCACGTGTGCCGTGGCACGATGAGCCACCTCTTTGATATTATGGGTATCGAAACTGCGGCGGGCGTCTGAGATGCGTTAGCATTGTTATCAATCTGAACTGCGCGGGGTGGTCTCACTTCTGCCGTAAAGCATGTTATGTGCTTCATTTAGTATGACACGGAGCCAAATTTGACTCGAATACATGAGCATGGAACCTTCTTGCGTCTGGGGATCGGCGAACATCTTCTCCTCGACGCTGGTACCGGACTCGATCGGTACCGATTCGTAAACACCGTCAGGGTATGCGATTTCGCTCTGAAAATCTGAGATCCTGCTGGGTGGCAGTGTGCTCATCTCAGCCAGAATATCGGACTCGAGCTGGAGACATGTCCAATATACACACATGACAAGATTCAGGCGGTAGCGTTCCTTGGGGGGCAAGGACGCCTTGTTCTCCAAGCACCAGTTCCGGTCGAGTTTCTGGTAATCCGCCTTAATGAGGACGAGGACGACACGGCAGGCATTGTTTATCCAGCTCCAGCTCTCCAAGACTCGAGCGAATTGACTCAGGTACAATGCGGCCAGTATCATGGCTTGCGCGTGGGCCACAGTGTTACCGCCTTGTTGGTTACCGAGGATATCAGTTGCGTAAGCGAAGTAACCCATTCCAGGCAGGATGTCAACGTTGCGGGGTCGGTTATCGTCCGAGGTGTCGCTATTGAAGCTGCCGTTAGCATGGACGCCCCATCCGCCGTTGCTATGGGACATCTTATCACTCTGTGGCGATGGGAGTGGATCGTGGTGAGCACAGACCTTGCCAAGCGCAAGGACAAGGAGCACGAGTGCGTTTCGCAACGAGCGTTCGATTGCACCCTTTGCTGAGTAGGGCTCTCCAAAGGCGCTTCCAGATCGCTTTCGCTTCAAGCCTTGGTTGAGCTGGTGATTCCCTATCGAGTTTGCAGCTGGCGATGCGGCGTGCTTTGAGTTGACATCCGGACTGTACTGCTCGCTGAACTCCTTGATCATTCTTCTGAGCTTGCTGGCATTCATAAAGGGGTGTAACTTGTGAATATTTTCGATATAAGAGTCGTAGAGCTCCCACAGGACATGGGAGCGGAAGTCAGGTCTGCCGTCCGGACCGAGACCTCCGTTGTTTTCCTTGCTTTCCTGTCGAGGATGGCTGTTTGGGATGTCGCCAGGGTTTGTTCCGGGACTCGAAGTATCAGCAGGTGGGTAACCCCAGAGACCTTCCTTTCCAGGAGCTGGAGACGAAGCATCAGCGTCACCGCCACTGTCTGGGCTTCCTGGCCCTTGAGCTCCGTCGTTGAGATCTTGCCCCTCTCCGACTCCCCAGACACGAAGTAGACCGCGGTCTTGCTCCAGGAGCATTGGGTAGTCGGACACGTCATGGCCGGCTTCAATCAATTTCTCGATGTAGTCGACATTTCTGCAGAAATGAGACATCGACTGCCACTCCACGAAAAGCTTGTGTGCTGGGGTCGTGTGGTCGCTCTGTAGCCCGCTCTTCTCCTTGGGAGGGAGTCCCGTTGCGCCACTATGCTCGCTTCGCACGCTGTCGGCTGGTGTTGCTGGTTGCTGAGGCGGAGCGAACATAGACTCCTGTTTGATTGGAGTCATTGCCTGCCCAGCTGTCGGCGACATTTGCGAGTGCGGGATGTTGGGAGACTCTGTCTTCATGCTGCTGATTCGACGCATCTGGTTCCGCCCTTGAGCAGGCGTAGGAAATCTGGATATGTTTTGGTCCCTGTTCGGTGCAGGGAATCCAGCTTCTGGCGAAGCTATGCTGGTGATCTGGTTAGGCGTTTGAACCAGTGGAAGTCTAGTCTCAACGCTCTGTCTCCACGAAGTGAATTCTCCCACGAGGTTCTTGAGCACTTCGCCGATATCGTTTACGCTATCTTGGAGCTGCATCATGCTACGATCCTGTCTTTTGTATTGTCAGCAGAATGTCGTTGGTTGGGTTCTTCATACGTACTTTGGCGGTGGTACATCTTTGTACTGGCAGTCGAAGTTGTTCTCTCGGCAGAATTGACATGGTCGAGCTTCGTCACACTTCTGCTTCCGAGTTCGACAGTGGTTGCAAGCCTGCGTCGCGCGGACCTGTTTGCGCCTTGGAGGCTGGCCAGCTGCTCCTGCGTACTGGCCCATGTAGGGACTCGGTGCGTACGCGCCTTGATCGTACTGTGGGGCGGATGGTGGGGGTGGCGGATGGAAAGGCTGTCCGTTGTTGTGATGTGTAGGGCTTATGGAGTGGCCATAGCCATTCGACATATGACCATTAGGGCGGTGCTCGGGGTTCATTCCCCAGGGACTTTGGTGGCCTCCATGATCCATAGGTGGTGGTTGAGATTTGGCGTCGGCACTAAGACTGGACCTGTTGCTCTGCGACTCGGGCGGGATGGCAGACTGTGGAGTCGGAGGGGCTCTGTAGGTAGAGATGTTGTCCTGGGAGATGTTCACCGGAGGAGGGCCGCCAGCGCCATGAGGGCGTTGACTTGGTGAAGGGATGGTCCGTGGATCCGAGTAAGCGCGTATATCAGAGGGCGGCAGTGAAGGTGAAGGTTGCGGACCAAGTGGAGGACCTTGGGCTGGAGGTGGATAGGAATGAGACGGATGGGGTAAGCCGTGCGGTGGGTAGTGGCGAGAGGTGGGAGAGGGAGCAGTGTGAGCGGAGTTGGGCTGAGACAATTGGCGAGTAGACTGGGGGTGCGGCGGCGGAGGAGGGGGTGGGAATGCGTGACCGTTATGATTGTACGCAGGAGGATTGACAGAGTCCAAACGGGGCCTTTTTTGGGCGGGCGCGTCAGGATCAGCCATCCTTACATATGCCAGACGCGATCCGCTCAGGCCATGCGGCTATGTATGGTATGACGGAGTACCTGACTACGACTACCTACGGAAGCTGCCAGGCCCAGGGCCAAACGGCAGAGGCCAGCAGGTGGAGAGCGTGGGCTCGGCAGTCGCAGGGACACAAGGAGGACCAATTCACCAGTGCGTCAGAAGATGACTGGCTGGAGGGGGAGTGCGGACTGCAGGCCAATCCGCGTCATCGGCTGGAGGATAAGAGAAGAGTTTAGAGAGCGTCGCAGGGCAGGTGCTCGGAGGCCAGAGGCGATGCAGACGGGAGCTTTGGCTCAAGCCGCGCGAGGAAAACCCAGCCCTGAGCGAGGCCTTCTTACCATGGAGCCGGAGGCAACTATCCGAAGCAGGAAAGGGCCAGTGGTGGTGAGTCGCGGACAGTCTATGCGTCGACGTTTGTTGCTGGTGGGAGGGTGGCGCTAAAAGCTCAGACGGGCCGTGCGAACGAAGTGGCCGGGGGAGCAGCGAGGTGGGCACTGTGGGCACCGGACGGGGGCGCCAGCTAGTCGCGGGCCTTGGTGAAAAGGAAAGCTACTAGACGCAATAATGAACAGAGATGGGCAGGCCGAACGAGCCGGCGCGTGCTGGCGCGGTTGGGCTGCTCTGCTCAGAGGGCCGCAAGGAAGGGAGGGCGACGGGCGACGGGCGGCACGTCGTCGACACACGCCGTGGACCGCAACTGACTGATGGAGAGGGGAAAGGCACGAGAGAGGCCAGCCCCGGGTGGACGAAGCTGACTTGAGCGACACAAGGGCGAGTAGTGAGCGCCGAACACGATTCAGCAGCAGCCGTGCTGCGACGTGCAGCTCGCTTGTGCCAGAGAGGCTGCGCAGCCATCAACTCAATCCAGGCCCCTGGGATGGTTGGGTGCCAGCCTGCGCGCCGTGCCAGATGCCATCTTCGACATGGCCGAGGAGGCTCGGAGGCTTGCAGCGCCCTCAGGAAGGATGCCCTCGTTGGCCTGTCCTGTCCTGTCTTAATCCAGTCCTGTCCTGTCCTGTCCTGTCCTGCCCTGGAGCCTCCAGCTGGCGCCGTTGCAGACAGCAAACGTCCCTCCCGTAGCCGACCCAGAGTCGATGGCCCAGGTTGCTTTCTGACGACTGCTGCTGTCCGCTTTGGTTGGTCTGACAACTTGGTACTATGCCGCCGTAGGGCAGCTGAGCAACGTGACCTGCAACCCCAGCGCAACCTGTGCCGTCGCTTGCTGGCCTTGCTTTCGAGTCGCTGCGGCATGCGCGCTTCTCCGCGCGGGCTCTCACACACAGCAACAAGCCTGGCCGGCGGCAAATCGCATTGCATATTGCCCGATAATCTGCACGACCACCGCCCATTAGTAGGTATGATTGCACACAGAGATGAGCAAGACGATCCGAGCTCTCTCGGCACGCCCTGGAATTTGACTACGGTCCCTAGCCCTCCCTAGCCCCCCACTGACCTGCGACCGTGGTTTTCGAGAAGCCTTCGTGGAAGTGATGCGCCGCTGGTGGCTGGTCAAGCGTCCAGCTCTACTATAGTAGTCTCTCCTGCTACGACAGGGGCTCCGCACGCAACCTCTGCTGTCCGTCATAGCACGACACCGCTCCTCGCAGCAATATGCTTGCTGCGATGAGTAGGCTTGTCTCGTATAGATGCCTACGCGAGATATCGGATTGCATCTATCTGATAGCTCTAGTCCTCGAATCTGCTGCCCGAGATCTGCGACATTGGGCCTCAGCGTCGTATGGCGGACATTCCTCCGTCCATTCATGTGTCCATGTGCAGCAGCGACGCCTGTCAAACTCGTGCGAGGAGCGCTGGGCTTCCACGAGTGTGGGTAGACACGTCCGGAGAGGCGCCGCCAACACTAGCTAGTCAAGACATCTCATGTCCACTTCACGATTAGCGCGCCCCATCTCGCGACCGCCAGAATGGCGTCAGGATCCAGGAACAACCGCATGCCGAGCAGAAATCGCAATGTTTCTGGTCCATTGACCGGGACCTCGTTTCCAATGTTGGGGCTCCCTCTACGCTGTCTGCGCCACCAATGCATGACAGGAGCCGTGATGGGTTGAGGCATAGTAGGTTGCTCAAGTGCCAGTGATGAGCAGGTCAGCTGCCCATGCATTTCACTCAAGAGGCAAGCGGCCCGAATCTTGGTTCAAGCCGTTTTTTGCCGAACGTGGTTTCTGACCGGACACATGACAAGTTGCGGTCTGCTTCGAAACGCTGCGATTCAGATCCCCTGAAGATGTTTCCGGACGACCGAGATTGCCTTGCAAAAGGCTTCCTGGCTGAAGGATTCCCGTCCCTTGCCTCACGATGGTGGAGAGCGTGGCGAGCCCACGTGGATCGCAACACCACGAGGCGCCTCGACGACGCTTGGGGCTTGACGTTTGTCAGGGACTATCAAAAAGGTCGCATTCCCCTTCAGGGTCTTGACAACGGACGAGTCAAGCACGCTTGCGATAGTTGCCGTCAAGTCGACGGGTGCGCCGTGCAAGCTTCACTTTGCGACATAAGGACGCGATGACGAGATGCACACATCAATTGAGTCAATCTTGCTTTCTCTGACAAATGCACCTTTAGGTGGCAAGCAGGTTATCTTCAGCGATTCGACGCCTTGATATTGCTGCCTGTGGCAAAGCTGTGATTGTGATTCTCGACCCGTTAATGCTCCCCTGAGCAGTCGCTTTGTCATTTCCAAAACCCTCGACATGCAGGTGAGGCTACAAGCGATGTTGAATATGGCTTGGCGAAGCACTGGTGCCAGAAAAAGCTACGTGAAATTTTTCGAACAACTGCGCGCATATTTTGCGGTGTGTTGAGCAATACAGCGGTGAACTGGCGCGACCATGAGGTGCCATGTCCGACTCAGAGTGCCATGTGACACAACAAGACCCGGGGACCGCAGATCTGTGCATCGGTGTAGCCATCGCTTCGAAGTGGGTGCTCACCGTCTGTGTGATGTGAGGTTGCAAATGAGTCCTCGAGGGAGATCCTTGTTGCGTTGCGACCAGACGGATCTAAGCCTAGTTCAGCCGCTGCCTGACGTCCTGCGCATTGAACACTGGATGCTGACTACAACCTCACATCTTATTCACCAAGTATTTCGACTATGGGAACACATATTGAAGCATCGTGCTGCTTCCGCAATAAGTGAACAGAGAAAATAAACGCTCTTGACGGCTTAAAGTTAAGGTGACACAAAATGAAACGCTAATGAGGGTCGACCGCGTTTTGGCGTGTCTAGACGTCACAGCCGTTGCTATCTCGAACGGATAGCACTTACCCGTAGATTGATCACATCTTCACTCCCTATCTCAATGCATTGCAACCTCTTCAATCATCTTGTTTAGGCCGTTTCCTCAGTCGTCCCACATCCTCGCAGCGCGTCATGCTCTTCACCCTGGTCCTTGGCGCTCTTGTGGCGACTGCACTGTACAAGTGCTTTACCCTGTATCGGAACTGGCAATGCAACATAGCGCTAGCGAAAAGCTCAGGATTGCCAGTCGTTGTGATACCATGGAACATTTTCGGCGTGTTCTGGCTCGCGACTTTTTACATCTGGATCCCGGTTCTGGAAGTCGTCCTGCCCGCTTCATGGCGAGGCGTGTGGTTCCGGTACGTTGCGGTACCTGAGACTCTTGCGTTGTACTAAAACTTCTCAGCCTCTTGGATCCAGAATGGGGCTATCGGAGAGGGCACAAGGCTTTCGAAGAGATAGGTTCTGACGTCTTCATCATTGCATCAGCAACTCGACTATCAGCGTTCGTTGCTGATGCAGAAGTCGTGAATCAGATTACTGCCAGGCGTAATGACTTTCCCAAACCACTTGAGATGTACGGGGCTCTTGATATTTATGGCAAGAACCTTGTCTCTACCGAGGGGCCAGACTGGCGCATGCACAGGAAGCTTACGGCACCAAGCTTCGGTGAGAAGAATAACGAGCTTGTCTTTACGGAGTCCCTTCACCATGCACGATCCCTACTTGGTCTTTGGACGGGGCCGGAGGGTAGGGGAAACGAGACTGTCCAAGATCCAGCGTTAGCGACAATGAGCTTCGCTCTCTTTGTCATCAGCTCGGCTGGTTTTGACGTGCGTGTAGAGTGGCCACACGAGGAAAGGAGTCAAGCTTCAGCTGTTGAGAGCGACGAATCCAAGTCAATGTTGGTTGGTTCCGAGAAATCAGCAGGCCACAAGATGACCTATCGAGAAGCTATCAGCGAGTTGCTTCACAATATTATGTGGACGCAGATAATACCTCCGAAATATCTGCCTTTCTCCCCGGTCAAGGTCCACCGTACGGTCGGTGCCGCTGTGACCGAATGGGGCCAGTACATGGACTCGCTGTATGAGATGAAAAGAGAACAAGTAACATCTGGCAATTCCAACAACCCGGGCATGGATCTTTTCGACACGCTGATTCGTGCTAGCGGAATCACAGAGGGAAAGACAGACATCCAGAAAAGCGACCTCTTGGGCAATGCTTTTGTCTTGATGCTCGCTGGCCACGAGACCACTGCAAACACCCTCCACTTCTCCCTTATCTTCCTTGCTATGCATCGCGAATCCCAAAGACGGCTGCAACAGGACATTGCAAAGGTGTTCCAAGGGAAGGGAATTGAGCAGTGGACATATGAGGAACATTTCCCGAAGCTGTTCAGTGGTATGGCAGCCGCTGTCATGAATGAAACATTGCGCCTACTGGGTCCAATCGTCAACATCCCAAAATCAACAGCACCTGGACGGCCACAAAATTTCACCATGGCTGATAAAACATACACCATTCCAGGCGGGTCGCACATCTTCCTCAGCTCAGCAATCCACCGCAATCCAAAATACTGGCCTGCGCAATCCGATACGACAGGCACAGACACCAGTGCGATAAGCGACGTCGAGAGATACCGCCCCGAGCGCTGGCTTTCCACAGGCAAACTTGACGACAGCTTTGTCGATATTGGTTACGACGATGAGGATCTCCGTGGCCCCTCTGGTGAAGACACTTCGGCGTCACTCTTCAAGCCCGTCAAAGGGTCCTTCATTCCGTTCAGTGACGGGTTTCGGTCCTGCATTGGGCGGCGGTTTGCACAGGTTGAGATACTGGCAGTACTCGCCGTCATTTTTTCGCAGTACAGTGTTGAGCTTGCGGTAGAAGAGTGGAGCTCCGATGACGAGATTGAGGCCATGGACAAGAAAGAGCGAGAGACTGTGTATCAGAAGGCAATCGACAGGGCAGATTCAGTGCTCAAGACGAAGGTAGCAAGCATCATCACGCTTCAGTTAAGAGGCACAAGTATCCCCATCCGGCTAGTCAAGCATGGGAAGGGAAGATTTGGTATGTGAAGGGAATGGATGAGGCAGGTCAAATATCATAGTGCTGGTAGATATAACAATAATGCACCTTCCACACGGCTGAACACAAGGAATACAGCTTATACCACGCCATGCGATTGACTACTCTACTGTCTTCACGCCCACGATCATACGCAGAGCACCCTCTCACCTACTCTCTTTCGTAGCCACACCGCACTAAACTTGTCCACGCCACATAGCTCGCACAGATTTCCACCCTGACTCCCCACGATCCTCCAATCCTTCTACCGGCATTGTCCTCTCTGATCTCGCATCGGGTACAAGACACGATCTGGCAAACGAGATTTGGATGCGATCATGCGGCACCGTGGGTGTGAGCCTTGCCTTCGACTGTGCCTCACTTACGCTTGGACCGGACAATCAGCCGACCCATAGGCGAGGTAGCGTGATGCGATAGCTTCACGGTTCCGGCAGGGCAGGGCAGGGCGGATTGCAAAGGAATGGTTTTTCGAGGTGACAATGGGATTGTCAGGGTAGGAATGTGGATACCGAAGTGAAAATGAAACGGTCGAGAACGGAAATGCAGAGTCAAGGTGCTTTTCTGATTCTGTTGAAGGCGAATCGTGGGAATTACTTTGTTGGTTGTTAGTAATTCAATAGTGGGCAATCCTCCGTCTTTGCGACCTTGTACATATTTGCTTTTGTGAACGATGGCGTGCAGATACTTCGTGCAACGCAAATGCGGTTGCCTCCACGGAGTCGTCTCTGCGCAAGTTTTGATCACCTTCTTTGCTAGAGTTAGAGTCTTCGTTAGTTATAGGTAGCTTCATGTGTGTCTGTAATAAGCTTTATGATCATGCTTGGTGTAGGCCGGTATGGACATGCCTCGGGCCATGTGCAAAATGGGAGAACGTGGCAAGGAACGCTGCACGACTGGATATATGCGTGCCGCTGCTTTGAGGTCAGTCTGAGCTGGCGGGTTGAATGAACTATGAGAATCCCGACTACGCTGGGACTTGGGTTCCAAAACATGGAGGTATCGACTGTTGGCGCCGTCGGCGGCGATGCGCGTTGACGGAACGCGCTGTGCAGAACCCCGTCATCAGGCGGCCATCCACAACTCGAAACTCAACGTGAATTCGCATCTCATCACAGCTGGCTCAGATCTTTCATCTTCTCGCTGCACATTGATCATCTGTGATTCTACCGACCTAATTCCTGAAGATACCCCGAATGCAATGGACCAACATCCACAAGAATTGGTAGATCGAATCTGCCAAAGTCTCGAGATCCAAGATCTTAGACATACGTTACTACTGTCACGTAGATTCCAACTTGCATCGGAACGTCTCTCTGGTGCCTTTACGAGAAGAGTCTTCACAGCGTCTACAGCTAAGAAATTCATCGATACTTACAGCAGTCATCGGCTTCTCTACCTTCGTCAAGTGGAAATAAGACCAGTCTTCCCGCGACTGCAGCAGAGTCCCGACAATATCGCCTGTCGCGAATCTGAGACTGAAATTCGTTTGAGAGATGAGGGCTTCTCGCGGCAGATCCAGTTCCTTCTTACAACTTTGAAGACCGTTGAGGATCGGGCCGGGAAATGGGCACCTGGTCGGATAAGACTCACCATGTTCACGCCGACAAGACAAGTAGACACCGACGTGTGTTTACACCGTCGGTATACCAGCTGGCGCGTTCGTCTCTTGTCTAATCTTCTGCTTCCTGAGCTGCGGTCCGTCTGTGCATTCGAGGTTTTCCATGGAGCACCCGTCAACGAGATCGATATGGTCAAGCGAACGTTGTTCAAGTTGGATTATCGAGTTCTCATAGATCTGGCCTCAAAGTTCACGAACCTTGAGTATCTCGGATGCAACGTCGGCGGAGATGAATGGACGCCGCCTTTTGAGGACGAAGTCGCACAACACTTCATGGAGGAGTATGCAGGTCCCACTCGCGACACTAGAAACGACTTTGCGAGAGCGCTTGAGAGCGCCGAGCTTCCAAAGACCTTAAGACGGATACAACTTGACTTCCTGAACCCGCTTTCGGAAGTTGGAGGACTCGATCAAAGGCGCTCGATGCCTAATCTCATCGGCACTGCTCCCTACGACACCTTCAGTTCTAGCATCAAATTACTCACGCACAACCTTCGCAAGCTCCAACTCAGAGCAGTCGTGGATGAGTCTGTGTTCTCAAACTCGAGTATGGCATCGTTTGCCAACCTCGAAAGCCTCGATGTCATGTTCCATCCAGTCCACCCTTCCGGGTCCTGGTACTTCAAAGGTCCGGATGGTGAAGGTGACGACACCGTTGGCCGTGAGCTTACTATGGACGACTATCCTTCATTAACAGCCATTGGGGACGAAGACGACTTCCATAATCGCCTCGAAGATGAAGGCGATCGACGCTCGACAACAGAACCAGCCGAGTTTCGAATCGTTCCGATAGACGACAAGATCGTCCCAATCTTCAGCGCCTTCGCTAAAGCTACTTCTGAGATGCCAAGGTTGAAAGAGGCCGCGCTCTGGTCCCACCTGATGTGGGCGCCTGGCGAATTGGAGCTCGAATACCAACCCGAAGACCTCGTCGACGCGCCCGAAGCTGGGCAATTCTTGGGCTTTGGTGTTCAATATCTCAAGCCGAACGAGAAGGTGTGGTCTCCACGCACGGGAGTAGACTACTCGGCCTCACGACAGATATGGTGGAGCGTGGGCAAGTGGCGTCCAAACGAGGAGCTTCAAGAGCTGTGCCAGAATATTGGGAGACGGGAACATGGGGGTGCGCTGATTGAGTATTGGTCGGATCCGCAATATGGTGAGTGTCTGGTCTACACAGATCGGTTTACTGGAATGGACATTCTGAAGTAGCTGCGTATATGAGCTTTCATGAAGTACTCCTTACTTATTGCACCATAATTTGACATAAATGTCGCCTTGCAAGTGGAGCCAATTCGTTGCATCGGATGTTGGATCATTCTACCCTCAATACATGCCCCTTTGTCTATGTCCACAGATAACGTAGCTACGCAAGTTGATTATACGTGTTATCTATTGCACTAAGAATACCATCAAGCAAATTTAGTTCTATATCCATGGGACCAACAATGGGTGACACTTCAAAACCATACCAAGGTCTACAGATACCTCCCAGCTCCAACAAGCAATCTTTGCAATCAGAGTCTACCATGGCTTCGTCCAATTGGGTACAGCCCGATACGCCTTCTCAAGATCTCTAATGCTCTCCTGGAACTTCGCCAGATCCGCCCTTTCCTCCTTCTTTGCTTTGGAGTCGCCCGCAACAGGCTTAGCCTCGTTCATCATCTTCGTACTTAAGAACTCTGCTTTCAAATCCCTGATACCATCATCAATGTACTGCTTCGCCTTCGCTTTGGCCTTGACGAACATGTCGTCCATATACTTGTCCCATTTAGCCTTCAGGTTCTGGCTCTGGTATGGAGCATAGGCACCACGGGAGTTGTTTGGCAGTTCTAGCTCGATTGCTTCGAAGCGCTTCCCAATGCGTTCTTTCTGCTTCTTGAATGTGGACTGAATGTCGACATAAGTATGGTATCTGAGAGCGCCAATGATGCGGCGGATGCGTTGGAGGGTATGACGTGCGCCGTCAACGCTTTTGCCCTTGACTTTCATGTCGCTGTAGATTGCGTTGGTATTCCAGAGCTATCGTATTATCATTAACTAGGTCCCCAGTGGATAGGTACTACTTACGTTCGCTTTAGTAGGGGCATTGATGTTCTTCTGTAACAATATGAATTCAGATTTGTAGTTGGTATTGCTGGGGTACTCAGCAGCCAGGTTTTCCCAAGCGGTACGTTTGCTGCCACTACCAATCTTGAAGGTGATATCCGGTTGCAATGGCGCCCATGTATTATTGAAGTATTGGCAGAAGTCGACCTTCTTACCGTTCATGGCTGGGTCGGGATGCGTAAAGAAATTGTAAGTCTTTCTGGTGACGCCGTTGTCATCTTCTTTAACCTGATATTCCGGTAAGCGGTTTACGTAGTCAAGGAAGCTAGTAATTGTCTGCCACTCGAGAATACGCTCGGACTCATAGCTGGTTTGACTCTTTGGTGCTTGCTTGTCAAGAGGGCCTCCCCAAGTATAGTCCGAGCAAGGGTCAGGAACTTTCCAGCCCCTTGCCTTCGCTGTCTTGATATTGCCATAAGACGGGTAATTATCTGCAGCAAGCTGTGTTGTACGATCAGCCTCGCCATGCGTTCATTTCGCATGAGGGGTACTTGTAGAGTTTACCTTGACACCGCAGCCAGTTCCTGACTTCTCTCCTCGCTTAATTATGAATTCATGCAGGTCACGGGTTACAAAATCCATGTCTTCCAGATCACGGCGTTCGGGGATTTGTCCTACTGTGTCCCGACGACCAATCTGAGCACACTTATTCGCATCCTTGACCGTAGGTAATGCACTGGCACTAGACGAAGCTGCCGAGCTTCGAACAGATGATGAGGATTTGGTTGGAATCACAGCTTTCGACGTCTTTGGGGGGGGGGGGGGGTCACTGGCTTTGTAGGTTTTGGTGGGTTTGGCATGTTAGCTTTGATGGTCTTGGGCGAATCGGCCTTCTTGGTCGTTTTGGTTCTGGGCTTGGACTTTGATTTTGCTCTTCTCTCGATACCGTGAGTAGGAATTTTACCAGTAGCACTGCCATATATCTGGTACGTCCATCCAGATGCGGTGACTATACCGCCCCAGAAGTTGTTCCGCTCAACGCACTCGGCCACGATACCATAGAAGGGTGCTCTAGGGTCATTGGGTTGAGCCGATCCATCCTGGCGTGTGATCTTGCAGATTACTGAACCAAGCTCATGGACGAATGTGTGATCGATAATAGCACCATCGGCGAGATGTTCACTAGCTACTGCTTCAATGCCATTAGTTAGCAGCCCAGCTGCAGAAGCTCCGGCTGGGTCACTGGCTGAGCGAGGCTGTTCACACTGAACTCCAGATGCTACTGCGAGTCTGACTGCAAAGATCGCAAAAATAATGGACGTGTAAATGACCTGCATCTTACACAGGATCGAACGAGTGTGAACCGCTTCAAAGAGGTAGGAAGAGAGTCCTATAGCAGGACTAAGTGGCACATCTCATGAATGGATAGCATACTTGATATGTATCTCCATATCCGTTCGGATACAGACGTTTGAATCGATTGAGATACTTGATTTCGGTCATTGCAGCTGGACCGAAGTCCGCTTATGCATTCTCGTTGCGTGCTGCGAAATGAGTCCACGGAAGCGTTCTAAGGCCCCAACAATAAATGCAGCACCTTGATTTTCGGGCTCAAGAAGTTACAGGCGAGGATCAAGTGTCGATTCTGGTAGGTCGATAGCCATGTCCGGTCGTGGAAAGCAAGGTACTGCGCCTACGCTTTGTGCGCTGACACCCAAAACTACTCCGAAGGCCGATACACCTGCGCGTCCGCAGATTGGTCAATGTCGAGACATTGATCTGTTCTTTCGGATCTTACAGTTAATAAATTTCATGACCTATGACAACCAAAGGCCATGTCCGCCTGGTTCAACGTGCGCTTACAAGCACCCGTTCCGAGCTGGAGGTCTGGCACGTGACCAGATGCTAGTGGAAGAGCCTCTGGGCTGGAGATGGTACGATCGATCCTTGCCTTGGTCACACCGCCCTCTCTGCTCGTTCTTGACAAGTTGCTTGGACTCTAGTTTCAGATATACTCTGGTCAGTTGGATTAGTGTCCGCATCCCTCCGTCAAATCAGCCTACGGGTGCGTTTTAATTCCAGATTACCCGTCACCCTCGTCGCGCAGAGATCTCAACACAGCGAACACATTGAGGACAAATCATGCACAACACAGAGTCTCCATTTATACCACTCGGAGGTCTTCCGATCGTGCACGGTAATGTTGAAGCCTCCGCGTAGGGAGGCGTTGGGTGATTGACTCAGAATCGGACGCTTAGCCTTTCTGGGCATTGTAAACAAGCTTTGCTGGCGCCAACGACGGGCAACGACGTCATATCATGCTGTGGTCAACACGAGCCGCTATGTGAAACTTGTTATAACATCAACTCGACAAAACAAGTGCGCGCCGCTTACGATTGACAGCCCAAGTTCTTTCGTGGGTCGCTAGGTCTCTTTCCCTTTTATCTTGCACCTGGTGTCAAGACGGTACGGTCGGCCAATTCCTCAGTCTGCGCGCAATCCACGTGCAATCGTGCCACCTTATCCCTAAACAACAGCATGGCTTCAAGCAAGAGCTCGCAGCGCGCTATGCTGCTGAGCATAACTCTAGGTCTTGCACACGCTATTACTCTGCCAGAGCCCACGGCTGTACCGGCAAGGGTCGACGTCCGAGCGCCTATCGTAACTCCTGCAGCCATCCGCTTCGACGAGCGCTACAGCTATATGCAGAGGCGAAACATTCTTGACGACATCAAAAGTGGTGTTGAAGGTGTCGCAAAATCGTGGGGTAGCGTCCTCGGTACGGACCTACCCAGCTTCTTCACGGATGGTAAGCTCCAATGTGATCTGCACTAACAAAGCTTGTGCTGATTTAAGTAGGCATTCCAGGTTGGTTTGAAAACCTTCCAACGGGTACCAATGTTATGTCAAGTCTCGGAATTAACGACGATGATCTTTCTGCGATTCCCACCCAAGTACTGAATGTCCCGCCGTACGCGAACTGGACAGAGCAGGGCTGGAACGTTCGTTTTCACGGCAACGTCTACAAGATACCTAACATCTCGCAATCGAAGATTGACGACCTTGCCAACGTCTTCATCATTGATACAAGCGTTGAGCAGCTACCAGATAACGAGAAGGCCAATGCTCGCAACCTCACGCGATCCATCTTTGTGGTTCAGCAAGGTGATGAGAACGTCACTATGTCACTCGGTCCGGCGCCAAGCCAGGGTGGTGATGGAGAGCCTGGAGGTAGTAACGCTATCTCTGCGCCTGGAGGCAACCAGACAATTACTTTGCCATACGAGACCACTGCTGAGGGAGACTTTGACGTCTTCTTGCCTATCCAAAGCAACGGCCTCATCAACGGCAACGAGACTGAGAATGTGCAGCGCCTGAACGTATACACCAACGGCACAGATAGCGGAAATGCCACCGCATATCTCGTTCCGTCTACGGGTATCACTTTCATCTCCGACATTGACGATATTTTGAGAGTGACCAAAATCTACGACCCAAAGGAAGGCCTCCTGAACTCTTTCGCCCGTCCATTCACCCAGTGGATGAACATGCCAGATATCTATCGCAATTGGTCTCAGAGCTTGCCAAACAGCACGCACTTCCACTACCTTACCACTACACCTGAGCAAGCCACTCGCAACTACATGGACTTCATCTACAAGACCTACCCTGGCGGTTCATTCGACACACGGCCGCTGAACTTCTCCGACGTGAAGGCAACTCTGTCCATTCGCATGTTTCTTTTGCAGAAGATCTTTGTCACATTCCCTCAGAGGAAGTTCGTGCTTATTGCCGACACTTCTAACTCTGATGTAATGAAGGACTATCCTCAGCTTGCCCATGACTACCCTGATCAGGTTCAGTGTATCTTCCTGCGCAATACATCTGCTACCGATAAAGATGACTGGTTTCCATACAACACTGAAGGCTTCAAGGGGTTGAACAACCGCAGCTACATGTTCTTCCACGTGCCGGATGACCTGACTGGACTGGATATTGCCAGCGGGCAATGCTTAAATCAGTCTATTCCGCAGAACGTTACCTTCTCGCGACAGGCTGAGATTCTTGGTATTCATGGTGGTGCTGGAAGCAAGCTCGGTGGCAGCGCGACTGTCAGCTTTATAGTGGCGCTGGTCGCCGCCATGTTTTTGGTTCTGTAAAGTACGCTTTTCTCTTTTTCTGAGCAATTACATACGTTGGTGCATGAATCAACACGTCTATTTCAATATCACAATCACACTGTATGATCCATCCGTGTTTTGCCCAGCCCGACTTTCTGATGCGAAGAATACAAAGTTCATTAACCTGGGCCAGCCTAGAACCTGGATGAACCTGCCTGTATTGACATACATTTTGCGGCACGATCTTCGGTCTCATTCGCGGAGTCAGGGTGCTCAATGGAGGAACTAGTCCAATCAAACATGCATTACGACGCTCCTGCGTACGGTTTGTCTGTATTCACGTACTTCATCGAGCTGCCTAAACACCGTCACTCGCCGGTCGCATTAGCGCGTTAAAGCCCGTTATGTTTCCCTCCTATCCTTGCTAAGTAGAAGCATGACAATGTTTCCCTTTTCAGCTACTTCAAGTCGTTTCCCCTTATTGATTTTCCCCTCTGTCCATGTCGGCTTCATAATGACATCTGGGGTGCTCATCACAATGGCCTCAGACCGGGAAAACATATTTTGGACAACGCAGAGTCGCCGTCGATGAACGTCAGGTTCACACTGTAGTGCGCCTGCGATGCCACCTCGCCGTCTTCGTCAGAGGTTTGAATCCTCCCAAGATAAGGGTCAAGAGCAGCACTGCCACTATGTTCGACGAAAAGGCTATCTGTCGTACGTGCGCTCTTCGTTAGAGCGGCCATGGAAACTGCGCACGCAACAAGAAACGTGGCGTGCACGTGGAACTTCTAAAGCGTTGGAGCCGCAGTCGAACAAAAGACGATGTCTTGGGGGCGTTGGCTATTTTGGCTCGGGCAGACAATGATTGCAATGGTCACTTCTTTGTCTCCAGCCTCGCCGACATCGACAAAGCGTCCCTGCGCCCCGGTGACCATCGAACAGCTATCGCTGAAATACTGAGTCTGGTCCAACTCTACAGTTTGGCTCTCGTGTCTTAGGAGAAGCTCAGTACACGACCGTTCTGTTCGATTGTGCACATTCACTCCCAATACCGTCGCACCACCACAACACCGATTTATACACCCGAGACGATTTCAGAACTCCACCGGATCTCGCTGAAGATTGGTTCGTCAGCGAAAGACAGCCATGCCCTCTCACCAATTACCAACCCGCACCTTTGTCTCATCCCCGCTCTCCATTCCGCAATCTCCCTTCTCTCCACTTTCTCCTTTATTTCCCAACATACCCAAGGCCCGACCTAATGTCACCACTCCTCGCGTGATATCGAGCGAGAAAGTATCCGCACCTTCCTCGCCCCTAGAGTGGCAATGGACATGCCATTCCTGCACACGCACGTACTCACTTGGTGCAACAAGGCGGTGTCTCGACGACGGGCACTACTTTTGCGCAGGTGCTAGCATCGAGAAGCGTCGAGGGGCAGATGGGGTGCGGAAGAGGATGCAGAAGCACAGGGCTTGCAGGAGCGAGTTCGACTATGCGGGCTGGAAGGGACGCGGGAGGTGGAAGCGCTCACGTGCATATTCAGCTGCGATGCAAGCAGAGGAAGAAACCACTGGAACTGAATCAGGAGAGGGTACGAAAAAGAAGAAGAAGAAGAACTGTTGGACCGACTGCGACTACCCCTCGCAGTGCCGCTGGGGCAAAAGCGTAGGCATCCACACGCCATCTCCAACAACCACCACCTTCACTCTCGACTCGTCCGCTCTCGCCTCTGACATGCCATCACTAGACGAATGTTTCACAACTTCTCCCTCGTATCAATCCCCATCAAAGTCAAGTAACGAGCTCAACGTCGCCGACTTGAGCAGAGCACTAGAGAAGGACATCTCGCCGCACTCCTCCTCATCTACCTTTCCACAGACGATAGATGAGTCTTGCATCGACCCCTCGCTGCTTGCCCTTTCCCAACCCTCGACAACAACGCAGGTCGAAACGCGTAAACTCAATACGCTCATCTCGCCGTTCCAGTTCGATGTTGCGCCTGCCTCGTGCTCAAGGAGAAACAAGAACGGGCGACGGGCATTGAGTCGGTGCGTGGCGCGATTGGGACTGCAGATGCCCTCCTTCTAGAGTATTCAAGGGTTGAGGGGCATTGGTTTGGGGGGCATTAGCTGATGAGTTTCGGCGGTATCGTGTATGGTATTGATGTACGAATCGTATGGATACAGCGATAATTTATTGTATTAGGATGTGGTATTTACTGGTCGGTAATTGCTTCTAACCATGTCTTGTGTACAAATTATGTTGCCTTAACAGCTTGGTGTACGAGACGAGATGTACGTATTTGACAGTTTGCACCTCCACAGTACTTGACCTAAATCATAGAAGTCTTGCGGTGAAGTCTTCGAAGACGAAAAGCACCCAAACGCCCCCATTTATCCATGTGCGCCATGTCTATCTACAAGTTTCTTTACAACAGCATCACGAGCTTTCCGTTGGACCGCCCGTTTCCGCTCAATACGCTGCTTTCTCCGTCCCTTCCCGAAGGACGTCCACATACGTTAATTCTGTCTCACAAACCGATCTACTGCGTAGCAACAAGATGCCATCAGTGTGAAGCCAGCTAGAAGACGGTAGAACGGATGCTGCAAAAGGGTGCTGAACTCGAACGCCAGATACCAGAGAAATGTGAGTGCGGTACGGCATCCCCAGAAGTAGAGACATGGGGCGCCGATATGCATTAATTGTCCATCCCAGGCTCTAATGGCGAGATCGAACGATGAGCAAAGACCATAGATTGATGCCGCAGCGACAAGCACCCTGATAGTGAAGGCCGTAGCCAGGCCTACAGGACCTTCCCAAGACAAGCAGACTCAGAAGAACGCCGCATCACAAATCTCAACGATGACTGTGTGGCCATCCTACAGCACGCAAGCCCAGAACAGGGCCAGGACTAAGGCAACAGGCAGACCGATGGTCTGAATGCGGCCTCCAGCACCCTTGGGAACGACATTGGTTGCTACACCTCCCATGTACCACGAGCCGATGTCTGTAAGCTTGCCCTCCTGATTAAGCATGGCGGCGTTGGGACCAACGTTAGAGACATCGCTGCGGAAAGCGCCGAAGTACGAGTAATGTGTAAGGTTGCTGATCTCTGTTAGCATGTGTAGGATGAGTTCTTGCAACAGGGACACTCACTCCCATCCATCAAACGAGTTCTTGCTCATATTGTAGAAGTCCTGCGTCGCCTTGAGATCCTGGTTGGGAAAGCCATACTCGGTGACCCAAACGGTCATGTTGGGGTATGTCGCCATGACCTGGCCGATGTGGCTGGCCATACCCTCGAAGTTACCATACCAATGCACCGGGATGAAATCAGGGTTGCATCCGCCATTGCACTCGGTGAACCAGTTCTGCAGCCATGCCCAGCCGCTCGCAGCACCAGTGACGGCCGGTGCACCGAGCTTCACGCCCAACTTCTTGAGCGGCTCCATCTCGGCTTTCCAACGTGCAGCAGCAAGATCAACGGGGAGGGCTGATCCGCCGGTTGCGTGCGAGCCGTCGGGCTCGTTGAAACCGAGGACATAGCTAATGTTTGCGCCGCCGTCGATCTGGCTCTTGACGGAGTCGTAGAAGGGGGTGCCAGTGTCGCTGTCTGAGGCGCCCCACAGCATGGGTACGAACTGGAGGTTCTTGTTGTTTTTGTAGGCATCGGAGGGCTGGGCCTTGTAGTTGTAGTACCATGTCAGGTCACCTTGCGTCCAGATAGAGTCGTCGCCGGGAAATTTCTGAGACGGAACGTAGCAGAGACCGCGTTTTGGAGACGAGGATTGGGCGATTGTAGTCGGTGCAAGGACTGCGAGTCCCGCAAGGGCGGAGAGTGTAGCTGTGCGCATTTCGTCGTTCGGATTATAGCGAGTGTATAGACCAATTAATAGTGGTTAATTTTGGTGTGGTAATGCAAATGCTATTGGAGTCGTAGGCTTAAGTGCAAGCAAGTAACGAAAGGACGCTGGACAGTCGACACGGCAGGAGCAGAGGCGATCTCACACCGAGTGAACTTGCAGCAATCAAGAAAAAATGTGAAAGAGCGAAACAGCCGCGTGAAAAGGAAACCCAGACCCTTATCACCAAGACCTGCTGCAGCTTTCAGGTACGCCATTGCACGCTACTCAGCAGATCCAAGCACGAACCGAAGCATGGCACAGAGCCAGAGCGGCCGTAGCGAATCGAATCAAGGAATCAATATCTTCAGCGTTGAGATAGTGTTTCTTAGGCTGTTCGAAGTAGGTCATGGCGTGCCCGAAATAGGAATCCTCTAGATCGTTGCGGATCTCCCGCTCTCTTTGGCGTTTTGGTTCTTTCGCTGGCGGCTGTGTTCCTGCAGCGCGGGCACCCACTTCCGGCCCAGTTCGGCTGCCAGGAACGCCACGCCCGCTCTCTCAGCTTCAGCCTCATCGTGTGGAAATCACCAAGTGCTGGCTAGGGAAACTCATGAAGCGAGAGCGTCATTTATGTTTGTGAACCTTCTGTCTTGACCTGACTTGCGGGTGATCAGCTGCAGCTACCACTGTCGGACACTAACATCGATAAAGCCTTGCAGATAAGCACTTTATTGCCTAGTGGTTAACCGCATCATTGCCCGCTGACGACAAGGCTTTGCGCGACCTGGGCGAGTGCTCATGCAGCGGAGGTGAAAGGTGCGGCCGGCCCAAGGCCATCGAGCGAGGTCTGGGCAGCTAGATCCAGGGGTGGCTCGGCTAGCTCCCAACATTTGCGCTTTTTGTGCAAGGCGTGGTTATTGGGCAACCGTGAGCTGGCGCGGGCTAGCAGGGCTCTGCATTGTTGGCAGCTGGTTGACAGACGCCTCTTGACAATCCCCCGACCGGAGAGTCCGCCTAAGAGTAAGTGTCTTGAGTCTGGTAAAGAATCTTTGTTTGAAATGCTATTTCTGCCTCCACGCCGTCCTATATACAGAAAATATTCCCAACTACACTGCGCGCCCCGGGCCGCATCGTTGATTACAAATATGATGTATCAGAATGTTCATGTCATGGGTCAAGTCACCTGGTAATGTGCTTTGTGTCCAGGACCTGCCGACAGAACACTATGTGTGTTGGTTATTTCACCACTTTAGATCTTCAAATTGATCTTTCTCAATATCGCTCCACTATGCAAACAAAGGAAACATCTATCACCCCCTTGATTTACAATGTTTTGGGTATCAATCATCCTCTAATATGCGTATCCACCGTTGTTGCCCCTTGTCGGCTGCCAAGGAGCGTTGTTTGGCTGATTCAAACCACCCTGATTGCCGAATTCTAGGTCCGGTAGTCGCGGCTGCGGGCTGTGGGAGCGGTCGCGATCGTCGCTGAAGCTCGGGTTATGGCTTGGTGTCCTGCCAAAGGTCGAAGCATCGGCAAGGAGATGTCCACGGTCTTCTTCGAATCGTCGGCCACCATTGTAAGCGGTATTCTGCTCCGCGAGGGGCACCGCATCGTAGCCAGCAGCACGAGGGCCGAATGGCGACGGAAGGGAGCTGCGCTTATATTCCTGAGGGTCCATGAGCAGGGAGTTGCGGGCATCAAGAGGGGTGAGGTTCTCGTTGCGAGCCTTCTCTGTTCGGTTGTCAGCGTCGATGCATGTATATCCAATGTGATAGGACTTACCAGCTTCCTTCCTCTTCTTGCGGTGGGGATTTTCCTTGCAGCAGATGATGATTGCGTTGACGGCAATTAGAATGGCTAGAACACCGGTCAATACAGCCTGCACAACGACAAGAACTAGGCCTGTGACAGTCTTCGTGGTTTGTGACATTCCAAGCTCCTCAACAAAAACCAAGATGCAGACGACTGAGAGCACACGAACAACCTGGATGGTAATGTTGATCCAGTTTCCAGAACCCAGCGAGTATGGCCGCGCCCAGAGCAGAACGCAAAGCAGAAGAGCTTCAACAATGAGCTGACCGGCAGCCTGGGCAAGACCATGACCATCTGCGCCAGCAATGACACATCCACGAGCGAAAGCGTAGACGATAGCGGGTACGAAGATCCACCAGTAGTTTCTCTTGTAGTTCTCGTAGAAGATAGAGTACTTGCGCCACGTCTCCTTGTCGTCGTAAAGGGCAGAGTTGTCGCCTTCAAGCTTCTTGTATTTGTGCGCAATGCTCCAGATCCTGTAGGTGAAGAAGGCCAGGACGGCAGTAAAAGCAGCCAGTGTGACACCAGCAAGCACCTTTGGACCCCATGAGTCTCCGTTCTTGAACTGGTAAACACAGTACAGAGTCCAGATGCCGTAGAGAAGCAAGATCAAGTTGGTAATCGTCTTTGCGAGGGTCCACCAGTACTTCTTGCGGAAGCTGGTCAGTCGCTTGGGGAAGGTTCCGAAAAGAGCCCATGTCTCGAGGATGACCTTGAGGAGCAAGATACCGACAGTGATGGCCGCAATGACGATGGCGAACCACAGTAGAACAGTCATGAACGTGTTGCCGTTAGGAATCTTGTACTCTTCGACATATCCTTGAATACCCTTGACAGCGTGAACGATTTTGTTGTCCTCACTGCCGCCTTCCGTGGTGCCGTTGACGTTGGTATTAAGCTCATCACGAGTCCAGAGAAGCACTTCGTTGATACCATCGAAGCTGCGCTTGGTCAGGGTCATGTTCTGATCAACGTGCACGAGAGTAGCGTTCGCAAGGAATTTAACACTGTCTGTCGTGAGGTTGCCTCCAGTCTTCTCACGGAAACCGTCGATCGAAGTTTGCATGCCCTCCCAGTAGATCAGACCCGTGCTAAAGGCGAAGTTTTTAGACCAGCTGCGATAGACTCCAGGAATGTCGGCGCTCATCATACCGTTCAGAGCCATGCCTTGGAACCAGAAAACGACGTCGCCGAATGTCGGACTCGAGGTGGGTGCGCCAGCATGGCCAGCACCGGCCAGAGCAGAGAGACCGCCGACGGCCAGAGCAGCGCCAGCAATGCCAGCCGCAACATATGATACTCCAGTAGTGGAAAGCGACTTTCCGTTACTGACCTGCGAGGTGATACAAGCGAGCTCCGCGCCACCATCCTTGGCCTTCAGCTGCATGGTTGCCTGACTGTCAATATCTGGAACGCTGAAAGCGATTGATGGGATCTGTGACATAATCGAATCCGGAATGCTCTGCTCTCCAGTTGCGCCAAAGGTACCAGCGGGGACTATCTGTGGTCAGCGCGATGGAAAACGCTAAGATCATGGATCGCTTACCTGGACATAGCTGATCCACCTTCATGTCCCCTTCGCAGGGATCGAAAGTTTTGCTGTAAACCTCCTTGCCGTAGGCGTTCACTTTCAGTGTTGCCATGACCTTCTGCTCCTTCTCATTGGTTCCAGATACATCGAAGGTAATCTTCTTAGTTGTCCGGTCGAAGGAAATATCAAGCTTGTTAACTTTGATGTCTGACGGGCCATTCAAGCAGGAGCTGTAACCGTTGGTCTTCAGGACATCGTTGGCAAGAACGCCTAGAGGCGCCGAAGCCAACAAGAGGAACGGCGCGAGCATGCTCGAAGATGAGCTGTGAAACTTCATCGCTATTGCCTACGCCCGCAGGCGTTGATGTAGGAGAGTGGTCCTGGAGGGCGGGAGTCGCAGTCGAGGAATTGTGCGTACGCGGTCAGATGCGGTCGATGTGAAAAGGGTCGAGTACTAAGGAATACGAGAGCTGATTAAACGGGATTCGGCCGGAGGATCAACCTTTGTCGTGCCTGAAGAAGCTGGTAGAGAGGCAAGAACGCTGATTGTACTGAGAAGCAGGAAATGCTAGTAGATGCCGGGCGGTGCGGAGAAGATGAATATGAAACGAGAGACAACGACGTAGGAAAGCGCCGAGCAACAAGTGTGTGTGAGAAGCTGGAGACGGGTTGGGGAGAAATGGCAGGTTTAGGGCCGTCGCTGAAACCTTGGCCGTGCAGTTGGGCAGGGGTAATTGGACTCCCGTCCCGAACAAGCAGTGACGCGCGGCGCTAAAATGGGAGTCGCGGCGGGCCTACGACTTATCGAAGGATGATCGAAGTGCGGCAGGGTTCGAGAACGGCGCAGAGATTGATGATGTGCAAGGGCTGCGAGATCGTGAACTTGCAAGAGCGTGCAGACTGGAAGTATGGGGTTCTTTTAACACGACTACGCTGCTACACCGCAGCAAGACATGCGCTATGCTCGCGTGCTCGGCCACGCTGAACCACTGGATGCTCACGAGCTGAAGGGTGCGACAGAACAGGGGACCCTATCAGAGCGCTCCCGTCCGCTCGAGACCGTCGTGGCTCAGTTAGAAATGGCGCGAGGCACACCCGCCAAGTAGCCCGTCTCGTATCCCACAATGGGACCCCTCCCAAGGACAAAGGACTTGTTCAGCGCGTTGCTCAGCTGTGCTTCAGCAGTCGGATCTCGTGCTTCCCATGCAAGACATCGCATAGCCTTCGACCGCTCTTTGCTTGCTCGTCGACAATTTCCTTCGACTTTTGTTGGGGAGACCCTCTTAGCTTACTGTGTAATCGGGGAGGCACATGTCCGCTCACCCCCTCGATGCTTCCTCGGTCGCACCTTGTGGCTGTGTCGAACAAAAATAGATCTTGGCCACCAACAAGACATTTTCGACAGCAGACTCAGCGATGCTTTTATTGACGGTGACGTGTGATGGGATGCAAGGCTCGGTGGTCCCCTAAGATGCAATCATGGGGATTTGAGCAGCCGAATACTCCATTTGCGTTACCCAGTCGTTGGTCAGGATTTGAAACTGCCAGCTGCGGAGTTGGCAGCGGTGCGATAGCACCACGACACAGTAGTCTACTTACGAATTAACATTTCTGCGAAAAGTTGTCCAGGCACGGCTCTTCATGTTCTCGTGGCTGAACTCTGATTGTTCAGTCATTTTGTTGAGTGAAAGGTCTGCGACGCTTTGTGTATGCAGCCCTGGAGGTGTCGCATCCGCAATCCGCTTCCTTGATCCTATCCACCCTGGTGTAGTCTTTCATGTCTCAAAAGTCGTCACAACATCCTTTGACTCTCAGGCACCAAACGCCACTGTTCCGTTTACCCACGAGGGCCCGACATCCTGTGCAGTGCTAATGCAGTGCACACACAGTACATTCCTGGGTTTTTGTGGCGTCGTGCTCCGGAGCCAACCATTGAGAGATGACGGATGTGACCCGCCATCAACTTCGTACAATCGCCACAGTGTTACTTCAATCTAACCCGGGAGTTGTTTGATGACCTTCATCTCTGAGGCCCACCTAATCCGATGGATTCGTTACCGAGTCAACGGCTGTGCGGCGGGTCTAGTGGAGACTGGGTGCCTGGATCCTGGCGATGCATATGTCATGCCGTTGAGCAGTCTTTCATACTGGCAGTATAGCAGAAGCTGACTGGGTGTGCATAGTCCGACAGCACGCGGTAGGTTAATCGGTTGTGCTGTCATAGCTGGTAGAACACGGGCATGGTGAAGAAACTGTATTGAGCACGAGCCTGGTGTCGAGACCCAGAGAACGAATCGCGCAAAGCCAAACCAAGCTTCTTCTGGCAGACATTGGCAGACACTCCCCTACATCCGCAATCGACAGCGCCGCGAACCTGCCTTGTTCGGTAATATGGATCTACATTGAGAAGCTCACGGAGCGCGCAAAGGATCAGCTATGCCTTTTATTGGAGATTTGGCAAGACAGTTCCCTGCCTCTGCGATCAACATGTTAGCAGACCTGCTCAATAAGGCAGGTTGATGGCGCTGGCTGCTGCTCATAGACGGGTTTTAGGCACCGCATGGGCGTGGTGGGAAAGGGGAGGTTATCGCAGAGGCAGCGCAAAGTGAACGCAGCTTTTGAATGCCAAGCATGGTGCACCGCTGACCTCGATCCATGGCAGGCTGTGATATGTCAACTTTCCATTATTCGCCTGCTACACAATAGTAGCTGTAAGTAGCACTTGAGATAGCCGGAGCATCTCATCCCGAAAGCAAGAACAGTCTTTGGGGACCCCGTTCAGCAGACAGACATTTGCTTTCCTCAATATAGGTAATCTTACAACAATCAACCCCTAATTGTGCCGCCTTCAAAAACGGCTGATATCGCGTCCGAATAGCCAATTGACAGCCCTACTGTTGTAAGCATGTTTTCTAACGTCTATCACGAAAGCTTACCAGTAAACCGGCACCAGGATCTTGTTCCTCCAACTGACAGTCTTCGTCAAATATGCTCCTCGCCAGATTGCCCAAGCAATATAACCTTGCAGTCGACCCCACTTTCCCCCCTGGAAGAGCGCGTCCCAATTACCAATATATGCCAGGGTACCCAGATCGCGGAACTTGAAGCCAGCTTTGTCCAGATCTTGCTTGTTAAGTCGCTTGGCTAGCCAGATACCCTTCTGTGAAGCCACCTGCGCCGTTGCGGGATATGTTGTTCCTTCGATAATACCACAGTCTCCGAGCACAAAGACATCGTCAACAACACCTGCTACATGTTTGTCATTCTTACCCTGCGGTACAACTTTCAGACGCAGACGATCGTCGGTAATGACCGAGCCAGATCTGTCATCTTTCTTGACTTTCCATGCTATGTCTATGGCAAAGCTGGGGTCTCCCGCCGATTCGACAAGTCGGAGATTGTCAGGTACTGCGCGGACGTTGCTGAGAGCCTGGTGTACAAAAGGATTTTGCATCAGGCCAGTACTCCAAACGCACATTCCTACGCCCAGCTCTCCCTCCTCTTTGATCTTTAGAGTGAAAAGTCTGTAATCCTTGTCGGATTCCAAGTTTGCTCGTTCAAAAGGAGATCCCTGGCTCAATTCTTCCACATGGTGTTTCGTCTTGATATCGATGCCTTCGCGCTTGAATTTGTCCATTGCGTAACCGGCGAGTTTCTCGTCAAACATAGGTAAGACCTTCTCTGCCACATCGTAAACCGTAATCTTGTGGTACTTGATAAGTTCCGGATAGATTTTGGCCATGTCCTCCTTGATGAGATCGTGGAGCTCGGCGCTGAACTCAATGCCTGTGGGTCCACCACCAACAATCGCGAAGCTCAGCAGTTGTCGCTTCATCTCATCGGGAGTTGTCGGTAACGCGGCGGCCTCAAAGCATGCAAGTAACCGGTTTCTGATTCTGCGAGCATCACCAACATCTTTCAGGAAGAAAGCATTTTCCCTTACGCCTGGCGTGCCGAAGGTCTGACTGTAACAGCCGACGGTGACGATGAGCTTGTCGTATGTGAGATCAAAGGTCTTCCCTTTCTCTACGTCTGATTGTTTTTCTAAGGCTCTCTGCTCTTGTGTTTCACCCTCGTGGCGATCTTGAGTCAATGCTAGACCTTGAGTCGGATCGTCCACAGCCTGCTCGACGGTAAGTGTCTTGTTCTTGAAGTCTACATCATCAGCCCAGCCTTGGATGAAGTCGACTTTGGTGCGACGACTCCTAACTGGCTCAAGAGCTGTGCGGAACTCCAGCGTTCCAACAGCTGTTGAGGCGAGTAATGGCGTGAATGCAAAGTACGACCTTGGAGATACTACAACTGTCTGGAACTTGCTAGTATCGAGCTGTCTTGCTATGGTGAATCCGGCCCAGCCGCTGCCCAAAATGACAACTCTTTCTCGCTCTGAATCAATTAGTTCCATGCCCTGCAGTTGAAACGCAAGGTCGGAAGACACTCACTCTCTCGATCAGATTCGAGTTGTTCGATGGTAATGCTCCGTTGCTGTTGCTGCTGCTGCAAAAGGTGCGCAGATGCTAGAGCACCGAGATGTGGCCGTCTTGCTGCATTCGACAGCTGTCTTGTCGCAATTGAAGGAGCAGTCAGGGAACCCAATGCTCTACTGGCTATTTGTCGAACACCCGAAGGTACTTGGAGAATGCCTAACGCTTGGCGGGGAGACGGCATGGCAATCATCAATTGCTGAAATGAGCACAAGACGTAGACAATTGACGGAAAAGAAAGCAGAAGTCAACGAAACCTTGACGTTAAATTGTGAAGCATCGTTCACTAGAGCTCATTCTTACCGATGGCTTTTCGACGACGAAGATCGGGAGCGAGCGGAAGCATGACGTCGGCGTGGTCGGGAGCGAGCTATGGCGGCTCGGCACCACCAAACACCAAGACATCGCGAAGCATCATTTTCCTCTCGGATGGTACACAAAAGGGAGAAAGCTTTGCTTGTACCTACAGTAGTGACGGGCAATGTCTCACCATGTTCACGGTCGTTCGACGGGTACGTTGTTGAGGAAGCTGTCACCGTTTTGACTTACACAGGCCCAGAAAATTTGATATAGGGCTGTGCGCAACCTTCAGTTGTACGCAAGCTTACTCTGACTGGGAGCGTCTCGTCCAAGCTAGAGGACCATGTCGCTCCCCTTTTATGTTGTTGACAGTTTGAATATCGATGATCGAAGACTGCACGTCACAGTCACTATCACATGCAAAGCTCATTAGAGATTTTAGATGACATTGCTGTGATACTGTACAAAATCGTCAAAATGCGTGCCAACCAACCATGTGGTATCTAGATATCTAAGACTCGCTACGTAGGACTAAAGTCGACTACTACTCCAACAACGCCTTTCATGGCTCGAACATCTTACAAAAGGGTATCACCAAGAGCGCAACGGATGATGGAGTTACCAGCGCGAATGGTGTCGCTGGCGCCCACCTCGTCCAGGCTGGGGTTGACCTCGACAAGATCGAGTGCAATCAGAGAGCCGGTTTCCGCGACGCACTCGGCGATGAAGTCTCCTTCACGGAGTGTCAAGCCCCCACGGACGGCGGTGCCAGTGCTGGGTGCCCACATGGGGTCGAGAGCGTCAATGTCGAAGGACAGATGAATGGGTGTGTCGCTGCCAATCCAGGCCAGTGCCATGTCCATGACCTTACCGATGCCGTGTCTGCAGTTTGTTAGCCGTTTCGCTGAGTGGAAAGAGTCTAATGTAACATACCTATCAACGTCGTGCATCGAAAATGCCTTTATGCCGTGCTCGCGCAGGATCTTCTTCTCGCCACGGTCGATGTCACGGAGGCCAATGTAGACAAGCTTCTTGGTGCTAAGCATGTGCTCTGGCTTGAGCCACCCGAAGCAGTCTTCACGGTCGTCCTTAGCGAGACCTGTGAGGAAAGAAACGGGCATTCCATGGATGTTACCACTGTCCGATGTCTCGGGGGTGTTGATGTCAGCGTGAGCATCCACCCAGATGACCGCGATCTCTCGCCCTAGGCGTTCGCGAACGGCCTTGGCTGTGCCGGAAATGGTGCCCATAGCGATGGAGTGGTCACCGCCGAGGGTCAAAACAAGTTTACCATCCTTTGCGTAGTTGTACACCTGGTTGCTGACTTCCCGTGTAACGGCGCTGACGAACTTTGGTCGCTTCATGCCGCGGTAGTCTGGGTCCTCGGCTGGCAGCATCTCCGCGTAGTTGTGCACCTGGCCATCAAAAGTGACTTTCAGGTCCAAATCACTCTCCAACTCTTTGATCAACCCAGCCTCAATAAGGGCCATGGGTGCGGCGTCAACGCCTGACTTCGGCTACCCAACACATTAGTTACAGAATTTCTGGTTGCGATTAAGTGAGACTTACCTGGCCACCGCTGAAGCCGACGGCGACAACGCCGACATCCTGACGGCTGGGCAGAAACTTCGGTTGTATGGTTGGTGCGGCGGACATCGTGTGCTGTGTTGATGTTAGGAGTGTCACGTGCCGGAGGTTCAACAAGGGATGATTCGTTCGTCGCAACGGCACAGATAGAGATGACGCGTTGAGAAGCACAAATGTGACTTTAGTGGCTCTGCGCGGGTGTCTTACGGGTTGAGCAGGTATGCGCTGCAGCGCTGTTGAGAATGTTATGGGATGGTTATGGGCTTGTGTATGCAGCAGGACTGAAAGCGGAATGATGTACACTTGACGTGAAAGACACCGTGAACGAACACAAGAAGTTGGAGATGAAGTCTGAGAAGGGACAGCTGGCGGTATTTATCATTGTCGGCTCAGCCGCGCTTCTTACGTGATTGACTTCACCGATTTTTTCTATCTCGAGTGCAACTGCTTTTAGGGATCACACACCGTGTATACTTTCACTTAGGGGACAGGAGGACGCGCTTTTATCTGGGAACCCCCACTAGGCATCTCAGGGCCGGCGCGAGTTCGGAAAAGGCAGCTGCTCAAGGAAGTTCGTTTCATAGCAAAAAGCGCATCTGAAAGGCCTCAAATGTGTGTTTTCTAACAAGATCTCGCAGCAACAGCGTGGAGTTGCATGTAAAAGTTGTCGTTCGCCGCAACATTAGGCTGTTCCTTCCTCTGCGCGCATGGAGCGCCTTTTGCGTGATTGGCCGATATGCGGGCAGCTGCGGCCAAACTTGCTATCAGCTGCTCGGTTGCGCCAATCGCTTTGCCTCGGCCTTAAGCTCTACCAGCCGCCGTCTCACTTATCGCGAAACCACGAGACCTCGCTCGCGAAGTAGAACCGGACTCAAGCCCTCCGGCGCAAGGTCAGCAGTTCGAGGATACAGCAGTTGAATTTTGGGTAAGCATTGCTGCAGCACTTTTGAGCACATCGAGAATCGTCCCAGCTAACCTGGGTTTCTATAGGTACGGTACATAAGCGGCTCAGCAAGTGTAACCGAAGGCACCACAGTCAACGCGGGGCATCCCAGAGCAACTGGCTCTTGTAATTGAGTAGTCATTCGCACAGCATTGGCACGCGACTCATGTCAGCGATACGATTTGTAGCCAACCAAACAGCCAAAGGCCGCATTGCCACAGGTACTATACAGCTACTCTGCCATGTCAAACCAGGTGCCAGCGCGAACCGAGAGGGCATCACAGCTGTGACAGACGATGCCATAGACATTTGCGTCGCAGCACAAGCACGAGAAGGCAAAGCCAATACAGCGGTCAAGGATATGATTGCCAAAACACTCAGAGTTCCCAAATCCGACGTCGAGATCCTTAGAGGCATCAAGAGCCGTGAGAAGATCGTGGCAGTTCAGGTGGGTACGGATATCACGCCAGCTGTTGAGATTGAACGCACAAGAGCGTTGTTGTTGAACAATATAGCTTGTTGATTGTTTAATGTGTACGTCTGAAGTACCACCTTCGTTAACCTTTCATGCCACCAATTACATTAATCATTATTCTCGATCCATATCGATCATAGCCTGAAGTAGCCAGAAGTTTAGTACTCCCATGCGCCAGCGTCCTGAGTCGCAGCTATGCAGAAGTAAGTAATTGAATATTTGATTAGATCATGTATCGACTTACAAGTAAGGGCGCTGAAGCCAAGGCAGTCAGAGCTGGCCTCGAAGCCCTGGTTCTGACCGTAGACCTGGTAGCCCTGGCCGCCGTTACCGACAGGGCAAGCCACGAAGCCAGTCTCGAAGCTGAGAGTGCCGAGATTGTTGCTGCCAGGAGCGGTCTTGCTGAACTGGTCGACGATAGCGCCGTTGGGAATAGCAGCAGAGTGAGGGACAGTGTAGCTCAACTCGCCATTCTGGGCAACGTAGATCTGCTGGCCACCAGGGACGACAACACCGAGGCCGAGTGTGCCGGAGCCGCCCATGAAGACAGTGGAGGTTCCCGGAGGGCAGGAGGATCCGACGCTCTCGGGGCAGGAGCTGGTAGGGTTACCAGCACCAAGGTAGAACTTTCCGTTGCGAGCGGTGAGGGGTAGGAGGTGGATGGGAGAAGCACTGCGGGAGGAGATGACAGTGAACAAGGACTGGTCGGGAGTAGGAGCTGGGGTTGGTTCAGGGTTGGGAACGTAGCACTCTCCTCCAGCGAGGACACCAGCGACGAGGCCTGCGAATGCGAGAGCGTACTTCATTTTGGTAGATGCGTGTAACGATTGACTGAGATACAATGGAAGAGATGTTTTGGTGTTGTTATGATGAAGTGGTCTCCAGCGAGGCTGCGACGCGTCTTTATACTCTCGAGAGGGGACCATCGTATCGCAGTCCTCCCTGCATCTCTTTCACTTTCCTGACACCTTTACCCCACTTTACCCATATTCGGCCACTGCAACATCAATCGAGTAAGTTCGACCAGCATAGAGTATCGTACACTAGCGACATGGTGCGTGTATGGAGCGCTACTGCGGAAGCGTTGCATGGTATGGTTCCACAGGCAGCCAAATCATAAACAATGTGCTGATCGCTGCCGCCTTGGTAGTGTCACTCCACATACGATCGCCATTGGCCAGGGATTATTTACGGCAAGTGACTACCTCGTAGGATTCGGTTCGGAACTCTTAGCCTTAAGCGAGACGCATCCGCTGTATATTTTACGAGCTTTCGATAGTCGCCGCCGCAGGCGTGGAGTGACTCGGAGCCTGCGGTGATTGATCGCAATGCGAAATCCACATTATGAGACTGCTCTGATGTCACGGCCCGTATCCAAATTCCACCGTCGACGGTCAATTGTACCAGCCGAGCGAAGGGAACGAGCGCAAACCCTTAAGTGACGTTGGTTGCTCGTGTAGCCCCGCGCCGGCAGCGCCGCAACCGCAAGCTTAACTGAGATTGTGTTCGGTTTCCCCCAGATCGACTGTCCAAATATAGCACGGCCAATCCTCCGCTTTCTTGCCGTTCCTTTTGCGCCGTACACTATGTTCTAGTGATGCACTTATCCGAATTCCCGTAGTGTGTTTCTGGGTGCTGTCCCTCGTACAAACTGCGGTACGGTGAGGGTAGCATCTCAAACAAATAGCTCACCCGCAGCGCGTGTTCTGCAACCACTCAGTGGCGGAACCAAAGAAAAGTGCGGCTCTCACGACGTCTGTGGCTTCGTATACCGGGCAGTGAATTTCACTGCCGACGCCACGACTAAAATCGTAATTGCCGACCTGTATCCTGCTCGAGGTCACGCTTCGGGCGCATCGCATGTAGATGCGTTCAGAAACACATTCAACATGGCATGAGACTGAACCTGGTACATGGGTTCATGGCGCAAATCGAAACTCAGACTTGATTACAAGTCGATTCTCAGTTCTTAGGGCCAATAAACATTCGCTCGTACTACATGTGGGAGGCTCGGATGTTGATTTGGCGTCTCTCGTCTTGACCGGAGGCGCACTAAGCAACGCAAGCATTTCTTCTAGGTCTTTTACAGTAAAGACATCTGGTTTCCGTGGAAATGCGATCGGATACGATGACACGCCTACACCGCTTTGCTGACCGTTTGGACGTCGAAAAACCCTTGCGAGAACGAGACACAGCTAACTTCCATTCCTTCCGTTCTTTACTGTCCTGCATGAAGCCACTGCTGTTGAAAGGGCTTGTACTGCGACGCATGCCTAAGAACTATCATTCTTGCAGTCAAGGGTGGTACCGCAGGATTAACTACTGCCTCTTATGTACACGCTGCGTATCGTACAATCATGCTCGGCTATACACCTCCACCCCAATTCATCCACTGCTTAGTATACTGTTACAACCAGGCGTCCTCATATCCTGATACCTTTGCTCCGCAACACATTGATTGTGCTATGCCCTGTGTAATTCACCCACTCGCCCAGTGTTCCCATGAATCCACCAATTGTCTGAAGATCTCGGAGCCTATTGTCCAAGAACTGCTCTGTCTCGACGAAATTCTTCGATGTATCCTGCGTCATGAAAACTTCTGTGGCGGAGTAGATCGTCGATAGAGTTGCGCGTTTAGTATACCAGCTGGTGTCGACACTTTTATCACCAGCAAGGAACCATATCTCATCTGCAAGCGCGGCGAGCTCATGCAGTGAAGGCGGTATGTAGGTTGGTTGTGCCATAATTGCCAAAGCCTTGTGCAGTCAGCATCTTGCTCGGCAGAACACAGTGAGAACGGAAGTCATACCTCTTGCCACCGATGCAGCACAGGCTCGTTGGCTCTCAGTCGTGCCAATGTCAGCGATCTGACTTTGCTTCCAATGCCAATCTTCGTGCCATCCTTTTCGTCCGGGAACTGTACTGAGTCTTTCAAGGCAAGTCGTTGTGTGACGAGATGGTAATTTATGAGATCGAAGACCCCTCTCGGGAAGAGATTCGTGGAAACATCAAGATAACCAGCATCCCTTGCGCCCAGCTTTAGCGCATCTATTGTAAAGCCATGATCTGGTACGTGTGCGTATGCGGAGGAGAGAATCCTGGTCTCAGCGGGAGGAAACGGAGGCGGCTGTGCGTAGTCGTATGAGTGGTATGCGCATCTTTGTCGTATGTTCGGTGTGAATCGGACTGTACTGATTCGCAGGCTACCGAGCAAAGTAGAAGGGAGTCTTGTTGTTGCAGACATCGTGGTGGTCGTTAACGCCTCGAACAGATGCAGCCGCCCATGTGGAGTGATGATCTAACTTCCGTGATCCTGCCAAGACAAGGGTTCACCAACAAAGACGTCAGAAGCTGGTCATTACTAACCAATTCACTGGCGTAGAAATGATACAATGTTTGTTCTGTAATAGCAGCTGCAGCGACATCTTTCTGCAAGTCCAGTATCATTCAAGACCTGGGGAGTCCAAATGGAACACAAAAAACCATGTGACGAACGCGTGGACGCGTTTTTAGACGCGTGACGCCACCACTTTCGAACTTCGATCGCAGCCTGTGGACCGTGAGCTACCTGACAAATGTCCAGCACTTTACACAACTAAGCTTTTGCGACGCGTCTTCTAGCGTACCAATTGGATACTCTTTGGCTGGACTTTCTCACAACTGAATAGTTGTCCAGCATTCACACGCAACCTCAAGCCCTACGCCCAAAGGATTGACATAGTACTTGCACTGGACCGTACAACACCAACATGGCGAAGGCAAAGAAAGCCGAGGTCAGCGACTATGAGCGCAAGAGGCAAGAGAACATTGCAAAAACGCAGGCGCTGCTACGCAACCTTGAGATGGAAGCAGCGCAAGCTGGACTAGGGCCCACCTCGAAAGCCGCATCATCGTCGAAACCAAAGCCGAAGAAAGCTGCGCCAGCGAAGAAGGTTAAGGTCGAGGATGTAACACCGCGACGTACCTCGTCGCGACTCAAAGGCATTGAGGCCGACAGCGACAAAGCAAAACGCAAGGCAGAGGAGGAATATGTTGCGATCAAGGAAGCCGACCGCGCCAAGAGACAACGTATCAGCGAAGCTTTCGATTTCGGCGACATCACAGTTGTCGGCAAGACCTGGGACCAAAGTGGAAACTTTCTGCGTATTGTTGGCCCCGCGAACCCCTACGAGCGCACCTTCGACTTCGACTTCGACAGCGCGACCGATATAAACGACAAAGATGTCAAGGCATTGAGAGACAAAATGAGTGGTCTAGAGCTCTGGGAAGATTTTGAGCCAAACGAGATCAAAATCACACCAGAGCGTATCTACTCCATGGGTCTGCATCCCACTGAGGAGAAACCTTTAGTATTTGCAGGCGACAAACTGGGGAATCTTGGAATCTGCGATGCATCACAGAGAGCCTCAGAGGTTAAGGTCGAGGATGACGAAGATGCTGACGCAGAGGGACCAACCATCACAACACTAAAGCCGCACACACGGACAATACACACCTTTCAATTTAGCCCACACGACTCCAACGCTCTCTATTCCGCCTCGTATGACTCTTCAGTACGCAAACTTGATCTTGCAAAGGGCGTTGCAGTGGAGGTGTACGGCCCCCAGGACCCGAACGAAGACGCACCACTTTCAGGTCTCGAGATCTCGAAGGATGATGCCAACATGCTTTACTTCTCGACTCTTGACGGCCGCTTCGGGATGTATGACATGCGCACAGAAGTCATGGATGCACAAATCTTTCAATTGGCGGACAAGAAAATTGGCGGTTTTAGTCTGCACCCACAGCATCCACACCTCGTAGCGACTGCATCTCTGGACCGGACGCTCAAGCTCTGGGATCTGCGCAAGATCACTGGATCGGGCGATGAGCGAGGCCCCGCGCTGCTAGGCGAACATGAGAGCCGTTTGAGTGTGAGCCATGCGGCATGGAATGCTGCGGGACAGGTCGCAACCGCGAGCTACGACGATACAGTGAAGATCTATGACTTTGGAGACTGCAAGGACTGGAAGGCAGGACATGGGTTGACGGAGGCAGAAATGAAACCCAGCGTTATAGTACCGCACAACAACCAGACTGGTCGATGGGTAACCATGTATGTCGCCCCTGCCCTACTAGTGAGACTTTTCGCGACAGGTGCTAACAGCAAAACAGATTGCGAGCCCAATGGCAGCAGTTTCCGGGAGACAATATCCAGCGCTTCTGTATCGGTAATATGAACCGCTTTGTCGACGTCTACACCGGCAAAGGCCAGCAGCTGGCGCAGTTAGGTGGCGAAGGCATCACTGCTGTGCCTGCGGTAGCTAAGTTCCACCCTACGATGGATTGGATAGCTGCCGGCACCGCGTCTGGCAAGCTCTGCTTATGGATGTAAGTGCGTAAGCGCTTGTTTGTATGTTAACATGCGTTACAATATTTATCGTCAAATAACAGTACCTTTTGGTACTTCTGCAAAAGATCGCGTTCTAAGCCGCGTGAATAGAACCAAACGTGAATGGCTTGCTGGAGAACGAGAGTGGGAACAGGCTTTGCGACTCGGACTTGTGAACACCGAATGATCCTTCGGCCGTACTTCGCAGCAATAGAACCGCCACGGCATCAGTGCAGGTGTAAATGTGTATTGTGGAGTTGCACAGAAGTCTGTTCAAGAATATCACGTGGTTACACAAAGGTACAAGCGAGGTATTTTACTTTCTTTTTCCAACAACCTCCTCCAAACAAACAACGGTCAACACGTCTGGAATACGCCATTGTCACCAGCCCTCTATCGCATGAAGCGTTCACTACGTAAGAAGGTCTTGTGGCTTTCGTGGTATCATGGGCTGGAGGCGACAAGCCCTAAGTAAACCGTGAAGCGCGTGCCATCCTCTGGGCATCTGCTCAATTCTCCTGTTGGTCCGAAACAACTGATCCTATTTGACAAAAGCCTCAACGTCTCTTTGAAAGCCCTGGACCGACTGGCATTGACATCCTCACGCTCTGATGTAAGCCGCCAGCCTGCTGACATACGCCTCACGACGTGTTGTAGAACCATTCTACGGACGTATACAACATGAGCATCACAAGATACGTGGCTCACACCCACACAAGGCTGTCGTACAGCCAGTCGATGTAAACAAAGACTGCAAGCGTCCATGGGACACTCTTTGCGGTGCTTGGCAGGGACTGGCCGGAGTGGTCTCCTTGAAGTCCTCTCTGAGTCTTGTTGTAAGGTAATTGCTTCTGCACAATGTCACCTGTAAGGCGTTTGCCTCTTCCATGCGTCATGCATTCCTCAAAGAGCCTGTCTGTCTTTCAAAATCACTGACTGACAGCCTCCACATCACACATTTTGACAGTCACTTTTGACATTTACTCAACTCGTACTTCGCTTTGGTATTTTTCCCCTTGCTGGGGTAACACCACCTGCACGACGCGCGTGGTTATGAAACCTGGGGTTGTCGGCATCGACCGAATAGAAATGGTGCCTGATTGCATGCGTTGATTGGTCGCGTTTTCGAAATGACCTCAACGCCACCAGGCTTCATTTATTACTGGCGTTGCCGATCCCGCAGCCGGTTTGAAACTCCATCGCATGTGTGACATCAGCTGCAATCTGCATTACCAGCATCAACAAACTGGGAGCTTGTGGACATGGCAGGAAAGCCATATAAAATGCTCTTTAGAAGTCGTCATGGAGTTTCGTCGCCTGCTCTTATCATCATTCGTCCCACGGTTTCGCTGTTCAAACCTTCATTGCACTACTGCACAGTCTCACCTCTACTAGCATCATGAAGTCTATCAAAAAAGTTTTTGCGAAGCTAAGGAGGAGATCTACGAAGAGCCCAACAGCCGAATCGTCCGTGGCAGTATCAAGAGTGGATTCGCCTGCAGCTCCTGTGAAAGTAGAAAGAAAGCAGCAACAACAGGTACTTGCGGCGAACACCCCTGGAACCCTGCAACTCGCTTTGCAGAACCGCACCAACTCGAGCAATGTCTTTGCATACATCACCGGTCTCTCTCTCAATGACGGCAACAAACCTATTTTCATCCAAGCCGACGGCAGAACCGTCTATTCTCCTCCTTCTCCTGCGCAACCGCTGGCAAACGTTGGCGTTGATGTTGCCATCCCACTCGGAGCCCCGGGAAACACTGTCACGGCGACAATCCCGAAGATTGCTGGCGGACGGATTTGGTTTGTAGTCGACGCCAGACTGACCTTCTTCGTGAACCCGGGCCCAAACATTGTCAATCCCAGCGTGACCAACCCGACGGACCCCAACTACAACTTGAACTGGACTTTTGCCGAATTCACGTATAACGACCAGCAGCTCTTCGCCAACATCTCTTATGTCGACTTTGTTAGCATTCCCGTTGCGCTCACCCTCACTACACAAAACAGCGGCACTCTCACAGTCCCCGGCATGGGACCCGACGGCTTCCAGCGCGTCGTCGATGAGATGCGCGCTCAGGCTAAACGTGATGGCAAGCCATGGGACCAGCTAGTATACAGCACCAACGGCAGACCACTACGCGTGCTTAATCCTACGAACCTGCTTGCCACGAACGGAAACGCATGGAGCAACTACTGGGATGGCTACGTCACCGCTGTCTGGAACAAGTACCGCAACGAAGACATGATCATCAACACGCAGGCAGCCGCAGGGAACCTCAGAGGCCGCGTTGTCGGCGACCAGCTCCAGCTCGGCGCCGCAGGCTCCTTCTCGCGCCCCAACTCGCAAGACATCTTCACGTGCTCCACGGGCCCTTTCCAGACTGGTCAGAACCTTGCGCGCGATGGCGTAATTCCTCGTCTTGCAGCTGCGTTCAATCGTAGCCAGCTCTTGAACACTCCCGGGAACCAGTTCCCCAACGGTGGGGACCCAAGCACTTACTACCGCGATGTGACCACGAACCACTACAGTCGCGCGGTTCATGCGGTCCAGCGTGATGGCCGTGGCTATGCCTTCCCATACGATGATGTGGTGCCAGATGGTGGTCAGGATGTGGCGGGCACGTTGCATGCCGGTGACCCAGTGCTGTTCACGCTTGCTGTTGGGGGCGGGAACTGAGGTCTCAGTATACAGTGGAGCTTGAGTCGTTTCTGTGTGGAGAGGAGGAAGAGGAAGAGGTGGATGTGTACATACCCTATCTTGCATTTTGGTACAGATTGAACATATGGGTGTGGTAATTCGAGCATAGGGGGGTTAAACACATTGATAGCATTTTCGCAGTACATGACCAATACACAGATGGTTCCAGACAGATTTGTTGAGAACATTGATACTGTATCTTATCAACGCATCGTAGTCTTTTTTAAGTGGTGGCACGCATGCTCTCGCATTATATGGACACCAAACACTTGTCGGTAGTAGCATTGTCTCGTGTAAGAAGCAGTGATCTCTTGTCTTCCTGTCCACTCGTAAGCCCTTGCAATGTATTTATATACAGTGATAGACCAGAACCTGCGAGTTTGGGCCTCGAGCGGTACTTCGTCGCTCGCATCGAGCATGCCATTCTGGTGAAGAATCATCAGAAGCATGTACATTGGGGTATTAAAATGTACAGCTGCAATTCTCGCAACTCAAGTTGTGACAACCGCGAGAGATCAACGCCAACAACACGCCTTACAGCTCCTTCACCATAGTCAAAACCACATCATTTATCCCTACCTCTCCACTCTTCCCCTCATCCAACACCAATCCACACGGCCGAAATCCAATTCTTTCATAAAACCTCCTCCCCGCCTCATTCCACCTCACCATATCCAAATGAATCCCGCTCGCACCCATACCTCTCACCTTCTCAAACAGCGCACCTATCAGCACCGTTCCCCACCCTTTCCTCTGAAACTCAGGCAGAATGTCGATGTGCATATGCGCCGGAAACCGCCCTAACTCCTTGGGCCAGGCCTGCAATGCACTACACTCGGCACTCCAGAGCGCATGCCGAAAACCCCTCGTCTCTTCCCTCTCCATCGCCGGATCCCCCGTCTTGACCTCTGGCCTGGGAAACTCCGCTGAATTCAGTGCCGCCAAGAACTCGGTACGCCATCGCTCCGCGAATGTCGCAGTGTCCGCGGTCCCTATGCAGTACCCGACAGCGCGCCCGGCACCGTCGTCAAGCACGAAGCATGTTGATGGTGTGAGTGTGACGTATACCCGGTACCATAGGTACGAGCCGATGGTGCGGGTAGGCTCCCAGTCTAGTGTTGGCTCGATGGTGGAGAAGAACGGTGATGGGTGAGTAGAGGATCGGCGAGGAGTAGGAAGCTACTCACCACGTGAAGCCCGTCTGAGAAGTCGAGCGTGGGGTTGTAAGGACGAACGAAGGGCGTGGGCATGTTGAGAGGTCTGGGGGGAGGGAGAAGGGTGGTGATGGGCTCACGATAGGTTCTCTCTGTTTTGGCTTGGTTGACTTGGTCGACTTGGGGATTCGGATGACACTTTAAAGCCTCGTTGGGCTGACACATGGGAAGAGGAACTGCGGGACGAAAGCCGGTGTGCAAGCTTACTCGGAGTATGGGAGAACTGCGGGGTAGACATCATCACTTGCATAGGAGAGATTCAGCGTATGATCAGCATACGACGTGGGTGTGCGGTGGGAGGACATGGAAATATTATCTCATTAGAGCGTTTCTACACTGCGCTTGTCGTCTTTCTATAACAACAACGGAACGCTGCAAACGCCTCATCGTCAGATTCAATACCCCTCAGGCTATGATCGTGCCCACATACGCGTATTACCCCATCTCACATGAAGGAAAATGCTGCCGAGCAGATGGTTATCTTCAAGCGCGAGCCTTGAGATCTAATGAAAAGATGTATAAGTAGGAAGAATACCTGGTGTGAATATGCAGGAAATGCTGCAGATGCGGGTCGTAAATCGTATCGGATGCCAAGATATCCGATTGGGTATCGACAAGGAAATGCTCCCACGTAAGGGAGCTTTATGTGCTGTGAGACTTATTCACATTGGCGACTGCGCTTGGCGATTTCATCGTCGCTCAGCGCAGCCAACCAGAGACACCGGCTAATCAGGTCGGGATCAACTTTGAAGTTGTACTTGGAGCTTGCTTCAAGTAGACGCAGGAGATTTTTGACGATTGTGGCTGCTGTATGATGTCGCTCGAAGTTTACGAGACGTTCACCATCCACGGGCGGCGCATCGATGAAAGCGGGCTTTTGTGCGTTGTAAATCAGATCGCGTGTGTAGATACCAATGAAGGGGATGCAACCGTCCTCCACAGAGGCCGTCTCCATCTCGAGGCGAAGGTTGTGGAAGTTTCGCAGAGGCTGAACCAACGCTTCAAGCTCCTTCATTGTTTCCTTTTCGGCCGAGGGCACGAGGGCCCATGTTTTATTGAGACGAGAGATGTCGTTCGATATAAGTGCGATGGCGATCTGATACATGGTCGCATAATTTCTCAGCCTTCGAGCATGTGAGGCGACGTGAATGAACTTGACAATACAACGGGCTCTCTCCTCGATGCTGTCGGTAAGAACACACTCAGACACGGCCCACTTGACCACTAGGTTGAATCGAGCGATCACGACATCGACGCCACGCGCCTCCTGCGTACGAAGGTAGTGGACCCAGTCGCGAATCTGTGGCGACGACTGCTTCCAGCGGAGTTCGATGAGTTCCTTCCAGTCAATCTCGTCCAGTGCGTCCTTCTCAACAACCGTAAACTGCTGGGCAAGGAGCTCGGCATCGTACGCCATAATGAACGGAAGATGGGCTTTGGCAGTTGCCGGACGAATGTATGGAGATTCTTGTAACTTGGCAGGTTGTTCTAGACTGTGTTGATTGAACTGCTCCGGTCGCGAAGCCGTTGGCGTCAAGCCTGGTGTCGGTAGACCACGATTCCAAGTCGTTGGCGGCATGTTCTCCTTCAGACGATCTGCGGTCGAAGGTGGTGTGGGGGGATGGCGCATCGGATGCGTGGGAAGATTGTCTGAGACATGGTCGATCACCGCTGGTTCATCCTCAAAGAAGCTGCGGACACCATGCGATACATGATCTGATCTCGTACCTGTCGTCGTGGATGATGCCAGGTCGCTCAGATCTTCATCCTCGTCAAGAAGGAATGACTGGCGAACAATGGAAGAGGAGGGAAGGCCTCCGCCATGCCGTATCTTCTTCATACTGTCTGTCTCAACCACAAACTCGGTTGATGATCCCGGGGTTGTAGGATTGACCTTTGTCGTAATTGGCCGAGCAATTGTGTTCTCACTTATCTGCAGGGGCGAGGGCTTTACTGATGATCGCATAGTGTCAAAATGCACGTTGCCATCCGCCATTACATCGCTGAGACCGCGGTCAAGGAGCGGTACCGAAGAGTACGAGTCTTCCGATTCTGCGGCAGTGCTCACGACGGGAGGCACGCGCTGGTTGAAATTTTCTCCTGATAGATGGAACATCTCTTGACCCTCAGCGCCAGGCGTGGCAAGCGGCCGATGAAGGCTGTCGTCAGTTCCACCGTGCTCATCTGATCGCTTCGGCTTGTACGCATCGTCTGCGTGCCTTGGTCTATATGGCGGAATTACAAGCTCTTCAGGGGCACCTGTAGGTCGGTATACATCCGGTCTCATAACAGGTGTTGGCTCTCCCGACTCTCGGGGAGACTTCTTCTCATATCGACCTTCAAGCTTCATTAAAGCTGCTTCGACTCCGCCTTCATCGTCCGTATCATCTGGTAAAGCTGCTAGCTTCGCAACTTCAACTTCAAAAGATGGTCGGAGGTTAGGTTGCGATGAATGGGTATCTACCAAGGATATGGGCTTTTTCAAGGCAACTGTTTCGTCAATCACGTCCGTCGAATGGCTTACATCGAGCTCTTCTGTAGCGTAGCGGTCTGATCGAAGTACAACTGAATTCGCGATAGAGTGAGTGCGATTTGAGATCGATCCAGTGGAATGTGGACGAGGGGTCATCTCAAGATCTTGCATGTTACCGGCAGCGCGCAGATCACCGCCTGCTTTTCGACGGAGCATGCGGCCAGGACCACTTGGTTGAGGTGCTTGTCGTTCGAGGAAGAATGGGTCATTGTCAGACGACATAGTCATGAAAGTGGCCACACTCTCGGGGCCCTGGCGACCACTCAGAATACTATTGTAGGAGGCGTGTCGCCGCAACGAAGAGCGAGCGATGGACTTTCGCATAGATCCTCGGCGCTTGAACGAATGCATTTGTTCTCGGCCCTCAGATATGGACCGCCGTTGTGGGAGTCGTGGATCTTGTGTGATAGGGCGGGAAAGACGGTGTTCCTCCAAGGACTGCTTTGGTGTCGGACTCTTATACAGATCAGAGTGACGCACGGCGACCATATCACCCTCAGCAAGTCGTTGAGCGATTGATGGATTCCGCTGAAGGGTCTTGGGTGGAGTATTGGAAGTTGTCGCTTCGTCCAACACAACAGGAGGTAAAGCTCCTGACATTACAGGGAGAGGGGGCGGTCCAGTATCGTCAATAATGAGGATTGACTTGCTGCCAGTGGTGATATTGCTGTACACACGCGGGTCCGGGTCTCTTGATGCTTTTGCTTCCTCACTGGTAGACGGAAGCTTTCGGTTTTCAAATTCGAATTCGAAACCGCCTAGATCAGGAGCCTCGACACTGCTCTCTCGTCGCGCGATCTCATCCCTCGTCTGCTCCTCAATAGCCTGTTTGAAGCTCTCGACGACTTTTGAGGCCAAAGCATCGACTCGTACTTCGGGCTTTGTTCGGAAGGTACGTTGTTTGCGCACTCCTCCTGACATGGTGTTGATTGTACCTGGATTTGAGGATCGAATCGAGGGAGCCATCCGGGGCTGGACATGTGGTCCTAATGAAGGGCTACCGTGAGGTGATTGTTTGATACTCAATGCACGACGCACGCTACCAAATATCTTCTTCATTCCTGGGCTGTTCGCATGACCTGGACGAAATAGCACGTCATCGGCATACATGTCATCACCGTCCGTCTCGCTACGCGTTCGCGTATGGCGCAAGCTCGTGGTCTTGAGCTCAACATAGGGGGAACTTGGTTGAAAGAGTCCACCACGTACAAGACTGCCAGGCATGCTCGTTACAGCAGAGATGGTCACGTCCACGGAAGTGTCCTTGGGGATGGACATGGGAGCCCTATTGTCTCTCATAGTATCAGAGAAACTACCGCTCCGCTTGTGCGTATGCGAAGGACGACCGCTCTTCTTATTCGACGGCGGTTGCTGAGGACTCGCCGCAAGACGCGCGGGTGCTGCAGGAGGGTGCGGTACTGGATGAGGATAAAGGGGCAGGTTCATAGCCTGTTCGCTTTTCAGAAGACCGCGCCTGGGAAGTGAGCAAGATAAGATATGCATGCTTCCTTCACTCCCTGGGGAAAGTGGCACCTGTATAACTCCCCCTTCGTTAGACGGAACATACGGCGAACTCAGAGAGTTTTGGGGCGTATGACGCGCTCTCTGCGCCCAGTCCATATGGCGACTGGCGAATTGATCACTCGGGTTTGATCCCATGGTTTCTTTCGTATCGCGGTCTGCTTGTCGCGGGGTAGCAGGATCTGCCGTTGGAATATCCTGCTCCTCATAGGTCCCCGGCAGGTCAGCAAAGCCACCTGGAAGCAGTTCTTCGTCTGCAAAGTCTCTAATCAGACTGTCATCTGTTTCCCAATACAGGGCACATGTCCTGTTCCAGCACTTCTTCAATTCGCCCACAATTTTGACATCGCCAGCGCCTCCGTCTGCGCGGGTCTTGAGATCCGAATAGAGCTTGTTGACCAAAATGCAAAAGTACGTCCGTAAGTTGTGACATGGTACGAAATCATCAACAAAGTAATTCAGGATCCAGTGACGGAGAGCAACGAATGTTCGTACGCGAACGATGCGACCAAAGTCATCCTGTCTGTCGACGGCCCATCTGAGTCGTGAAATTAGATATGCAACCAGGTCCCTTGTGCTCAAGAAGGCACGAAATGTGAGGAAGAAGTCCGAGAGCAGTTCATAGTCCAGGAAGCTCGGAGAGGTGATGTGCGCCACGAGTCGCGAAGGCGTCGCGGCAAGAATCTCGCCAGACGGCGAAAACCTTACTACGGCCCTGTCGTCAGGGTTCAACGTCAAAGCATCGTACAGTCGCGGCCCTATGGGTGAGTGGGAGACACGAGAGGAAGACGGTGCCGAGGCTGGGAGTGGCGGGCGGTCCATGGTCGCGCGATATCTGGCAGGAACGGGCGAGAAAGCGTCTGATTGTGGACGTGAAGACAGGAATGAGTGCGGTCCTACGCGCTGCGGGGTCAGGAGGGAATTCCTGAAGTCGTCGGTGGCTGAGGTGCGCGTGTAGATGGAGCTGCGCATGTCGGCGGTGCCGCGCATGCTGAAGCGTGGTGTACCAAGACGATAGTGAGGGATGGGGACTTGCAACAGGGGCAAGGAAGACGTGTCGGCTGTCTTGGGCCGCGTGCCAAAAGGAGCTCTCTCTATGACAACCTTGAAGGTGCCGGGTTCAGTGGTCGCCGACGTCACCGTGTGGTCGTCGACAGTCGAGAAGGAGTGAGAGCGGGCGTGAGCGATGGGGCGCGTGTTCGAGAGTGGCTCTTCGCGTACTTGGTCTCGCGCCTCATGTTCCGCAATCAGGTCGAGTGGTAGGGGCGGGGTGGGTTCGGAGCGCGGTGTCCTTGAGCCGTAGAGGCTTTGCTCCCATTCATTGCTGGTGGGCCGTAGCGACGATTCGAGAGTTGCGCTATCTGGGGGCGTCGACGGTGGGAACACAAATGGGTCGGGCTGGGGGCGGTTGCGCTGGTTGCCCGCGCGTACGACAGGCCTGGTCGCGAGTTAGCCACGGGCTGTTCCTGTTGACAAGAGCAGCACTGCAATTGCAGACAGCATGGTGCTATCTGTGCCAGGCTGCAGAGAGCTGTACTGCATCGCTCCTTCCTCAGGGACGTGTGATGCCTTCCCCTTCATGGTATTGATCCACATCAGGTCGAGTCTCGAAACACCAGCTCCCACCACCATGGATCGCCAGCATAGTACAGCAACAACAAGCACTGGGACAACAACACTCGAGCGGCACTCACCTGAGGTATATTACGCCGTTGTGAACGTTCGCGACAGTATAAGACCGCCCGGCTGCAGTCGAGGTGCTGGTCAAGGTGTCAATGGTGCCGTTGCTTGTACCGCGTGCCCGCGTCCGCCTCTTCAGCTGCTCTTTCGAATCTTTCACTCGTCGCAGGCGGCGCTGGTCGTCAGCGCGTCGTGGTGCTGACTCTGTGTTTTGCGCTCCGGCGAGCAATCCGCGTTGCCCGGCTCCTGCTACAGGGGAGCCTGGGTTTGAGCCTGGGTAGGCATCTTGTTGCTGCACCGCCATCCTTCCCCATGCCCTTTCAGCGCGCAGCAATACCGCGGCGAGATCTCCGTCAAGGGGAATCGAAACGTCGGCGAAGCATCACCAGGCGACGTGTGCACAATGCGACATCCTGAATTATGAGTACGAGGCGACAGGAAGGAAGATCGACCAAAGCGACGGTTGAACTTGCGGACCTGTCACCCATCGCCCAGCGAGCGCCATCAGATGCAATTCACCAGTCAGCGACGAGCTTGTCACACTTGCACGGGGGTCCATGCGGCGCGAACCCAAAGTCTGACCAAGTTTGCTTCCCTCGGCTGCGGCAGCGTGCGCCCCGAGTGGCTGCGTATCCCTTGAACATGTGCGTTCACCAGGTTGCTCAGTGCAGTAGCACTTGATACCTAACCAGCATCATCGCATTCAAGCTGCCATTAATTACATCCTCTCACAACCAACCTTGTCGAGTGCGCGCAATCACAGCTGGACCGTCGATGACCAGCCACCCGCATTTCCACCCGTAGCGACAGACGGTCTTGGGTTCTTGGAAGCCATTCATCGAGCAAAACCAAACATTAGTTGCAGGGTCAAGGATTGACCATCTGTTTTTGAATTTGGCGCCGTCTCTTCGGGGCGAAAGTAGAAGTTCCGCAGACCGCCCGTTGGCCGTAACTCACGCGAGCTGAAAGGTTATCCCTTCAGCAGCCGGCTACGACTACGTCAACTAAGTTGGTTGTCGACAAGCATCGACCCTGGATGTGGAAGCTATCATCCTTTGACAACACGATCAGTATTATCTGTTGTCCACATGTTCGTCCTCGAGCGTTGCAAAATTGCCAATCTCAGTGTAATGAGGCTCGGTCAATGGCCATGTCGATCATTAGCCGACCAGCTAACAGCCCTGTTGCAGCGCTGCAAGAAGGAACTTTGGTCACGTTGCAGCTGCCCAATACAGAAGTTGGCACAAAAGACAGGCTACCCTTCTAAATAGTAAGTTGGCCGTAAGACGGCACGGCAAGGGTTTTGTCGTCACGCGCGTTGCGGACGTGTTTGGTGTTCTGTTGGCGGGGCGGCATTGACTCGACTCGAGCACAACACCCTCTTCTGGGTGCACCACAAAGTGGCCATTGTTGCCACAATTGACAGAACATCGGCAGACTTGCAAACGGGTGCAGGCTACTGCACGACATTTTGCATGGCACCTATTGCAGTTAAGCTTTTGCGACCTAGATCGCCGTCTTGGAATCTTGATGCCCGATCCGGTCTTTGCAGAGACTCGACATCAAACAAAAGGACCGAAAGTTTGGGCACATGCCGTAAAGAAGGCGGTTCGCACAGTACTGTGTGGATCATTCTCGACACGCAATAATGCAGTACGCCATACGCGAGTAACTGTGTATTGAAAGAGTGATTGCTGTATGATTGGCAGAGCACGTTCGTCTGGGTAGATTCTCAGGCACGGGCTTCTACCTGGGCATTACAGAAGCGTCCACAACAAGTTGTTGCAGTGGAGTCTTGTATCGGAGGTGCAACCATGTATTACTCCTACTATCAGACATCCGCTCCAGCTTCTACCTTCTCAGCAGCACAACTGGACGTTCATATCTACGGACACGGGGAAGATCTTCTCCCGCAAGTCTTAGAGAGGCACAACCTCGTATCCTGACCTACGTATAGCGAGCGCAGTGCCGGCTAGCTTTTGTCTTCGCACCTGAGTCGCTACACAAGACCAGAGCCACAACGGCCCGTGCAAGTCTTGCCATACGTTGATCTAGAATCCGTAAACAAGTAAACCATCACAAGTACGACTTGACCTGATCATCGCTCCACTTCCAGAACTCTGCAGCCTTCCCACCTTCGCGCCCCGCCTCAGCTACATCGTGTCGTAAACCAGAGACACGGCCGAACGGGATCACTGTACGCTCGTCAGCTGTTATCCTCACAAACGGTAATTTGAGCACAGTCTCACCCCACTCGTTCTGCTTCAGACTCTTGACCTCTGTCGCCAACCCAGCAAAGAACTCAGTGTACGCACCGCTCACAGGTGGATACGTGAAGAGCCTGGCGAACACCTCACCAACTAACCCCGTGTGCCGCTTGAGTTCCGAATTGAGGTTTCCGGGATTCAAACTGACACTCACAATCCCCTCCTTCTCGTACAGATTGCGGAACTCCAACGCATGCAGCACATTCCCAGCCTTACTAACCGCGTACTTCTGGAACGCAAACTTGTCCTTCTTGTAATCCAAATTCGCCATATCTACGCCCCCGGTCGGCGCGCCCAATACCGCGCTCGACGATACCCACACCACGCGCACACTGCCCACCTCACCGCTCTTCGCAGTCTGAACCATCAGCGGAGTCAGCAGCTTTGTGAACGCGTAGTGCCCTAGACAATTCGTGCCGAGCTGCAACTCGTACCCCTGCTTCGTCTTCGAGCCCTGCGGCGGCACCATGACACCCGCGTTATTAAACAGGACATCCAGCCTCTTCTCCTTCGCCAGAAACTCCTCGGCAGCAGGCTTGATGCTCTCTAGGTCTGCAAGCTCGAGGTACAAGAACTCCAGCCGGCCTTTGGACTCCGGGTGAGCCGAGCGGATCCACGATATGGCTGCATTCCCGCGTTCCTTGGACCGCGCGGCTAGGTACACGGTCCCGTCGAGCGAGTATAGAAGGCGTGCGAGCTCTTTCCCTACGCCGGCGGAGGCGCCGGTTACGATGAAGACTTTCCCCGAAAGGGAGGCTGAGGGGAGAGAGGATTCGGTGAAGGTTGCGGCTGGTGGGAAGGCTTGGGAGATCTGGTTACCCATCTTTGTGGTGGGTATGGAAATATCCTAGTATTTGATAGTAAGGTTGGTTCTGGTCTTGACGAGAGTACGGCGAGTGAAGCTTTGAAGCTGAGGAGATGTAGATGTTTTGATGGCGCGATGATCCTCAGGTGCTTCGTACCACTATTACTCGGTCTCTTGCGGAAGTTCAGCAGTTGCTGGAGTACCGGAGCCAAACTCAGTTATACTCGTTGACTGCTGTGCTTTAAACACGGTGCCTCGGCTTGAGCACGAGACGGACCAAGTACGCTCCATATGCAGCGGAGATAACGGGCGATACTTCCCGCGGCTCAATGTGATGACGTGGAATAGTTGAGGTCATCAGTCCGCGAACCTTCGACTGCCCGCACCAAATACATATTTCGCTCGCACGAAACATTCATCTTGAGGGCAAGTTGATGTAAGATAGACAGGGGTGGAGCTTGCAGCCTGCAGATGTCAGACGCGACTTTCGTGCGTTGCGCTAGTCTGGTTTCGCCAGCTTACATTGCTTCTGTAGGATAGACATGCATATGTGAGGTTCATGAACATCTTAACTGTACCTACCCATTTGAGAAATGCGGACAATCATCGTATCCTGTATGAACCATGCACGCCTAGCTCACAGCACTACCTCGAAGATTTATCACTCCACCAACTTGAACAGCTTCCCCCCAACACGATCCCACTCTGCATCCCACCTGTTTTCACTCTCCGCAACTGCCCCCTCCTTTAGCTTGCTAAGCAACCCACCTTTCTCGCCAAACAGACTCAGCAATTGCTCCGCCAACTGCTGCGAGCTCTCGAATCCTTTACCATTGACATCTTCCTTGACAAGCTCAGGCCAGGCCTCGAACTTGCCCCAACCGACGACCGGCAAGCCCGCACCGAACATGTCGACGACTTTCATGGGCAGATCAACGCCGGACGAGGACGTGTGCAGCGAGACGCCGAGATCGGCGGCGGCGAGGAGGGTGGCGTAGTTTGAAGGAGTGAGCCAAGCGGTCTTGATCACGACGTTCAGGAGCTTCTTCTCCTGGTTGAGAGCGCGGATCTTGGCTAGGTAGTGGTCGCGTTGTGGGCCCTTGCCGGTGATGATGACGAGAATGTTGGGTAGGTTGGGCTGCGCGGTGATGCGCGCGGAGTAGGTGCACAGCGCGTCAAGCAAGAGAGAGAAGTCTTCGTCTGCGGTCCAGGATGTCGAGCTTACGATGAGGCGCCATGGGGCTTTGGGTGATGCAGTGAGGTCTTGGGCGTGCTGCGCTGTCTCTGGTAGCTGGGAGAGGAAGGCTTTTCGTTCCTGAGCGTTGATGGGTCGGAACATTGGACCAGGGCGGTCGTGCAGAGCTTGAGCAGTGACGCCGTATGAGTCTTTGAGTACGCGGGCCATTGCGTGGGTTACGGTGAAGTGGTGACTTGCAGCCTTTGCGAAGAGCTTCTCGTACAGTGCAGAGATCTTGACAAGTGGGTGGTTGTCGCCGAGTTTGAGCGCGAGGATAGAGTAGCCAAAGTTGTGCCAGTCAATCACGAGTGAGGTGTTTCGGAGGAAGCACACTATGCTTGCTACAGCGAGTGTGGGGATCGAAGGAGGATTCTGCACGAGCATCCATTTTGCAGGCTGCGTGCGGTAGCATAGAGCTCGGTACAGGCTTCTTATCTGCCAGAGGACCTTGAGTGGTGCTATAATTGGGAACAGCAATTTGCTGGTGGCACGTAGGGACTGAGGAGCGGGGACCAGTGGCACAACCTCGATCAAGGGGTTGGAAGCAATGTCTGGATGCACTTCTGACTCTGCAAGTATGTCAGAAAACGGATTGTCTCTGTGAAGTTGCATATAGGTCTCGCACCCTGATAGCCGATCAGAAACACCCTCCCACCATGTTTGGCAATGCTCAGAGCGTGATACTGCATGCGGGGTGAACGTCCAATGTCTCCCAAGACGACAATCTGCACCGTCCGCCCTTGCTTGAAGTCGACGGGATCGCCCCCATCCTTTTGCTTGAGTTTGACTTGATTACCCTCCTCATCAACCACCTTGAGGGGCCTGTCCAAGTACGGGTCATACTGTGATGGCAAGGTCACCAGAATGATGGTGAAGACGCAGGAGATAAGCAGACAAATGCCCAAGACAATATCGAAGCGATGGCCCAACGCGTCTATGAGCGCTGGTGGCTCGTACATGGTCGATTTGATGTGGTGACGTCTGGTCTGGTCTGGCCTGTCATGGTGAAGCAGACGATCACGTTGCAGCCGCGTCTCGCTTAGCGATCTCCGCCCTGCATGGGTCCCGTCGGCGTGGCGCTTGCCGGGGTAGCACCAATAGGGAAGGCGCGTAGGATGCACGTCAAAGGTTGTGAACTTGGCCCCTGAACCAAGAGCATGCGGCGCCGCTATCGAAACAGATAGAGGCGCCCTCGGAACAACCCTACGTTGCCGTTGTCGACGACGCCCCACCTGTTTGGATCTTCTTGTCTGTACATAGCTATCTTCGCTGCACTGCGGTCTGCTGGAAGGAAGCGAGCGATACGAACCCCCGGAACGGCCCACTTTGCCCTTTGTGTGCACCACCGAGACCGAGTCAAGACACGGCGAGAACGGACTCCCGCACGCGGTGCTAGTCGATGGCGTCGACGTATGCCCTGCCCATCGCGCCCACCTCGCACTCCCATGGCCATGGACGCTCGCAGTCGCAGTCGCATTATTTCGCTGCACCCTCACCGAACCGCAGTGGTCGCTCTCAGGGTCTTTCGCCTGTAGACGAAGGGAACAAGCCTACGTCAGGGCATCAACACCACCGATCAGAGATGAGCGGACAATTGTACGGCGCGGTGCGTTCACCGTATGCCGAGTACAACACCAATGGACACAGCCATGGGCATAGCCATAGCCATTCCCACTCTCACTCGCATGCCCATACCAATTCGAACGGCTCTACACATAGCTTGACGACCTTTGCGAACGGCCGAGCCAATGGCAGATTGGGCTTGGACTCGCCTCAGACTCCGAGAAAGAACGCAGCGGCAGCAAAGTATGGCATGTTCCCGCCTGTGCAAGAGTCTGTGCCAGTGCAGCTATCCTCGTAAGAGCTATGCAGGCGACAAGTCGACTCGACACTGACATGCGAACAGGTCACTGCTCAACCTCCCCGAAGCTCTCACGGCGCTCCTCATACCTCTCCCTTACCTCTTCGCCTCAATCGCCTACCCGAGCGCCGCACGCAAGCTACCTACAATACTATCCGAAGCTCTTGTGGATAACGAGCCAGTACAGGCCGTCGCGACTGCCGCAAACGATGCACACGTGCTGAACGCGCTCTATCTTACATCAGTCACATTGCTTGTCGTGGGTTTGATTGCGAGAATACGTTCGAGTCTAGATCAACCGCTCGATCGGCGGAAGGCAGAGGACTCGAGGGGAGTAGCTTCATCTTTGCGGGACGCTGGCAATTTGAAACAAATGCTCAGCAATACTGCTGGTGTCTTCCTGCCATTCTTTGCTACCATGCAAATCGGTGGTGCAAAGACTGCCCTGGTCCTCTTGACAGCAATCGCAGCAGGGCTCGGCGCTACAGACCAGAGACCTGGTAAGCACACCCGTGCGGATGATCTGAAAAGATCCATGCGCACTCGAAGGACAACGCTTGCAATGCTCATACTTGGGACCATCGTGGATGTAATGGCCTGGGGCCATCCCGCATGCGCGCTGCTCGGCTACGGCGCCCTTTTCACATCGATATTCGCGACCCCTCCACCTCTACCCACAGCTGGCTGGTCGCTGGTCACCGGGAGCCAGACGCACGATTCCACACGAGCATCCCTACCTAAGCCGTCCTCGCCTCTGATCAGTACACCAAAGGATACGATCCTCACCTGTGTCTCTGGGATTTCCCTTATGGTCATCACCTTCTTGTACTCGCTTGTTTCTGCCTCTTTCTCGCCGTTTTCGCAACATACCATGGCCTTTGCGGCACTGTCGGTCGCATCAGCAACGGCGTTTGTATTCTTCTCGCTGCCAGCAGCCCTGCGAAGCCAACAACATGTCGGGCTGCACCTGGGCGGTCTTCTCATCATTGCATTTACCGGATGGCAGTCTTGGCCGGAACTGTACCATATAGCCTTCACTGCACTTTCGTACATACTGTACGCATGTGGTGTTGCGTGGGATACGCGTTCGTCCCATACACACTCGCATGCGCACGACCATAGCCATGCAGGCCATGGCCACTCGCACGAACATAAACACGAGCACCATCTGCATGCAAACCCCTCTAGGATTTCTGAATTCCTTATTGCGAGGACGACTCCAGGATCCATCATTCATAGCATCATGATTGAGAGGGACTCGCGACGTATCGCATATTTTGGTGTCCTCAACCTCAGTTTCATGGTTGTTCAATTCTTCTATGGCTTTGTTAGTGGCTCTTTGGGTCTCCTCACGGACAGCATTCACATGCTTTTCGATTGTGCCGGTCTGGCTGTTGGTCTGGCCGCGGCTGTTATGAGCAAGTGGCGTCCCAATGCCCGCTTTCCATACGGGTATGGCAAGATCGACACCTTGTCTGGCTTTGCCAATGGTGTCTTTCTTTTGTAAGTCATCTTGATGGTATTAGACATATATGTACTAATGTGGTCTAGACTTGTCAGTGTCGAGATCATCTTTGACGCCTTCGAACGCCTGTGGGAGGGTCACGAGCTTCAACGGCTCAACGAACTTCTCATTGTCAGTATCCTTGGCTTCCTCGTGAACATCGTAGGCCTCACAGCTTTCGGCCACGCACATCACGGCCACGGACATTCGCATGACCACGGAGATCATGACCACGGACATGGTCACTCGCACGACAATGAAAATATGCAGGGCATCTTCTTGCATATTCTCGCCGACGCTTTGGGCTCTGTAGCTGTCATCATCTCTACCCTTCTTACCAAGTACTACGGCTGGTCTGGCTGGGATCCTATTGCGTCATGCATCATCGCCATCCTTATCTTCTTGTCCGCAATCCCCCTAGTCAAGAGCTCAGGCATGCGTCTGATGCTTTCCCTACCGACCGATGCAGAGTATGGCGTGCGCAACACCCTTCAGGAATTGAGCTCCTTACGAGGAGTCGTTGGGTACACAGTGCCAAAGTTCTGGTTGGAAGACGAGGGCGCGGCGCACGCAGAGTCGCACGCGAAAGAGGACGAGCACAAGGGCTGCAGTGGCGGACACGATCACGAAGACCATAACCATGGCCACAGCCACGCCAATGGGCATAAGCACAAGCATTCCGGACACGATCATGGCCACAGCCACAGCCACAGCCACCCTCACGCACACGACCATCATGACCACGACCATGACCATGATCACGACCACAGCCACGCTTCTGGCAAGCAAAGGATCCTAGGGGTTATCCACGTGATTGCCTCTCACGCTGCAGACCTCGAAGATGTGCGCGAGCGCACAATCCAATTCCTGAAGGGCAGGAATATGGATCTCGTTGTGCACGTGGAGAAAGAGGGTGACGGGCGGTGCTGGTGTGGCGGTGGAAACAAAGCGAGCTAGAGCTCACCCGCATTCATGTAGACACGTTCCATTTCTTGGATTCTCATATAGCATTTTAGCCGGAGTCGGCACGTTCCATAGTCGGCATGTATACATCATGTAGAAATACATCTCAGCATATCTTGAACACCTGGAAGCTTCAACTGTGCCCCAAGGTGATGCAGGGTGTGTATTCGGGCACACCTGACCCGTAGCAGTATGTTTTCGCGCGCGCGTGTGTGAGTGTGTTTGAACGCCTCCTGCAATGCTTTCCCCCCAAAATGTACACGTCAAAAAGGTAGACCCCATATCGTACACAGCCAATCTTCTTCTTAAAAGAACCTCGAAGCCGGGCTCTTCTTCACGACCAACGGATGCCTGTGCACACTCGGCATCAGACCCAGCCCAATCGCCCTCCGTATCGCCTTTGCAATCTTCCTCTGGTTCTTGGGCCGCAGGCCTGTGTCCTTGGAGTGCTTTATCCGCCCTGTCTCGGTCATGTACTCGGACATGATTGTGAAGTTCTGCGGTCAGCGTCAGTCCCGCCATGCTCTCCATCGTGGTTCCACCCAAACGCCCAATGCATGGCTGGGTGGGGGAAGGGGAGAGGAACGTACCTTGTACTCATTGATCGGATTGATACCCAGAATGTCAAACGCATCCTGCTGCGGCTTCTTGCGACCAAACTTCCACTTCTTCATCTCTAGACCCGTCAGGTCGTGCGGCGAGTAGACATCGCCGGGTACCCATTTGCGGTAGATCTGGCGCTGGAACTGGGAGCGGCGCTCGGATTCGATCATCTCGCGGGTTTGCGAGGGTTGGTTGAGGCGCATCTCGCGCGCCATGCGGGTCGCGATGGACTCGCCGGGTTGCTGGTGTTGCTGTTGCTGTTGTAAAGCATTGGCATTGGGCTCGGGTTTGATGTTGGTCTGAAGTATGCTGAGGATGTCGGAGGCAGGAGCTGTGGGAGAGAGGTCAGCACGAAGGTGCGCCGAGGGGGATTGACGGGCGCGTACCCTGTCTCGAGGCTCCGGATGAGAAGCAGCGCAGGCTGGTCTTGCTGGCGGCTGCAGGCGCAAGGAGTGCGCTTCGTGGTAACGACATGTTGGCGTGCTGTGCTGTGGTTGCTGTCGCGCGTGCGGTGCGGCTTCCTCCACATTTTCGACATGCAATCACCCTCTTGGCGGCGCCAGCTTCACCGTGATTGGTCCAAAGAAAATCGAGCTTCTGCTTGACTGACGTGAACATGTGCAGGGAAGCTCCCCCCTCCTCTCCCACTTCGCCGCCGACAGCGAAACGCGCTTTTGTCGAATTCCCTTTCGTGTACACTACTTGTATCATCACAGTTTGACGCCTATGACCGTCGTCCACGTTTAATTCACACTATCCACGCCCGCCACGCGCGCCATTGCACTCCCGCCTCGAATCCGCAATTCCGAGCAACCACCACCACCACCGCCGCCGCCATGCCGTCACACCTCACCCGCGTGGTGTTCCGCAGCATAATTGCCAACGAACCCCTCTTCTACCGTGGCTGCCGCCAGCGCGCCCTCCGCTCATCCCTCATTACCCAGCATGGCGCTCGAGCACTACCACAGTCGTCACAGCGGCGGACCTTTTTCGGCGGCCTATTCAAGTCGCAGCGCAAGATTAAGAAGATGGACATCCCGTCCGGCCTGGAAACTATGAGTGGCCTTACACACGCGCTGAAGACGGCAGCGAGACCGCCGGCCGAGAAGGATCTGGCCGAGGCCTTCATCAGTTTCTTTGCGACCAAGAAGGGCGCTTTTGAAGACTTCCACATCGGGGTGGTGCAAAATACTTTTCAATATTTGTTGAAGCATCCAAGGGAGAATGGGGAGCCTTGGTTCACAAAAGAGGAGCTTATAGCCGTGGTGGATGATTTGATCAGTCCGAAGAGACGCCCTGAGACTGGTGGGGAGCCGCACGTTGCATTCGGTACAGCTTTGATCGACCAGATTGGGATCATGGACAACATGGCCGAATCATCAGAGACCCAGTCTCAGTCAGCAAAGCTGTCGAAAGAGGAAGAGCTGGATTTGGTCATCAGACCGAAGCTTATAGAGCTCTTGTGTCTGTATGGCGCTGCATCTCAGGCGAGAGAGATTGTCGTGGAGCATTACAACGACTACTCCAGCTCCAAACCGGCTCAAGCCAAGAAGGATGAGAAGAAGACGGTCACACGTGACGCCTGGAACCGCATACTCATTGGAGCGGTGCGAGAGAACAATCCTGAAGAGATGGAGAAGACGACACAGCTGTTTGAAAGCAGCGGGGTACCATTGACCAGGGATGCACAATCTGCAATCGTGACTATCTTGTCTAATCGACAGCAGCTCGATGCTGCAAAGGCGTGGTATCTGAAGCCAGTCATCTGGGACCGATCGTGGAGGGGTGGAATCCCCGCCAAATCAACTCACACTGCCTTGCTCAAGGCTTGTGCTCTTGGCGGTGACTTGACATTTGGGCACGAAATCATCGCTGCTCTGACCAAGGACAGCGTACCAGACAAAGAAGCTTGGGATTCCATCTTCCTCTGGTCCGCCGCACTAGGGAAAGGCGTGGATGAAGTCGACCGCATGATGAACGTCATGGTGCGCCGTACTGAGGAGGCGCAGGCGCCTGTACACCCAGACGTGGATACTATCAACCTGCTGGTCGAGTTCGCCATGTCCAAAGACGATCCATACTCTGCCGAACGCTACATATCCCTAGGGGAGAAGCGCGGCATCATGCCCGATGAACACACGTATACCATGCAAATGCAGTATCGTCTATCTGTCAAGGATATCGATGGGGCAAGAGCTGCATACTACAACCTGCAAGGCGACTTCAAAGGCACCGAGGCCAGTGTTGCGGCTGTAAACCAGCTCATCCAAGTCCTGTGCGACTCGAAACAACACCACTACGACGACATCATGGCAATCGTGGACGATCTGCAAGAGCACAAAGCTCGCCTGACGCCCGAAACCGTCGCCAAACTCTGCATCCTGCACCTCCGCCGCGTCGAAATCCACGACGCCATGGACCTCCTCCAAGTCCACGCATACCAATACTCGCCCGAACAACGCTCTGTCATCAGCAGCGCCCTCTGCGCCTTTATCCTCGACGGCGAAAATAGCACCGCAGATGCCTGGGACGCATACCAAATCCTCCGCAACACCTTCACGGAAACGCCGCGCTCCGCGCGCGTCCAAATCATGAACGAATTCTTCTCCCGCGACCGCTCCGACATGGCCTGCCACGTCTTCTTCCACATGCGCAACCACACGGCCGAGTCGCACCAAGCCAACCGCGACGTCTACATCGCAGCCTTCACCGGCTTCGCGCGCTGCGCCGACGCCGAATCCCTCGAACTCGTGTCTAACCAGCTCAAGCTTGAATTCCGCATCGAAACCAACACGCGCCTGCGCAACGCGCTCATGCTCGCCAATGCGGCCTGCGGCAACAACAAAAAGGCGCTCGAGTACTGGCGCGAGATCTGCGAGAGCCGCGAGGGCCCTTCCTACAACAGCATCGCCATCGCGTTCCGCTCTTGTGAGGGCATGCCCTGGGGCGATCAGCACGCTAAGAGCATCTGGGCCCGCCTCAAGGAGCAGCATGTCGACATCGACAGGAACATCTTCACCGCGTATCTGTCCGCCATCGCGAGGAACTTTTTGCACGACGAGGCGCTCGCGCTGGTCGAGACTGTGCGGGAGGAGTTTGGCTGGGAGCCCGACTTCGAGATGTAAGTCTTACCCTGCCCCCTGCTTTCCCTTTTTCCCTTCCCTTCCCCTTCCGATTCTATACATGTTCTCGACTTGACCCACCACACCCCCGCTAACCTCACTCTTCCTTCCCTCCAACAGTCTGAGCAACTGGTACAACACCACGACCAACATCGAGAAGCAAGAAAAGGTCGAGGCGTGGATCAAACAGCGCTACCCCGCCGTCTGGGACCAGATGGAAGCGAAAGGCCATTGGGTCACCATGGACGGGTTCGGGTACAAGCAGTTCAATATCGATCGCCATCTTGAGCCGTGAGGCGGATGCTGTTTCGTACGATGGGGAAGTAGTGCTGTGAAATAGGATGGCATATGACAGGATGAGGAAAGGAAGGGGCTTAGGTATTGGAAGTGTCCGTGCACGGGCAATCTATTGCTGGTCGTCAGTTGCGTACTTGCTCCTCTCTGCGGATCTGACTTGTTGTGAAGTGGTGCTTTGATTGATGGATGGATGGATGGCATGTGGACGTGAGTCCTTGCTTTGAGTATAGGTACATACGAACGACTGCAACTGCGACTGCAATTGCGACCGTGTGAAAAGACGGCGAAGTGACCAGTTCCCTTCATTCGTGATTATCATTACTGGATCGTCAATCCATATATATCCATCCATTCAAAGCTGCAACGCTTGCACCGAGAATCACAAGTCCGTGCCAGAAAAAAAACAAAGAGGGTATATAATACACATCCACATTGCCCCCCCCCCCCCCTCCTCTTCCCCCGCCAGTCTCAGTCTCGATTTATGACCCTCAGACTCCTCCTCGGATTGAGCAACACGCCCTTTGCGCCCCAGAAACTCGGTTCCTGGCCATCTAGCAGATCCTCTGTGACGCTGCCGACGCTACTTCTCCTCTCCCAGCCCGCCGCCGCGCCGCCATATCCTGTGTTGTCTTCGGTGCCAGGGCGCTGGACGTCGAAGCTGTGCGCCGCGGCACTGCCCCCGCCCATGGTGCCTGGAGCGCGCTCGCTGGAGATCTTGCTGCTGGTGAAAGCGGTATCGTTGCGTTTCTCGGCCGCAGCAGTGACCATGGCGGCGTGTTGCTTCCAGATGGCGACTTGCTTGCGGTAGATCCAAGCGCAGAAGGCGAAGTAGAAGGCGATGACTGCGAAGACGCCTGCGATAACACCGGCGACGATGGCGGCGATGTTGGGGCCCGAATCGCCAGAGGAGCCGCTTGAGGCGACGATTTCGGTGTAAGACGCGCCGTCCGGGCCGGTCAGGGTGAAAGTGAGTGGTTTGCCGGTCGCAAGGGGGCCGGCTGTGGGGGTTTGGACGGGTGCGGTGAGGGTGGCGCCGCCTGTGCCTTCGCCGCCAATGACTTTCTGGACGGCTTCGGGGACGCGGTACCCGTAGGAGCCTTCGACGCCGGCGCTGGCGTTGAAGCCACGTTGGTTGGCTTGCTGGGCAAGCGGGTTACCGATGCTGTCTGCACCGGTGTAGTCTTGTGTTGCCTTGCCGCCTGTGAGCGAGGTGAATTGATCGCTCCATGATAGGCTGGACATGTTAAAGACGTAGATGCCTGGGCTGTCACACGAGAGCTCCTGTCCCACATAGCCACCGATTACGATCATCTGACCGTCCCAAACATGGCAAGAGTGACCAGCGCGAGCCGGAGGGACGCTTTGAGATCCTTGATCGACTTCGATCCAGGAGAACGAGGGGACAGACAAGATCCACATGTCGTCCTTTTGAGTTTGGTCACCGTAGGGCTGCAGGTTCTGCCCACCGAACATGTAGATGTTGTAGGAGGAGCCACTGCTTGATGTCAGGGGTATGACTTGACATGTCGGGATAAAACTTACTCTGCTGCAGCTCCGACAACGGCGCACGGGTTGACTCGGTAGGGAGGCATCTTCCCGGAGGTGCTTTGCTTGTACCACTTCGACTCGGCAATGTCATAAACATCGATCACGTTCATTTGGGCCTGCATGATGTCAGTGATTAGATGCATGGTTACTCATGACCATCACTTACAAAAGTGTCGTTGTCGCCGCCAGTGAATCCGATCAGAAGACCTTCTTTACCGAATCCGGGAACATAGGTCAGGATGCCATCAGCGCGCTCCGGAAACGAGCCAGAGTCTTGGATACCACCAGTGGTGATGTTCCTATACACAGGGTCTGTCTCAGCCTTCTTGCCATCTTTCAAGCTGTCGACTGCATCGTTGCTGTGCCCCGGGAATGTAATTTCAAGCAGACTCTTCAGATAGACTCGGGCGATCTGGTTGCTCCAGCCTTCAGTCGTGAAGTCGTCCAAATGGCCTCCAAAGTACCAGCCCCTACCCAATGCAGTGACACCGAAACCAGCACCCTCAGCAGCACGCTGGATATCTTGACCGTCACCCTCAGCGTTGGTGCCGGCGGAGCTCTTTGGATCTGCGTGCTCTACCCATGTTTTGCTGCCAATGTTGTACTCCCAAATGGAGTTTGGCCCGGGTTTCTCCGCAGGGGTATCAGAGTACTGGCCACCGTACAGCCAGAGCGAATTGTGCGAGGAGTAAAGGTAGCCGAGAGAGACGGCGGGCGGGCCGCTAGGTTGGGGCAGACCAGTCAGGGAAGGATTGGAGATCTGCCACGACTTGGTCAGGTCGAGGGTAAGGAAGTCGTTCGCTGTCTATGGTCAGTAGGATAACATGACTTCAGAAGAGAACCACTTACTCCACGTATCCGACTTCTGCTGGGCTTCGGTGGTCGTACGGAATCCATACATGTACAACGTGCCGTTGACAATGGCACTCTGACCGCTCCAACGCTTGCACACATCGGTCTGCGAGTCTGCCCTTTCGACGAGTGTCGATCGCTCTGCTACAGAAGTGATGCTGCCAAGAGGAATGGAGCTCCCGTGTACCCCAAACGGCGCAACCGAGATCATCTGAATAATGGGGAGCATCAGAGCCAATACGATGGTGAAGAGCCCTGCACGATACAGCTTCGAATTCGAGATTGTTGTTGTCTGTGTTGTCGACGAGCTTGTCATAGCCAATTGATTATTTTCATCCTCCTCCTCCTCCTCTACCGACTCCCAGTCGCTCTCGTCGGCAACTTCCTCAAAAGCATCATTCCCGCCAAACACGCTGTTAGTGCTGCGAAACCTTACTGTCCTGGAGGGCCGTTGCTGCTTCAGCGCTTGTTCGGTGACAAGAATAGGCGCAGGACTGCGTTTCGTGTTGATCGTGTGCTCGTCTATCAGACCAACTTCTGTGAATATCGACCGGCGGCGGCCATCTGCAGCGGCAGGCTGAGGTCGAACTTGCTCCATTGTTACTAGGTGGAGGCAAGAACGATCACAGGGCTGGGGCGAATATATGGAGTGAACGAGGCGATAGGTAATTTAACACAGTCCAGCAAAAAGGATCGCCCACCAGCTCATAGAGCAGCCCTTGCGACAATGGCAGACCGCTGGGTGAAAGTCGGGTGGCAAGACGGGAGATGCTGATTTGCGCAGCCCAGGGACGGTCAAACAGAGTCTCCACAGAATGGTACAGCTTCCTGGATGCTCACAAGGAAGAACCCCTCAGACAAACAAAGGCAAGGCAAATGGGAGCTGGACGACGCGGCCTGGGGATACGAGAGTGGATATGCTCCCAGTGCAATCGCGCCCGCCGTCCGGTTGCACGCCATGCCCTGCCCATGCCGCGCCGATTGCTCACACAAAGGTCGCCAGCGGGCGCACGTCATGGGGATACTCGTAACGGTAGTGATCAGTCCACGGCGATTCGTTGGCGAAGCCTCTGCCCGGCGGAGCAGGGGAATGGATTCGCTGGGCGCGGAGTGCCCCCTGCCATCTTCTGTGACGAAGCTAGCGGCCGGTGGGTCCATCAAGGAATCCACTTGTCAACGCTGCCGCTCCAAATCTCGGTACCGCCCTGTCTGCAGCTACCATTTGCGACTGCCAGCCGGCCGACGTAGGCATGATGGCATCGCGGACAGAGGCCTTGTTTTGTGGCTTCGTGCACAATTCCTGTTGTTCTTCTCTCGAAAGTGTCTTTTCGAGTCTCGAGGACGGCTGCACGCCCACCGCTTCGATACTTGCAAGCCGGTTCACAAGCATTGTCCATGCCTAACACAGTACGCACTCGTCGTGCTCGGCAGCTCTAGCGCTTCACCTGATCGCGAATAACGAGCTTACTCTCCCCCGTCCAGCGGACATTTCGATAGCGCAACCGTCTCTCCAGCGACCCTTTTCTATTTTGGGCTGCTAGCGTCGCCTTTACCGTTGAACGTGCAAGGGATGTGGCAGTGCTTTGTGCTTGATTCGACGCTACAACTTTGATTCTTTACATTGTTTCTATGCACAACATATCGCTTTCTATATTAATAGCGGTGAGTCCCACAGCAGGCCAGCTTGATAGATACCCAGGTGCAGCCGTCCTCTGTCCTCTGTGAGCTACAGTGCTACACAGCAGGAGCTCCGCCACTCAGCTGTACGACCTCAGATCTTGAGACACGCGTTCATGGGCCCAACAACGATCTATCACCGGATGGTGAGGCGATCGGGGGCCGGTGAGTGCGGAGCGGAGCGCGGATGATCAGGAACAAGCATTGGGTTGGTAGTGCTCCATGCAGGACCATGGTAAGGCTTCTAGAACAAAACGAAATGATAGAATAATGCTCTCCGTGCACCTTCAAAGCTGCATCGTACGAAGCCAGAACTCCGAGTAACGCCGCAGAAATCTATACCACCCATCCGCGCAGCTCACGCGAGCCAGCGTACTGTCTATCGGCCACCCCTTAAACACCACCCGGCTTCCCTTGCGTTGCACCCGGCAGATGTCTGTATCCACCGCCCTGCATCTCCGGGAACGAGTCGGGTGTAGGAGGTTTGATCTTTGCATAAGACACTTCAATCTGGAATCCAGGCGTCTCCTCGGGTCCGATGATTTGATGATCCGCCTTGACATTGGTCAGCTTGAGCTCCGTCGCTAGGACATGTACACTGCACGTACCGTTGTGATTCTCCAATACATGTTCTTACGTAGGTACTCTTCCACCGTGGTCTCGTTGAGACTTGTCAACTCCCCCGACCTCAGCCGACCTTCCAGGGCATTCGTCATAGCCACAACGCCATGAGCGTCGCCCTTGGCATCTGGATCGCCAGCATATCCATCGCCATGGCCATTTGTACTCTGAAAGCCAGTGAAGCCCACGAAGCCTGGGTCTCGCATCCAGACAGTTGCATCAAACTTCGAGCCAGCGCTTGCTACGCTCGTATCGCCTACGAAGACAAAGATCTTGTAGCCACCTTCCGAGCCAGACTTCTGTACCTTGATGTTGGCAAAGTATTGATACTGGAATTCGCCAGTCTGTGGACTATCCATGCTGATTGCCCGACGCTCCTTGTTTGTATACTCAGTGCCTGGGGCTGGGAGAGGCACTGGATCGCCCAGCTTCCACGAGAACAGCGAGGTGGCATTATCGCCGTATAGCTGGTTGATCCTGCGCACGAGCGTGTCTGCTTTCGAAAGCCCAATAAGCTCTGGATATGTGTAACTGAAGACAGTATGATCTCGAACACTTGCCGAGGTCCAAAAGTCGCCGGCCTTGTTGCGATGGAACGGATGCAAGGGGGTGTCTTCATCTGCGTAAGCACCAGCGTCTGAGGTAAAAGTCGCTGTCGGATTGGAGTGGTTAGTTACCCAGCTGTTCGGATTCAGAGCCTGCCATAATGTGGTCATACGATCAATATTCGCGTGCAGCAGCCAGAACACCGGATCGAAGGCTGAGTATGCCGCGTTTGTCATGTGGCCTGGCCCTGAGCTGCCCACGGTGTTGTGTATCGTATCGTGCACAGACTCAAGGCTGTCAAGGACACCTGCATCAGGGGCCATATTGTTACTGATCTTGTTGTAGTCTTTCTGCATGGCCAGCATTTGATACGTTCGTTGCCGCTGGTTGAGTAGATTGAGATCGAGCTGCGAAGCGATCTTTGAATCCTGGCTTTGGGCTTCGGAGTATCTATCTGTTGGGAATCGAAGTGTTGTCTTCCAATGTGTCCATGGTAGTTTACCCTCCCACTGTCAGTGCCAGGTCTGGATTCTGAATGTAGTGACTTACGAACAGAGCCTTGTTTGGGGTTGGGTGGAAAGCGTACGTGTAAAGCGGGTTAGGTATTGTTGTCATGACAGAGCTTGCTCCATCAGGAAGCTCGACCTCGATGGTCTTCCGCTGAACGCTCCCTGCTGCATTTAGCTAAGTCTTTTCCTACGAGAAGTACCAGCACGCTTACAAGGGTACGACCCTGTTCCAATCGGAGGAACTGCAGCTGCGTCCCAGTATGGTATTCTCAATGCTGGTAAAGCAGCAGTCATACGCTGCTTCAGCTCTCCATCAGGAAACCCGGCAACAACGTCTCGTGCGTTGCGATAGATGAGTTCCTATCAGGATGAGACTTTACAATTTGTAATCAATTGATCGACTGACCTCAACCAGAGCAAGGAATGGACGATGCCAAGTAGGAAAGAGGTTACTGCTGTGATGACAGTAGCCTTCTTTATAGCCCTCTGGGGGCTGTGGACGTCCAGGTACGCCATCCCAAGTTATGAAGGGCCGTCCATGAATGCCTTACCATAGTCAGCTATGAACACAACCGGCTATCGAGTTTCACGACTTCTGAACCTACCAGCAACTTGAAAGTATGAGAACTTGTCATCCTGGCTCGCATTCTGCCAACGTTGAAGCCCCAGCAGATATAGGTTGAATAAGTCCGGATGTCGCTGTAGCTCCCTGATCTCCAGCCTAGGAGCCGTATTGTTGAGACCAAGTCCACGAACTCCCAGTACAGGATATATATCAGGATTGTAGTCTTGCCGTTTTATATGCGAGTGGAGATGCGATACAGCATGTTTCCGTCGATGTGCGCGAACGATCTTCGATTGTGTGAATGGACAGAATAAAGAAACGAGCAGTAGTAATTGGAATATTCGAACCAATGCGATGGCAGCCATGACAATATACCCTGAAGGCTATGGGTATCAGTGCGGAATGCAGACAGCCTGACGCCGAACGATCAAAAGAGTGTTAAAGAAGCTTTGTGGTGTCAAGGTGTGCTGCAGGGCCTTTGGAAAGGGAACCAGCTATATGCACTGTCCGTCCAAAGAGGAGATCACACCCTATGCCAACGTGCTAGATATCCCCACATGGGGCTTTCACATCCTAAAGGAACAGACTCTCGGGCCTGGAAGTGATAGCCTTCATCTCATTTTGGCGTACGTTGTCTCAACCTGTGCTACCGCAGGCGTCGCAGCGACTCATAACGCGAGGTCAACGGAAACTAGTTCATTATCGGATGGACTTCTGACTGTAAACGCGACGCGGTCGCGACCATCTGCTGGTCGACCGTATCGATCGCTTCGATCGGCTGGGGTGGAATGACTGGACCCTTCCTTCTCCAGAGCCAATCCATCAAAGGTCAGAAGACAGACCGGTAATGCATACTTGACATGATAGGAAGTACACATGTGCCTTCACACAGGGCGACCGTGGAAGAGACGTGTTGTACGCGCGAGTTCTGAATGCAGATAGCCTTATGATTGAACGTGACTATCTGGGCGAAGCCACGATGTATGGCCTTACAGGACGTCGTAACCGTGTAACGGTGTGTGCCCAGCGACGACGTTAGTGTTATCTAGCTGTATTGATGAGTGCATGGCTGGCTGCATATACCGGCGTTGTCAAGGTCGAGGCTGGTAATGGACGAGAACGAGGTTGCGCAATGAACGAAGCTTCAGCCATCAACTCCGTGATTGGTCTAGAGTGTTACACCACACCGGCTCGTTCAGCCTCTGTGCTGTGCAACCATAGATCTGAATCAAGATCTAATTGCATTTCAAGACATAAGTCGCTTGCAGTGCAGCGCTGAGATCGATCAAGACTGTCCAAGGAACATCATAGCATGCGCTTCAGGATATAGCAGGTAGATATTGTCGTAGACAATGATTGAAAGCGCAACACACTGCGCTCGTTTGTAACGTCAGACCTCTTATCTCTGTACTTATACAAACACCATAGGAAGCCACTGACTAACCGAGGCCATCGTATTCCCGTAGTGATACTCCATTTCTCCGTTCGCCGAACACACAAAATTCAAAGCAGCCGATTGCGAGGGTCGCATAGCCCAAGTTGCTTCGGATGGATCATGCGTTATTTCCGTCGCCACCCATCTCCTCGTGAAAGGCGTCACCAAACGCAGAGTCGTTCACAAGGTCGTCCAGGCCCATGTTGTCATCCTGCCCGAAATCTGCCAACGCATCGCCTGCAGAGTCAATCCCCTCGAAGTTTGTGAAATCAGGAACACTATCAAACATGCTGCCAGTATCAGCATCAACAGAAGTATGGCCTAGTGTACTTTGGTCGTTGGCTGCAGCGCTGTTGTTTGTGGCTGACTGAGGATTAGCAGCTGTTTGCTGGGTGTTACCAGTCTGCGGGTCTGCAACAACCCAGTCGTCGGCTGCTTTCTCGTCCGCGTTGGTCATACCAGACATTTCAACATCGAGGTCCAGAAGATCGTTCGCAGCGTCTGTGTCAAGTTGTGGTGTTCCCTGATCGAAGGATTGTTGCTGTGCTGCGTTCCCAGTGAGTAGACTGGGAGTACCGACCGCTGATTGCGACTGGCTTGGAGGCTGGGACATGTGCGGCATGGATAGATTTCCTGGAGTGCCTGTCAAAGAACCAGTCCCGTACTGATCAAGCAGGCTCGCTGCAGTGTTGTCGAAATCCGATGCGCCATCAGTGTTGGACCCGTTCGAGGCTCCATTGGGGTTCGATTGTGTTCCGTTGCCATTGACCTGCACCTTCTGAGGTGGAGATGGTTGTCTCTCAATGAAGCCTCCCTTATCAACACATACTACTGTTTTCTTTGAATCAAATGTTACACCCAGCGATTTCTCGAGATCTTTGACAACGTTGTCAGAGGGATCTGTTTCTTCGTCTTCGCTTGGTGCCGCGCGCGTGAGATCTCGCAGCCTCCTCTCAGCTTTGATGTATGTCCTTGTCCGCTTCAGGTGAGCTATCTTACGTACATGGTCGGCCTTCATCTTGTCGATCTCGGCTTGTTCGTTCTTCGTATACTCGGTGACCCTTGTTTCGAAATCCTTTAGGTGCTCAGGGTTCATCCTATAGTAATCCTTGATCTTGTACTTGTCTTTTGCGGTATCCGGGTTCTCAGCACCTGCCACATCAAGGATGCCAGCTGTCAGGGGCGCAAGCTCACCCATGAGGCCCAACCCAAGGTCGATAGGCGCAATACTCCCCACAGCGTAGGGCGACGAGAAGATCTCCTCCATCCATTCGTGGTGTTGCTTGTACCTCGACAAGCTGATCTCGCGTGGCGTGAGGAAGTCGAAGGCGTCCTGTGTGGCGTTCTCCTCGTCTTCCAAAGAAGTATCAGGAAGGGGTGCGCCAGCGATCGGAGGTCGGGCTTGCGCCGGAGGAGCACCGCGCATGCGCTTATTAGGAGGTGGCTGGGCTACGTAGGGCCGCCCCGGCTGCATAGGATTGTAGTACGGCTGTTGTTGCTGTCGCATTGCTGCTTGCTGCCCAAACTCAACTTTAGGCCAGTTGGACGAATCGTGCAGCATGAACTCCTTGCGCATAAGTGGTCCAGCAGCCTGGAGCTGAGCACGCATCTGTAAGGTAGCCTGTACTTCTCGCGTCACAGGGATCTGGCCTGCGGCAAGTCGATGTTGCTGGTCTGCAGGTTTGTAGTGTACAAGCCATAGGTTAGGATCGATGGTGCCTGGCCCCGCGGTGAGCCTGTAACGGTATCGCGAGTGCATAGCAAATGGCTCGTGGGGATAGTGATAGCCGGTGTTGTGCACGAGCACCTGCAGTGTCTACACAGGGTCAGTTCGAATACTGCAGCCATAAGACATGAGGGCGCGTACGTAGCCGCGAACGGGCATGTCAAAAGCTTGCTCCGGGTCTGCCCAAACCATGCCGTCGGAAGCGAAATGGGTTCCCATTCTTGGGGGCTGCCATGTGAGGACAACAGTGCCATCTTGCGGCGGTGATGCGAAGTATGTCCAGGCGACGGGGGATGTATCGCGCACTATCTGTGGCCCTTTGATGAGGTACTCCACGGCTTGCTCTGGCCGCAGCTGTGGCAGGACGGGGAATCTGTATGAGGATACCAGATGGACGTGGGCAAGCTTAACTTGTTAGCAATGTTCCGGCTACACTTGAACAGCTGCCGGCGCACTCACCAGATGATTTGGCACCTGCGCGCTGGGATCGCCGCCGCCGGCATTGTAGGCCTGGTTCATGCCGTACATGTTGAGCAGTGTGACGCGACAACGGCAATGCGCGATTCGGAGGACTCAGGTATGTGGTAGGCGGACGCGAATGCACGAAACACTTGGGTTGGTTCTTTGGCGCGTTCGACGAGCGCATCGCGACTGCGCCAAGCAGAGGCGTCCGTGCACTCAACGCTAAGCATCACTCTCAATTGGGGTATCGCATGCATTGTTTCTGAGCCTTCTACTGTAACATAGCCGCAGTCAAATTTTACAGTGACCGCTCCAGCTCATTCCCGGAAAACTTCTTCTCTCGTAGGGGATTCCTTCCGCCGTAGTGCTACGAAGTACGCTTCTTTTGACGCCTATCGATCATTAGCCAACGGCATATATCTCTCCAGAACGACAACGACATACACTACGTGAAGACTCAGGCTTCTCACGCGACACCTTGGCAAACAAACGCTTTAGCTTTGTCTCCAGTGCCTTCTCCTCTGTTCCTTGATAGAACTTGCACAGGAAGTGGCCACCGGTCTTTACAGTGTCGTATGCAAATGTCAGTGCAGCCATGCACAGGTCCTTGCAAGTCAGCCAATAAGCTGTAGCTTCGTCGAAATGGGTTGCTTACCATGCTGCCTGCGTGATCTCTGAAAGGATTGCCGCTGGTATTCATCAACCTAAAGTACGGGTCACTAAGGCTCTTCTTATAAAAGCCGGCGACTTGGTCCCAGGGTTCTGACATGTCACTAAGCACCACATCAACGACACGCCCTTCACGCATGTCCCGCTCTTTCAGTGGCAGTTTGGCGTATGGAACGCTGTCCAACTCTTCTGTTGGCTGTTCTGGTGGTGTGACCTCGAAACCTTCCATATGTGCCTGCCTTTCAATGTCGATGTATCCTCGCTCCAACTCGTCTACCTGCTCTTCCGTGAGGCCATTCGGCTCTTCTGAGATGGTCTGCTTGCGCTGTCGACCCAAGTTGGGGTCTCGGACGTATGCTCGGACCTCTTCTTGAATTGCAGGAGAAAGAAAGTTGCCCTGTATTGTTGAGACGCCTCGAGGAGGCTGTGCAGGGATCAAATCAATACCAATCACTCGTCCATCAGGCACTGTGCGGTTTACGGCCACCTGAGACCAAGACCCAGGTGCGAACCCCTATGATCAATCAGCAGACAATCTTTCGTTCTGGTCTCAGAGCGTACAAGATCAACTACGGTCTGTCCAGGCTTGAAGAGTTTGTGCTTCTCATTGAGCTATATCGTATCAGCATGGTCCCTATGTGCCGATCCTGTCGCACTACCTCGAGCAGTTTAAAGGCCGCACGGCTCTTCAATCCTTGCACACGAGCTTCGCGCGCGAAGTAGTCGTTGCCCTGCCGCGTCTTCCATCTTGTAGAGGAAGATGCGTGACGAGTGTGGCGCGCATTCACTTGAAGATGGGCTGAACATGAGGTGCATCTGGCAGCAGTACAGGACAATGCCTTATTCGGACCTGCATCCAACAGGACGCAGTCAGTGAGCTGGCGAAAAAAGCGTCGTGAAAGCATGAAGGGAGTGTTGTCCTGCAGCGGGACTATGACGCGCTGGAACTTTTTGGGATCATTGCGGCGGGCGCACTTGCCTCCGGGGTCGTTCAACCACCACAACCTCACAATTCAGGAACGGGCACACGTACTAGGATGCAGCAATCGACTTTGGCCACGCCGCTCCTTTCTGATCTCACCGCTAAAGAACCACGTTGTAATCGGCTTGTCCTGTCGACGAACGGTATCTCGAACGAGCACCTTTCAGCTTCTGCACCGCCCGGACCGAATGGAGAAGGGACAGCCGCGTACCAAGACAAAGCTGAAAGGCTGTTCTGGGTTTGATTCTGCTGCCTGGTTTTCTACTTCTGCGTGTACTGGCAAAGCATCATTAGTATGGGACGGAATCTGTGTGCCTGAGAATTCCTTCTTGTCCAAGAATCACTTTTCATACGATTGTCTTATGCTTCTCTTGCCATGAACCTCAAATGAAGCTTTCTCGGCTCCGGTCAACGATTTTGATCCATGTGGCGCCTACCCGCGTACCGTACACTATCGTTAGGCTCACAGACCCTGCCTTTCGCCAATGTTGGACCTTTCGGGTCAAGCATGAACGCCGCAGGATATGTGCTTTCCTATGAGATCCTCCGCCAAGCCCGCCATGATTTTGCTCTTCTCTAACACAATCGTGCCATACTACAATCAGAAGGGTCAGCCTGATATGTGGAGACGGAGTTACTTCTCGAGCTCAGCTCTCGACCATAAGAGTATTAGCAACGCGATCAATGCGCAGAGTTCTTTTTTTGTGCCTTGTGAGGTAAATCAAGAAGCATATATCTATGTGCACCCACTGCTTCAGACGAACCCGCCACTGCAATAACCAAGTTGATTCAAGTACCGACCTATTCATAGGTATACTTGTTGAATGCTCACCATGCTCGCGCTATCTACTATTCTTTTCCTGGCATTCAGCCCGAGTGCGTTTGGTATTGCATTCCCTGGACCTGCTCCCACTGCAGTAGGGGAGTCCAATCTGCGTGGCTTTTCGCCCAAGCCAACTGGAGCACCGCCCTCTTTGCCTGGGCTTTTTCGCCGACAGCAAAAGGATGATGGTCGTTGCGGGTATCTTGGAGGAGTCGCTGGTATGTATATTTAATCTGGGACTATTTGATTGCCTACTGACACTGTCAATAGATGCTCCCGTATCCTGCTCAGTAGGCACATGTCTCTACGACGACACGATCTCTTGGTTCGGCTGCTGCACCGGCACCATGCGCTCGGACTGCGAACTGTTCACCACCTGTGTTGGATCGGCCTCCATCAGTTCCTGTCTCGGCAATTCAGCTTGTGCGAACGACGACTACGCATTAGCTTGCACAGAGTCCACCGCAGGCGTATGTATGACTATGTGGGGCGAGGTGGAAGAGGGCTCGGTGAGCCACTTCGTCTGCGGCGCATCAAGCACAAGAGTGCAAGTTGTTGCAACACCAACAGCTGGCGTAGACGATGCAACCGAAACGGTGACTGCGACCGGCGGTACTCAGTCTCGCCCTGTCACTGAGGCTGGTGATGATGACTCGACTAGCACTGCAAGAACCACAAGGACCAGCACAAGCTCGAGCGTTGATGACCGCCCAAGAGTCAACTCTGCAGCTACAGCTACTAATCGCGTTACTACTACTGCGCAATCTACAGCTGGCGCAGTCAAGACGGCTCAAGCAGTCCTTGGAGCTGCTGGCGGTATCGTAGGTGTGTTGGCGATGTTCTTCTAGAAAGGGTGTCGTTTCCCTAGGTCTTTACTATGAGGCATACAGAGTAGATTGAACACCCTCTTTGTTAAAAATGTGAGGAAACCCAAGCAAGGCTTCTTTCCAGCTCTATAGAACCAATCCTACTGCACATACCAAGCCCCAAAACATGCGCTGATGCCCACCTCACTGATACTGCACGGCAGTGTGAACACCTTCGGCTGTACCTGAGCCATATGTCCACCGGAAAGCACCTCGACCGGTGAAGGAAGGGAGGGTAAAACCTATCAAATCGTGGACTCACTTCTGGTCGTCCCACCGCCCTAATCTCAGCCCAACCCGAATCCAAGCTTTTGAGCTGCGGGAAGTAGTATAGAAGTTACCAATGAGAACCATGATCAGGTGGCCTTCAACTGGTGATTTCTTGTGGTCGTACCGGCTTCTATTGTAGTAGACGTCAGGCTTAGATTTGCTGGCAGTGTTGTGACTTGACCAATCGAATGGACTCTAGAGAGAATAAAGACTAAATCTCGGCTTCGAATCACGGCAGGAAGCTTCGCACAGGTCAAAGGGTACGCAGAGTTACAGTCAGACCAATATCATGATGATACACTGGACTCTGTCGCTGGGAATGATTTGCTCGATACCTTGCATAGCACAGCCACAGTTTGGCCCACAGACAGCACCCTCATCATCTGCCAGTCCGCGAAGACAGATTGCACTCGCACAACATTGTGTAACATGTGCAGGACTTGATTGGAGTTATATGGCACCTCGAGAAAGCGCACTGTGCCTGTCATGCGGATACACCCAAGAGTACCAGGCAGCAAACATGCTGTTCGCTCGGGCAGATGATGAGGCAGACGTCAGCCGCACATATTCTACCGCAAGACCCAACCAGAGTGGGTTTCTAGCTCACCGTGTGGGAGGCTATGCGAGAGAAATCATTTTGCAGGCAAGTGACGTCCGGTGAGCTGCATGTGATGCGTGCTAAGCGGACCAGTTCGCATGAGGGTTTTGGGCTGCTGCAGGCGCCCCTCACTATGGCCGCAGCAGCGCGGTGAGAGCTCGCTATCCCTTCTGGAACAGTAGCCTGGTTGATGGACGGCAGAGCATGCTGGGCCGATCAGATTTATCTTGACGGATATAGAAGTAGTTGGCAGTAGTATCTGTCGAAGTCGAATGCAGGCTCTCGCGACTTCCAGGTCCAAGTCACCAAAGAGCAACGTACGTCATCGCATCAACAAGACCCTGGACGAGCGTCTTCCAAGTTGCGCCTGATCCCGCGCAACCCGTGGGCCTCTCTTGCGCCCAGCCCGTCCTTTCCGTCATCCTATTTCTCGCTATCCCACCGCCCTCCTGCCCGCACACAGTGCATTCTCATACCCGTGAGCGCGGTGATCAAGACCCTCCCTCGCCAATCACTGCGAACTGCGATCGGCAGCGCACCACTGCGCGATCCCGCTTCACGCCGCCCGCGAAGCACGCCTGTCAGACTTGTACAGCAGACAACAGGCTACACTGCAACCTCACGGCGACTTTGCTTTGACCACAGCGTCCGTCGACAGAGTGTCCTAGCACATACTCTACGACCCCACGCCGCGACACGCTGCCCCTCATTTCCACCCCCGCCTTGTGTCGCCCACCATGTCCGTCATCTACAAGCGCACCGAGCGCGAGCGTGAGCGCGATTGGGAGACACAGTCCCAAGGCGCCCCGCGCAGCTACACCACCGTTAGGCGCTACAAGATACCTGACTACGACCTGGGCGAGGACACGTACGAGCAGGAGATGCGCCTGGTCCACCGGCCGCGCGAGGACTACGAAGAGCGCCGCGAGGTCCGCGAGTACCGTTACGTCGACCGCTCGCCCTCGCCGCCACGACGCGAAGTCCGCGAGTACCGCATCGAGCGCGAGATAGACCGCTCGCCTTCACCTGCCCGCTCCAGCGCACGCGAGATCCGCATCTCCCGCGAATATGAGCGCGACACGCAGGAGAAGCAGAGGGACTATCAGCCATACGAGCTCGAGAGGTATTCCCGCGATACTGAGTTCTTCCGCCCTGAGCCTGCCCCTCAACCTGTTCCCCAACCCATCATCATCCGCAACGAAGCCCAGCCCGCCCAGCAGCCTATCATTATCAGGGAGGAGGTTCCACAGCCCATCATCATCCGCGAGCGAGTGGAGCCCGCCTACGAGCTAGTTGAGCGTGCAGAGGTTTACGAAGACAGACAGGTTGCCCGGCCCCGCGTCGACGAAGACTACTACTACGAGCGTAGGATCAAAGAAGTAGACCGCGGCGGCCGCAGAGAAGAGCGATACTTTGACGAGCGCGAGTATCGGGATCGTCACGGCGATCGAGCCTACTACAGCGACGATGACGCCGTTTATATCCACAAGGAGAAAGACACTTGGGAGCGCGATGGTAGCCCACATGGCGCACGTAGCGCAGCTGCAGGAGCTCTGGCTGGAGTAGCTGCAGGTCAGATCATCAGACACCACCGCAAGAGGAAGGGCGAAGAGGCTGGAGGTAACGTGGGCAATGCCCTAGGTTACGGAACCCTCGGCGCTGTGAGTGCCGTGGCTCTCGACCGCTACAACAACCGCGACCGTTCCCGTTCTCTCTCATCAGACCGTGGTCGACGCAGGAGGCATAGGAGCAAGAGCCGTAACCGCAGCAAGTCCCGCGTCAGGGAGGTTGGCACGCTTGCCGCCCTGGCTGGTGTGGGTCTTGCTGCCTACGCTGTAGGAAAGCGGAACAAGGAGAAGAACGCCCCAGTCACCACCGTCGTCGAAGAACATAGGAGTAGGTCCCGCAGACGAAGGGGAAGCTCAAGACACGGAAGGAGCAGGTCACGATCTGTAACTGTCATTGAAGAGGGCGGCCGTGGCAGATCGCGCAGCACAAGCAAGCACCTCGATCCTAAGCATCGTAACAACCGGGCTGCGACAGTCGGTCTCGCTAGTGCTGCCGTTGCTGGACTGGTCGAGCGCAACCGTAGCAAGTCTCGAAAGCGCAAGGGAAAGCGCTCGCCAAGCCGCATACGTCAGGGTGTTCCCATTGCAGCTGCTGGTGCCGCCGGTGCTGCAGTGACTGGGCTGTATGAGAGACACAAGGCCAAGAAGGAAGCCAGGGCGCTCTCGCAATCCAAGTCAAGGTCGCGCTCAAGATCAAGGTCGGTGCTCTCCCGCCTCACTGGGCGCAGCTCCAGTAGGCCTAGAAGCGCAAAGAGTGACCCTGTGCTAGTAGAGTACGGCGGTGATCCGATCTATACCGATCGTGAGCGAAGCCGGTCCCGTGGCGCCCGCGGCCGACGACGTCGTGGTTCCTCTTCGTCCTCGGATAATCGACGCGGTAGTCGAAGCCGCAGCCGAAGCAAGAGCCGCACGCGAAAGGTAGCTGAGACTGCTGCGGTTGCAGGTGTCGCAGGGCTGGCTGCCCACGAAGCTGCGAAACGGCGCGACCGTAAGAAGGCCGAGAAGGAGCGAGACCGACGACGTAAGTGATATAATCCTCATACTGCAGACCAGTGTACTCACAACCTCAGCAGATGACGACGAATCTGCCCACAGTCAAAGCAGCTATAGCCCGGGCCGTCGCTACAGTCCTGACCGCTACAGCCCAGGTCAATCAACTGCACACCCCAACGACTCCCGCTTTTTCCCTGAGACCAACTATTTTCCTCCGCCTCCTACGGCTCCCATAGATAATGGCGCCCAAAACGCCCCTTACCCAACATACAACCCAGCCGATTATTCAGCAAACAACAGTTACGGGCCCCCGCAGCCTCCTGCGGGAGGCTACATTCACGAGGATATGAACCCAGGCAACCCTTATGCACGTCAAGACCAGAACCACTACTACTCCCAAGCACGTCGCGGAGACGAGAATGTGAGTGCTTCAGCCCCTAAGAACTCTGGCACCGAGCATGTGCCTCCTATCTCTACGCGTGGTGGGTTCCAACCTACCGACGCTTGTGATCATCAATACTGACTGTTCCCCAGGTCTAGACCGAAGCCGCAACACACCGTCTCCGCTCGCACCCAGTCCAGTGAGCACACGTGAGAAAGAAGTCAAGTTCGACCTCAACCCGCAAGCACAGGAGATATCACCCAACCCCTCGCCCGAGCGCCCCCATCACAGTGAAGACCGCCATCGTGACCGCAGAGAAGATAGTGACAGCGACTCCAACAGACGCAGTCCCGACCGCAACAGAGACGGTGGCAGAAACCACCACCACCGTCGCCGCAACGCAGACGAACGCTCCAACGGCTCTCAAGGCTCAGGTCCAACGCGCAAGCGCCACCGCCGCGCCGAGTCGCCCGCCTCAGACACCGATTCCACAGTCGAGCTTCCCGCGCGGTTTGACGACAAGGGCCGCAAGAAGGACGACGATCCCGCCGCCGACAAGTTGGAGAAGGTGTTGCAGTCTTTGTTTAGGTAGTTTGGTTTGTGGGCTTTCGCTATCACACACACACACCCATTGTTTTGTGCATTCCCTATGGTAGTCTTCTTGTTCTTCCCCCTTTCTTTTCTAACTTGCGAGACACACGATGTTTAACGACCCATGATATGACACGAAAGCACAAGAGGATGCTTACGATACCCATGATGATGAATAGCATTAGATAGAATACACATAATTCAGCGATTCTCGTACTTTGCGCTCGGCAGTGTGTTGGTGAGTGGCTGTTTGGGTGACGGGTGGTTCTTGGCGTGCGTGTCAAACAGCACAGCAAGAGAGAAGAGGTGAGTTGGAGGAGTATCGTGCTTGGATTGTGGAAGAAGGTCTGCATTTTCCACACGCTATTACGCACATGGGATCCCAACTCGAGTCCCCATTGTGAGCAGACCAACCAGATACACGAAGAGCTACATAGGCAAAAAGTCTACCACGGCCCACGCCATCATCACCGCATGATGGCCCTAGCATCCCACACCATAACCCGCTCATCCCACCCTGTACTCGCACACCACCCCTCAGCCCCAAACAAGCACCAGTCCACACCCGTCACAAACTCGGTATGCCGCCCCATCCGCCCCATCTCGCGTCCGCCCCCCAGCACCATGGGATCCTCGAGCATGTCCTCCTGCTTCATGGAGCCGGCGCCCATGGCGCTCCCGTCGGTCCACACGCGGCACGTCATGTCGTAGCTCGCGCTGAGCAGGATGTCGGACAGGTGCGGGCTCCAGGTCAAGCGACGCACGGCGTACTCGTGGCCGGGGAGGACGGCGATGGGGCCTGCGGCGGCCATGCGGACGTCAAAGGTGCGGATGAGGCGGTCGACACCCGCCGTGGCCACGATGGTGTCGCGGTACTTGTTCCAGTCGTGTGTGAGGGCTTCGCTGGGGGCCACGCCGACGGGGGCAGCGGCGCCCATGCGGGGCTTGGGCGGGGTGTGGATGGGGATGTTCATGGTGAGGTGGTTGGAGGCGCTTGCGGGGGTGCGGAGGTCGAAGACGCGCAGGTGCGAGTCGCTGCTGACGCTGCTGACGATGCTGGGGTGGTGGGGCGAGAACTGGGCCGAGTAGGTGCAGCTGTGCGTGGGGAGCGTGGTGATGCTGGCGTTGTGGTTGGGGTTCCAGATCTTGATTGTGCCGTCCCACGACGACGAAAGGAACGTGTCTTTGGACACGAGGTTCCAGTGCACACTGAAGACTTCGCGCGCGTGCTCGCTCCACGATTGAATGGGGAACTGCGCGACATTGATGTCGAAGAGTTTTACGGAGCCGTCGCCGCCAGCGGTGAGGATCTGCGATTCGTGCGCTTCGGACCAGGTCGAGTCGAAGAGGGAGTCCTGTGTATCAAACCTGGGAGCTGGTTAGCCATGGGAACGAGTTTGGCATGGCGAATGACTATGTACCATTTCTCTGCTACAATGCCGTTGGCCGTCAGACCCAGAATGTACAGTCTGCCATTTCCCACCAGCCCAAAGTTTGCTGAGCTTGCGACGGCTATGCGCGAATCGAAGAAAGGCGAGTACTTGACGCTGTAGCCATTGTAGCCCTGCGTCCGAAACTCCAACATGGTATGGTAAGACGAGCTAGTGACAGCTTGGTGGATGCTATGTTTCGTATATAATCAGAAAAGCGCAGCGCATCGTTGCCCGCATGGACTTGGAGCTGTTGGTGTACTTCGACATGGTTGGCGTGACGAGTAACAAACGGCCGAGGCTGACGTCTAGCGGGGTTGCATGGATGGCCAGCGATCTAATCGGCACGTGATACCGCGTTAGAGGCGGCGCGTCTTCTGACATAGCTGAGCTGATTCTGCCTAGTCATTGCAATCATGAGCAAACTCGACCGCAATCGACATGGACGCCTTTGTGTCGAGGAAGAGGAAGCGTATCCAAGTACCGCAAAGACCTGAGCCGTCACCAACAAGACTGCGAGAATCAACGCCAGAACAAGAGGAGGAATCCACAGACTTCAAGCTAGCTCTGTTGGCTTCACTACACTCAAATGCAGATGAAACAGCATTGCTTGAGGCGCTGCTGGCTTCCGATGGCTCTGTCGAGCGAGCGTCTGACTGCCTTGCGCAAAACCTCCTTGCGTCTCCAAGAAAGCGAAACACAAGTGCCAGCATCGGATATCAGTCATCACTCTCTCTATATCGTTTGAATTCAGATGGCAGTGGTTCGACGAAGAAGCCATTGGTCAGGAAAGGCAAAACGCTCTATCTCTTCAGCCCGGAAGATATTGAGCAGCACACTCCATGTTCCATCATCCACAATTTTCTACCTGCTCAGCAAGCAAACGCATTGTTGCAGCAACTTCTGGACGAGACCCCAACATATCAGAGTCTTGAATTTAAGCTGTTTGATCGCGTGGTGACTAGCCCTCATACCTTCTGCTTCTACGTCAACTCTCTGGCCGAAGCCGAAGAACAGAAAACCGAGTACATCTACGATGGTCGCAAAGTCGAGGTAGAATCCTGAAGCACTCACATCATAAACGCGTACTCATACTCCACAGAACGTCCAGCAAAGTCTACCGGAGATGCTCAACGCAGTCCCTCAAGTCGAAAAGACCGTCAACAGCGAGATCCACCGCCGAATCCGCGACTTCTACCCTGACAGTCAGAAGCTCAAATACCAGTCCCCTAACCCCTGGAAAGCCAACACAGCATTCGTCAACTGCTACGACGGCCCCCAAGAGCACGTAGGCTACCACGCCGACCAACTGACCTATGTAGGCCCACGTGCCGTCATCGGCAGCCTCAGTCTAGGAGTCGCGCGCGAGTTCCGCGTCCGCAAAATCCACGCCGAAGACGACCAGTACCGCAAGAGTGACGGCTCGCTGGCAGACGCCCAGGGCCAGATCTCAATCCACCTGCCCCACAACTCGCTACTGATCATGCATGCTGAGATGCAGGAGGAGTGGAAACATTCCATCGCCCCAGCGCAGGCTATCGACCCCCATCCACTGGCCAAGAACAAGCGTCTTAACATCACCTACCGCTTCTACAAAGACAGTTTGCATCCGCGGTACACGCCCAAGTGTAAATGCGGTGTCCCGACTGTGCTGAGGTGTGCGACGAGGAAGAAAGAGTCGCGCGGACGCTACATGTGGATGTGCCACACGAACTACGTCCCAGGGCAAGACGGGTGCTCATTCTTTCAATGGGCCGAGTTCGACGATGACGGCGAGCCGCCGTGGGCTGAGCGGGCAAGGGTAGACCGCGAACGCCTGGTCGCAGATAAACAGGCAGCAGCAGCAGCTCAGACCGAGGAAGACAGAGTGGAGGTCACATGAGGTCTGAGGCTGGAGGGCGGGATACTCGAGGCGGGATACTCGATTCGAGGCTCTGTGCTGGTCCTTGCCATCCACGTGCCATGCCCCAGAACGCATCTACAACTGTGCGGTGCTGGGGTGTTGCGCTTTGCACCACGCCATGCCCTGCGACGTACCACGCGCTCAGCCGTTTACAGTAAACACGGCGGGCCTATCTCATCTCACCTCACCTCACCTCACCTCACGTCGCACGCGGCACACGCCTGCGCACTCGCCAAACCAGCCCAACGCTCCCCAGCGATACGCTGCAAAATCAGCATGCGCCTATGGAGACGTACATACGTTCCAACCGGTGTCAAGCTAAGCTCGGCTCCACACGACTAACCCCAGTCTCTGGTGTCCCGGATAAAAGAGAATTCGATATCATGGGGTGCATATGCATGCAGAGGGGTACCCCCCTGACCCTAGCCAACCACGCCTGCCGCCATCTCACACAAGCTTTTTGGCTGCAATATGTGGATATTGGGTTCGACTGAGTTCTGCGTTGGGTCGAGGGGAGTGTGTCTTGCATCAGCAACATGCGTTGGCGTGATACTTAGTAGGAGGAGCGTTATAATAACAGATGGTCACGATCTTGGAGGGTTGGGGTGGGTTTGGATTTGAGGCTTCATTACAACGTGAGAAGGACGACATGCTTCTTGAGCGTCGACCCTGCGCATGCTTCTGCGTCGATCTTGTGGTCAATACCCCTCTCTAGTATATAGTATATACGAAGCAGCCGGACTACTTGCCACGGTGACATGCTGGTACGAAATCGAGCCCGCGATTACTACTAATGCAACCAGACGTTGACTGCCATCTAACATTTCTCTTCTCTCTTGCCTGCTGTTTGAATAGCTTATGACCCAGGTGGTTTGTGTGAGGGATAAACTTTGCATTACCCGGTGGAACATCCGACCAGTCCCGCAGTATCGAACAATTTGCCCGCCATATACCCACGCAGCGAAGAAGCTTCCCTATAAAGTAGAAGGTTCGATGCATAGTCACCCACATGAAGGCGGGTGTGATGAGGCTGCATGTACATGGGTATTGTAAGGCCAATAGGTAGTGGACCAGGCAAAGATGCGTGTGACAGTGCCGAGTCGGCTATACGACATCCACGGTCGTAAGATGTTCTGAGCATGCGAAAGTCGTCGTGTGATCGGTGCACACGAAGCGTGGTTCAGTGCTTGACATTATGGTTTCCATAATGTTTGTCCGGGCGCATTGCGGACAGACACAGGCCATTCATGCGTCGAACTTAAGTCCAGCGGTACGAAGCCACATCTGGCGTTTGCCTTCTGCCTCTCTGACAAGCTCGGCGGAGAGGCGGATACTGGGGGCAAGATGTGCGTAGCGATCTATCTCCAACACGACGTTGTTGATGATGTCGTCCATAGTGGCCGGAGGAGGGAGGAGTTGTGACAGTGACTGCGTCATAGTAGCGCCCATAATGAGCAGAGTCTGCGACACGATACTGGAGCTGTGTTAGTTTGTTGCAAAAATGTCTGCAATCGAAGACCTACGAAAGTGCGCCCTGGAATAGATAAGGCAAATGACCAGCATGGTGTGCAGTAATGTACTCTAGCTGGCGTACACACGCCTCTAGGCACTTATGGCAATTGTCTTGCACGCTGGAATCTAGTGCCAGACTCTCATCCTGGAGAACAAGGAGTACGTATGGCCGGAAAATGATAGTTCGACAGGCGAAGTAACGGAGCCGCAATACAGTCTGCACAGGATTTTGCAGAGGCACCCGATCCAGCGGGAACTGCATTGCAGGAGGCAAGCCCGCATACCACTGGTTAAGCTGGAAGTCTAGTTCCACTACAAGTGGATCTAATTGAGCGATCGACGTGGCAGCAGGGCCCTTCGAATATGGTGTTGTCCGGATATACAGCATCGAGCTCACCCGGTTGAGTAGTCTGCGAAGAGCAATCTCCGCAAGAAAGTACCACAGTTCGTCTCGACCAACTGCTTCTGCGCCTACATCTTCAAAGCCTGTAGGCAACGAAAAGCCTTCTTCAAACTGTGAGATACCGGAATGCGGGAGGTCAAGCTCTGCGAGGAGATCGCTACATGACTGTTAGTATACGTATGGAATCTGGGTGATATTCGTACCTCTCGATCATCACTGCATTCCAGTAGACTCTCCTGCCCAACTCTTCTTCTGCTGGCGAGATCCTCCCTGGGGCGCTCAGAAGCAGCTGTAGCTTCATGCTGGCACCTGAGAGAACGTTCCATGCTTCCACAGGCCGCACTAGGTATACCAGGTAGGCGGCGGCCAGAATCTGGCATTGTGCAGCAACCATGTTGTTCCTGGTCATCACGCTGGGAAGCAGATCCCATGCTGCCGCAAAATATGGTAAACCAGGAGGATCCTTTTCAGGATTTTGTAATGTAATGCTGCCGGTGCTACCGGCATGGCCGAGAGCCAGCACCAGAAGCACTATACAACTCTCCGGTCCACCTCGGAATCCATGTGCAAGTGCAGTCTGATAGTAGCTGCTCCAATTGTACGGATTTACACATGCATAGAAGACATTAACTCGCTCAAAGTATGCTTGAACATAGGGGCCCGTATTAGATAGATCCAGCCCTCGTGATGTACCAAGACTGATTGGCTCGCGACTCATCTCCAGCTGAAGAAGGATCTTGGGGTCATATGGTCGAGAGACCAGCTCTCGGATCATCGGAGACGACAGCAGATTCAAGGCTGCGGTATTGTGCGTCTTTGGCATGGTGGAGATATTGGAAGGATGGTTGGTCCACGTGCCAATGCCATTGATTGGTTGAACTATTCCCAGGTTGGGCATATGGCCGTTGCTGCGTCCGAGGAAGTCTTCACTTGTAGCATTACTCGTGGTCGGCGAATGTGTTGCTAACGAGAAGGTACTCGTGAGACTTGTCTGGAGAAGGCCTTCGATGCGGTTGAGATGTTCCAAGATCAACTTGTCGCCAGCGTCCAACTTGATGCCTGGTTCCCGATAGATGCATTCTGCATTAAGCTCTGTGCAGAGCCTACACTTTGGCCTTGTGCCATCGCACCTTGATTTCCTGGAACGACATATTTCGCACTATGTTGGTCAGTGAGCAGATTATAAGCACAAAGAGATGGATGACAGTACCGCGATAGTAGCTCGTCGCCTCGGATAGTCGATGGTGTCAGTACTGGGACGCTTCTTATTCGGTGGTCGCGGTTCGCTGTTTGTGCCGTTTGAAGTGTTGTTCAGAGACGCGGGAATTCCTGCCTGGCTGGTCGCGGGCGGTGTGCCGTTTGTGGACATCTCACGATCGGTACCTGAGGATTGAGACATGTTGCGGGGTCGCTTCCGGTATGAGTTCAACCCAGTACCACCAAAGAAGAGACCATTCGGGGATTCGATGAGATGAGGAGAGCGCAGTGCGGACTTGAGCATGAAGTTGCTCGCGTCCGGTATTGTGGAGAGGTTAAGACAAAAAGAGTCGTGCGGAAAGAGGCCATTGGTGGTTGCTGCTGACACGGGACTAATGTCTGGAGAAGGAGTGAGTCCCGCCATGATTGGTGGACCCACAGTACAACGGCCGAAGTTGGCTGCAAAGGAGTCTTCTGGCGTGGACAATGGCGCAGCCACGATATCGACGCAAATACCCAAGATTCAAGGTCGGCAAGAGGCGTGAAGGTTGGCTCTGATCGTTGAAATAACGGGCTGAATAGGAACTTGCACAGCAGACAGTAGTAAGCGTAGGCAGCCGCCGACCCGTACATATATTACTCTGAGATTTTGCCTCCCTTAGCCTCAGGGCGACTCAATCGGCATTGCGAAATGAGGGCTGCTTGATTGCGGGGACGGGCTGGGGCGCAGACGACTCCACAACTCGGCTCAGACAATCAAAGCTGGCGCCAGATGATCGTACAGGGGTGCGAAGGGATTCGACATCGTGACTGCAGCAAGCCCTTGCCAGGCTGACCACCGGCCGCATCCAGTCCTTTCAGGCCACACAAGAGATCCAGGGTCTCCAATAGCGTGACAACTATGCGCTGTGGATACGGTCTTTGTTGCTTGCCGAAGGAATTGCAGGAAGCACGGGCATGGAACAATTGCCCAACCCTGCTGGTTCGCACGGCACATCATAATAGGTTAACGAAGCGACGGTGCTTTCCATATTGACAGCAAGCCGCTTGCACGGCTAAAGAGGTTAACGCCACCCCAGGCTGGAGAACCATGCGTATGGCATATCAGTCAGAAACGACCAATCTGTCCTCGAGACGATCAGGTTTGGACCTGCATCAGGGTTAAGTAACTACCGATCATAAATACCCAAGTGCTTAGGATGCTCGCAGCCGATTTTCGTCACTCGAACCACCATGGCAAGGCTATCTCGTACGTTTCATCCGTGCGGTAGGCTGGGGCGTCTATCATGCTGCAGTTAATATCAAACCGGCCTGCTGTAACCCGAGTGGACATCGCTCCCGAATTGTGGAAGCCATAGAAGATGCAGGAAGGCGCAAAGAACATTGAAGGCAGCGCCAGTGGAGATCGATATGCATATGTTGTGTCTCACATAGTTCACTAATCGCGTTTTCAGTCACAAACCTTGCGCATAGTACAGACGCCGTCAGGACTATAGATGATTGCATCACCATTCACCGCTTTAGAGACAGGCCTGGTCGGTTCGTGTAGTAGTCTGACAAGCGTACTGCCCCACCACGTGGCACACAGATTCAAGAACTGTGGGGTAGCTGTACGAGAGGCGGCCTGCGAGATAAAAAGATCCACGGCCATGTGATGAGGGCCAACTGTTTCTAGAAGGAACAATATCGAGCCTCCAAGATCTGCGGCTTGAAACGTGTCCAGCGCCTCGCAATCAATATAGCCCTACCGTGGCACGTTTCGTTCAGGCACAAGATCGGCTGCTGGGGGCGCATAGTTATCTGTCTGTTCATCCGCAAGTCACACGAGTTGTGGATCAAAACGAAAAGGAGGATAAGTGGTGCGACTTTGGGGCGAGGAACGTGATTGTACAAAGTGCTTACGTAAGGCTGGCTCTACTTGCCCTGTTTCTGAGCGTTCATTGACCAGTTCTGGAACTGGGTGAACAGTGTTGGCTGGAGGGGCGACTTCTTGTCTGCGAACCACTCTTTTTGAGTCTCGGCGTATACGTCCACGACACCTGCGTAATGCGCCCTATCAATGCCAACGAGTACCTTGACTACGTGCAGACTGGCACTGCTGCACACATCTGCATGGGCCTTGGCACCACCGCCGTTCTTCGTTTCCTCATGGATGCCCTTGAGGATTGCCCACACTGTCTCAACCGACTCCGGCTTTGGCAGAGGTGCTTTGTGTTTCGATCGCGTATCGAAGAACGTCTTCAGCATCTTACTGCTCTTCTCAGCAAGCTGCTTGTTTGCACTGGCGCGTGTGCGACGCAGCACAGGCAGAAGAACCTCCAATGTGAGAGCGTTTGAGTACTGCTTCTCCAGGTATATCGCCAGCAAATCAAGAACCCGGGACTTGAACTGGACGACATTCTGTTTCGCGTCCTCTCTGTCCTTCTTCTTGCTTGTGACCTGGCTGCGCTGTTTGAAAATCTTGCTGAGCTGAGGATCCAAAGCCATCATCTGTTCGTCATCCATATCAGAGTCGTCAGAGTCGTCGTCACCGTCCATATCAGCCCTTGCTGTTCCCAGTGTCATCTGAAGGAGGTTGTTGAACTGTGTTAATTCCGCATCGTCTTCTTCGCCCTCGTCGTTGTCGTCGTCGTCGCTGTTGTCGCTCTCGCTGTCATCGTCACCGGAGGACCCGGAATCTGAGGACTCATCATCCGAATCTCCGGCGCTGCCGTTGACCAACTCAACATCAGAATCGACCATTTCCACGTCTGAGTCCATCTCCGAGTTGTCATCAGAATCGTCGGCGGATCCAGCCTCTTCGGCATCATCGCCCTGATTGAAGAGCTCTTTCTGTCCTTCAAGATTTTCCTCAGTGTCCAAGATTTCAGCGAGTGACTGCAGCCCCTCCGAACCTATCTCGGATGCAAATATCGAGAAGGCCTCTTCGCCAATCTTACGGAACAGGGTTCTTGGATTACCAATAAAGGACAACACTACTTCGATGAATGTGTCCGAACCCTCGCCCGAGTCCTTAGATTTCGCCATTGATTTACGAGATGCATCGAGGTCGTCAAGCATCATGATTGCATCACCGTCACCGTTGTGAACTTGCAGCAATGTCAACGAGTACAAGAGGATGAAACCCTCGGCAGCCATCTTGTTCCCAGCGATTGAGCCCTGGAAGTTCATGTCAGTTGTGTCCAGCAAGAGGTGTTGATCAATCCTACCTTCTTGAAGATCTTGTCAAGGGTGTCAAAAGCCTTCTCCACCGTCTCCATGACGTTTGCCTCAGCTTTGAAGACAGGCTCGAATGTCTTTGCAGATGACTTCTTCGACCGGATGAGATTCATGATCAATAGAGCAAACGAAGATTTCGAGCCAGCTTCCACGTCAAGTAACTTGGTAAGACATGAAGACAGGCGCTCTTGGAACATTGTCCTGCCTGCCTCGGATATTGATGGCAGCGGTACTTTGCTGGTCTTCACGTCCTTGGTTGGTACAAAGTATGCGTACTCCACCAGAAGCTCGAGAACGCTTCGAACCCAGTTGTCGCTTTCAAGAATATCGCTCTCGAGCTCATGGTAGCGCTTGAAATGCTTCACTGTACTCACGAGCAGATCTGCGACTGCCTGTCGGCGGCTGTCTGCAACAGCTTGATCTTCAGAATCTGGCCTGAGGATGACACACTTGAAGTGACGCACAATCTTCTTCAAGGCTTTATCGTCAGCTGAGAGCAGAGTCTGCTCTAGTGTCTTAGTCTTGGTCGCTCTATCGAAATCGATGCTTCCATGCTTGGTGGTCAGCGCAATAACGACCGGAAGAGCAGAGCTGCTGTCTTGTTCAGTTCTCGACTGGACTGATCTGAGAGCTGCAAGTGCTGCCGTGTGGAGAAACCTATCGTCTTTCTTGCTCTGATTGACAACCGTCCTCATGAGGTTTGGACTGAATAAGGCCGGAACAGCCCAGACAGGCACCTGCGTGACCATGTTGCTAAAAAGCTTGAAGCCCCATGACTTGCGCTCGTGAGATGATGTTGTTGAAAATAAGTTGTCTAACGAGGTTAGTCTCTGCCTTTGTGTAACAGATATAATGAACATACTGTCCACAATGTCGACCCATAGCTGAGGGAATTCAGCCTTGACTGGCTCTCCGTGCTCGCTTTTGCTCTTGCTCTCGTCCCGACGCAGGATCTCACCGAACACCAGGTTCCACGCGAACGTTGGATTGGGATTCGCCGCAGCTGACTTGATAGTCTCGTCTTTAGCGTTCTCAGAATCGACGTGGAAGTCTTCCTTCATGAGCTTTGCCAAGCGCGATCTTTCCTTCTTCGAAAGAGGATCTTTCTGATGCCACACTCCTTCGGGCAGGACATTTTCGTAACTTGTCTGGACAGTAAGCCATACTGCGACTCCTTGTGGCGTGCTGACAAGTTTGAATGGATTCAAGCGCTTAACAGTCTCCTCGGCGCACTGTTCTAGCTGTGGCTGAGCTTTCAAGCTCTTCACAGCCTCTACAAGGACCAACCCGCATTCCTCACGTAGCCAAGGTATGTCGCGTGCCATTCCACAGATACGGTCCAATAGCTTGTTCCAGCATTCCATAGAAAGCTTTGGTTCGGTGACTATTGTAGATTGCATAATGGCCTTGTATCCAAACAATTTCCCAATCAAATGATCACGGCGGGCCTGCGATTGTCAGCTTCCGAACCACAGCCCAAAGGGATGCATCTCATACTCGTCCAGGAACGTTCCCTTCGATCTCGGTTTTTTCGTCGACCAGGGTGATGATCGACGCAACATCGTGATTCAAGCCTTCAACTTTCGCACCGACGAACAGTTGTCTCAGCAATTCGGTCAGTGTAAGTGAAAACCCGACTCTTGCTGCTTTCCTTTGGCTGCAGAGTCCCTTGATCAAGCGTATCAAGGCGTTCTCCACATCCTTCGCTGCTGGGTTACTCTCGGGTGAGAATTTGACGATGAGCTGTTTGGCAGCCTCGAAACGAACTGCGTCTGATTCTGCAGCCAAGTCTTCATAGAGCTTTGCAAGCTTCACATGTTCTTCGTTGAGCTGCTTGCGGCGCTTGGCGGGGGCTTCCTCAACATTCTCGACCTGGAGAGGTTCGCGCTCCCTCTTGCGGTTTTTGCTACCCATGTTTTGTCCTGCTCTTGAAATGATCCGGTGTACTTGGATGCGCACGCACTTGTCACGAAAGTTTCACGAGATGAAAAATTCTGCCAGATAGCATTCACCGCTCGCTGGATGTGATCTAGTCTCCCTGTGGCGGAATTTAGGTCTGCGGCTAAACCCCGCAACGCCTGCATCTTGCCCAAGCGTACCACAGCAACGGTCCAAGTGGATGCTTCCTACGTACCTTCCCACCGGTCAAGCCTCAAAGATGAGGGTTATCCAGATGTATCTACGAGAAGGTTTGAAGGTCTCGATCGACCGAGTGCATTCGTATCCAAGCACATCAGTTGTGCTGAACCTAGTAGGATGACACGTAACTCGAAGCACATTACATCGCGGTGGTAACTCATGGGAGTCCCGCTATATGTGATGGATTATTAAGGGGATCGCAACGGACATGACTGTAGAGTAGTCTGGCAGACTGTTGGGTCTCTGCGTCTAGTATTACCACTGATGACTCCCTACTGCTGAACATCCATATGCCTGCCCATACACAGCTTATCAAATATAACTCACAAGTGATACGGAGAATGATTGACGATTCGCCTAAGCACAATTTTGAGCACAAATGCATATTGTGAGATGACTCCATTTCTTCTAGACGCCCAACGAAGCGTCAAACTCGAAGCAGCGAAGTCTGCTTATTCGAATCATCAGCACCCCTCTACACCCCACAAACACCATGGCGCAGCCCGGTGAGACCGCGCGCTGTGCCGCCCAGCTACGCCAAAATCCTCATAGACCCTGGAGGTGCTCGAGATAGATTAGGCTAACAATGGCACGTTTTAAGGCGCTGCCAAGATGACATGTCGTCCCCTGCGAAGCTGACGATAGTTGCGTGGGACAACGGCTATGTAGCACGCCTCAGCCGAGATCGTATTAGGTCCACCCCTTCATTGAGTTTTCTTTTCCGGCCATGCGTCTATCGATAGGCGTCTCCAGCAACGGACGTAACACTTGTGTGCAAATCTTCCTCTTTGAAGCTTCGTGGGCTCCACGATCGTGACGAATCTTGCATGCACAATCTCGGATGCGGTCGGCTTGCTGCTGATGTCTGACGAAGCGTGAGGTCAAACTGTCTGTCACCATGCAGAAAAATTCAGGGTCCTGAGACGCAGTGGCCGTCCCGCAGGTCTGGGGTTGAGAGAAAATCCATGCTCTTTGTCACGAGACAACGCGCGCGATGCCCATTTGTGTGCCGGTTTAGGTTATTTGTGTCGATAGCCCGGCGCGTCCACCGGGAGACGACACGCGATTGTTTGATGGCGCTTTTCGCACGCGCCGCAATTGGCCTCTCATGTCTCTCAGGTCCACTGAAGAGGGGTCACCGGTTGGTGGGGTCCAAACTGGAAATGATGATGGTACCCGTTGTGAAGGCTTTTGTGCACGCGATTCACTGGGTGAATTGGGAACGCCCGTGTTCTCGAACGACCCTTCTTAAGTTCAGCTGCTATGGCGACAGCCTCCACCGGCCAGCCCGAACCCATGTCAGAAACACTCCCTTTTCGTGATGGATACCAACAGTCGTCACTAGTTGTGCGCTGTTCAGGAGAAGCTGGCCGTAAACAAGGGGTGCCGAGTTAGTAAACTGGGAAATCGGATCATCGAGCGCAGCCTTATAGAATATGACGTTGAACGGGTATCGCAATCGCGATGACTCCGCGCAGCTCGATCTCGAGCACTGCACTAGGAGACGGTTCTGCCACGAGCGGAGCTTTAGCAAATCCAGTTTTATGCATCCACATAAGGCAAAAAGCTTGTAATAATCGAGGAGTTCACGGGCCGCTGAGCACCCTTCACAAAAGAGAAGCGCTGCGACGTCGGTCCCTGGACCAACCGGGTCAGCGAAATTGAGCCGCCTGCCCTATCAGACCTGGCCCATTGCCCAAAACTGCTTCAGGATGTAGTGCCCTGGCCAGTCACGACGTGTTGCTGGCCTGTTGTCTCGAAGCTGCTTCCCTGGCAGAACCGCGCCAAGTCACCCTCCATGCCTACGATGACGAAAGGCTCGCGAGAGCTGCCCGCGCTGACGCCGGCTTCCCGTGTCGAGACGCAAGCAGTGAGCCCCTTACGAGGCCCGTCAGTAGTCAATTGGGGCGATCCGCGGCTAGGCCTCGCCGTGGTAATAATGCTGTCGGTGCAATGATGGGTCGACGGCCGAAGGCGTCTCCATGGGAAACGGTCTCTACGTGACGCAGGTTGCGGCTAGGAGGCACGGTGGCTCCTCGCGAAGCCTCACGGAGCAAATACTGCTTGGACGGAGGGCCGGCGCAGCAGTTAAGCGGAGAGAGAACTCATGGTTTCACACATTTTTCAGGCCCTGCCAGCATGATGCTGGTCGGGGCGGGATCCGTGCCAGCGTGCTGTCAAGGTAACCAGACGAGGGAGGGATGGTGTGCAGGAGCCGTCAGCCAGCTCCGGCGCAGTGCATGGGGTGAGGATAGCTAGCAATTGATTGCTGCTCTGCTCGTTGCCGGCGATACAGCAATTGCCATGGCATCAATTGCTGGGCCAGCGGGCGCAGCGTAAACACAGGTTCGCCGCCAGCCCGCAGGCGCAAGGCGCATTAGCTGCAGCGGTAGCCTTGTCGTGCAGCGTGATCGTGATTGCTCTGCCCGGCAGCGTCAATGAAACGCAGCGGATCAGCAGCGCTCGCAGCACGCAGCATTACCGAAAGAGCAAGTTGCCCCATCCTCGTCCCGCTGCTGCCAGGGCCGTGTGCAGACAGGCCTGTTAGTGGTGAGGCCTTCGGTGCAGCGCTTATGCCTCGCCAACGCGCACTGGCCGCCGTGCTGGACCACCTCCACTGCAGCTTGGTCGTTGCTGTGGAAGCGTAGGCTCGGCAACCTCAAATCCAGCTGGGTGACCTCTGCCCTGCTTCTCTTTTCTTCACCCTTCTCGCTCCCAAGAAGGCCATTCTCTCTCCTCGACAGCTGGCACAGGCACGGGCATTATTGCTAGAAGCACAAGGAACGCTCACTACGCCGGGAGCCTCTTGTCGGGAAGCCGCTGCCAGTCCACGTCCACCATCCATACGCCGCTACCGAACGCCTACTGCGTGCCTCCATGTCCGCCTAGCCACCACGACCAGCATCTCTCTGTATACTAGCGTCGAATTGCGAGGCTGTTTACTGCGAGCATCTTCAGATTGGAATTAGCTTTCCTGTCTTATATGCTTATCGGCTCACCACCAGCCGCCAGTCCTACCACCGTCTCTCGCCGCCAGTGAGCAGAGAGCCCGCCCGCAGCACTCCCGCCCGCCGACCACGCTCGCTGCACGACCCCGTGCCTACCACACCACCGCACACCACACACGCCCGCACATCGCCGCCATGGAGATGTCGTCGCCGCTGGCCGCCATGCACCCGCCGGCTGCCCTACCCGGCCCATGGGGCTATCGCCGCGACCTGCCGCCCTCGAAGCCGCTCTTCGGCGCCCACAACCTGGGTCAGAAGAACTTCAACTTCCGCGACATGAGCATGAAGAAGGGAGGCATGGACAGCTCTTACTTTGCCCACCAGCCAATGAGGGGGTCGTCGCCCACCGCAAGCCTGGCCGCAGATATGTCGTCGAACCTGCACGTCGACCAAAGGTACGGCCCGCCCTTGCATGCCGAATCCTTCCATTGTCCGCCCTGCTAACATGCTTTGTTAGCCCCCAGCTGACTACGCCTCGCCGCTCGCTATTTACGTCGGCTTTGTTCCAGCAGGTCGACGCCAACGGTAAGCCAGGCTGTGCTTTGTCCGACGCGCGTATCAGTGCTAATCTCTATTGCGGCTACAGCAGAAGGCGCAACAACCCCTCCTGTCAGATGGGAAGGCGTCACCACTCCGCCCATTCCTGATTCCTCGCCGAGCTTTGTGCCTGACTCGATGGACATCTCGCCCCTGCCTCACAAGGCACCCTTCAGCTACATCACCATGCCCTCGCCCTCGCCAGAGGTGATGCCCACCAACGAAGACGACATGCTCTCTCCCAACCACCTGCCACAGCTGCCTGCCAACGGGCTTGACATTCCTCGTCCAAGCTCCGCTGCTGAGTATGTCGACTACCGACCGAACAATCATCGAAGACCTTACTGACGCGTCGCAGCCGCAAGAAGTCCATCCTCCTCCGACCATCGCTTGCGCGTACGAAGAACTTCTCGACTAACACTGTTTCGTTCAAGCAGCAAGAACAGCAACCGTTCAGGTTCGGCGCTGGTTGCGACCGGGACAGCTTTGGGAGCATTGGCAACACATCTGCACCCACACTTGACGAGTGCTTCGCCCCTTCACCACCACAGGAACGTCGCCCGTGCTCCAATGGATCCCTGTTCTCGTCGTCGAAGATCAAGCCTTTCCCCTTTGGCTCTAACATCCAGTCTCGCAACAATGGCTCACCCCTTGCTGCCATCAGGAAACAAAGTGCTGCCCACTCTCGTCCTCGACCCAGTAAGATGAGAAGATCATTGAGCATGTATGAGCATCCTGGCGACGTGATGAACGCAAAGTCGGATGGTGACGAGTCCGATTCACCTAACAGCCTTTCCTCCGTGATGGATACAGAAGAGTCGCCGTCGCTTAATCTCCCCCACTTCACGCCCTCAGAGCCTGAGAGTCTTCCTCGCATTACCCATGATACACTCATTCAAGTACTTGACGGTGCCTATGACCACGTGTATGATGAGAAGGCTATCATCGATTGCCGCTTTGAGTATGAGTACAATGGTGGACACATCGAAGGTGCTTTGAACTTCTGTGACAAGGAGCAGTTGGCTGAGCGTCTCTTCGCGGCACCTGCTACTAACAACACCCTTCTCATCCTTCATTGTGAATACTCTGCGCATCGCGCTCCTCTTATGTAAGTGCATGGCCTGCTACTAGACTCTTTCTGTTCTAACAAACCCAGGGCTAAGTTCGTACGCTCGCAAGACCGCAAGGAGAATGCGCACCGCTACCCTGCATTGCATTACCCTGAGGTCTACATTCTTGATGGCGGCTACAGCTCTTTCTATCATTCCAACTCGATCCGATGCTTCCCGCAGAACTATCTCCGGATGGATGCTAAGGAGCACGAGCAATCCTGCGAACGCGGCTTGAATAAGCTCCGACAACGCTCGAAGCTCAACCGCGCACACACTTTTGCGATAGGCCAACACTCTTGCCACATGGAAGACAGCCCCACGGCTCTCAGCAGGTCAAAGAGTGGAGGCAACATCTTTACGCTTGGCGACGACTCATTAAACGTTGGACGAATAGGCGCTTCGCGTCGCATGGCCTCTTACTGAGCGCACGCGGAGCCAACGATTTCTACACGATATCCCCTTAATAACGGCGAACTGGACATACGGCGTTTGTTTTCCTTGCTGCTTCGGTATCCCACAGCATTGGCGTTTTGATCATCTACCCATTCTCATCTCGAGGCGTTCTAGCGATTTGCCATTTGGCCCCTTCTCTGCATCAATTTGGACGTCTGGACGGCGGGAACAACATCGACTGCGAGCAGTCTGCACCTACAGTTTGGGCTTGCGCCACTCCCGTTGCTTCTGCATTTTATACCCAATGTCTCGTTGCTGCTGGCTCGGACATAATTCTTTTTTACGGCAGCATTAGACCACTGCCTTGCAGTCACATCCATTTCCTTTGTCACTACCATCCTCAAATGGACCTTTCATGGCTTCGTGGAGAAAATAGGAACATCACTCCTACAATCCAATCTCGAAAAAATGACGAAACCAAATAAACTCAGGTCTACGTACCTCACTACACATCATCAGCTCATCAGCCTCTCCTATCCCCAACTGGTCTTCTTCATTCTTCGACACCTTCTCCCCACCAGATTGGATCCACTACACCAGATTGAAAGCACTCGGGCTTCGCTTGCATATTTGCGCGAACTCGGACGCCCATTATTTCGGCTCATTCCATTTCGACTCGTCACCCTTCGACTTTGTACTTACACATCTTTGTCCCTCCGGGCTAGGCTAATGAGCCTGTGATGGAGACTGGAGGAGGTACTTGATAGGTCATTTGTTGGGTCACAGCGGAAAGATGGCTTGAGAATCTGCAAGTAGAAATTAGGGAATTGATACAATACCTTGCACCCGTTGTGTACTCTGCATGCCATTGCTCCTGTTTCCAATACTTTCGTGACACTTGACGGATGTGAGTCCAGCCAATCGGGCTTGACGCGTTGAGAGACGCGCTAGCGCCCCACATTTGACGTGCAGGACGTTGTAGCATGTTGGACAAGTTCACGAATCCTTGCGCCCACAATCCGCAGTATCTTGTTACAACACCCTGATAACCGGCCCACACAGTTTCTAACGCAGATCGCACACTTATGCCATACACGCTACGTCTCGCATACCTCTACCGATCGCCCACTCCGCACGAGAAGCGCGCAGACCCGCGTAACCATGGATATCGACGATCTCCTCGCTGAAGTCACAGTCGACTCAACGCCCCAAGAATCGAAAGATCTGCAGGAGTTAACGCGGGCATGGGTTGCAGAGCGCACTGCGCCAGAGATCCTCAGTTGGCCCGAGGAGCTCATGGACCGGGTACTGGACAGAATCAGACGGCAGGTACGTTGTACTTGGGGGCAAGGCCCATGTAGGCGTATGTGAAGGGTGGCTAATGGCGTAGGCAGATTGAGCTCGTAGAAGATCAGACAGGGAGCATGGATCCGAAGACCAATTTCAAGCTCATTGTTATACAGACGGAACTTGAGCGGTTCAAATTTCTGGTCAGGAGTTTCTTGAGAGCTAGGTTAAGGAAGGTACGTTTCCTTCTAAGCGCTGCTTTGGGGATAAATGTGCTGACTGGTGTATCAAAGATCGACCAACATCCTCTTCATGTTCGCGCGCAGCACGATGCGTCCCTCGACACTGTGCGACCGCTCCTTTCTTCACCTGAGCTGCAATACCTCACATCACACCAAGCGCTGCTCTCGCAGCATTATTCTGCCTCGTTTCTGTCGCAGTTTCCGGCATCGCTACAACGTCTAGACGATACGACAGGTGGGATCAGTATGGTGGATAAGCCAGACGAAGATAAGGCAGTGTTCGTGCGAGCACTCAGAGACATTGGGACGGTGTTCATAGAAGGCACAGACCGCCGCCTCGAAGTTAAGAGGGGAGATGTTTGGGTGGTCAGGTGGAGTGCGGTGAGGAAATGGGCTGTCGGCAGTGGAACCGGTGACGTAGAGCTCATCTGAGGAAGAGTCAGAGTTGTGTCGTGTTCGTGAACTCAACGCTTGCGAAAAGGCGGTCACGAAGATGCAACAAGCGCGAACGCGCGCCCAAACAATGAGGCTGGCGCGCGCGCCGTTGCGGAGGCCCGTGGGCGGCAACGTCAAAATAACGCGGATGACATTTCGCTTGAAATCGCGAGAGGTGGCTACATTCCGCTATGAATCGAGAAAGAAGAGTCTCGCCTTTTGAACGCCGTGCAAGATACTATGGGGATCCCTGCTTGTCAGATGTCAAATGAACCGCTCAGTGGCCCTGGATCCACGATAGCATCTCTCCGAAGGCCTTCGATTGCTCGTGCTTGATCTTGGGATCCTCGTAATCTCCGTACACCGCAAAGCCATGTGGCACGCCTTCGTAAACTTTGACCTCGTGCTCAACCTTGTTGGCCTCCATTGCCCGCCGACCAGGAGTCGAGACCTCCTCCTCTGGGAACAGCGGGTCGTCTTTGACAGCTGCAATGTAAACAGGCGACCGCACGGCTTCGAGGTCTTCTTTCGAGACCATGGTTCCATGTGCAACAGCTCCCGCCTTCAGGACTGGCGCCTTCTTGACGGTCCCCTGCTCTTCGTCGCCAGAAGCGGCCTGGCCCCAAGCGACTGTGTCTGGGAGCTCCCCAGCAAGCATGAGAACGTATTTGGCACCGAAGCAGTAGCCTACGCCGTAGATGCCACCGCCGTTTGCGACAGCGTCTGCGAATTCCTCCTTCGCACCTTCGACCACTTTGTGGAGGATCGGCAGAACCTTCTCTGGTGTATGTTTGGCGAGCCACATGTCGATTGTGAAGGCTTTAATCCCTTCAGCCGCCCTCAACTTGATGGTGTCAAGCCACGACGTCTTCTCTGTGACCTGGTCCATCGTGACTGTGCTCGTGGCTGGCTCACCCTCGAACTGATCGGGCATGACGACCAGATAGCCCTCAGAAGCATACTTGTCAGCTTGGAGCTGGTTATTCGTAGACTTTACTCCGGTGCCACCAGTTAGCAGCAGAAGGAGCTTTGAGGGAGCGTGTGGGTAATCGGAGGGTTTGGTGATATAGCACTCGACACCGCCCAGCTTGGTGAGCTCTCCCGAGGGCACTTCGCCAGTGGGAGTTGGTCGATCCGTTGTGCAGTGTTCCTGACCATATTGTCAGTGCTGCCTGTTAACTGCTGCCTTCCGACATACGCCCATAGTTGGCCCTGTCTGGGCAGGAGTGTCTCCAGGAAACAAGCTCTGTCCAGCTACCTCAGGCTGACCAGCAGTCTGTGTGGTCGACGTTTCTTGAGCATCGCTCTCGGGCGCTCGGCTTGCCACTTCGTTGTCGGCCATGTTGATGTTGTGTGTAGTGTGATGTGTGTATGGCGGTGCAGTTCAACGAGGGTCCAATCGAGCCAGCTACGTATGCAAGTGGATCCCAGGCGGTTCAGGCGCAAGGCAGGTTAGACAATCACTCGACAGATGCAATACCTATATGCACCGCATAAATATACAATTCCATGCACTATACTCCTTGACCAACCATCAGTCAGTTGAACAGCTATAGCTCATGATCAAGGCGTTCTAAATACAGATTCGATGGCATAGCTGGATGCAGCCTTGAGGTCCACTCATTCGTTCATCGCAAGAAGAGGCGGTGCGATGCGGGGCTGCCTGCCTAGCGCCCCATTTACGCGTCCCACGCTCGACGCGTCCAACTTCTGAACTTCGCGACGCCGCCACCTTGACCCAGCACAACCATACCTGTCTGAGCTTTCCAACATCCACCATGGCAGAACAGGCGATTACACAGGGCGCCATCAAGTGCGTATCTTAGCAGCTCTATCTTACAGCAGAGACTAAACTAGAGCAGGAGCATCTTCGAGCCTAGCGGCTGCTTCGTAGAGCAACCCGTGCTGCAATGCGTACAGATCAAGACAATGGAGCCCAAGGCGGGCGAGGCGAACGCCGTACAGCGCTTCCGTGTTGTGTTGAGTGATGTCCGCAACTTTATCCAGACCATGATCGCGACGAGTACGTGCTAGCCATCATGCTGTACTCGGGTTGAGCTAATTACATACAGCTGCCAACGAGATCGTCACGTCGGGCAAGCTCAAGAAGGGCTCTATCGTCCGCTTGTTGAAGTACAACCCTCAGCAAGTCAAAGACAAGAAGTGTGTATGCAGCTCATGATGAATGCAACCCAGCTGACTTGTGGATAGCATTCTGATTATCATGGAGCTCGACGTCCTCTCAGAGTACGGCGAACTTGACAAGATCGGTCAGCCTGAGGCTCTTGACTCGAAACCTAAGCAGCAGCCTGCTGCTATCTCAGGCAACAACTTTTATGGCAACAAGCCTGCTCCCGCACCCCAACAGCAGCAACGGTCGCTTCCTGTACATCAGAGTAACCCGAGCACATCCACACACCCACACCTCTATCCAATCGAGTCGCTTTCACCATACGCACATAAGTGGACGATCCGAGCTCGATGCACACACAAGGGCGAGATGAAGGAGTGGCACAACGCGAAGGGCACGGGCAAGCTTTTTAGCGTGAACTTGCTGGATGACACGGGCGAGATCCGCGCGACAGCCTTCACTGAGGTTGCGGAGAGGCTGTACCCAATCTTTGAAGAAGGCGTTGTGTACTACATCTCCTCGCCTTGCCGTGTCACTCTTGCAAAAAAGCAATTCTCGAATCTGCCCAACGACTACGAATTGCAATTCGAGCGTGACACCGAGGTCGAGAAAGCAGAGGACCAAGACAACAAGCCCCAGATCCGATTCAACTTTACGAAAATTGGCGATCTTAACTCTGTGGAGAAGGATACCACTATCGACACCATTGGTGTGTTGAAGGAGGTCGGCGATGTATCCACTATCACATCGAAGAACACAAACAAGGACTTCTCCAAGCGAGAGCTGACACTCGCAGACGACAGTCAAACATCGGTGCGCCTCACCATCTGGGGCAAGACAGCAGAGAGCTTCGAGGCGCCACTGGAGTCGATCGTCGCTTTCAAGGGCGTAAAGGTGTCTGACTTTGGCGGTCGGAGTTTGAGTCTTCTGAGCTCGGGCTCGATGATGCTCGATCCTGATATCGATGAGGCACACAAGCTTCGAGGCTGGTTCAATGCCGTTGGCCAGACCGCTACCTTCTCCACACACCAGAACATGGCACCAGCCTCTGGCGGTTCAAAGAACGACACCAAGGTCATCTCACAGATCATGGAAGAGGAGTCCTATCTTCAGGACCAGCCAACATACCTGAGCTTGAGGGCATCTGTCGTCTATGTGAAGAACACAACTGTCGCCTATCCAGCATGTTCCACCCCAGGCTGCAACAAGAAGGTCATCGAAGAAAATCCCGGATCTTGGTGGTGCGAGAAGTGCCAGGCATCGTTCCCTGAGCCACAATATCGCTACGTCCTGAGCGTCAATGTCGCGGATCACACTGGCACATTATGGCTGAGCTGCTTTGATGAAGCTGGCCAAATGATTGTGGGCATGTCCGCCAACGAAGTCATGAAGATCAAGGAGGCAGATGAGGAGAACAACACCACAGGCAACTTCCTAAACATCATGCAGGATGCTACCTGTAAGACATTCAACTTCAGGGTCCGGGCTAAGATGGAGACGTATCAGGATCAGCCTAAGTAAGTTTATTCACCCTCAACCTTTCATGCTATGATTGCTAACTATTTTGAAGGCCCCGTTATCAGGTGCTCAACATTTATCCTCTCAACTACGCCCAGGAAGCCAACAAGCTTGCACAACTTATCAAGCAGTACGATATGGACGACAACAATAACAGTCTGTTTGTGAACTAGACGCTGTGGTCGATCAGAAACGTTCTGTAAGGCTGTGGTTTTGTAAATGATTGGAAGTATGTTACATGGCGAGTTATCGTAATATCATGACCGGTAGACCTGTTCAGGGTCTCCTCATTAGTCTTCGTACGAGGTAGTCTCTTCAAGCTTTCATATTGACGCTCGGCCTGCCCCACCTTGCTCTCCAAGTGTACGATGCTGCCCCGCTCAACGTCATTACCAATCATTCCGAAGTTACCGGAACTGCCTCGGAAATAACGCTCTACGTCAAGCTCAAGCTCGAGCTCTGTTTCCTCACTTCTCAATTATAGCGACAGCTTGACAAACACACGAATCTCTATCGCATAATTGCTATAGCTCTCCAAGTTCCAGTTCGTCAGCCAAATCAGTTCACTACAAAGCCAGTACATAATGGGCGACACGATGAAGGCCGTTGGTACGCGAATCCCCTCTCAAATTTCGAGCCACAGATCTGGCTAACAAGCAACAGACATCAAAGATGGCAAAGGCCCCGTCTCCGCGCTCAACATCGCGGACGTTCCCAAGCCCAAGCTCGGAAAGTCGCAAGCCCTCGTTAAGATCAAGGCCTTCGGCCTCAACCGCATGGACCTGCTGCAGCGCGAAGGCAAATATCCCGTTCCACCTGGTGCCTCCAAGATCCTCGGTGTCGAGTTCTCCGGCACAATTGCTGAGTTGAGCGCTGAAGGCGGCGGCAAGGAGGGCTTCAAGGAGGGTGACGAGGTCTTTGGTCTTGCGTATGGCGGCGCCTACGCAGAGTACATTGCCGTGTCTACGCACATGCTGGTCCGCAAACCGAAGGAGTTGACATGGGAGCAGTGCGCTGGAATCCCTGAGGTACGTTTCCCCCCTTCTTTCTGTAGAAGCGTCTCAAGAGGAAATCCCCAATACTAACCCCTCCAGACCTGGATCACCGCAACCCAAGCCATGTACTTAGTCGGCAACTATGCCGCCGGGAAGTCCATCCTCTGGCACGCAGCCGCCTCGTCCGTCTCCATCGCAGGCATCCAGCTCTCGCTCGGCGACGGCGCGTCCGCCGTGTACGCAACCGCACGCCAGGACGAAAAGTGCTCGTTCGCAGTGAACGAACTCGGTGCCACGGCGGCCTTCAACACGACGACGCAAGACTGGGCAGACGAGGTACTCAAAGCCACAAACGGCAAGGGCGTAGACATTATCGTCGACTTCGTCGGCGCATCCTACTTCCAGTCCAACCTCAAAGCCATCGCCAAAGACGGCGTTATCGTGAACCTGGGCTTCATGGGCGGGACCCAAGTCCCTGCGGGTACAGATATCAGTGCGTTCATCTTGAAGCGTTGCACGTTTGTGGGGAGCAGTTTGAGGAGCCGTGACGAGGACTATCAGGGTAAGTTGCGGGATCAGCTTGTGGAGCATGCGTTGCCGAAGTTCAAGGATGGGTCGTTTAAGTTGTTCGTTGAGAAGGTGCTGCCGTGGGAGCAAATTCAGGACGCGCATCGATTGATGGAAGAGAACAAGACGAAGGGCAAGGTGATCTGCACCATTTCGTAGGGGGTAGTGGAGCACAGGGGGAAGTAGAATTACTTGACAATATGTTCGGCACGGTCACGTCGATGAGGTGACACCTTTCAGCAAAGTGTAACAAAAACAACGAAGGATTGCTTTTGCCACTACGGAGACAAGGCAGCGATACAGGACATGACTGGCGAGTTGCTTTCCAGCGCAAAAAACGACGCCTGCAGGACTCGAACCTGCGCTCCCGAAGGAACAAGCTTTCTAGGCTTGCGCGATAACCACTCCGCCAAAGCGCCTTGATCACTTGCTTGATGCTAATGATTTGATGAAAAGAAGATGGTTAAGCATGGTGTTATTGCTGTCGAATTGTGTATGCTGATCCTGTTCATCTATCGCTCTGAAGCGTGCTAGTATCGAACCCCAACACGACTGACTCGTGTCAAGCTTAGCGTAGAGTAGCATATCGTACAGGAGACACTCGTTACCTTCCCCCCTCAAAAGTCATTGCTAGTGATTGGCAACCGCGAGTATCTCCAGGGGAAGTGGTGTAGATGTGCGAGTCGAGGCGACCAATGCGCCCTTCGATCCTCTGATGAATCAAGCATGTCGTTACCTCGACGCCTAGTCGGAGTCTTCGCTACTTGAAGGATCCTCTGTAGGCGGTCTGCACGAATGGCTGAGCGAGAAATCAAGAACGTCGCTCTTTGCGCCTGCGTCGACAAACTTCCTCAGACACCAGCCGATCTGCACTGCCGTGCTCTTCTCGTTCCCCAGCGGATCGATCTGTCGCCCCTTCACGAAGATGAACTGATTGTCGCTGTCCTCACGGTCGTAGACACGATCTGAAGCTCCAAACGCAATGATGGCAAGCTTCGAGCTTCGGTTCTGTAGCTTCGCGTGTTTCGCATAGGTTTCGAATCCTTGTTGGGCGAGTCCAGCGAGCAGCTGTTCGTAGATCTTCCGAGGGAGCTTACTGGATGCCGGCCGCGTTGTTGGCCAGGTTGTGATGTTGAGGGTCACAAGGTTAGGTAGATCGCTGAGGCAATTCTACGGTGGAGTTAGCGAAGAGCAGATAATTCCAGTCAGTGGAGCGAGCCTACCTCGAAGTTGACGAAGCTGTCATTCTTATGGCGAACAACGCTCACGTTCGGGAAGGCCAACGAGAGCTGCTCGAGCAACGTGCATTCCCTGCAGATCAACGACATCGACCCATAATCAAAAACCATCTCATCATCACACTCTTCAGGCGCCCTCAAGGCATGCACACTGAGCTGCTTGAGCGTCTTGCCGTGTCTGGTGATGCCAGCAGACGCAGGTAGACTGCTGACATTTGAGAAGTCCAGCGTAAGCACTTTGATGCCAGACACGAGACACAGAAAGCCATCTAGCGCGCCCAGCCCGTCGTTTTCGGCGTTGTCTGTGAGCTTGACTTCCAGCGTCTCCAACTTCTGCGGCAACTTCGTGCTCTTGCTTAACTCGGCGAACAAAGCGTCAGTGCCAGTGCAGCTGAAAATGCGAATATTCTTGACTGTGCGAAAGTCAACGATCTTGCAGTATGAATCTGCTGCATACCGCAGCCCAAGCTTCTGTAGGGTGATTTCCTTCAGTGCAATAGGTGTGCACTTGGCGAACGGTTGCATGTGAGCAAATATGGTAGAGCTAACCAAGCCAGGGCCAGTCGACGAGTCGTTCAGCTCCCTGTCCGAAATGGGCATGTCGCTATCGTCGAAGCTTGCATGAATTGTGATTTTATCCAGGTTCGATGTGTGCTTCAGAATGAAGTGGCAATAGTCGAGGACTTCTCGAGAATCAGGATACAAGCCAATCTTCGTCACGTTGGCGAACTGCTCCTTGAAATCGGGTATCTTCTGGAGCTCGTCGAGGACCTTTCTATCCAGTGCAATGCTCTCGGCCCATTTCAAGCGCTTCTGCTTCTTGTACAGTAGGACCAGGTTGTCCCCTGAGAATGGAGACCATGGGTGCCATGAGAACTTTTCGAGGATGTTTTCAGGCAGCAGCTCTAGTATCATTCGCACAGCAAAGTTGGCTTGATGAATCTGATTGCACTTGTCAAGGACGTCGGTGAGGTATAAGTCGAGCTTGCGAATGTGTTGGAGACCGATATTCTTGGGGTTAAGGAATGCTCCAAGACGTGTGTCTTTGCTCGAACCCACATCAATAGTAACTTCGCGGTACAGGCGGCGGGCGGAGATGTCGCGCAGCTGCTTCGATGTAAGGCACAAGCTCTGGAGGTCGGTAGGACGATTGATGTGTTCCACGACCAGCGTCTTGATGTCTGTGGGAAGTTTTGTGAAGTTTGGGGCTGGGATTTGAGGAGACATAGTCGCTCTGTATCGTTGGCGACGATGGTGGGTGGAGCTGGGTCCACTCGGCGGTGGCGGCTCGGGAGTGCCTGGGGTTGTGGGGAGGCGATGACGCTGGTGAAGCGGCGGTTTTAGTCGCAGCTGTGAGTGCAAAAATGGGGGTGTTTCAAGTGCGCGAGACTCAGCCTCACCGGTGAGTGTTGGCGCTTCAATCAGCTGGCGCTGGTCAGTAGGCAAAAGCAAGGCAAGCACCGTACGCCGCAACACGGTCCTTGAACCTTGAGCCTCACCAGCCACGCCCACGGCCCCACTGCAATGCTGGGGTTGGCGCACCTGGCTAGCTCCTATTGGGGAAGGCTGTGGGGCAACATCAGGTCAGGCCAGCACAGCACAGCGAACTCAGAATGCTCATCACTTACATCGCAATGTTTCGTAGGTGTCATCATGTATGCATGCTCAAATACATAGATGCGCCTGCGATGGCACAAGCAAGTATAGGCTTTAGATATCCAGACAATCGTCTCATCCATGTAGCAATCCATCAATATTGCGCCCCAAACACCAAATGCCAAACACCACGCTATGCAGGTCACTCGAACCAGACGCCCTCACCGTCACGTCTCTTCGTCGCTACTGTCAAACCCGGCCAGCAGTTCTGCTTCTAGAGCATCGTCGTTGTCCTCTGCAAGGTCTGGTGCGACCACATTGTCTTCAGGCCCTTCTTTCAGTTCCTCTGTAGGCAGCGCCTCTGGTCCTGTTGCTTCTGTCCCTGTGGCTTCTGGTGTTGGAAGCCCAGACGACTTGTCCGCCGTAACGACATTCGTCAGTGACGTCACTCGCTCCATTGTCCGCTTCTTACGACGTTGCAATCGTGAAGTGCTCGCCACGCTGGTGTCGCTTTCGTCCGCCTCGCTTCCATCTGTAGTATTGCCGTTGATACGCTTCCGCTTCTTCTGATTTTTGCTCGACGTTGCCGTCGCGCCGTCGTCGGAACGTTCGCTATCAGACTCAGACGGCTGCTCGCTATCTGTGTCGTCCCCATTCATGAATTCAGCCAATTCGTCATCTACCGACGTCCAGTTATCAGCCGTCAGGTTAAGTGTCACCGGAGAATCGGCGAGGTCATCTGCGTCCTCTTCGCCAGAGGCATTGATGCTGTCATCTTCCAGAGGCGATGTTCCCCGTTCTGCGGGGTCGACCTCGATGATATAGGGTGTCTCGTCAACGTGCTCCCATCTTGAGCAGCACTGAAACATCCATTCGGGGTTCACTATCTTGATGTTCTCATAGCGTGCCGCTCTCTTGACCTTGGTCGTCTTCCGGTCCGGATTCGCAATGACGTGCGTCGTTCGCCGGTTGACGTTGGTCGACACTTCAGCGCCGAAGCTTCTGATCCAGAGAGCATAATCAGATCTGAAGCCGTTAGTGATAGCCAGTCAAAGGTAGGTCACTACTTACGTCTGAACGTCGACGCCGAGAGGAATGATTCCAGAGAACACTACGACCGTGCCGCGGAGCACCTCTTCCTTGATCGCGGGCATCAATTCAGCCACATCAGGGATGTAATCACTCGGGCGTTTCTTCGGGCTCCTCTCGCCCTTAAGTGCAGCCACTCGCCCAGCGGGCCCGACCGCCTTCGATGTTCTATATTGGTCGTAGAATGCGGAATGCACCCGGTCCAGGTTATTCTCAATGACGTCTAGGCCGCGGTCGTCATTATTCAGAATGCTATGTCGGTGTTTGGGATGTTCAGGATGGTGGGGGTCGCCATTTGCGGTAACAGGTTCTTCACTGTTCTCTGCCTCGTGCTCCGCCTGCTCATCTGCTTTGTCCTGCATGATCTGTTGCTGCAATAAAGGTCGCTCCGTTTGCTGCGCAATGATGACCCTCTCTTGCTCCTTAGTCTGTTCGTCCAGGTTCTCGGGTGAAGCCATAGACAGAAGCTGTTGCTCAAGGGCCTCACCAACACCACCAGTGCTGTCGCCAGCCACAGCCGGAGCAGCAGCCTTGCCAGCATCGGTAACGACAGCTAATGTATCTTCAGTCTTGGTTGGGTGAGCTGCCAGAGGTTTCGATTGCGTTACGAGCTCTTGTTGCTTTGGTAGGAAGCTCGCGTTGATGTCGCCAGCGCCTGGGAAGAAGTTGAAGACGGGCACACGGACAAGGTGGGGACTGTACTGCCACACATCTGCTCGATCGTCGATGATGACCACCATAGAGGTGTTGTGATAGAACAGTCGCTGCAAGCTCTTCAGCTTGTCTGTGTAATTCTCGTCGCGGCTCAGAATGCGGTCGCCGAAGTATTTGCGGTCAGGATCGATAATCTGGCAAACGGCTTGGGCATATGCGCGGGTAGCCATGGTGTAGACATGCATCTCGTACTTGGTCGAGACTCTGTCAAAGAAGTCCTTCAGGCCAGGGCGCTTTTTGACGTAGTACCAGTTAGCAGCCACGTTGGAGACATTGTCGTCAGCGAGCTGGAAGCCCTCGACGTCCTTGACGGCCTCGTGATTGGGGTTCTCGGGGTCAGCCTTCCATTCGGCAATGGTGCGCTCGCAGGTGGTGTGGATGACGGTCTGATCGAGGTCGACGATCAGCGTCAGCTTCTTCGAGCCCAGCAGGCGCCGCTTAGTCTCCTCTTCACCTCTCAGGGCTTCGTCGTGGCTAACTAGCAGAGCGATATTGTCGTGGGTCATGTTGACCGTGGCGCGGTCGGTGTTGCGCTGCTGGGTGAGGTGGTCGACGCGGGTCATGTCCTGGCCGCACTCGGCGCAGAGACCGCCAAACTGGATCTCGTGTGTGCATGGCTCCTCGATTTCGACAAGGGCGGTTCTGTGATCATGTCAGCGGGTTACGCGAACAAAAGCAGCCGACGCAGGTGCAGGACGAATGCCGGCGCGGGTGCAGCTTACCCAGGGCGTGCGATGACTGCGCCAGCCTTGATGTACCAGCGTTCGAGAGTGCCCTCGGTGCTCGCAGCAAAATGAGTGGTGAACTTCTTGTCGACCTTATGCTCCTCTCCCCACTTGTCCGTCTCCATCACCGTGCTCTCATACGTGTAGGTGAAGAGGCGCTCCGAGCGCTCTACGCCGTCATTGCGCGCCTTGAGCAGCTCGAGCACGGTGATGGGATAGTGCAGACCCGGGGGCGATGAGATCTTCATTCCGCGTCGGGGCTGCGCATGCGCGGGCGAACTGGGCGTGGGCGTAGATGTCGTGTTTGGGGCAGTCGCGTCGCGAGCCGGCGCATTCGGGATACGGGACGCTTCCGCTACGAGGGAGCTTGGGGCGCGCGCGCGCGGGCGGACGAGTCAAGCTCAAGCTCAAGCTCAAGCTCAAGCTCAAGCTGAAGCTGCGAGGTAGCTATGACGCGGTGTGCAAGAGAGAGTGACAGCGGAATTGCAATGACAGGCGTTAGCTGCACGCAGTTCGTGTGGCGCAAGACACCCACTACAGCTATGTAGTGCGACGGTTGCTGAGCGATTGTGTGGAGACAGGGATGTGCAGATGGCCGTTTTCGCAACGCAGCTGGAGCTCCTAGAGAGGGGCTTGGAGCTTTGTTTAAATGCTCCTCCACGCGGCACCATGCGCGTTAGTAGCTTCGCTTAGCGTGTGCACAACGACCGACGCCTGTCTGCTTGACGCACCCATCAAACATCAAACAAAGGGATCGTCAGGGTTGAAGGCACTTCTCAAAGACAGTACTCCAAGGGCAGCAGTGCATCGCTAATGTCAGCCTCCCACACCCGAATACAGGGCTATTGCGGCCAGCTGCGCTTCCCTGCGCCGCCAAACACCAAGCACGTGCCCATTGTTCGCCCTGCACCTGGACAAACCTCAGTGTGACGCCATCGGTATAAGTGTTTGGTCTTGCTAGAGCCTTTGGCATGTATTACCGCGAAGCTTCATTTCAGAGAGTACTGTTATCTATGTGGCTGCGAGGAGCGAGCTGTCGTGAGTGAATGTGTCTGTCTATCCATCTTCCTAACTCCCAAACGCCTTGCTTGAAGTCATTAGCACCTGATCTGCTCAATCGTCCCTACTTGCAGACCCAGAGCTACGTTTCTGTACTCCCCTCAGCACCATGCTCCCTAATACGAGTGAGCCCCCACCTGTCCGGGATGCGTCTTGTGTCATTCCTGTAACAGTATGTTGCGACTCTAATGGAGCAACGTTAATATCTTCCTCATCTTCGATCATCGTCCAGTCATCTTCGAAGTCGTCCGTATGATCGCCGTCTTGTCTAGGATGCTTGTTGATGAGTGTTCGAGCGCGGTCGAGCTCACGGTAGATCGTCTGGATCGCAACTTGTGCGCCGTTATCCTGCTTCAAATCAGCCGACAACACGAGGAGTTGTGTTCTTTAGTACGCACCTTACGGATTTTCTGACCCAATACCTTCGCCTTGACAATCATGCGCTGGCTGTTAGTCACCTCCCAGAGCGCTCGACTGAAGACGCTCGTATTGACCTTCTTGAGCCATACGCCAACACCAAGATCCTCGACACGTTGAGCGAAGAAGTACTGATCGCCGAAGAACGGTTTGATGATAGTCGGAATACCAGCCCGCAGACTTGCACCTGTCGTGCCTGATCCGCCGTGATGGACTGCTGCATCCATCTGCTTGAAGAGCCAGTCGTGCGGTGCAGCTTGGATTTGGAACAACTCAGGAGGGAGTGGAACTTCAGGCTTAGAGGCATCCTTGGTTTCTAAACGATCTGACCAGCCTTTGGACAAGACACAACGCACGTCTGCCTTAAGAACCGAGTCGATGACAGTCTTCGTTAGTGCGGTAGGATCATCGATGACAATGGATCCGAAGCCGATATAGACAAGTTTCTTGTCATCCTTGCGTGCCTTTTCGATGAAAGCTTTAAGGTCAGTGGGGGGTTCGTAGGTATCAGCTTCGTCTAAAAACCAGTAACCCGTGACACGAATCCAGTCGGGCCAGTCAAGTGGTGGCGGTACCACATGAGGACTGAAATTATACAGGAAAGGACGGGAATTGGCCTGCATCTTGGCCTGGGAAGTGTTTTGCAGCCCAAGTTCTCTTCGCCGCCACCTGTTGATTTGACCGGATATTGCCGTCCAGAAAATGGCGTCAAACGTAATGTATGTGATGCTGTTGTAACCGCCTCCCATCTTTTTTTCCAATACGGAGAAGGCATGGGGATAGGCCCGAGTCCGCGTCCACGGCATTGTGAAAGCGCGAAAGTATGGTATCTCGAGAGATTCTGCGATGTGAATGCCCGCCATCGCGCTGGGGCTCTCGATCAATATGTCAGCACCCTGACAAGCCCGCCATGCTGAGCTGCAGACATCGTCGAGCCAGCCACGGAACTTGGAGTTGGCTTCCTTCATGAAACCATACGTGAACATACCATGCTCAACACATATTTGCATGAGCTCGGCTGGATTCCCATCAACCGGCGCAAAGTCAATACCATGTTTCCGTACCCACGGCTCGAACTCGGCATGGGTTGCTATCCGTGGTTTGTGGCCTTCTTTCAAGAGCTCCTTGCATAGAGCAATGTAAGGCTGCACGTCACCACGAGACCCGATTGTAAGGCAGACGATCGAGAGCGACTCTGCGGGCTTGAAGTCGACAAACGAGGCAAGCGGATCATCGAAGATAAGCGGGATGTGTTCGTGATCAGCGACGCGTACAATCTTGGACACATCCACTTCTGCTTTGTCCGCATCATCTTGACGCGCTTGCTGAAGAAGATCGTGCTCTGCTTTGGCCGCTTCATCACCACTATCAACGCCGGAGACTGACGAGTCTTTATCTTCGAGATATCTTGCGTTTTCTACGATACGAAGCACAGTGATTGCACACTCGTCACGGTATTCGGCTTTTGAGAACTCGAAGAAGAGCTCTTCATGTCCTCGGATCACGATGGCGAGCCCGTGATAGCCGATTCTGAAACCTTTCTCTTTGTTCACATTCTCGATATCTTCCAAGGGCAGGATGATCTTCGTCTTGGATGTAGGCATCAGGCTGCGGAAACACAGATATCTGCCACTGATGTAGATCTTGCCATAGTTCGGCAAGACTCGTTGCAGTGATGCGAAGAAGGACGAATGTAGGATCTCATTCTCAGGAAAGGCGAAATGCTCTCTGAAATTCTCAGCTGCTCTCACAGCGTCTTCGTCGTCTTCGTAGCCATGGACTTGGTCGCCAGTCTCTAGCCCTTCGGTGGTATTGTAGTGCTTGCGGCCTCCAGCCAGCATGCCAGAGACTTTCTCATAATAGCCCATCGACTCGGTCGCCAGCAGATTGCCCATTCGCTTTGATCTGTTGCGCAGGAATCCCGCCAAGCCGGTAGCCTTATTTAGTGGGTAGGATGCGATATCTTGGAGTGCTGACGATGAGCCTGATAGTCGGGGCTGAGCCAAATCTGCTTCTGCCTCATCATCGGTGGTCTCTGGTGGAACAGCGATCGCCTTTGCGTTCCTTGCGCCGTTCAGGTGCTTCGTTGTTTTCAGTGGTTGTCTGCCCCGCCCAACTGAACGCGTTGTGTCGTGCGAGTGCCGCGCTAATGGGCCTGATTGGTCAGATGCTATGACAGGTGAACGATTCGCTGGAGCTCGAAAAACGTCGGATCGGTTCAATATTTGAGACGCAGACGCGTTGCTCTCGTCCATAGACTGGATTGCGGCAGAAGACTCAAAATCACGTTCGAGCGAAGTGGTCGCAGACTCCGCATCAGTACCTCTAGGTGACAACGGCGATGCGTCACCAGCGCGGCTCGTTGTTGGCACTTCATGCCGACCCTTGCTGAAGCTTCGTCGCAACTCATGACTTGTACGGCGAAACATGCGGCTGGCATCCATACTACGGCGTGCATCCCAGCTCTTGCGAGTTGCATCTACACTGGATCGAGCGGACACATCACTAATGCTGGATCTCCCAGTGTGTGGCGGCGGAAGTGGTGAAAGAGTCGCGCGAACGGGTTCGACAATGGAAGGGCTGCCTGGCGTTTTCGATTGGATTTCCGGTGAAGCCATTGGGGTGGTCTTCTCAGGGGCACCACGGGCCTCTACTGCTTGGTGGTGCTCGTTGTCATTGATCATGATTCGCAACACGTTTAGGGCATCCTGTCCGTTACTGAAAAATGAGAAGAAGTACTGCAAGCAATTAGTCAAATATGTGTTGCAAGCGGGCTTTCAGGTAGCTCACCTCGTCGATGGCAAACGTTTCGTCGTTGTCGATGACCCTGACCTTGACAGTGTTGGCAAAGTCTAGAATAGCGCTCTCTTCAATCTCCAGTACGTTCTGAATGGGCAAAGAGATCTTCACGCTGTTTCCTTCATTGTGCGTCCGGAATATAACTTTCTGAATTGACCTCACCCACTCTTTTGCGCTTGCAGCGCTGTCCGCTTTGAACTGGACCGTCCGTTCATCAGTTGTGACCGTAAAGACAGTTTCTTCCTCGTCCTTCTTCTTGGGCTCGAGTATCTGGGCAGAGATGGCGTACTGCAGGTTGATGCGATTCCGTGGAAAGTAAAGCTCGGCAGGGTTCGTGTAGTACGACAAGACGTCACCTCTCAGGATGAACCAGTATCTGTTGTATTTGGATCGGCCACGCTTAAACAGATAGCCTGTCTTGCTAACGTCATGCTGCGGAAAGTCAGTAAATCTTACAGTCAAAAAGTCTTGCGCACTTACATGTTTCTTCGGTATGTATGCATAGAAGCAAATGTGCTTCTGTGTGATATACATATATCCCTGCAGCAAGATACTCTGAAGTAGCCAGCAAGGATACTCTGAGATCACCTCTTCAGCTTGGTCAAACTCAAAGATTTGCTGTAACCGTTGCGCAAGAGTGAGAGGTTCCGCACTCTTAGTTTTACCCGCAGAGCTTCCGTGTCTGCTTCTTGTACTTGAACTCTGCGCCTTCGCGATCTGTGTGTCTTCAGTATCGGTTGCCTTGGCTCTGGTGTTCGACAATAGTTCGCTTGCGCTCGCAGCTGGAGACTCGGACAGTGGGGGTCGCGGAGGAAGAAGCTGGGACAATGACATCTGGTCCATAGCTTGGCCTTCTGAGCGAGCATCTTTCCTGCTTTTCAGTTTGGGCAGGGAACGCAATAGCTTGTGCTCAGACAAGACCCTGCGGTGTTGCTTCCCACGACGATTCTTGTCCCCCTGCTGCTCTTCCGCCTGCTTCGAAAAGTCATTTGCCGAACTCAAACGGCTCAATCGTGCTGCGCCATCCAAGCTGTGGTACGGCTGACGTCTCTTGCCCTCGCTGTCGCTCTCGCCCGAGTCCACCTCCTGCATAGTCGCAAGATCAGTCTGCGAGTGCTGGCCCGCACGAGCAATCATGGAGAAGATGGACTGGTTCATCGACATTGTGTTGTTCTTCTTCGGCGCCGTTACGTCGTCCTCTGCGTCGTCCCCATCTTTGAAGCGCTCTGGTATATCGAGCGATAGCCTGCGAGGCGGCTTTTGTTCTGACTCCCTCCGCTTCTTGGAAAACCTACGGCTCGATTTGGCCCTCGTGCGGCCTTGCGAGGCCATGTTGTGTGTTTGGGCGCGCTCACGTCGCGGTACGTTCACGTGTGGTTGATAGCTTGGAGCCGGCTGCAGAGTATTGCAGCTGCGCCTACTCGAAGGATCGGTACATGCGGGTACTTGGATTGTATCGGTTGGTTGCAGATGAGGCGTTCACTGCTACAGGCAGCTTCTGGGGCAAATCATCACATATTGACCGAGTACATCGATGGACTGATACGCTGACAACACATGACGAGCCGGGAGCTGCACGCACGACATTAAGCGCCAACACGCGCGCCATGCACCAGATGACTGGTCGCACCTGCCAGGCAACATCACTCAACAAAGTCTCCCCGAGGAACACTGCCCCACTAAGTCTGGCCTTCTAATACACCCACGCCTTGCATCAGATGCACAAACATGATCAACGTGCTGAGAGATACAGCTGTCGCTGTCATACGTCACTTGAGCTAAGCACTACCTCGGTATCGATAACAAGTGCCGCTACTGACTGGTGCCTGCGTGCATTCGAGTGCATCCTTACATGGCCACTACAAATCGCGAAGATGATACTATATTGACTTGATTCGCTGATATACATGACTTCGACAATTTGTGCCGACAAAAGAAGCGTTACCCATTAGTGATGCAATGTAGACCGAGCCGTGTCACTTGCTGGCCAAGTCCTCCCGGATCCATTATAAACTCCATACACTGTCAAACATCGAATACTTACTTGGCCTTGGCCAGACCGACAGCCGAATTGCCAACATCGTAAACGGAGTACCACCTCCTGAGGAAGGCGTCACCAAGAATGGCAAGAGGACCTACGGGCTCAGGGAAATCCATGCCGAAGAATGCGGAGATACACGATCCCTGAACCTCGAGGATGTAGTCGTAGGCACCGATGGTGAAGTTGTGGCCAGTCAGAGTGAAGGTGAGGTCGGGCAGACTGTCACGCTTGTCGCACTCAACGGTGTACTGGCCGTTGTATGACTTCTTGGCACCGATCTCCTTGTTGAGGAGCTCGGCAATGGTCGAAGGCAGAGCGATGAGGGATGTGCCAGTGTCAAGGATTACACCAGTGTTCTCCATCTCAGCAGTCTCCTTGCCAAAGGTGATGGCATCGAGATCAACCTCCCAGTAGGCCTTGCGCCTCAAAGGGATCTTGGTCATCTTGCCGGTGTAGTGGCTCTCATCGATGCCACCGAAAGTAGCGACGGACTCCTGCCCCGCGTTGGTGTCGCCAAGGTAGAAGGCAAAGACGGGCTCGTCCAGGAGACCCTGGTCGAGCATGTTGTAGAAGGGAGGCACGATCTTGTTCACGGAGATGGTGTCGTAGCCGAGACCCATAATGCCGTCGAAGCGACCGAAGGCGAAGGCAAGACCAGGCTCAGAAGTAGCCTCGGCGAAGTCCTGGTGCTTGACCTTGAGGTCACCAATTTGGAAGACATCGTTGGAGACAAAGCCGCTGAGTTCACCAGATCCGTAGCGGATCTCGAATGAGGTGCCGTTCTTCTTGTAGGTAGAGGACGCCGATGAGTCGTATTTGCTGTGCAGGTAGCAAGCGATGGAGTTGCATTCGGACGAGGGAACCCAGAGGTTGGAGCTGCCGGTGTCGAGAACAACCTTGAAGTCCTGGGGAGGGGTACCGAGGGAGATCTCGGAGAAGTCTGAACTGTGTTAGATGATTCTAGAAGGGCGGCTGAAGTGCTATGAGGCTACGACTTACACTGCGCGTTGAGGAAGTTGCTGACGGGTACTGGATGGGAGCCATCGGCAACGTAGGGCGCCTTGAACACCTGCTCAGCGTGGGTCTCAGGCTTGATGCCCATGTACTTTTGGCCGAGGGCTTTTGCGTGCTCCTGGATGTTTGCGTATTTCTGTGAACGATTAGCCTAAGTCGCCACCGCAAGGCGGCAATGCTGTTGACTGACCAGCTGCTCCGACAGAGGCACCTTCTGGAGCTTCATCTTGTGGACGCCGGCAACGGCAGGTGAGGCCAACGCGCCCGCGGCGAGGAGAATAGCCGTCTTCATGATGGCGGTAAACGATATGTGGTGATGATGGACTGCAATCGAAGAGTGCAGGTGGAGTGGGTGAGGGAGGGCGGTGATGGGAGCGGCGGTTACCTAGGAGGCTGGGGCAGCTGTTAGCGGCCGGAGCTATTGGAGGTGTCGTCACCTGCTCCCTCTTGGACAGGCACGTGCGGGATGCGCCAGTTCCTGCATGACGGGCTGAAACTGAGGCCAACCCACTCCCCAGACGCTTTCGGCCCCAAAGAGCTGTGATCCCTGCATTCCCCATATAATCCGGCCTTGGAGGTACACACGACTGTTGCGACTGCTGGACATGTTGAGTGAGGCTCGAAGATCGACAGCGGAGATCTACAGCTGTTGTAGATTTTTACCCTGGCTGTTAGAATGCCCGATTTGAGATGCCATGACCTGACCGGGAAACAACAGACGGCTCACCACGTACGGATGCTGACTGCATCCCCAAACAGGTACCAATCTTGCGTCATTAAGAATGGCTTATTGGCTCAGCCGAGGCCGACTCAGCCAAGAAGTCCTGGCGTTGGCTTGCTTGTATCGTTGCAGCGCGTGTTGAAATACCTGTCGCTACTTTCTGCAATCGGCACAGTAAACATTCAATCTTGCATACATGTACATCTTGAGGCGATTTCATTCGGTATCGAGTCCTAGTTCTAGTTCTAGAGCGTTCCTCATACTGCATCTCCTGGTTCATCAGTATATTGAGGTGCACCAATGTTGTTCTCCAGCTCTCGTCGAGCGGTCTCGTGATCGGCAGCCCAGAGAGCGGAACTGACAGCGGCTGTCAGAAGGAACAGCATGCTAAAGGGAGGGACCAGTTGCAGAAACAAATAGATCGTCCCATACCTAGAACTCGTCAGCAAGCCGCAAAGTACTTCATGTGTGGATTGGCAATACCACGTATACTGCCATCTACGCTTCTTGACAAATGCTTCTCGCTGCTTACGATCGAGCCCGAGAAGCTGGAAGTACCGCCAATGCTGGAAGGGCCCAGCACGGTACCCGGTGAGGCAGAGGAACATTGGCACTCCAACGTAAGGCACGAAATTGAGCGGTAATAGTAGTACAAACTCGGCAATTTGGCGAAAAGAGAATGGCGCATAGACAGCAGTCTTTGTTGGTTTCCCAAGGCGCCGTACGGGGTCGTTTGGGTTCTCCTCTAACACAGGACGATGCTGGCGAACAAGGTCTTCGTAACCCTTATGGATCATGACCGCGTCGAAGATGTCGACCTGAGTCTCGTCCACCAAGAAGGCTTCGAAAAGTATCGCCACTACAGCTGCTCCTTCACCGAGTACGAGAAAGGTTCCATTAACCCATGCACTGCCACCCCTGTGGAATATCGAGAGGAACGCGACTTGTGGTAGGTATGTCCAGAAGAATAGATTCAGCAGAACAAAGGCGCTAAGAAGGAAAGCCGGCAACAGGCGAGTTTTGAGCATAGGATAGAGGTAAGGGTGCGCGATGAAAAAGAACAAGCCCTAGTCGCCAGTCAGCCAAGTACCGCCACGGTGGGAAGGTCAATACGGACTTTGGGCAAGTACGACACTGCGACCATGTTCTCCCATGTTGGCCAAAAAACGACCCTGGGTATGTTCTGAAGAGCAGGGTGCCGCTGTTGCTGAGGCATGTTTGCTGATAGTGTGAAGTGAAGATCATGGTGTCTGCAGCATAATGTTTTGGATGACGCACTAGCGCGTGACTTATCGATTGCGAATAGTGTTGCCTATACGCACCTGACCGCCACAGCCATCCATGGATGTCCCGCTCCGTCATACCTGAGGCTTATAGTTATCGTGGTGATGGTATCTTTTTGAGGTCCCCAGAACCTGATGCGAATGATATTGGAAAAATATGTTCGTGTCGCCTGAGTTCGAATTTGCTGTAGATGCAAGCGAACACCAACTTGCTTGCGTGAAAGGGTATCTAGCGTGAATAGACTAATCAGCCCAAGGTTTTGGTCTTTTTCTCCCTATGCCTTTCCATGGCTTTGAGAACATCGTCAGCATTATTGACATCTCCTTTTCTCTTCTTTGGCCCCCTCTTCCTCTTCTTCGCGGCCTTGTGCCCGTCCTCGTCGTCGTCGTCGTCATCGCCACCAGCGCCCAGCCCTTTCCATTCACTAAACTTAACCTTCTCTCCTTCTCTCTCCATTTCATCTGCATCGTCAAAACGAGATTCGCCAAAGCCCATGTCTATATCCTCCATATCGCGATCTGATGCTGCAAGTTCGGCAGCGCGTTTCTTCAAGCGAGCTTCCTTGGAGTCAGCCTCGCTGGGGTTGGCCGATAAGAGATTTTGAAGAAGTGTTGATTTCTCGTCAAGGTTCCGGACTTTCGCCAATGCTGCGCGGACCGTGGCATCTGCAGCCGAAACGCTAGAAGCGCTCCCAATGTCGTTCTTTTGTTGGGCTCTGGATCTGAAGTAGTCTCGTTTGACGGGCTGAGCAGGCTCTTTCGAATCTGTGCATTTCGTCGCGGTGATTTCTTTAGGTGAGTCCGAAGTAGTAAAACCTAGTTGAAGCAGTTCGGTGTCTTTCTCAGCTGTAGTCTGGGGTGCAGCATCTGCTCTCTGTAGTGATGCTAAGTCTGAGTCCGAGTCATCGTCATCATCGTCGTCGTCGGCGAAGTCTGCAAGGGGGTTATAGTTCGATCCGACTCCTGCGAAGATATCTTCATCCTCTGATTCTTCTTGCTCTTTCGGTGCTGGAAGATTGTGCATATTGATCGGTTTCGTTATATCATCCAGGTCGTGCCGTACTTCGGGCGCCGGCTGCTCTTGAGTCTTCTTCTTCCTGACCTTCCTTTTCTCTTTACCATCTGGCCCTGTGATGATCAGAACTTCGCGGCCCTGGTCGTCAATCTCAATCCTCGATTGCTCGTTCTGAGGGGTTATCTTTCGAAAGCCAGGCCCCAACGAGGGAAACTTTTTCTCATGTTCTGCCTCGGCCGCCCTTGCCGCCGCTTCACGCTGTCGTTTGAGCTCTGCCAGAATCTCTGCTCTCGTTCGTTTGGCGCCTGCAACTGGCGGAGGCGGTGATTTCATTCTTTCGCCCTGTTTCGCCACCTTTTGGCGGGTAACGGGACCAAGATCTTCTTCGGCAAGCTCGTCAAAAGCGTCCTCCACATCCTCGCCCACATCCTCATGCTCTTCAGTCTCATCTACGGCGTCCTTGCTGCCGCGCAAAACATCCTCACCCCGTCGCACTCGCTCGAGTAGCTTCCTGTCCAGGCCCTTGACCAAATGTGTAGTACTGACTTCGCCACCAGTGATCTCTGATACAAGCTTCTCGAACATGTCACGATCGATCTGTCCGAGCTTCATCGCCTCCTCGAGGTTTTTAATGCGTTTCGCGATCTCGTTGTCTTCCTCGTCAACGCGTTCTTTGGTGCGATCGGTATAGCCGGCGGCAAGTTTGGTGCCTTTGGGTGCTGAGGCTCGGGGCTTTGTCTGTGGTTTGGCTTTCGTATTGCGCTCTGCTAGCTGGCGAGCGAAATCTGCCTGAACGTTTCCTCTGCCTACCTGGCGCCTGTGACCACGTTAGCTCTTAGTAAAGTTAATTCCTGCAGTCGCACATACGGGGTCATGGGTATGCTAGAGTGCTTGCGCGCACCCAGTGCGCCCCCTGGCGTGCGCGATGCCGGCGATGGGCTCGGCTTGGTGCCATCTTGCTGCTTGGTTTGGTCGCTAAGCAGCAAGCGGCGGAACTGCGAGTTGTTCATCTTGCGTGGGAGGGACAATCGTAACGCGACAAGGACACACGGAAAAGCTGCCGACAACACCGAAAGCTAGCGTGCACGCGCTTCCCCGCAGTCCAGTGCCCGCACTGCGTCACTGCACGCAGGCACAGCATCAAACGGGACGCCTTTTACAGACGCGTCCTGTTGCTATTGATTACGCGCAGCAGGCCAGAATGCTACAACTTCATGCAGCGATGCAGCAGATGTCGCTCGCCCGAATCTGCAGCTTTTGAGCATGGGCGTCAATCAAAGCGTACCCTTGCAATACTGCATCGTGATCCCAATGAACACGCCCATGCATGCTGGTGTCCATCCTGATGCTTTCACTTGATGACCCGTCTGCTCGTCGCCCCACTCCCGGTAGTGAATACATAGTGCATGCGCCCTTCGGCTTTCCGCTCTTGCGGCTCTACGTTATCCATCGACCTCACCCTGCAACCACCAAGAATGTTGAAGCTTCTACTAGCGGCTCTTGCTGCTGTGGGCATGTGCTACTCGACTCAAAATGTTACCAATGCGACTTCGACCTTTACAAACCCAATCCTTGACACCGCCGGCGCCGATCCGTGAGTCGTCTTCCAAGTCTATAGCTATCTTGACAATAACCGTGCTTAGCTGGGTCTTCCGATACGATGATCACTACTACATGACATTCACCAACAATGATAATATCACGCTTTATCGTAGCAAGATCCTTACCGACTGGAATAATGCTGAATCCAAGTTGCTCTTCGCTCCCCCTCCAGGCATGAACTACAGTACAGACCTGTGGGCGCCCGAAATCCACAACCTGAATGGCAAGTGGAGTATCATCTTTACGGCAGACCCACACAACGACAATCCCTCCCCCGAGAAGGAGATGTGGTGTTCCTATAATTGCCCGGCTGTCAATCACCGAATGTACGTCGTCGAAGGCGTCGGCGCTGACCCTTGGACTGCAATCTACAAGTACAAAGGCGAACTCGATACTTACGATCAGTTCGCTATCGATGGCACATACTTCCAGTATAAAGATCAGTTGTATCACATCTACTCGTGCTGGTATCGCCAGTACGATGGGTGGCCAGCTAATCTTTGCATCACGAAGTTGTCAGATCCTTGGACCGTGGCCTCTCCATTTACCGAACGCGCCATCATCTCAGTTCCAGAGTATCCTTGGGAAAAGACGCCGTTTGGACGTGCAGGCAACGATCGTCTATCTTCCAACGAGGGTCCACAGCAGCTCATCAACCCGCACACGAAGCAGAACTTCCTTGTCTACAGTGCCGCAAGGAGTGACAACCGGAATTACTGCCTGGCGCAGCTAGAACTGGTTGGTGACGACCCTATGAACCCGGGAGATTGGAGGAAGCATCCATACCCAGTATTCTACCAGAACCCAATCGAGGAAGCGTACGGCGTTGGGCACGCAAGCTTCACGACCAGTCCTGATGGCAAAGAAGACTGGATCGTGTATCATGGAATGAGAGACCCTACGAACGGTTGGGGCGCGAGGTCGATTCGCGCACAGAAGTTCACGTGGAACGATGACGGATCACCCAACTTTCCAAGGCCTGGTTACGGCCCATACCAAGTTCCAAGTGGACAGTAGGTAGTAGACCGCAGATCTGGCCGTCGCATAGCCAATCTGTACGGGATCAAGATACATCCAGATAGTGTAATCGATAACCTCTCTGATCTTGATCGATTTACTCTGGTGCAAGTGTACGACACGTGATGATTAGAACCTGGGTAGCCCCAAACAGCGACAGTCGCCATTACGTGCCGTATCAATGAGGACATGATCCGACTGATGTTGGCTGGTTTTTGGCTTCGCGCTGTTAGCACTGACCCCATCTCTCTTGGCTACTTTGTCGCGTTTTCCAGTCGTGGCTACGCGGAGAGCGTGTGTATTCCTCAAACCTACGTGTTGTGATCGACGGTAGCATCGTTTTGATCGTGTGTCGGCCTGGGGTAAGGGGCATGTTGTAAGTGTCTTGGGTGTGGATGCGATCCACTTCGCTTGTAACCTTTCGAAGTTCGGTCCTGGAGCGAGTTGCGCGAGTCATGGAACGATGCTGCGCTTTGCCCGCAGCAAAGCAGTCGACCATCTCAGCCACCATTTTGTTGCTTGAAATTCAGCTACGTGATGGGAAATGATTCAGGCAATGAGTCTTCCAACTTTAAGTAAAATCGGTGTGGTTGCGCGGATGGGGTGATTTTCTACATGATCATGAATCCCTCGTTGATATGATATTTACTCTCCCTGGATCCTACAACAACACATAAGGAAAAACAATCACCCCCCAGCAATTTCAACGTATCGACCACTAAGATGCACTGTAAGACACAAACAAACAACACTCACATTGATACCAGACACGATGCAACCACAGAGATAGACCCTCCAGACACAGGACTAGATTCACGAACTGGTAACAGGCGCAGATGCGCTGAGCCTCCTAGCTTGATCAGAAGAGCTCACCTCAACGCCGAGCTTCTCTGCCACAGAAATGAATCCCCCTGTGCCCTCGTTGGGGCCGATCCAGAGATCCACCCAACCATCCCGACGCGCCTTCTCTACCTGGTCACCATCCCAATCCTCCTCACCGGGACGTTCAACGTAGATAGTCTGTAGTCCATTGTCCTTTGCTGCTCGAAGATCGTTAAGATGGGCAGCTACCATGACACACTGAGCAGGTGGAAGCTGTAACTTCTCCGCAGCTCCGAGATACACACGCGGGGAGGGCTTGTAAGTGCCGAAAAGCTCGGCCGAGAATAGATGAGTGAATGGTATGGCGCTATGAGTGCGCAAATCCCCAAGGAGACTGAGGTTACCGTTGGAAAGCGTGCATGTGTCTGTCATGTTAGAGAGCGAAACGCGCAATGAATGTGAACTCACAAAAGAGCTTGTTGAGCATGGAAACACCCATAGCAGAATCCGCCCAGGGTTCCAGCCTGTGCCAGATCAGACTAATAGCACGTAGCTGCTCATCGTCCCATAGACCATCGATGTGCCACTGGGTGACAAGCTCCTTCAAAGACTCGAGATGATGCTCATCGACCGACTTCCAAGCTACAGAAGGATCGCTGGCAAGCTTCCGAGTGAATTCTTTGTATGCATTCCGCCACTGCTGAGCGAAAGTGTTCCAGTGTTGTGTGGTCATATCAGATGCAGTGAGCCTGACTCGAGAGGCCAAAGACGCAGTAGCCGAGTTCAGCGCAGCATGAGCCTGGGCTTCGAGCTCGCCTACAACAGTACTGCGCCAGTCGACACAGGTACCGAAAACGTCAAAGAATAGAGCACGAGGAGTCGGAGATAAAACCATTGTGATGCCAGCGATTGATATTGGGGACGCTTTGGGTAGGGGAGCTGGCGACGACAGATCATTTTGTACCGGGCGATGTTGTAACCCTGCCATGAGGGGCCTCACGAATACGGTAACGTCAGAGGGGCGAGTATGACCGGATATGCAGCGGATGATCGGAAAAGCGGTAACGAAAGCAACGGAATAGAAAAGGAGGAAGGGAAAGTAGTCATGAAGATTATTCGCAATAGCTCATCATGTTGGCTTACAGAGGAAGCTGTGTTTTGACCATGCACGCACTTGCCGAATGCAGCCATTGCCAGAGACAAAGAGCGTTCTAGGGTGAGGCAGCGAGTAGTCATGAAGACGTCGGCAGCAGCAGGCAACAGCGATAGCGAACTACTTTCTGAAGCAGTGCTCTGGGGGACTGATGCTCCGTAAGGTGACCGCAAGACTTGGGATGTATGAAGACAAGCTGCCCAGTCAAGCAAAACAAGCGCCACACCGCTATGACCACCGCGTTAGACTACATCACAACATGCGCACGCGTATGAAGATCGCGAAAGAACAATGTCACAGGCAAAAGCAATGATGAAGAATTATGGTATCATTTCCATGTAAAAGCAATCAATCCCACTGATGTGACCGTAAACTCCGTAGCCTACTATACAAGGCATTGTGACCATCCACCCAAGCACCGGAAACCGACCATGACCGATGAGGCCGGCTGAAGTCGTGATACGAAAACCATGAAAGAAAAGCGCTTAACCACCGAAACCGTAAAGGGTGCGGCCTTGACGCTTGAGGGCGTAGACAACGTCGAGAGAAGTGACAGTCTTGCGCTTGGCGTGCTCAGTGTATGTGACGGCATCACGGATGACACCCTCAAGGAAGGTCTTCAGAACACCACGGGTCTCCTCGTAGATCACTGTGAGCTGTTAGAAGAAGGCCATATAGAGCAGAGCAAGTGACATACTAGCTGAGATACGCTTGACACCACCACGACGCGCGAGACGACGGATAGCGGGCTTAGTGATACCCTGGATGTTGTCACGCAAGATCTTGCGGTGACGCTTGGCTCCGCCCTTGCCGAGACCCTTGCCACCCTTTCCGCCTGAGAGACGCGTCAATATGCTGTTGATGATAGAAGCGCCAGACGCGCTCACGACAGAGACGCGTTAAGCTGGGGTAGAGGAGACTCACGTCCAGTCATGTTGATGTGTGAGGGGGGAGTAGTTGAGTTGTGTGGGATAGTTGCAGCGGGATTGTGCTGGCGTGAAGATGCAGTTGGCTGATGATGGAAATAGTGCAGTTGGGGAGGCGGACGTTTAAGAGGACAAGACGGGGCGTGCACGGCGGCCGCTGGATCACACACACCTGACGCCTGCCGGCCCAGATCAAACCTCACGCACGGGCGCGCTTTCCAGATCAACGACCGTGCCCCTTCCTAATCGGGATGACGCCTTAGCGAGCCAATCAGAACAACCCTCTCTCACTTGTGAGTTTCGAAAGTTGATGTTCCCGCTGCAAAACAGCGTTGATGTTCTTGCGCCGCTTTCCAGCGCGCTTTCTGAGTTGATTTTCCAGGCAGCCGCCCGCCCCCATTTACTTATTAACCTCGCCCGCCCGCCCTCCTCCCTCTCTCATCCACCACACAGCTCCACTCCACAGCCTCAACTCATCTTCATCCACACACAACACACAACCAACACCATGGCCCGCACTAAGCAGACCGCCCGTAAGTGCCTCTTCCATCATCATCATCATGATCATCATCGCATCGCTTGCATCACTTGCATCGCTGGTGCAGTGCATCGTGTTGCTGTCGCAGTCCACCTACTGCCGCCACCTTTGCAGCTCGCCTTTGCGCATTACCTCATCGCACCTCACGACCCTGCTACACATCACTAACTCACTTTTGCAGGTAAGTCCACTGGTGGCAAGGCTCCCCGTAAGCAGCTCGCCTCCAAGGCCGCTCGCAAGTCCGCACCATCAACCGGTGGTGTCAAGAAGCCTCACCGCTACAAGCCTGGTACCGTCGCTCTCCGTGAGATTCGTCGTTACCAGAAGTCCACCGAGCTTCTCATCCGCAAGCTGCCCTTCCAGCGTCTTGTTCGTGAGATCGCTCAGGACTTCAAGTCGGATCTCCGCTTCCAGTCGTCCGCCATTGGCGCTCTTCAGGAGTCCGTTGAGGCTTACCTCGTCTCTCTCTTCGAGGACACCAACCTCTGCGCCATCCACGCCAAGCGTGTCACCATTCGTACGTTATTCACTGTCATTCATGATGATAATCCGCTAACAGTCCGCAGAGTCCAAGGACATCCAGCTTGCCCGTCGTCTCCGTGGTGAGCGCGGTTAAGCCCGTCATTTCATGATACCGACCTCACGACAATTTCTTGGTCGGTGATGGATCTTTGGTTACTTTTCTAAGGCGTTTTCACGGAATTCATGGTTCACGGTCTTCAACTCGGGTTTATGGGTGCACTGGAGCGGTGCTGAGCATGTAGTATATCCAGCTAATCAGTGATGCCTCACTGTCGATTGACGAATCGATCGGTTCAAACTTCAGACTTGGTGCCCTAAGCCTGTGATGTCCATGACGCGTTCTTGATCTGCGGCGTTGTGCGTTGCCTGACCAAAGCATGTCACCTTCCCAGCCTCAACGCGACCGCGTCTTCGTGTTACTTGCGCCGGTGCGCCGCGCTTGAGCAGGAGCTGAGGCGCGCCTGGATCGCATTATTGTACATCGCCGAGAAGCTGCATAGGCTATGTAACGATCTGTCAGCCGTCGAGTGCAGAGAACGCTACTGGAGGTCTTTGGAGGCTGGATCCGATCACCCCGCAATGCAGCTCTCCGCGCGCCCGCTACCACAACTACATCGATGAGTACAAAGGACGAGTTTTCGCCATGACTGGAAATGCACCTGCTGCGACAGATACTCATCTACTTCTCTTATCCCTCACCATAACCTACAAGTTGGTACGTTCGCGATGACCTGGCAGCAGGAGTTTTGGTCATGGATGTCTCCCGCCTACGTTAAGACGGCTGAGCCTCCAGCGGTTGGCCAGAAGGCACCTTCAACGCCAAAGCTGGTCGTTCCACAGAACGGAAAACCCACAATCATTGCCTTTTTAAGGCACTGTGGCTGCCCATGTAGGTTCTCCGAGCGCAATCTGGATCAAGCGCACCTTGCTAATCACCAGCAGTCGCAGAGAAGACTTTCCTCAATCTGCGCGACGCAGCCGCTGCCAACCCTGACGTCCAGTTCATCGCCGTCTCACATAGCGACCAGGCTTCGACAGACCATTGGCTCGCCGCCCTGCCCGATACCTCCAAGAATACCCAACCCAACCTTCAAATCGTTGTCGATGCCGAACGAGAAGCGTACGCAGCGTACGGTCTCGGTATATCAAGCTTCTACCATGTGCTGTCCCCAGCCGGACTGAGCAATCTGAACAAGCTGGGCAAAGAGGAGGGTATATGGAACAGGCCTACCGAGAGCGGAAACAGATGGCAGACGGGTGGCAATTACGGAGTCGACAAGGATGGCATTGTCCAATGGAATGGAAAGCACGAGCGCGCCGATGACATGTCCGACTTCAAGGAAGGCATCTCCTTGGTGACAGCACATTGAGCGCTAGGTCTTCGCGCAAGGATAAAAAGAAAGCGAGCTGTCGTACGCTGCATCAGAGAGCGGGATCTGGTACGCGTATCGCAACCTTGGACTTTGTATGAGTACTGAGCAATACATTGATATTCAATTCGAGGCTAGGGTATGGAAGCGTACAGTGCATATAAACGTAACAGAGACCTGATAAATGAGCCCTTTATCACTACCATTCGAAGATACAAGTGCCTACAGGAAATGCCAAATACTCATGTACCATTTGCATCTCCTCCCAAGGGCGAGCAGCTACGCACATTGTTGAGATTAGCATATCGTAAAGTCCACTGTGAACCTAAATTCAAGACGTCACGCGAAACGCGCTTCGGGCGATCGCGTCCTGCCAGCCGCCACCCGCGACGACATCACCACTCTGCGCGCTGGAAAATGGCAGAATGGCTGCACCGACCGTGCCGGTGACGCACGCCTCTAGCTGCTATGGTTCCGAAGTCGAGATTGACGCTGACAGTATTGCTTCCGTGAGCGACTACGGCTCAGAGATCGACGTGACCGAATTGGACGAAGACACACTGCTGGCGAGCACTTTCGACACGCTTACCCAGAAGCTGCCCAGATCCTTCGAGAAGACGTCCGTGCTGCCGAGTATTGAGTTTGAAGAGGGCGAAGCCGAAGACGAAGACCAGGAAGATGTTGTTGCAACCCACAAGCCGTCTCTGCTGCGTGTGGCGCGGGGACATCAACGCAGCGCGGCGTTCCTGGAGGTGCACAGAGATAGTCGCAGCTCACCGGTGCAAGAGACGCTGGAAGTCGAGTACGACGAGCAATCGCGCCGTGCATGGAGTGGTGTGTCCTTTCGTTTATATCATCTGTACAAGCTTGTCGACTGACAACTGACAGCGCTTAGTTCCCCTTGAAGAACCGCAGTCATTCCCTCTTCCCAAGACAACCAAGTATTCCCGCGTGAACTCGATCGTGAGCACTCCATCACGAACCCCCACAGCTCCAGAGGCTGCAGCATCCGATTCTCGTCCGCCTATTGAGCGCTTTCGTACAAAGCCAAAGAAGCCGCTCTCCGTCACCGACCTCGTCTCACCGGCCTGGTGCGAACTGCAGTATTTCTATACTCTGTCAAAGTTTGGACGGAAGCCTCGGACGCAGGCCATGCGCACTGGTTCCAAGATCCACCAGAAGCTTGAAGACGAGGTCCATACGACAGTACAAGTGCAAGTTCAGACCAAAGAAGATCGTTTCGGCCTGCGCATCTGGAATACAATATCTGGGTTGCGATGTTTACGAGAGACCGGATTGACAAGGGAGCTTGAGATCTGGGGCGTGATCGAAGGACAGGTCGTGAATGGCGTCATTGACGAGCTGTCGTACGAGTGCCCGGACCCAGACCTGGAGGAACAGCTTGAACAGGCGAAAGCACAGAAGAGTGGTGGAACAGTACCCTTGCCGAGAGACCAACCCAGCATCACGCAAGCTTTTGCTCATGCTGCTGGTGTGCAAAACGCCGGTGGGACATGGAAAGGCGAATCTGCACACGACAGGCAGATCTATGTTGCCGATGTGAAGACGCGAGGCGTCCGGTCGAAGCCAACTGGCGCTTCACTTCGGCCAACTTGGATGCAACTCATGCTATATCGCAAGCTCTTGGAGTCGTTGTCTTTGAACACAGTAGACGCAGAGACTGTATTTGCGCGTTACGATCTGCAACCGCTGGAATCGTTTACGGACGTATTCCTTCAACAGATCGGTGAAATTGGTCCTGAGGATCACGCCGCTGATTTCCCTAACTTACTCTCTCTATGGTCTCTGCTGGTTACAGAGATACAGCTCACCATCTCCCCATCCAGCCTCTCGCCAATCCTCCGCGCCGAGTTTCGCTATTCGAAGACGGGAGACATCATTGGTAGCGTGATGACTGTGTATGACCCCGACGTCATTGACACGTATATCGAGGATGAGATGGGATGGTGGAAGGGCGCGAGAGAAGCCAAGGGCGTCGAGATCGAGGAAGCGTTCAAGTGCCGTATCTGTGACTTCGCCGAGAACTGCACATGGCGACAAAAGAAGGTCGATGAGGCTGTGGAGAAGAGCCGACTGAGGCGCATGGAAAGGGAGAAGAGTACAGTCTGAGTGATGATGCTTAAGTGACTCAGCAGAGCTCGTCACTACATGTACTCCGCTCTAATGCACTGGCAACGCTCTGTTGGTATCGTGCATATGTTTGAGGTTTGCTATTCACTGGTCATCCTCTTCAACATTGCTTTCCTTTGCAAATGCTGCTAGCTCAGGTCGATAACAGATAGCTAGAATCAGAAACACATGCCGATCTACGTGTTAAGAAGAAATACGTGCTGATTTACGCGGATGAAATTGCGTCAGGAAGCCTTCTCTATTACGCAAGCGATGAACATCTAAGTTTTGCGGTATCTATTGGCACGTCTAACCGTTACGCTGATTGCTGAACACGACGGTGATCAAGACAACTGAATTTGGGTCTTGGTCAAAGCTTGCCAAAATCTCTCAAGTCACATTTACACGCAAGGGCGCCTGTGATATCTCATCACATCAGGGAAAGGTAATGATTGCTACAGGTGACTTTTTTGTACAATATCGTTACGAAAGAGGTGCTAACTTGCTCAGCTGAGACGTATAATTTCAGTGCGAACACCAATTAGCCTTGCCAGCATGTTTCAGCGGATCCATCACAGCAGACCGTAAAGTGCACAGAGCGATGAATATGCAACTATCGTCGGTGGTGTAGACTTGAGGCTAGACCAACATGGCGTTAGAGCCGATGACCCAAGCGCTCCCCGCATTACACTAGCGACCCCAGACATCTGCACCCTCGGCAGCGTCATCAAGCCCCTTTGGACCGGAGACCATCTATAAGATGCGCTCCTAACAATATTCTCTCCAGCGTGGTGTACTCCATCGTGGAAAGTGGCATTTACGCGGTAGCGAGCCCAACTTGAACACTCACTCAACGAAGTTCACTTCGGCCCCAGCCGAGGTAATTGTCGTAACTTGGCATCTTCCATACTCTCGGATGTATAGGGCATATACTCGCTGTCGTCCTGCCATTCCCATCAGTCCCCCACAAATCAGCCTTACCCACTGGATTAACAAGTCTCAACATAAACATCATCGACTAGGAAGGGAGGGAACAGGACAGAAGACGCTTTCCCCCATGTCTCCACAACACGTCCAAGATGAAGTGTATGCCGCATCTATGAAAGAGCCGGAAAAATTCTGGATGCAACAAGCGAGAAACCTGTACTGGCATGTACCACCTGCACAGGCGTTCAAGGAGAGCACTCGTGTCTTGAAAAAGAGCAACGTGGAACATGCTACTTGGCAATGGTTCCATGGTGGTGAGCTGTCAACGACGTACAATTGCGTGGACAGACACGTCAGGAACGGTAACGGCGACAACGTGGCGATCTATTGGGATAGCCCGGTCACTGATACAAGGGAACAATATACGTACAACCAACTTCTCGACGAGGTTGAGATCCTCGCTGGTGTACTTCGAGAGGAAGGCGTGAAGAAGGGCGATGTGGTACTAATCTACATGCCAATGATACCTGCTGCTATATTCGCCATGTTGGCAATCGCTCGGCTGGGAGCTATTCATTCTGTTGTATTTGGCGGCTTCTCTCCAGCGGCATTGGCACAGCGAATCGAAGCAAGTCGACCAGTGGCAGTCATGACAGCATCATGCGGCATCGAGGGATCGAAGAAACCAACCGGATATAAGAGTATGATTGAAGAGGCGATCCAAAAGAGCCAGATCAAGCCATCGAAGACGATAGTCTGGCAAAGAGATCAGCTCAGATGGGACCCGATCTTGAAGGAGGATGGCCAACGGAACTGGCAACGCCTTGTGAAAAGTGCGAGAAACCGGGGCGTCAAAGCTGAGGCCGTACCTGTGAAAAGTGGAGATGGGCTATACATCATCTACACAAGCGGGACCACCGGTTTACCGAAAGGTGTCGTTCGATCAGCTGGTGGTCATGCTGTTGGCCTCAATTTCTCGATGAAATACCTCTTCGGAATCCACGGCCCTGGCGATGTCCAGTTCACGGCATCTGACATCGGTTGGGTCGTTGGTCACTCCTATATCGTCTATGCGCCTCTTCTCGTCGGCGCCGCTACTGTGCTCTTCGAAGGTAAACCTGTCGGCACCCCTGATGCAAGTACCTTCTGGCGGGTCATCAGAGACTACAAGGTTACCACCATGTTCACTGCCCCTACAGCTCTGCGCGCAATCAGACGCGAAGACGGGAAGAACGACTTCTTCGAGAATCATTATGGAGCAAAAGGGGCCCTGAAATCGTTGCGAGCGCTGTTCCTGGCGGGCGAAAGAAGTGAACCAAGCATTGTGCAGATGTACCAAGAGCTCTTGTCCAAGCATTGTGCACCTGGTGCCATAGTCGTTGACAATTGGTGGTCATCAGAATCTGGATCGCCCATCTCTGGGATAGCCCTGAGCGCTTCTGCTGGGCTTGACTTCTCGTCGTCCGATCGTCCCAAACCACTTCCGATCAAACCAGGCTCTGCTGGCAAAGCAATGCCTGGATTTGATGTCCGAATTGTTGATGATGCAGGAAAAGAGGTGAAGAGAGGAGTTATGGGAAACATTGTCATGAGTATACCCCTGGCACCGACTGCTTTTACAACGCTATGGGAAGACGAAGAGCGCTTCTACAAAGGCTACATGAAGAGATTCGACGGAAAGTGGATAGATACTGGTGAGTAACCTTGATCGCCGACCATAGAGACACCATTGACCTTAGCACAGGCGATGCGGGCATGATCGACGAAGACGGATACATCTCTATCATGTCTCGAGCTGACGACGTGATAAACGTTGCGGCTCACAGATTCAGTACAGGCGCCATTGAACAGGCCATCACAACCCATTCCTCCATTGCCGAAGCAGCCGTGGTTGGCATCCCCGATGCCTTGAAAGGGCATCTGCCCTTTGCATTCGTCACACTTGCCACACAACCTCATCCTGAAGATGCTGTGCCCGATGACAAACTGCTATCCGAAGTGCAGAAACTCGTGCGCGAGCAAATTGGCGCAATTGCGGCGCTCGGGGGTATCATTCAGGGCAAAGCTATGATACCAAAGACGAGGAGTGGTAAGACTCTAAGACGGGTGTTGCGTGAGCTACTTGAGAATGCAACACATGGAGACTTCGATAAGGAGGTCAATGTGCCGAGTACTATTGAAGACCGTGAGGCTGTCCACGTGGCGCGGGCAAAGGTGAAAGAGTACTTCGAAGTCAAGGGGAAGGACATCCACAGAGCAACGGAGGCTAGAGCAAAGCTCTGAGCGTGTAAGATGATTTCATGGCATTGTTCGAGGGATGCGATACTGGCGACATGTAGGGCGGGCTAGCTTGTAGCGACTGAGTAATATTTGTGTCGAATTACCTTGCGACTATGCCTCGCGACTATGCTCCGCTACAGAGAGGGCTTATTCTACACGGCCAGCTCTTGCTGCCAAAAAAAAACCCCCCCGCCATCTTTCCTGATCCACCCTCGCTGTACACTATGGTAAGCCATCTCTAACGACCTACGTACTTCCTGAAGTTAATAGTAAGTCTTGCTGAATGCCCGGAACGTCGGTATCCAAGTAAGCCGCGGTGTCACGTTATCCATTTATCTCATACCTGACGACGCCGTCTCTGATCACGAAGAGGTTCAGATCACCTCCCAGTCCTGGTTGTCCGAGTGTCACATCGGTAGTGCACATGAATAGAATTGTCACCCAGGCCTGCTCGTATTCGCCCGGTTTGCTCCAGATACGTCTGACTGCTTTGAACGGTGTCAGATCCGCAACGGCCCGTTCCCCGCGTCAATCGCCAGTCGCACAGTGACAGCACCTTGAAACAACGAGAAGTCGACACCGAGAGCAGTCAGGTCGTGGTAACGAAGCTCTTTGCAGTTTCTATGTACTTCCTGGGGAAATCCTCTGCAACGTGTATCGATCAGGTTAGACGCTCACGTGCTCGACATTGGCTGCGGGCGTTGCATGCTCTCCTTGCTGGAGTAAACCTTGGAAAGCTCTTGAGGTAATCCGCTAAACCACGTGCAAAACACGACCATTTCCAAGGTTCCGTCGAATTGGGCCGATGGTGACTCGAGAAGTCAAGGAGTACCCTAGCCGGCTAATCAATCTGGCGAGCGCACTGGCAGGTCGCATAGGTAGGGTGTCCCATTTTTATTCCCAACAATACAAATATTCTCCCGCGACCTGATTGCCAATGAGCGCTGCATGAGCTCGCTAGATGCGTCGTCATGCAATTCATGGCTGGTCGGGTACGGCAGTCGCTTCCTTCAACAAAGGCAGCCCGGAGAAGCCGTCCGATGGCTGGGTGCGTGAAGCCGTCGACTCGGGAGGGCCTCACCAACTCGCCAAGGGCCGAGGAGTGCACTGTCGCGGAGAAGGAAAGGCTTCCGCGGCGCACGCTCCCTCTTGACGGCAAAGGCACTGGCACTGACACTGGAGTTATGAAACCCGGTGCAGCGGCTTGTCGATAGCACTGGCCAGAGTCCCTGTACGACCAATGTCAAGTTCTTGTCACGCAGTGACGTCTCATAGTAAGGACGAGGCAGATGAATTCGAGTGTACATGCAGCTACAAGCCGCAAAGCAAGTTCAGGCACGCGAAGGGGGCTGATAAAGCAGCAGCAATACGATTAGACGGGGAGCACAACTACTGCAGGCAGCCGCATCCACGACGGCTGCTGCACCGCGGGCGAGCACTGGCCTGCAGCGTGACATGACGCGAGCAGTATCCTCGTTGATTCTGTTGTATCTCGGCGTGGACAGTGAGAAGGGACGCTTACGTGTGGTCAAGGGAGGGTGCCAGACAGAGCTGCCGCTATTAACTGCACAACGTGGAAGAAGCACGCAGGCGGGTGTTTTGTTAGGTCGTAGACACGGAGGTGGTAGGTACATACATAAGTAAGTACCTTGGGCGTCGAGACTGCATGACAGAGTCAGTAGTGTGCTGCAATGCACGATTTAGCACGTTAGCAGCGCTGGAACAGACAGACACCAGTCGGAGCCAGAGTTGCTGCTGCAGAGAGGCAGCCCGCGGGCAGACTGGGGACACGAGTTGGTACGGCAGCGACGAGGGCTTGCAGCGATGTATGCGGGAGCGAGCAGCACGGCATCGCCGCGCGGTGTTGGTGCTGGAGCTGCTCCTGCCTCCTTCTGCTCCTGCTGCGGGCTCTGCGGCCCTGAAGGCTCCGCGCAGACTGGCGGCCTTGTTGCGCGGGGCCTGGTACTAGCCCACAGTCGCCTCGCTCTGCCGAATTGCTGAGGGCCTGCGGTTCGCCCAACCTCAACCGCACTGGCGCTGGCAGCTGCTAAAACCCCCGGCCGCCCATTGCCCAGCACCGCCTTTCCCTTGACCTCACCTGCACCTGCACCTGCACCCGCAACCCTCGCTCTCTAAGCACGCTGTTTGCTGCCCCCGCGCCGCCCAGCAGCCTCCCCCCACGCCGCACGTGTTGGTGCAGTCGCAGTCGTAGCTCAGTCGCCGTCGCCGTCGCCTTTGCTGCCGCTGTTGGTGTTGATAGACGATAGCCGTCGATAGGTAGTCGACTAGACTTCTAGCTCTTCACGTGGGGACTCGGAGCAGCGAGGACCCTGACCGGCGCCCGCTCGCTCCCACAACACGGCCGCATCCAGCGCGCTGCTGTCCTGCTCGCCCTCTGCTCCTTGTCCTTCCTGGTGTCCTGCGCGTCGCCCTCTCGCTCTGCTTGTCTCACTGCACGCCCTGCCACTCGTCCTCGCGCCGCCCACCGCCGCCACGCCCCCGCTCGCTTCTGCAGCCATTTCTGCGCCGACGTTTGCTGCACAGTCCACCTCCGCCGGCGACGTCCGTTGTCCAGCCCTGTGCAACCCTGTGCTCCGCCGCCCCGATCGTTTCTGAGCACGCTGCAGCTATCCGCGACACGCCCGCCGCCGCTCGCTGTGCCCGCGTACCAGTTGGGACGACACGCTCCAAGACACGCCCGCGGCCCTTGCTGCCCATCCCCAACGGGTTCCCTCCGCCGCCCACACCGCCGTCACCTGCGAGCGCGCCCTCACGAGACGGATTCTGCGACGACGTGGCTGAGAGCCCATACTGCGCCGCTTGTCCACCGCTCTGAGTCTTAATTGATCCCCCTCACCCCCGAAACCCCGGCACTTGTTCCCCAATCCCCACAGTACCCAAACACCACGCCGGCCAAGATGGCGGGCAAAATGACATTGTACAAGCTGGTGGTCCTGGGCGATGGAGGCGTAGGCAAGACAGCCCTAACCATTCAGGTATGCACTCCTTCCCGACGGCCTGGTCTATCTCAGACAAAACTAACTGTTACCCCAGCTATGTTTGAACCACTTTGTTGAGACATACGACCCAACCATTGAAGATTCGTACCGCAAGCAGGTGCAGATCGACGGCCAGTCGTGCATGCTCGAAGTGCTTGACACGGCTGGGCAGGAAGAATACATTGCGCTGCGAGACCAGTGGATACGCGACGGAGAGGGTTTCGTTCTAGTCTACAGCATTTCCTCGCGATCCTCGTTCGCGCGCATACAACGTTTCCACAGTCAAATCCAACGCGTCAAGGAGACGGCTATGGCTGGCTCCCCCACCTACCCTGGTTCCCCCATCAGCGCATCTGCCCCGGTCTTTGGACAAGCCCCAGTCATGCTTGTAGGCAACAAATGCGATCGTGTCACCGAGCGCGAAGTCTCCACCCAGGAAGGCCAAGCTTTGGCAAAAGACCTGGGCTGTGACTTTGTCGAGGCCTCTGCCAAGAATTGTGTCAATGTAGAGAAAGCCTTCTTCGACGTCGTGCGGCAGCTCCGTCGACAACGACACCAAGGTTCAGGCCGCCATTCCGACAGAGGCGAAAAAACAAGCCGTACACGCGTCTCAGGAAATGATCGCGTTCGAGGGGCTGGCGGCGAACGTGGAAACAACAGTGGCCGGAACACAAAGCGCAAGGACAAACCCAAGTGTGTTATCTTGTGAGCCTTCGCTCCTGGAGTCGCAGCATTTGAGCATTTGAAATTACAGCACAATATAACGAGCCACGACACATTCCTCGTAACCGCCACCATGGAACCTCATAGACCGCCGTCTTTTCATGGCGTCAGCATCAAAGCGGCGTTTAGCACTGTACGCATCATTGGGCTCGCATTGTTTGGATTTGCATAAGACCCACGGCGTTTTGGATTGTCATGGACACGTTTTTGGGATATCCGCATTGCTAAGTGGAAGGCATCCACATTCGGCTATGATCTTGTACGACGTTGCACGGCTGAAATCTATACTTTCTATTCCTTGCAAAACGTGATACCTATACTATGCATAGCGCGTATAAGGTGCGTTATTACTATGCTAGCTTTACTATATAGTAGAATATAATATAAAAAGTTTAATTAATTAATATAACTTAAACACTTACAAGGTTATAACCTAGACTAGAGGTAGCTATAGGCTTAAAGAAGGTAAAAGTAAAATAACTTAATATAACTTCTATTACAATCTCTAGTTTTAGAAGATCTTTATAAAAAAATTACTTTAATATAGTATAGTAGAAACAATAGTAGAAAAGAATTATAAGTAAGTAGTTTAGAATATTAGCAAGCTAGCTATTAGTAGAGTTATATAACTCTAATTAGAGAGCTTAGTATTAATTAGTATAATTAATAATTAACGCACTATATAGGTAAGTAGACTACCTAAGTAAGTAGACTACTTTTACTAAGACTATACTATACTTTACTATATTATACTATATTATACTATATTCTACGCCTTTTTAGCCTATAATATATATTATAATATTACTTAGAGACTTCTTTTACTTTATTCTTATATATTTATATATTATTTCTAGTCTTTCTATATATTCTAAAGTATTATTAGAACAGCTTACTTCTTCTAGTATATACCTTATTCTTTAGCTTTTTACTGTTACTATATATACTAAAATCTTTTAAAGTAATTAATTACTAACCTTTTTTAACTATAAAAGTTCTTCTTACCTAAACTTACTTTCTTTTATATAATTTATACTTTATAGTAGCTTCTAGAGCTACTTAAAGTTTAGTATATTCTTATTTAAGTAAAGCTATCTTATATACTATACCTATAGCCTCTTTTATAAAGTAATTAAGTATACTAATAGTAGAGGTTAGTAAGCTACCTATACTTCTTATACCTATCTTAAATTAGAATTAATTAAGAGCTAAATTTTATAAGGTTCTTTAAGGTTTATAACTACTAAGGCTCTTTATAAATAGAGAGTAGTAGTAATAAAGTCTATAGCTTTATATTAAGAGTTAATATATATTACGCAGTATTAAGCAGCTTATAAATAGCTAGGATACTTAGCTTAGCAATATTAAGGCACTAAGTAACCTACTTATAGCTTAGACACTTACTTAGCTAAGGTATATAATCTATATATATTTTCTTTATATATAAACTGCTTTATAGTATTATTTAGTAAAACACTAATTAAGTTTACTTATTAATTACCTAAGTATTATTCTATAAGCTCTATAACAATATAACCTATTATAGGTTAAAAAGAACTAGTCTAGCCTTTTAGAACTTTTTTTAGATATTACTAAAAGTAATAGCTTCTTTATAAGTATATATAAAGTATAGTAAGAACTTTAGCTTTATAATATAGGTTATCTAAGTAGGCTAGTAAAATAGGTTAGAGTACCCTACTTAGGGTTTAGGTTAGGTACTAAGTATATAGACCTTAGGTAGGTATTAGAGTAGAGTTATATAGACTTAGAGTTAGGTTTAGGTTAAGTAACTACTAGTATAGGTAGGGGTTAGAGTAGAGTTATATAGACTTAGGTTAGAGTATAGGCTATAGTACCCTAACCTAGTATATATTTCTTCTAGAAATTATATTCCTTTTTGCTTATATTATTAATATTCTACTTAGCAAAATTAAGGTTTCTACTATAGTGTTTTTTTAAGGTTTTTACTATAGTGTTTTATTATAGCTACTGCTATAGAAAACGCAATAGCTTCTGCTTTTTTTACTAAGGCTGCTCCTAATATAATAGAGTAAGCAGCTCTTCTAGCTTAGTATCTATTAAATCTAGTTTATCTTCTTCTCTTAGATACTCTGCTATCTCCTTAATAGTAACATATACTAGTAGTAGTAAAATATTATCTATCTTATTAAATAGGACTTCCTATTCTTCTTCTTTTCTTCCTTAACTTACTAAGATAGAATCCTTTAGAATTATTATTTACTAGATAGCTTAGGCAGAAAGTCTATACCTTCTATTTCTAAGAATATCTCTAGTAATATTAAAAACTCTTTCTACTTCTACTTAGGTAATTAGTACTGCTAAAACATCCCTAGTAATGTAGGCAAAGTAAGAGTAATTTTTCTTATTAGATTTCTACTATAATAGGATATTAAAATCCTAGCCTCTTTTAGCATAAAGAGTGCTTAGATAGTCTTCTTCTTTCTATTAGGTAGGGCTAAAGTTATTATCTAGTAGCTTAATTCTAGTAGAGCTTTAGCTTAGACTAGAAAAGCTAGAAGCTAGAGTTATAGAACTAGGCCTATAAAACTATTTACTACTACTAGACTATTTCTAAGAGGTAACTAATACTACTAGTATTTCTCTTAGCCTATATGTATTATAGCAGTTAAGGTAAGATAGAAATTAGTTTCTATACTAGTACTTATCTTATACTTCCTATATATTATTCTTAGCTAGAAGTTAGTATATAGCTATAATAAGTAACTATAATAAATACACCTTATATATAGTAAGCTTCTATATTAGATTTAGAATTATTATATAGTTAAAAAGATACTTATATTTATTACTTATCTTTAAGTAATATTAACTTAGCTTCTAGCGTCTATGTTTAGCTGCTCCTTGTACTACTTAAGGCTAGGTAGGGTTATTTCTATCTTAGGTAAGCTCTTCTATTATCTAGTTAAGAAAACTAAAGAGGGTATTGTATATTAGCTATATATTTTAAATCTCTAGTTAAGAATTCTTACTTAACAAGGTTATTATAGTCTTAAATCTTCTAAGTATCTGCGTTATTGCTTAAAGATGCCCCTATTTGTTTTTACCTAATTATAGTATTTAGAGATCCTTCTAATTAGCTTCTACTAGAGCCCCTTTATTATAGCTCTTTATTTTAAGAGCTATTTTCTACTCTAGCTACTTATTAATATATAGCTAGAGGCTAATTACTTGCTTATATATATTATATATTAAGTTCTACCTTATCTTAATATCTTAAATTACTAATAGATGCTTATTTAGTAGCAGGTCTTGCTACGTCTTCTAGAAATGCTTAAATTCTTATAGTAATAGGTTAATAGCAATATAAATAGCTTAGATCTACTCTATATTAGTCTATAGTAAATCTCTATAATAAAATCCTTATATACCTTTTAAAGTAAGTTTAGAATAGATACTTATTCTGTAATTAAGCTAATATAATGCTGTTATAGTATCTCTCTGCTCTTATCTTCTAAGGAAGAGCCTAGCTTAAGGTGCTAGATAATATCCTAAACAATAAGGTTAATAACATTAGCAAGATAAGGAATAGAGTTTTTAACTAAACTTGTTACAGGGTAGGGTTGGTTCGTACTGTAGACTACAGTATAGTAGGCAGTTAGGGGAAGGAATAGCTATTTAGGGTATCGCGTTAATTTAGTATAGCTATCTATAATAGGTAGTAACCTTATAGGCAGGTACTACAACAGAACGTAGCTTAAAGAGCTATATAATACGGCAGAGTGTAGCAGAGTAGAACTTTTATTAGTAATACTTCGGATACTTAGCAGTCCCGTCCAATTAGCAGTTGCTAGGTCGACCTGGCAACTCCTAATTGGCCGCAGCCACAGATACGCCGTGATAAAACTCTAGGAATATAGCTCCTTCTGTAGGCTAGCTTAGATAGACTATAATAATATACTATTATTACTAGTATTATTATAAGTTAATCCTAGAAGCTTTTTTATTATTTTTGTATTTTTTAGGGTTTATAATACTTTAACTGCTATAGATTCTCTAGTGTGTTTTCCTTATATAGTAATAAAATCTAGAAGCTTCTCCTTAAGATACTAGTCTTTGTTAATATAGTAGCCCTTAATAGCTAGAAAGCTAATATAATTACCTCTAGTCTAGGTATTAAGTGTAATTAAGACCTTAGTATTATAGCTAAGATTAGCTAAGAGTCTTTCTTTAGCAGCTTTAAATTAGTCTAGGAAAACCTAGCAGAATTTATAATAGCTAATTAACACAGCCTCTAGTCTAAGGAACTAAAAGAAGCGCTTAAATAATAGCTGTTCTACTATTTAAAAAGACTAGTTCTAATCTATAACTAATTTAATAAGCTTATTTTTAAAAGCTTTATATAAATAAGGTATAGAGTAAAAGTCTAGCTGTTGTTTTATAGGTAAGGAAGGCTAATTATAGATAGAAGTAATAGTATTAATATAAGCCTAAAATTTTTAATAATTCTAGAGATATTTTATTCTACAGGCTTTTATATTTAGATGCTAAAGTACTAAGCTGTAATTAAGATAGCAAAGTATAGAGTAACTATTACTAGCCTATAATACCTCTCTAAATTAAGTCTAGTAATTAGAAAACTAGGAGAGTAAATTCTATTTTAGATTAGGATTGCAAGGATCTAAAGTATATTCTATAGTATACTACTACCTTTTCTATATAGTAATAATTTGTTAATAATAAGTACCTTCTTCTAATATTATCTCTAGTCTTTAGATAATAAGAATAGTTATCCTTCTTCTTCTTAGAGTAATATAGAGGGTATAAAGCTTAAATTACTATATAATAGAAGGAAGCTTAAGCTAAGTACTGTTAATTTTAGAGGACATTACTATAGTAAAAGAATGTAATACAATATTATGCTGTTAGGATTCTATAGAATAAAATAGAAATAGTAACTTATTAGGTAGTATAGCTAGCAGAATTATAATATTAGATTGCAATAATTCTGTAAGCTAAATTATTGCGTACAGGGTAAATATTATAAGGTTTAAGCTAAGATTTTATAGCTGCAATACTAAGGAAATCTAGCAAGTACTAATTGATTTAAGCAAAACTTTAAAGATCTTATATAATTAAAACACTATAATAATTAACTATAATAATTAACTAACTTACTAGCTATAGTGTTTATTAATATAATTGTTATTAATAACTATAGGGTTAAGCTAACTTCCTACCTAAGCCTCTTTCTTACTCTTACTATCTAAAAATCTCTTAAAGTTAGTTTTCTTATTAGTAGAAAATCTATCCTAACTGCTAGCCTCCTTATTAGAAATAGAATCTACAGCCTTTTAATACTTATTATTATCCTTCAACTTATTAGGTAGAGACTAATAGTAATTCTTAAGCTCTTTACTAGAATTCTTAATTTTCTTCCTATAATTATAATTATCTTTTACCTCTCTAAAATTACTACTAACTTTTAGTCTTATATCTAGATTAAAGGCATCTAGAATAGAAAAAGGCTTAATTTTCCTGCAGATATTAGTATAAGTATATAGTAATAAGCTATAATAACTTACTACTAATTTTTATTGTTTACTACAGCTACTTCCTTACCTTCTAGTCTATCTTAGAATTTCTCCTACTCTTCTTTAGCAGCCTAAGATTTAAACTAATTATACTTAAGTCTTTTTAGTTCTTTCTTATATTTAGCTTAAAGTAATTTCTTATAGACTCTACTAGAACTAAAGACTTATAATCCTAACTAATTTATAAAGCCTAACTTATCTAAATCTTGCTAACTTTTACTCTTTAGTTTCTAAATTATAGATAAATATTTATAAAGATTAATTTAATGCTAAATATTGTTCTATTTCTTATAGATACTTACAAAATACTGCTCTAGCTATTTAGCTATTAATTATTAGCAAAGGTATATAATAAAATACTATTATAATAAACTACTCTTTTTATTATAGAATCTTTTATTAGAGATGTTATTCTATTTCTCTTCTAGCATCTTGTCCTGCTCTTTTTTAGAAGCTAACCAATATTTAGGCTGCTAAAGAAGCTTCTTCTTAAGGTTGTATTTTGCTAAGCAGTCTAAAGAGCAAGCATTTTCTAAAACCTTCTCTTCTTCTAACCTTAATTCTGCATAAGATCTTTGTGCTATAGCTTAAGAAGTATTACTAAGCTTGCTTTTATACTTAACCTTTAAGTTAGTAAGCCTGCTAACTTTGTTACTAGATAAACCGCGCTTAGAAAGGACAGCCTAGATTTTATCTTCTCTGCTACTCTAAGCCTACTATAGTTAGTATTAAATATAATAATAAACTAGTATAAATACCTTAGCAAGCTCTATCTACTTCTTAGGTAAAAAGCTATTAGGAATATAGGAGCTAGAATACTTAAAGTTAAGGTATTATAAGCTGTTATCCTTCTGCTTAATTATAGCTATAGCAGGATAAAGACTATAGTAAAGATCTATAATAGATAGTAGGTATAGTAGAGGTAGAGTATAATAGAGTAAAAAAGTATAGTAGAAAGGTATAGTAATAGAGGAATAGTGCTAATTTAGCTAGTAGGTAAGGTTATTATAGAGAGGTAGTCTATACGCCTCTGTAATTTAAGTTATAAAGTAAAAATTTTACAACAACTATAACTATTATAATTTTTACTATACTAGAATAAAATTAGGTAAGAATAAAAGCGCGTATTAGGTTCTATAAGCCTGCTAATTATTATAGATTATTATTATAGTTTTATTTCTATATTATGCTGCAAAATGTCCCCTACTTACTAAATACCTTATATTTTTAGCGCTAGTTAGCAGGGTACTCTTACTCTAGCTGCTTAGATATTTTTAAACCCTTGCAACTTAACTAATTTTTATTATATTAGTTTAATTTTTTTACTAGTTAAAAGTACATAGCGCTTTCTCCCTACTACTAGATTGTTATAGGATTTTATTATAGGTATACTGCTAGAGGGTGTTTTTGCTAATATTACGCTAATCTTGCTAAGCCTCCTAGGCTATATTTTATACCTTTGCCTACTGCCTACTTTCTACTTATAGCTTATCTACCTATACTACTACTACTACTACTACTACTACTACTACTACTACTACTACTACTACTACTACTATAGCCTGCACTAAGCAAGCTGCCTATAAAGCTTCTATTACTAGTAGTAAAGCTCCCTATAAGACTCTTACTACTAGTAGTAAAGCTCCCTATAAAAATCTTACTACTAAAGCTGCCTATAAGAAGCCTGTTTTGTCTTTAGGTAAGAGAGAGAAGTAGAAGAAGAAAAAAAGAAGGTAGAAGGCTAGTAGTAAGTTATTATAGTTTTTAATTATAGTTCTAAGCTAATTTTCTTAGCTATTGCTCTTAAAGAAATTTGTAAATATTAATTAAGCGCCTAACTCCTCCTTCTTAAGGTGCCTTTTAGTTAATTATACTGCAAAATCCTATAAGAAGTTACCCTAAATGCAGCTATTATAAGAATATACGGTTCTGCTCTTAAGGCTTTATAGGAATATACTAAGGCTTTTCTAGTTAGATATTTTAAAGGTATTATATATTCTAAAGTCTCCCTTTTAAATATTTTGCTAATAATTTTAAGATTTTAATCTAAATACTATTTATAGAAGAAGAGTTACTATTTAAGGTAGAGATTTAGTTTTAGCAAAGCACTACTATAAGAAGTTTAGCAGTATTAGTATATAGTTAAAGTATCTAAGATCCTTCTAGTAGAAAATATAAACTCTACTACTTTATAATCTAAATCCTACTATAATAATATACTATAAAAAAAAGTCTCTAGGTAGAGAAAATTTAGGTATATAGGCCTTATTAATTTTGCTACCTAACCATATCTTAATACCTACCTAAGATTATATAATACTACCTAAACCTAACCTTAGGTCTATATAACCCTACCTAGAGAGGTACTCTATACTAAAATTTTTAGCTTAGGTAGAGGTTAGGTTAGGTTAGGTTTAGGTATTACATAATGCTGCCTAAACCTAACCTAACACCTACCTATTTGCTAGCCTAGCTAGAGTGCTCTACCTACTACTTCTATTATGCCTCTAGGTACTACTATAAGCCTGTATAAGTAATTTATAAGTTAAGCTTTTAAGTAGTTAATTAATTAATTAATAGGCCTCTAGCTCTAGAGCCTATTAGGCTTAAGCTTACTACTAAGCTTATCTGTTCTAGAGGGGTAATAACTCTAGTAAGTAACTAATTCTATATACTTTTATATTAGTAGCTAATAAAGCTTATAGTATACTATAGAGCTATGTAGTACTTTCTGCACTATAAGAGGGCTTCTTAACTAGAGCTATTACTTTAGTTAAGGGCCCTCTAAAGGCTATAGCTAGGCTATTATATATAGCTAAGCTTATTAGCTACTAGTAGAGTACTTGCAAGAGCAGCCTTCTAGTAGTTTAGCAAGCTTATTAATAATACCTATAAGGTAGAAGCTGTCCCCTCTAAGATAGTTAATTCAAAAAGATCTTCTACTTTCTGTTTAACCTACTCTATATAAAAGTAATTAAATTATTTACCTATAAGGTGCTTACTTACTAATTAATTAATCTAAATCTAGTAAACCTACTTATTTTCTAGCTTATTAAATAGGTTTTAATTAACTTGCTTAATTTACTATTTAATTAGAAGTAATTAGTTAGTTGCTAATTAGTAAGCTTAATTTACTAATTAACTAATTAGTAGTAATTATATAGCTCCTAGTTAGCTTACTTATTTTATATTCTTATATTAAATAAGTTAAGATAGCTTAAAAAGAGCTTATAAGCCTGTATAGGTAGTGCTTTTATTAACTTATTAGTAGGTATATTACTAGTTTTTATATAGGTAACTATAAAAGTACTCTTAGTATACTCTTATTTTAACTATATATTTTGTATATCTATATAGCGCAGCTTAGTAGTAAGCTACTTACTCTCTTCTACTACTAAATAGATTGTTTGCTAGTTATTATAAAAGATCTCCTAAGCAACCCCTAAGTTAAGAAGTAGCTTGTTAAGAAATTGTTTAAGAGCAACGCTTTCCTTAGCTACCTACTCTAAAGCTAGAAGTTTAGCTTTAGTAGTAGAGGTAGTTACTATAGCCTACTAAGTAGCTTTTTATATAATTAGGCTACTAAAGAGCTATATAATATAGCTCTAAGAGAATTAGTAACTCTCTAAGTTATCTATAAATTATATATTGCTATATATTAGGAGTTAGCTCCTTAAGTAAGCTTTATATTATATACCTAGGTACTTAGTTTAGTATAGGTAGCTAATAACTTAGGCTACTACTTTAAAGTAAGCAGCATCTAGGTTTATTAAGTAGTAGGATAGCTTAGAGGCTGTGTATACAATATTAGAGCGTATTATAATTACTATATATAATATTAATCTTACTTACTCTTAGTATACTTTAATTTCTTTTTTTAAAGCTTCTCTTTAGTATTTAAGAAGCTCTATAACTGTAAATAGTATACTTAGAAGTACTTATTAATCTAGTATATTAAACTTAGCTATAAGCTTCTTAATATATAAATTATAACCTAGTGTTATAGTATAAGCTACTTAATTCTAGATAATTTATACTCTAAGAAACTACTTAGTAGCTCTATAATCCTTAATCTAGTATTTATCTATTAGTAAGCTTATAAGCTACTCTTTAGCTACTTAATTATTAGTATAATAGGCTAGTAAGATATTATCTATATAGAATAGTAGTATTATATAGTACTTCTTATTATAGAATAAGCAAGGCTCTTCTTTTAAAGCAGTAAGGCTAAGCTACTAGAGAGTACTAGAGAGCTCTCTATACTATAGTACTAGTAAGTTACAAAGCCTATATAGAGCTTATAGTAGTAGTATAACTTTCTTAGGTTTCCTAAAACTATCTAGTAGCTTATAGAGTATCTAAGGCTAGTCTTAGTAGCTTATATTTAGGAAAGCTTCTGCTGTATTATACTAGTATAGCTCTAAGTTAAACTAAGCTGTATTTACAACTATTATACAAAATAATTAGAAAGTAAGTGTTATAGTATAGGTTAACTTAATTAAATTCTTTAATAAGAGGTCTCTATATATACAAATTCTTACCTTATACTTTAGAAAATAGCTGTCTTAATTAAACTTATATATAAATACCTATTTAAGTAGTAGAGGCCTAGCCTAAAAGCTTAATTTATTAACTTCCTTCTATATATTCTTTTAGATAAGTATAGTAATCTCTTTTTTATAGGCTTAGTAGAAAAGAGCTCCTAGTAGGTAATAGGCAAGCTCTTTTTATTTATTTAGTAGCAGAGAGAGCTTATTATAGTAAATACGCTGCTTCTTTTTTATTATTAACTTCTTTAGTTATAAAGTAGTAGTAGTAATTACTATATAGATAGTAATAAGCTCTTTTCTTATTCTATACTTATATATATAAGCTATAAGAGGTTAGATTAGCTATAAGTAGTTAGTCTACTTAATTAAGCTTATAACTATATATATACCTACTCTATTATTATTAGTAAGCTTATTATACTTGTAGTTCTATAACTAGCAGCTTAATCTAGTAGCTAGGCTAAAGGTTCTCTGCTGATAAGTATATCTTCTACTTATTTAACCTAGTTAATTTATTAATTGCTAAGAAGGTATAAGAATAATTAGTAAGCTAGGTCTTCTTAGTAGATCTCTAAGACTCTTAGCACTTGCTAGAAAGCTTCTTTCTTCTATAGTAGAGTATACTTTCTATAAGCTTCTAGTTAGGTTTTTCTATAGAGGAGTATTACTACACCTAGCTAGGTGCTCTAGTTCTAGTATAGGATCTAGTAAAGGTATACTTATTACTTCTTAGTCTATATAAATCTCTATTAGTTTACTAGCTAAGCTAACTAATTATATAGCTTTTACTTTAGAAGCTTACTTATTACTAGCCTAGCCTACTAGTAGTTAAGTTCCCTCTAGAAGCTTACCTCTAAGCTGTTGCTTGGTAGCTAAGCTATGTAATAGATTAACCTCTTCTATAATAGAGAGCTTAATTGCCTCTCCTATATTATATATCTTATTAGGTTTATAAAGGACCTGTATAAACTCTACTACCTCTACTACTAGAATAGCAGTAGCCTTATTATTAGAGTTGTAGAAGAGCTTCTTATTAAAGGTTATATTACGCGTTATAACTACCTAGTTAAGTTAGGGTACTTATATTTAATATATATTAGAAGCTTAATAGCTAATAAGGTATCTAACATAGCCTCTAGAAGTAACTTTAAAGCCCTTTCTATTATACCTAGCTGCTTATTCTTAATTTAACAGGTAGGCTTAGTAGCTATAGGTATAAATCCTGCTCTAATTAGGTTTTAGATTAGCTGTTGCTGCTCTAATCTGCTTAAGTTAGTACTATCTAAAGTAGTAGGTAAACTACTAATAAAGTATCTTATTAGAGCTCTAGAGCTTATTAAAGTATAATAGGCTTATATTATATAGCTATACTACTACTAAAATAATGTCTAGCTAGAGTTTCTTAAATAGGCTTATACTACTCTATATCTTAATAGATTTAGTAATAATTTTCTACTTAGCCTGCTTAGTAGCTCTATTTAGCTTATAAGTATATAGTAGAATTTATTTAATATAATACCTTAGTTAATTGCCTAGTATTTATATAAAGAGCTTCTCCTCTATAGTAAAGTTACTAAGTTATTATCTTAGCTAATTTTATAGAGTTTAACCTTATACTAGGTGTACACTTAGCTTAAAATTTTTAATAATACCTATAGAATTTCTATTTATATTTTCCCTTAGAGAGTAAATATAAAGAGCTTCCTACTATAGTACTCCTTAATTAAAAATATCTAAAGTTTACCTCTATAGCCTAGTAGTATATTAAATAGATCTTAGCTAACTTTCTAAAATAGACAAGTAGGCTTCTTATAAGGCCTATAGAACACTACTTACTTAGTATAAGTAGTAGAGTAAATCTTATAGTCTTTTTAGAGTACCTTAGTAATATATATACTACGCGTTCTATAAACTAGAGTTCTAAGAGCTTCTAAGCCTAGGTAACCTACTTAAGTATACTAGAGCTGTTCTATTAAGCTGTATAGGTATAAGCTATATAATTATTTTATTACTATATTTAGTATAGCTACAGAGTAGCAGAATAGTAGCTTATATTTAAAGAATATAAGGTTATAAATATACTGTAGAGTAGCATATATAATACTTAAATCTAAGTCTTTAATATAGCCTACTTATAGAGTACTATCTAGCCCTAAGTACTATATACTTTTATCTTATAATTAAGCTTCTAAGATTATATTAATATAGAAACTTTCTACTATAACAATATTATAGAGGGGTAGGTTCTTAGTATATAGGCTACGCTTGCTATAGAGTATGTTCTTAAATAATTAAGCTCCTTAGCTACTAATAGAGAATGTTTAGGTTCTAGCTTCTACTAACTTAGTAGAATTAGCAGCTTAAAAAGAGCTAGGTACTAGAAGCTCTAAGCTGTTTACTAGATATATAGCTACTCTATTATCTAAGATTATACTTATAGATAGAGGATAGGCGTTAAAATCTATTAAATTATATACTTCTAGGTTCTTGCTTAATTCTAAGTAGCTTAAAGAGTTAATTATCTATAGATTAATAAGAGCAGCCTATATATTACTAAAGAACTTAACTTTAGCTAGTTAGTTAGTAGCCTAGAGGGCTAATAGAGCTTGCTAGCTCTAGCTAAGTTACTTAATAGCCTGCTTTACCTCCTTAAAGTCTTTAGAATTAAGCTTCTAGAGTATATTCTAGTAGTACTAATTACTTAGTAGGTAAGGCAGGTTTAAAGAGCCTATTACTGCTGTTTTAAGAGCTTAGCACTTTATTAGTTTCTACCTATAGGTATAGCCTTTATTCTTATATAGGCACCTATATTCTTTCTTAAGATTTAAGCTGCTAGTAGGTTATATAGAAGTGCTTTTAGTCTTATCTAATCTATTACTAAACATAGTAAATATACTAGAGTTATCTTTTTCTAACTTAATTATATACTTATATATTAAGCTACTAAACACTCTATTAACTTAGTCTAGATTAAGTGTTTTAAGCTCTAGGATAGTATCCTAGATAATCCTTTAGTGTATAGTATAGGCCTACTCTAGAGCTATCTTATAGCTTAAGGTATCTAAGAAATTTTAAATAGTAAGCTCCTTGTTAACTTCTATAAGCTTATATAACTTAGCTCTTATATATAGGTAGGACTAAGTTTAATACTAAGCTTATAAAGCTACTCAGCCTTATTTAGCTACTCTAAGGTATACTTAATACTTAGCTTATACCTAGTTCTTAGTACTAAGTATAGTAGGAGTAAGCTCCTGCTTTAGAGCTTATATAAGCAATTAGAGTATAGTGCTATTATTAGTAATAAGCTATACTATAACAGGTAAGATAATTACTAGAGATACTATAGTATTAACATAGTTCTAGAGCTTCTAAACGCGCTCTACCTTAGTAGCCTACTTACTTACTTATATTTTATATTTAGTAAGCTTATAATTATATAACTAAGTGCTTATTAGTATTACTAGGTTCTTAGTATTATTTCTAAGAGCTAATTAGCTATAGGTAGATTAGGTAGAGATCTAATTATTAGCTATTAAGCTGCTGAGTAATTATTTAGGTACTTTATTATTAGTAATTAAGCTTGTTATTAGTAGCTAAGAAGCTCTATTATATATACTAGTAACTATAGGCCTATCTAGATTAATATAATCCTATATATCTTAGAGCTTAGTATACTATATAAGTTAAATATACTAATTAGGCTAATTAGAGCATAATTATAGCTAATAAGTACCTATTAAAATTACTATTAAAGCTTATAAGCAGTAGTTAACTAGCTTACCTATAATTACTATTTAGGGCTAAGAATTTAGGATATAATTAGAGCAGTTAAGCTATATCTAAGAAGCTTGTTTATAGCTAAGTATATAGAGAGATCTACCAGCTTAGAAAGCTAAGCTTATAACTATTACAGAGCTTATAGAACAATACTTAGGTAATTAATAAGTAAACTTAATTAGTATTTTACTAAGTAATACTATTAAGTAGTTTATATATAAAGGAAATGTATATAGATTATATGACTTAGCTAAGTAAGTATCTAAGCTATAAGCAGGTTGCTTAGTACCTTAATATTACTGAGCTAAGTATTCTAGCTATCTATAAGCTACTTAATACCACGTAATAGAAGTATAAACAATAGAGCTATTTATAGTACTATAAATAAATATTATAATAGATTTTACTATATAATTACTAACCTTAAAGAACTCTATTATAGAATATGCCTATAACTCTATATTTATTATAGCTAATTAATTCACAAAAGCTGCTAAGTTTATACTTTTTTAATATAGTTGTACTACAGAGTAGCTTATATAATTATTTTTAGATAAAATTGTTTAACACTATAGTATCTCTAAATCTATTATTAGTGATAGAGATAAGCTTTATATATTGAATTTCTAGATAATATTCCTTATAGATATTAGAACTAATAAGAAGCTATTTATAGTATATTATCTATAGATAAATAGATGAATAGAATAAGTAAACTAGGTAATAGAAATATACCTTTATATCTATTATTACTAGTAATAGAATAATTAGGTTTTACTCTTACCTATAGCGTAGATTGCTAACAATAATAAACTCTTAGAAGTAATAGGTACAACACTATTCTTTATAAGTTATAGAAGATATCTAAGTCTTTTTATAAGAAGTTTCTAAAGTAATATCTAAATAAACTTAGTAATATCCTTACTTAAATTACAAAAGAAAGTATACTAGAAATCACTTAAAAGTATTGCTAAAGCTTAGTTATAAGTAATTTCTTACACTGATAAGAAAAGAAAAATAGTACCTCTACTAAAGGAGGGGGATAAAGTATATTTCTTTCTAAAGAACCTACGCACAAAAAGACTAATAAAAAAACTAGATAAAGTTAAAGTTAGACTAGTTAATTCTAGACTTATACTACTTAAAGATACTAGAATCTATTATATATTCTATTCCTTACTATTAGAACTAGCTAACCTAGAGATACCTGTACAGAAAGACCTGTATTACTAAGTAGATAGTAATAATAAATAAGAAGTTAAAATAATAATATAATACTATAAGAAGAGATAAACAGCCAAGTACCTAGTTAAATAGTTAGGCTACCTAAACTTAGAGAATACTTAGAAACTAAGAATAAACCTTATAAATTGCTAAAAATTAATAGATTAATACTATAGAATATTGCCTTATTAATATAACCTTATATTAACTATATTATAAGAGAGAAAGCTACTTATATATCTATAGTAGGATAATAAATCTCCTTACTATAAAGGTTCTTACCTAACTCTTTTACCTAATTAATTACGTATTCTGTCTTCTTTATAGTACGCTCTTTTACTTATACTATAATAGCTTTATTTCTTATTAACCTAGAAATTATAGTTACTAGTAAAGCTTTATCTTTCTCTGTCTTTTTTTTATACTCTTTATAAGTATAGTTAAGTAACTTCTAAGTTAAGTTTATATATAGATACCTGCTGCAAACATACCTAGAATACTTTAGGTAATTTAGTCTCTTTAAAGTTATAATAAAACACTTCTAACTATTAGAAAAATAGTAGCTATAAGGAATATTAGCAACTTTATTATATTACTATATCTTAATAGTAATACGTAGTTATTCTTAATAAGATAAGGAAAGTTATTACTTAGATAATTAGAGTTAAAAAGTCTTAGAAGATATAATATATTTAACCTTAAGTTTAAGATATAGAGCAACGCTTATAAAGAATACTATAATAATTAAAAATAAATCTAGTAAAGAAAAGTAATAATATTATAATCTCTAATCTTAAAGCTAGTTATTTCTATTTTTTCTATAGCTATACGCTGTAGTTTATAGCAGCCTAGTAATAGTATAGGCACAGCCTAGAGTTATATAATTCTACCTTACTCCTTAGCACGTAAGAAGGACTATAATATATAACTACTTTACTTCTTAGTAAATAAGAAGAATTTACCTTATATTAATTATTATACGGTTAGTATTATAATAATACTAACTAAGGATCTTATAGTAAGTATATATTTAGTAGGAATATAACTCTTATAGTTAATATTTAACCTAAGTAATAATTTAAGTTATTAGAACTTATTTAACTTCTAAGCTAGATAGTCTACTCTATACTACTTATTATTACTCTAGCTTCTAAAATAGATAAATTATGTCTATACTCCTTGTTATACTCTACTATACTTTACTATACTCTACTAACTAGTATTATATTCTACTATATAATACTAGCACCTTTAAGAACTCTTATTACTATACTTATTCCTAAGAACTAATTAAAGAAGTACTTATAAGCTTTGCTTAAAGTACAATTCTAAATATACTTTTACCTATTTTACTAGCCTACTCTAGAGGCTACTATCGAGTATAAATTATATAAAAAGAAGTAACTTCAGGTAAAAAAAACTCTTATACTTCAAGAAGGCTAGTAATTAAATACTTTAAAAGATTTTAGTATATATAGTAATAGTAAGAAGTTAAAGAAAAGAGTATATACTAAAGATAGTAAGCTATTTTAGTAATACTATAGAATATATAAAGAGACTAGGTATAATATATAAATATATAAGAATAAAGTAAAAGAAGTCTCTAAGTAAAATATTATTGTATATTATAGGCTAAAAAGGTATAGAGTATAGTATTCTATAGTATAATATAGTAGAATATAATAGAGTCTTAGTAAAAGTAGTTTACTTACTTAGGTAGTCTACTTACTTATATAGTATATTTAATAAGGTTATTAGTTACTATAGCAAACTTTAAATATAACTAAGTTTTAAATTCTTTTTTTATTAAGTTTTATTTTCTTATTTCAACTATTTGTTACGAACTCTTATAACCAGCCAATTGCTGACACTCGCTCTCCTAGCTGTCAGCAAATCAGAAACCCCCAGCCGATAGAATTACAAGGATCCACCGTGCGGCACAGTTAGCGACTAGATAATTATAAGTCACGTGACAAGCGCTCACAACTTAGCAGTTAAGCACTATAGGTCTAACTACGTGCCGCTTACCCAGCTTATAGTAAGCAAGTAAGCAACGCTTATAATGCTTACGTTAAGCACATTAAGCATTATGTATTTCTTTAGTATATATCTTAGTAGGAACACAACTCTTATAGTTTGTGTTTAACCTAAGTAACAATTTAAGTTATTAGATCTTACTTAACTTTTAAGCTAGACAGTTTACTCTGTACTACTTATTGTTACCCTAGCTTTTAAGACAGACAGATTGTATCTGTACTCCTTATTGCAACTACTACCTGCAAGACTCCTATTACCGTATTCATCCCTAAGAACTAATTAAAGAAGTACTTACAAGCTTGCTTAAAGTACAACTCTTAACATTTTAAACACCTCTAAGATAAGTACTACCTTAGAATCCTGTGCTACCCTTAGCAACTCTAACGCGTCGCGCCGCAATAGTAACGACGACACTAACATAGACAAGGAGGCACAGGCCCCTGTCTACACTAGCGTCTATCCTGTAGCTAAACCTAAGCCCTTTAATAGAACTTGTAAGAAGCTAGAAGACTAGCTTATAAAATTTAATCTATTCTTTATGTTCTAGGGAGAACGTATCCTTAAGGAAAAACGTGTAACCTTTGTCTCTACGTTTATAAAGGACTAAGCATTTACGTAGATTAAACTATTTCTCTGCTGCTACTATAGCAAGGGAACCTCTACTAACATTAACTCCTAGATTAAGGATTTTAATCTATTTAAGGAACAGATCTGCTAAGTATTTAAAGTACACAACAAACCTATTATCGCACGTTATAATATCTAACGTCTTAAGTAAACTTTATTAGCTGCTAACTATGCTACTAAGTTTTAAGAGATTGCTACGTTTATAAGATTTAACAACACTACACTCGCAACTATGTTTAAGCAAGGCTTAAAGCCTAAGGTTAAGGAAGAACTTATGCGCACTGCTGCTGTAACAGACACTTACTAGACCTTAGTTAAGGAAGCTATTAACATTAACATTAAGCTGTACAAGCTTTAGATAGAACTTTGCAATAACACTTAGGTTAAGACAATTAATGTCCCTACTAGACCTAAGAATAACTAATAGCAAAATAATAATCTACAACGTAGCTAACGCGGCAACAACTATAGATCTAACACAAGCCGCTAAATCTACAACAACACGTTAAGTAGTTACTATAGACTAGAAGCTATAGACCTATCTAACATTAACAAAGAACAGCCCTAGTAGAATAAGAAAAACAAGGGTAGTAACAAGGGTAAAGACAAGTCTTTAGTTACCTGTTACAACTGTAACAAGACAGGGCACTACGCTTATAACTGCTGTATAAAAAATAAAGTAGTAAGGCAACTTAACATGCTTACGCACAGTAGAAACAAAGGCTTAGACTAGAAGGTTATTACTAACAAGGTAGGACGCCTTATAGAAGACTCTAGTTCTAGCTTAGAATACAAAGACTATATTAAAGCTAACAAGAATAGAAGGAATGCAAGGGAAAGAGCCCCTACTCCTTATCTTAAAGAAGAACGTGTGTTAATTAAGAATAATCCCTAACGCTACTACGCTGTTAAATGCAAGGAACGCAGGGACTCCCTTGTAATTAGGAAAAAGCACTACAACAACTTCTATTAAGTTAGTAACAAGTACTATACTATAGATAGAAAACGCCTTCTAGTGCATAACAAATATTAGGGAAACTTAGCACGCTACGCTATACGCCTAACTATGCATAAATAAGGTACTTAGACCTTACGCAAACCTACACTACTAAAGGTAACAGTTATTAATCTTATAATCAACAACCTTCTACAACCTAAGAAGGGTAATACCGCGCAAAGACGCAAAGAACAAACCGCTATGTTTAACAAACAAATCTAGACCTACAAACAACAGCAGCATCTAAACTACTTATTAATTGTAAGATTACAAATATACTTAAACTATAATCTTACAGCGCAGTAAAAGTTTAATTAGTAAATAAAGAACGCTAAGCTTACAAAGGGAGAATAGAGACAAGAAGCATTCTATAAATAAGCAAGAAACAACACTGCGACATAAGAACAGCTTAACTACGCCCTTGCTATTACACAAAGACGCTATAAGCAGGATTACTCTTGTGCACTAGCGAAAACCTCTACTAACAAAACTATTAGTGTATAACAGGACAAACGCAACCTGCTACACTATATATTGCACGTAAGCTATTGCTACTACAACGCGTGTACTTTCTATAAACTTTAAAAAGTTAATAATAAATAGTTTCCTACTAAGCTATAAAGATGCTTAAGGGAATAGTACGTTTGTAATAACCTAAGCTGCACTAGGCACGTATAGGATAAGTGTACAAAACTCTATTTCCCTAAACTTACCTACGTTAAGGACATTCTAGAAATGCACTTAGTCTAGAACAATATCTATAATAATCTTATATAGGCAATATGTTTAAATCCTAAGTGCACACAGCACTACGTAATAAAGGAATTATTAAGATTTACTAATAAACAGGCTTTTTTAGGCTAGCACCGCAAAGGTGTAGAAGAAGAATTAACAAAGGAAGATACCTTAACAACATACAGAGCGCCTAGAATTAACGTTAGGATTCTAATACAACTAATTCGCTTATTAAATTCCCTGTTGTACTAAATAGTAGATAGATAACAGCATTGTTAGACTTAGGAGCATAAAGCAACTATGTGTCTTAATCCGCAATAGAGCAAGCTAGCTTGCAACTGTAATAAAAAGATAAACTCTACCTTATATAAGTAGCTAACAGAGAACTAATACTAAGAGAGTTAATAGTTACCTACAAAGTAGTACTACAATCTCTAAAAGTATTTAGCTATAAGGAACAGATTATCCTAGATGTTCTAAGAACAGCTACCTACAATATTATATTAAGACTTTCTTAGCTATAAAAGCATAATTCTACAATTAACTAGAAGAACTAGAGGATTGCCTTAAAGTATTATAAGATAGGCACACTACAACAGCAACCTACGCAGTCTATAACGCAACTAGTAGATAAGAGTAGAATAATAGCAAATATTAGCTTAAATAAGACGCGCTAAGCAAGAGCAGTTAACTGCGCAGACACTAACTTGCCCTAGGGTTACAAAGCAACAGTTAAGGAGAATAGTACAACCCCTAATATCCTAGACAAATATAAGGAGTTTAAAAAACTCTTCTATAATAAAAAGACTGCAAAAGCGTTACTACAGCACTAGGAATAAGATTATAAGATTAAGCTTATACTAAGTAAGACACTACTATTTAGGCCTATATACTAGATGTTAGAAAAGGAACTTAAGGAACTGCGCAAATACCTTAAAGAGAACATTAATAAAGGATTTATTAGAGAATTAGAATCCCTAGCAGAATTTCCTGTTCTATTTATACTAAAGAAAGATAGCAAGCTACAACCTTGCATTAATTACTAGAAACTTAATAATATTACAATTAAAAACCAGTACTCGCTACTAAACATTAGCAAACTTTAGAATTAGTTAGCTAAAGCAATATACTTTACTGCGTTAGATTTAAGAAGAGCGTATAACCTTATCTGCATAAAGAAAGGCAAAGAATAGAAGACAGCGTTTAGAACCTGTTATAGTTATTACAAGTATTTAGTTATGCTATTTAGGCTTACTAATGCACTAGCTACATGTTAGGCACTTATTAACAATGTGCTTAGGGCACACCTAGATATTATAGTAGTAGTATACCTTAATAACATCCTAGTGTATAATAAGACACTAGAAAAACACATTACTTACGTACAAGAAGTGTTAGTCTACTTAAGAGCAGCACACCTACGCCTAAAACCTAAAAAGTGCAAGTAGCACAAGGAGGAAGTTAAATTTCTAGGGTTTACAGTAGGACAATATAGAGTTAAGATAAGCAAGACTAAGATTTAGGTTGTAAAGGACTAGCTAACACCTAAAACCGTTAAGAATATCTAAGAGTTCTTAGGGTTTGTTAACTTTAACTAACGCTTTATTAAGGACTACTCTACAAAGGCCTTGCCGCTTATAAAACTAACGCAGAAGGACACGCCCTTTAAGTAGGATGCAGAACAAGACAAAGCTTTTAAAGAGTTAAAGCAAGCCTGCATTAACCTACTAACTTTAGTTACATTTACAAGCGGAAAGCTGCTACAAATAAAAACAGATACCTTAGATTTAGCATTAAAAGCATGCATTACGCAAGAAAAAGATAGTTAATAGCACCTAATTGCCTATTACTTACGCAAGTTCTTAGAACTAGAGGAACAATACAACGTACACAACAAGAAACTGCTTACTATTATATCTACTTTAGAACACTAAAGAGTATACGCTAAGAGTTGCTTAAAGCTTACAATCTACACAGATTATAAGAACCTAGTACACTTTACAACAACTAAAGTCTTAAACTATTAATAGGTACAATAGGCTAAGATACTTAGCTAGTACAAATTTAAGATCGTGTACACGCTAGGAAAAGACAATAGAAAAGCTAACGCACTTAGCTAACAACACGACCTTGCTAGATTAAAGACAATTAATAAGTTAGCTATCTTTAGGCTTAATGCTAATAGATCGCTTAGACTATTACAGCAGCTTAACAACGTAATAACTGCTAAGATAACAGAATGCTTACCTGCTAACGTTCTTAAGGAACTAGTTACAGAGGTAATTAGTTAACATTACAATAGTCTACTGCACAGACACCTAGAAATTACACAGACTATAGAACTTATTAAGCAACATTACAAGTTCTCTAATATAAAAGACAAGGTTAGTAAGTATATTAAGAAATGCGTAAGCTGTTAACAGAACAAATATAGTACGCACGCTAAGTATAGAGAAGCACAAGCAATAAAGCTACTTACAGCGCTATAGACAAATATTACAATAGATTTTATTACGCAACTACTAATCTCTAAAGACCCTGTTATAGAATACGCCTACAACTTAATATTTGTTGTAGTTAATTAATTTACAAAAGCTGCTAAGTTTGTGCCTTTTTAACATAGTTACACTACAGAGCAGCTTGCACAAGTGTTTTTAGACAGAATTGTTCAACACTACAGCATCTCTAAATCTATTATTAGCAATAGAGATAAGCTCTTTACGTTAAATTTTTAGACAACGTTTCTAGCAGCAATTAGAACTAAGAAGAAATTGTCTACAGCATACTATCTGCAGACAAACAGACAGATAGAACAAGTAAACTAGACAATAGAGACATTTCTCCGTATCTATTGCAACTAGCAACAGGATAATTAGGTTTTACTCTTACCTATAGCACAGATTGCTAATAACAATAAACTTTTAGAAGCAACAGGTGTAACACTGTTCTTTACAAACTACAGAAGACATCTAAATCTTTTTACACAAAGTCTTAAAAGTAACATCTAAACAAATTTAGCAATATCCTTAGTTAAATTACTAAAGGAGGTACACTAGAAATTGCTTAAAAACATTGCTAAAGCTTAGTTATAAGCAATTTCTTACACTAATTAGAAAAGAAAAACAGCACCTCTGCTAAAAGAGGGGGATAAAGTGTACCTCCTTACAAAAAACTTACGCATAAGAAGACTAATAAAAAAACTAAATAAAGTTAAGGTTAGACTATTTTTTATTTCTAAACAAATTAGCCTAGTTAACTTTAGACTTGCGCTGCTAAAGGATGCAAAGATCTACAACACGTTCTACATCTTCTTATTAGAACTAGCTAACCTAGAAACACTAATCTAGAAAGACTTCTATTACTAAGCTAATAGTAATAACAAATAGGAAGTTAAAAAAATACTGCAACAATAAAGCAACAGCAAACGCAACAAGTACCTAGTAAAGTAGTTAGGATATCCTAATTTAGAAAATATATAGAAACTAGTCACACACCTTACAAATTGCTAAGAACTGCTAGCTTAATTCTAAAAGAAGTAGCCTTGTCTAAATAGCCTAGAGTTAACTACATTGCAGGAGAAAATGCTACTTATGCATCTGCAGCAGGACAGCTAATCTCCTTAGCCTAAACATTCTTGCTTTTGCCCTCTAGCTTATTAGCAAGGCACTTAGCCTTCTTCGCAGCCCTTTATTTCGCCTGCGCAAGGATCTTCTTATTTTGCAGTAGACGCGCAATTACCTCTACTAATAATTTTTTATCTTCCTTAACCTTCTTTTTATATTTAGTTTAAGTCTTGTCTAACAACTTCTAAGATAAGTTAACGCATAGACGCCTAACACGCACACACTTAGAACACTTTAAACAAGAACCTGCAGAAGGTATAACAAAGCAGTTGTAGCCTGTAAGAAAACAACAATTACAGAAGATAAAAGCAACAGTGTTATGTTAACAGATTTTAATACTAAGACAGAGACGTTGTTAAGAAGAGGAGGACATAATAATGCTACAGAAACGCTAAATAAGAGCAGAGCTAAGCTTATAAAGAATAGCTAACAAGATCTAAGGACGTATCTTAGTAAGGAGGGGGATAGTGTTATAAACTCTTATAACTAGCTAATTGCTAACACTTGCTCTCTTAGCTGTTAGCAAATTAGAAACCCCTAGCTAATAGAATTACAAGAATCTACTATGCAGCATAGTTAGCAACTAGATAATTATAAGTTACGTAACAAGCGCTTATAACTTAGCAGTTAAGCACTGTAGGTCTAACTACATACTGCTTACCTAGCTTATAGTAAGCAAGTAAGCAACGCTTATAATGCTTACATTAAGCATATTAAGTATTATGTATTTCCTTAGTATATATCTTAGTAGGAACACAACTCTTACAGTTTGTGTTTAACCTAAGTAACAATTTAAGTTATTAGATCTTACTTAACTTTTAAGCTAGACAGTTTACTCTGTACTACTTATTATTACCCTAGCTTTTAAGACAGACAGATTATATCTGTACTCCTTATTGCAACTACTGCCTGCGAGACTCCTGTCACCGTATTTATCTCTAAGAACTAATTAAAGAAGTACTTACAAGCTTGCTTAAAGTACGACTCTTAACACTATTATATTAATTCTATACTACTTAGTTCAACTACTTTATATATTACTATTCGATAGTAAAGAAAAGTACTTAGAACTGTTTACTTTCTAGTTATATTGTTACTAGAATGCTAGACAGCTACAGACTGTAGACATGTGTAAGCAAGGAGGGCTTGTGCGTATCACGTGCAGACCTGGCAATACGCCAGGGCAAGCTAACCTCGTATCCGCCCCCAGGCACTCGGCCTACAATCAACCACGCGACCATCATGTCTGCCCTGTAACCACAACGTCTATTACGGCCCCTTCACGCTTTGCTCCCCGGGCCGAGCAAGCAGAAATAAGTCGAGCTCGTGTTTCACGTTGTCGCCCGGACTTCCGGACGTCGGGGCTTACCCAACTCGCGAATCCGCCGAAGTATACTTAGACAACCAACGTCCACCCACGCGCAACATCTCTCCCCCGAAATCAGCACTCTTTGCTCTACCCTTCGCAGCTCGGATACTGCTCATACACGATGCGGCTCTTTCCCGCGGCCCTCGCGGCCCTCCCCGCTCTCGCATATGCGCAGAATCTCGACATCGACGTCACCAAGGCTGCGGAGTGCACGCGCAAGACGCAGAACGGTGACACCGTGCAGATGAAGTACAAGGGCACGCTCATCGATGGCACACAATTCGACTCCAATTTCGACAGTGGCAGGCCCTTCGAGTTTAAGCTGGGGACGGGCCAGGTTATTCGTGGCTGGGATCAGGGGCTTTTGGGCATGTGTATTGGTGAGGTTAGGAAGTTGACAATACCGCCTGGTTTGGCGTACGGGAGCGAGGGTGTGGGGCCGATTCCACCTGGCGCAACGCTGAGTAAGTGGCTATAGAGCAATGAGTGAGGCTCTGAGCTGACGTGTTTAGTCTTCGAGACTGAGCTGCTTGGGATCAAGGGGGTTGAGGCTGAGCCGCCTGTTGAGCAGTCGCAAACCGGGAACGAGCCTGTGTTGCCGGGAAAACCTACATCTGCTCAAAATGAGGGAGCGCTGGAGACAGAAGCTGCAAAGGAGAAGGCTATGCCGACACCTCCCCCCGAGATGTCGAGTTCGGTCGCAATCGCAGCTCCAACCGTGAGACCTTCGGATACCGCAAGCGCCGCCGGCAAGCACCCTCTCGACGGTGAAGACGGAAAAGGCGAGTGCAATCTCCTGGGCGACTTTGCCCTGCTCGTACAGGGAGCGCTGGGTTTGCTCGCCGTGTCATCGCTTGCGATCAAGAGGCTGAGGGAGCACCCTCGCCGCCCGCTGAAGATCTGGTTCTTCGACGTGTCCAAGCAGGTTTTTGGTTCCGTACTGCTGCATCTAGCCAATATTCTCATGTCCATGCTCTCCTCGGGCCAATTCGACGTCCAAGCCCAGACCCAAGCTGCCGCTCATGCTGCCGTGGCCGCTGAGAAGGGCGATGAGCCGAACCCATGCTCCTTCTATTTGCTCAACCTCGCCATCGATGTATGTCTACTACTAGGTTTTTACCCTCAAGAAAAGCTGACACCCTTCGTAGACAACAATCGGCATTCCGATCCTAGTCCTCCTCCTCAAACTCTTCCACCGCGCCTTCCTCCTCACCCCGCTCGCTAACCCTCCCGAATCTATCCGCTCCGGCAACTACGGTCACCCGCCGCGCGCAACGTGGTGGCTCAAGCAATCCGTGATCTATTTCCTCGGTCTGATCGGCATGAAGCTGTGCGTTCTCGTGATCTTCGCCCTGCTCCCTTGGATTGCCTGGGTTGGTGACTGGGCCCTGCGTTGGACAGAGGGGAATACTGCACTCCAAATCGCATTTGTCATGTTCGTCTTCCCGCTTATCATGAACGCGCTGCAGTATTGGATCGTGGATGGTTTCATCAAGGATCCCGCAGGCCAAGAGGGCGGGTATCAAGGTGTGGGGGAGCATGACGAGGAAGATGAAGATGACGACGAGTGGCTCGAGCGCCAGCGGAGGCGCCGCGAGGCAGGCATTGATGAAGAGAGTGACGATGAGGCTGGGAATGGGAAGTTGAGTCCGGGGGCGACGGGAGCGAGGAAACAGTATGATCCCATGGTTGACGGAGAAGGGAGTAGTAGGGAGGGGAGCAAGTCGAGGACTGACTGAATGGCACAGAGGATGGGGTGTATGAGGTCTTGAGTTATCGTTACGTCCGTTGTTGGTAGGATTCGATCAACCGAATGAAGTCTTGAAGAAGCAACCAAGGACATTACAGCTTCAACCTCGTGCAACGTCGGTCTCCTAATAGTCCTGCAGGATACTACACTGAATTTGCCACAGGTAGGAGATTCAGACCTGGATTTGTTAATTGACATCTCCGAGGACTGGATCACGAGGTACCGGAATTTGCTATCGGCTCGATTAGTTGTGGACATCATAGATTTTAGCTTACTCGTCCTGCCAGCTTACTGTAGCATTGCAGAGACTAGATGCTGGGGAAAGGGGATACTCCACGCCAAAGTAGAGAAGCATGGACGTAGTTGCTTTTTGAAAAGGACCGGCCTCTGTGTGACTTCTGAGTGGCTGCAAAGGTGTGGTCTAGGATCTACAAGATCTTGTTATACAGGGTTGCAACTGAGCATTTAACGCTGCTATGATTCAAGCTATGAAGCACCGATAATCTAAAAGAGGGTCAGGGCTGACGCTGATAAGCACGAAATGTCGATGAACTGATCAAACAAGGCCGTCAGAGAGAGGTCAGAGCTACCCGCGAAACATCTTTGGCCACATCATCGAGGATGTCAACTTGAGAATGTGCGGCGGGGATTTGAGGTTTGATCGCAGTATGGCGATGTTCGTAGGTGATTCGATGTGACCTCGCCAGTCTCTTTTCAACGACACTCCGTCGATTTGCTGGGGCTTTACGAGATATCGGTATCTATATGGTTTCTCTTCAGGGAAAACGCTCCTTCCGGTTCCCGGAAATTGTGTACATGTAGATGGCAGAGATCAGAATGATCTTTATACATGTGTCATCCATGACAGGTCACATAATCGTGTATAAGTAAGCATAAGACTGGCATACAACTTCCCAGGGCACCATTCAGTCGCAAAACATTGCGCTTCTTAATCGGGATGACGATCTAGGTTGCGATTGCTAAAACCTCTCTCATCGCGTGTGCTAGATATTAGTGCAGGAGGGCAAAGTCTCGTTCTGAGCTTACAGAGTTTTACAGTCCGAGAACCACTTAGGTCTTCAAGGCTTCAGCGCAAAGAGTCTTGAAAAACAGAATGAAAGATTTGAAAACCATGATCACGTCGACACCAGTTTGAGATTAGATTCCAACTAGCTCCAGGCCTCACCGCTCAACCATGTAGATATGAAAGGAGGAATGTAGCGCTCGGCCGAACTTCTAGCAAATGGTCAAACACGGACGCCTGGAGCAGCTAAATGAAGAACTATCTAAATGATAGGAAGATATACGAGTACAATGCCCTCTCCAGAAAGAATCAGTGTGCTAATCACCGTAAGAGGACCCAGCATTGCTAAATCTTCAATAAGGTCATATCGTCTTCCTTTAAGACCACCTTGCTTCCCCACCATCCCTACTCACACATGGGTGTCTGCTTGATCAACACCCCAACCCCTTCGTCTCCTCTCTCCAAATACATCCCCGGCATCAAATTCCTTCCCAACCGCCGGCGACGGCGCCGCAGAATCAACCCTCATACGAGCCTTGAAAGGGGGCATGGGTGGTGGTGGTGGGATCGCAGGGGATGCCGAAGAGGCGGAGAGTGTATGTGTGGGTAGGGGGGATGACGTATGATTGATGGAGATGCGTTTGACCGGAACCGGGGGTTTGGGTTTGGAGACCACTGGTGTTGACGCTGGTGCTGTAGGAGTGGAAAGAGGTAAAAAGTTGGCGACTCGAGGGTGTGCAAGCGGTGGGACGGGAGGGTATGTAGGTAGCGGCAACGCCGATGACGACGATGACGGCGTGCTAGAGCGACTCGCAGGTGTACTGGCCCAGTCTCTCTGCTCCTTGCTCAGACTTGCTGACTCCTCGTCACTATCCTCCGCCTCAGCCTCCCATGCCCGCCGCTTCTGTAGCCGTGCTGCGAGCTCGTCGACGCCGTCGGTTTTGACCATCGGGACGCGATCCGAGCTCGTTGTTCGGGTGGGGAGATTCCTCTTCCATTCTGGAATGGGAGAGTCAAGGCCACTGACAACCATGCTGGGGTGTTGAATTATGTAGTCGTTCGGACTTGCGGTAATAGTACCTGCGAGCCGGCCCATTGGGGTCAGAGGGGTTCTCAGGTTAGACGATGTTGAAGGCGTGTTCGGTGTGTGGGCTTGCTTCTGCGAGGGGTGTAAGGGGACGGGCCGGTTGCCGATTCGCAAGTGACCATATTCAGGGATGCTATGCTGGCCGATAAGCTTTGCTGGATCGAGGACTCTGGGAGTTGCGGATGACTTGGCATTTGTGGATGGAACATGTGGTGGTACTGGAGAAGCGGGTGAGGATGTAATTGGGCTCTTTCGCCTGGCTTCCAGCAGGGCACGCTCCATTTCGTCGTTTGCTGCCTTCTTTGCGGCGAGCTCTACTTCTAGCGTTCTTTTCTCTTCTTCTTCAGCCTCCTCTTGGTGCTTAGATTCCTCATCTTTGAGCTGTTGAAATTGCTCTCTCAGGCTCGCCTCCCGCTGTGCTTCGGCTTGTCGCTCGCGTTCAGTCTCATCGTTTTCCCGCGCCCTGCGAGACTTGCGGTCGAGTTTGTCTTGCTGCGCCTGAATATATCTCTGATGCTCTGCCTCTTCCTGTTCCCATCGCCGAGCCTCTTCTTCTCTCCTCTTCTGCAGTCTGCGCTCGTGCTCAGCCTGATTTAGCTTATCGCTCCTGGCTCGTAGGTCTGCTGCTTCCTGCTCTCGACGCTTCTGGTCAGCTCTCTTCTGTCGGCGAGTCTCCTCATCTGCCAGTCGAATCTCCTCTTGACGCCTTTGTTCTTTCTCGGCTTCTTTGCGAAGTCTACGCTCTTCTTTGCGTCTTCCCTCCTTCTCGGCTTCTCTATCGATCTGTTCTTGTGCGAGCCGTGTTCGGTCTCTGGCTAGACGAGCCTTCTCCGCTTGATCTGCTCTTTGAATGTCCTCTCGGCGCTTCTGCTCTCTGCGACGGGCATCGCTGTCCTGACCCGCAGCGTCGAGCGACGCCTTGATAGCGGCGGCCAGCTCTTTTGGATCCCATCCATTCTGTATCTTCTGCGCACAGTCGGCACAATTTCCAGCCCTCTTCTGCGTCAAAATTTGAGTGCCTCGTTCTCGGTGTTGCCGGCTATCTGGCTGACAGTGTACGCCATTGTGTTCGAAGTAGTTGCAAGAGCTAGTATCAATATGGTCCTGCTTCCGGTGACCACAATCGAGATGTGTATATGTAAATATGCACATGATGGGATATTTGATTTACAGGCTTGCTGCCGTATTAATGATGAACTGCTGAAGGCAGAGATGGAGGGTTGAAGCCTGCGCAGGCAGAGCGTGTTATATGGGACATTTCATACATGTGACTGCCCACATGAGAAGTGGAGCATCTAGATGCAATTGTGCTAGTGGTCGAACGTTGTTACTGTTAGTTGCATGCGTTGACCGACGTGTGAATAGCTGGTGGTTCGCCTCGCCCCACAAAGTGAGGCGCAAGCGCCTGCAAAGTGCCTAGATTCAACCCCGAAACATGGAAATAGGAGGCTGCGGATGTCGCGCTGCCAGCATTATGCAGCTTGACCGCCTCGACATGTGGGCGTCACGTGGGTCCATGCCGTTTGTTGGTCCACTGAAACTTGGCCTGGTAATGCTGCCAGGAGTTGGTTGAGTATTGCCATCATCAGACCACAACTACAATGGAGGTGCAACGCCTTGTAGCAGCATCGTGGAAATCGATAGATGACCAGTTGTTGGTTGAGATGACTGATAAAAGGACGTGTCTGCCAGCTGTTCTGCTACGAGAATGGTGTTGTTGGGTGCGTCTGCATAGTGACTCGTCAAGGATTGACTGGTGCATTGCTCGATTTGCAATCACGATATTCTACACCACGATGCCTTTCGAGCAGCGCGTGCATCCAGAGCAGCAAGAGTACATGTCACTTCAGTACATAAGCACACAGATCGGGGTGACGATCTGTGCATCAAAGAACTGGCTGGGTTTTGTCATGCCAGACGTCCACTGCCGCCCTCTTCTAGAGAACGAGCGATCACGAGATGATAAGAAACCGCGCGCAATAGTGTAGGTCATGATATTGCACAGGTCGAGTAGTGTGCTGTTCGAAGCTGTAGTATGTATGATGGCGTACCTCGTCTAGCTCCAATCAATACGATGACAAGAGAAGTGCTCCCATTGGTCAGCGGATGACAGCAAGCTTGGCACGATCATGGATGGCCGTGAACTTTCGGCCATCGCCATTGCTGTTCAGTCAGTCGTAGCACACCACACCGCACAATGGCCTCGAAACTGGTACCACTCGCCTTCCGCAGCGCCTCGCGCGCTCTCCGTGTTCAGGCCCAGCGGCCCCAATGGCGCGCATTCAGCGTCTCGCGGCCAGCACGGAGCGACAACCTCATGGTTGTAAGTGCTCCTCACAGCGCCTCTCGACGTCAATGGCACAACTAACGCAGCGCGCAGCACCGCGACTCGCCCGAGAACAACCCCTCGATCCCGTTCAAGTTCAGCGAGCAGAATGAGCAGCTCATCCAGGAGATCGTTTCGCGGTACCCCTCCAACTACAAGAAGGCGGCTGTCATGCCGCTGCTCGATCTCGGCCAGCGCCAGCACGGCTTCTGCAGCATCAGCGTCATGAACGAGGTTGCGCGGTTACTTGAGATGCCCCCCATGCGTGTCTACGAGGTTGCCACCTTCTACACCATGTACAACAGGACCCCCGTGGGCAAATACCACGTCCAGGTCTGCACAACAGTACGCACCCTACGTGTCAGTCTACACACACCTGAAACTAACATCTCTAGACTCCCTGCATGCTCCGCAACAGCGACGCCGTTATGAAAGCATGCGAGGACACCCTCGGCATCCACCATGGCCAGACCACCAAGGACGGTCTCTTCACCATGACCGAGGTCGAGTGCCTGGGTGCCTGCGCCAACGCGCCTATGATCCAGATCAACGACGACTTCTACGAGGACCTAACATACGAGACTACCCAGTCGCTGCTGAACGCCTTGAAGCACGCCACCGAGGCCACAGGCGCGCAGCCCGGCGCTCCCGGCCTTGCCAGCGGCAGTGCCTCTGCCGACCAGGGTTCCAAGGGCGAAGCTGCCCTCAGTTCGCAGGGCCGCGGCTACGCTGCCGGCGGTGCAAAGGTCCCCTCTCCCGGCCCTCTCAGCGGCAGGCAGACCTGCGAGCCTGCAGGTGGACTGACTTGCTTGACGAGCGAGCCCTGGGGCAACGAGAAGCTGAGGACAGACGGCGCGCTCTGAGTCGGTGAAATGAGATGCGTGTAAATAAACATAGCTTGTCTGTCTGTTCGTGCTTTTCTGGGACCTAGAGCCGCTGCAATTCGATGCGATGGGAGTGTGCGGCTATGTAGAGTACTCAATACCATTTTCTTCCACGGTCATGACCTCCGAATCCCCAAGACCTTTTGAGGAATTCGCTAACCCTTCCCTCCTCACATGCCCTGCAAAGGGATCTCCGCGTATCATCTCTGTTTCTACCTTTCCTAATTGCTCCATTTCACCCCATCCTGTGCTTCTACTACGCTAGCGTCAACATCTACGACTCGCTCACAGACGCGCAAAGCCTTCCAGGGCATGTGAACAAGGAATCAACAGACCAGAACAAGAGAAGCTTCCCAAGCACGGGAAACACTCGACACGACAGGACAGCTAGGAGGACAGCTAGGGCGATATGTGGGAGGGGAGAAATAGGGAGGTGCAGGTGGATCCTCGTGTATAGTTCCGCAAGCTTTCATGGCGGCCGCCTTTGTCCATACTCGCGTTCTGGTAACCGACCCAAAGACTCTACATCTCACAATCATTTAAGACTGATTACAAAGATCCCGAACCCAGGACATTGTTGCGAATACCAGACTATGTTCTGACTGTTCCATGCACATGCAAGCCGTGAAGCAATCCCAATTCGTATCGAACCCGTCACGACCTCTTCTCATTATCCTGGACACTCCGTCCACGGACCAGACTTTGTAATAGCCAATACTGCGATTAATCACCCTTGCATGTAGTTTGTACGTCGACCCTTCTCGAACGAACTACCTCAAGTTTCGAGCTGACTCAGTATCACGTGATCACGCTACGTCGAGCGCGGTTCCCTGCAGCGGCCCGCTTGTCTTCACAGCCCTGGTGATTCCTGCGCTCCACCGCTCTCTCACACCAGACCTCAACTGCAGACAGTCACCAGGCGCACCACAATTATACGATCCTTCCACCGCTGCCTGTTTCCTGTGTCGATAGCTTGTCGACACCATGTCGTCCTCGGTGTTCTACAAGTTCAAGAACTCCAAGGAGCCGGAGCGCTATGCCTTTGACGGCAATGAGATCTCCGTCTTTGAGCTGAAGCGCGCAATCATCGAAGCCTCGGGCATGGCCAAGAGCACCGATTTGAACCTCCACATTTACCATGAAGACGAACCAACAAAAGAGTACGACGACGACACAACTACCATACCTCGCACGAGCACCGTTATTGCCGTACGGCGGCCGGCAGCTCGAGGCTTCAGCAAGATCGCGCGATACGTTTCAGGAAAACCTCCAGTGCGTGCCATCAAGAAGGACGCTGCGCCGGTCGTAGCACCTCGCCCAAGTGGCGCCACCGAGACTGATGCCGAAGCTGCTTTCCTGGCAGAGTCAGCCCAAGTTTGGGATGCGCAGAAGGAGTCGCTGTCCCACGCAAAGCCCGTCTACAACAAGAAGAAGCCTGTCAACGTACCCAACTACGACCCGCCCTCTGGCTATGTTTGCCGGCGGTGTGGTGTGAAGGGCCACTGGATCCAGCAATGCCCCGAGAACGACAACCCCGACTTCAAGCCAGTGCACTGCCCCAAGCGCACAACCGGAATTCCCAAATCTTTCCTCAAGGTCGTTGACAAGTCTGAGGTAGATGAGGATGCAAAGGGTGTCATGCTGAACGCTGATGGAGAGTACGTACAAGTCATGACGGATACAAAGACGTGGGAGAAGTTCCAGGCGAAGACACAAGCCACAAAGGCTCAGGCCGCCAATGCAGATGCAGCAAGCAAGGAGGTGCGCGAGCGCGGCCTAGAGTGCCCTCTCGACAATAGGATGTTTGTACAGCCCGTCAAGACGGCGTGCTGTGAGAAGACCTACTGCAACGATTGTATTGAGTCCTCGCTAGCAGATAATGATCTTATTTGCCCCAATTGTGGAGAAGAAACCCTAATCGAGTTCACCCCTGATAAGGAAATGGAAGCCCGTATTCGCGACTTCGAGGCCGAGAAGGCAAAGGAAAAGGCAGATGCAAAGGCAGAGCAGGAAGCAGCTGCAAAAGCGGAAGTGGAGGCGGCGGCGGCGGCGGCAGCAGCAGCAGCAGCAGCAGCATCAGAATCGGAAAATGCCCAAGCTACCAATGATAATGCAACCCCCAATGCATCAGGAACTGACCCCTCTGCCACTGCAACCGCACCAGAATCATCTTCAGACCAACCACAGGCTCAGAAACAAACATCAGAAGAACCCACATCCGACACCGACTCCAAGAAACGCAAATCTCCTCCCACAGACATCCAGCCCCCAACTGCACCAAAGGCGATGCGCCAGCAGCAGCAGCAACAGCAGAACCCACAAAACACAATGGAGCAGGACTTCATCGCGCAGATGGAGGCGCTGAAGAACATGCCCATGGGCAACATGAACATGGGTATGAATATGTCCAACATGGGCATGGGCATGATGAACAACGGGATGATGATGCCTGGCATGAACATGGCTAACATGGGCATGTACAACCCGGGGATGGGCATGAATGGGATGAACATGATGGGGATGGGCGGGTACGGCAATATGCAGATGCCCGGCATGAACGGCGGTGGCGCAAACATGAATGGAGGCAACATGAACGGAGGCAACATGGGGGGTAACGGGATGAATGGTAACGGCATGAACGTCAATGCTGCACAAGGCAATACCAACTTCGGCTTCAATCACAATCCAATGCATATACAGCAACAGATGAATAACGACGCGTATGACCGCCAGCCGGTGAATCCGAATCGCCAGAGGGGGAGGAAGCCCAGGGCCCCGGACTATCGCTATCTCTGATCACGCCCCTCTCCTTACAGAGAGCAGGGTAGCATGAAGGGCGTGTGTGGGAGGAAAGAAGGGAGATTGCATGTACGATCGATGAATCTGGAGTATGGGTCTTGCATGGGCGGTGTTTGGGCGTTTGGTTTTGTTTCGCTACGCCTTGCTTTTTGAACCGGACTTGGACATCTTCTCTTTGCCATATCAAATACCGAGGGAGGAAAGCGTTGGTCTGGATTCGACTTGATTATCAGGTTTCTTCAATGAGGCTTCGCGGCGTCGCAAGTCGGTACTTACTTATCTCTATCTATATACAAGTCGCTGATGAGGAGGAAGCAAAGCGATGCGAATACGGAAACAATTCAAGACAGTTTCCATACGATAATTTTCAGAGCCCAAGTTTTGTTTCTACGTGTTTACTGGCAAGCGAGAAACTGGTCGGTGTGAGATGGCTCTACGGCGCTCAGCTGTGTGCTTCCGCGTTCACTCCTTCACCACTCACCCACTACATTCACGGCTCTCGCTGCCCGCTTTCCGCCTCCTCATGCCTCGCCGCCCTTTTGTAACAACTTTGGAAGCGTCGTTCCCAAGCTCGACCCATCCTAGCACTGAATCTCAGAACGTTGATCCACATAATAAACTGAGTTTCATTGTTTCCTAGTCTTCATACTGAGACCTTTCATCTACACACATTGCATGAATGTTGTTTTCAATCTCACGTGCAGAGCAAAGGACATCATATGGGTAGTAATTGATGTATTTATTCAAATTTGGACTCTTTCGCCTATGTCAAAACAAGGGGGGTATCTGGGTCCATCATAACGCCGCTCAAATGCTGTGTTCAAACTCGCAAAAAGAAAAAAAGGGCACATCCGTCTACCCAGTCCTCTGACTCTTCCTCGCCTTGGGCGCGCTCTTCATGATGGTAGCGACAGACTCGCTGGTCCTCGCTCGCTTGAGGTTCTTCGTCCGGGGCGAGGCGCTCGATTCGCTGTTCGTGTTCGTATAGCGTGTGCCCTTGCGACTTCCCTGCTTAGAGAGCCCGCCAGCATGGCTCGCGGGACTGTTGAAACCAGAGCCGCCGCCCGCGGTTGCAGCGGAGCTACCGGCGACGATGTCATCAGCCAGGCGATCGGCGACGGCGGCATCATATTCGCGCTCGAAAGCGCGGACGGTGTCAGGGTCTTGTTGGCGTGCAGTGGCGAGGAGGTCGATGCTGCCGTCATCGCTGTCGTCTGCAGAATACTCGGAAGCTTCTGAAGAGAGATTGGTCATATCGCTGCCGACAGCCTGACCTGGAGGCGCGACGTTAAGGAGCTGAAGAGCGGTCGAGGGGCCGTCGCCGGTGTCTGAACCATCGTCTGAAGATTCTTCGTCGTCTGATACCTCGCCTGAGGATGCTGAATCGAACGGGAAGAAGGACGGTGGCGGTAACGTGGAGCTCGGAATGTCCTGGCGAACTGCAGAGATGACCTCTTGCTTGATGGTGTTCCTGGCGCTTGTCGATCGGCGCCTCTCTTCGTCTGGGGCCTCCCCATCCAAGATTGCTCGAATTTTCGACGGGTACAAGCTTGATCTGCGAGTGGTTTGACCTTCCGCTGGCCGTGCGGATGTCTGTGATCGCTGTACACGGATGGAGAAGTTGTCCTCTGGATGTACACCTCCCAACCCCGAAGCTTTGAAATCCATCAGATCTGGACTTTCTGCATTGGCGTTGTTCTGCAGACCAGCAGGAGAAAATCCAAGACTATCCGTAGTAGAAGGAGTCCCCGTGCCGCTCCTGGAGTCCAAGCTCATGTTTGCATCGTCGAGCGGACCTCTGGATTCCCAGATCTCAGAATCATGGCTCATTCCGACGTTGAAGTTTGCACCCATGGGTTGGCTGGTGATGGTTGCGTAATTCTCTGGCAACGTCAGGGAGGCACCCACGCGGTCTCCTGTAAGATCGGTGCAGAACCTGACCTTGTTGTAGAAGATCATAGGACCATCGTCACGTCGCTTGCCAGACATATTGCTCTGTATGTTGGAGCTGCCCATGCCCGAAGAATCGCCGCGCTGCTGGGGCTGGAACAGTGAACTTGACGATTCGGTTGGGTCATACATGTCCATGTCCTCCTCAGAGCTCTCCCTTCGATAGAAAAGCGGCTTGTACGCGAACTTATTTGTCTCCGCACCAGATTTGATGGTTTTGACGTTGCGACTCGGCCGTTGTTCCGAAGAGGCACTCTCCATACTGGTGCTATTGCCGGTTTTGGAGCTCTTCTGGGGCGACCTCGAAGCACCCACAGCGTTCTGAGGGGAGTTGTCACCCAGACGGCCATCAGGTGATCCGGCAGTACTGAACTGGCTAAACTCGTGCCCTCCTCTCCATCGAACTTTGCGGCCATCGCTCGATACCTCCAGCTTGGTGCTGTACTCGGCGATGGCATCTTTTACGTTGTCGGGAGTAACGTTCAGCGTGTGGAGTTGAGCCATGTTGATGAGTAAGTTGAGGTAGATCCACCCGCGACCCTCTTGTGTCTCTGTGCTGGAGCTCATATTTGGCGGGGAGAAGCCAAGGTGTCGGAAGTATTCCATGTTGGAAGCAGGGACCTGGGCGCGAAAAGGGTCCAAGTCGAGAGGTCGCGTTGGTCGCTGATCAGGCGAGCCGGAGCCGGCAGTAACAGCAAAGTCCTGTTCGCTCACGCGCTGCTGTGCGGGAATGTGTAGAGTGGAAGCGCCGACTTCTCCGTCGAAGTGCGCCCGCTCAGGCATAATGAGAGCGGTACGTTGTCCTTCTGGTCTGAAGCCTCGGCCAGCGGCCTCCCTCTCGCGTCGGTCGGCTGTAGCGGCAGACTGGGCAACCTCTTCCTGCTGCATGGGCTGGGAGTGTGTGCCAGGAGCTGAGCGCTTGCCGGCAAAGATCTGTTCGAGTCGTCGTACAACAGCCTTCTTCCTTGACTGTTCTGACATGGGGGTATGCTCCTGGGGCATCAAACCTAAAGGGATGTCGTGAAGGTAGGACTGGATGCTCTGCTGTTGGCGGTTGTAAGCAGATTTGGTCATTCTTCGGGAATCGGTGATTTGATTGGAGGCGCCGTTGGAGGGTGTGGATGAGTTCTGACCAGAGGCCGACATGGAGGCATAGCCAGACTCGGCGAAGCGAGAAGCGGACGAGGCGGTGACGTCCTTGTGCAGGGTGGGAGCGTAAGTGATGTTGGGTGGGTCGGCAGAGTCGTCGACGAGACCAGCAGCGAACTTGCGCAGGGTCTCCTCAAGCTCCTTCTTCTTGTGGTCGGGCAGGCCATGGAAGCGGACCTCGAACAGCTTCTCATCTTGCAGGTGGGCATCGTAGACCTTCTCGTACTTCCTCAGACGCTGCTTGAGCTTCTTGTTAGCGACGGTCAGGTCATCGATGACGCTTCGGAAGTCCTCTGTGCTGCTGCCGTCGGTGCCGAGGTTCATGAGGTTGGGGCGGTAGGGCAGCGGGTGCATGCCCATGCGCTGGACATCGGGCGGGGTGCGGTCCGAGGAGGACGAGTTGTGCAGCAAGAACGGCGGGTCGTTGTCGATGAACGAGGCGCCGTGAGAGGCGTCATTGTTGGTGCGCTCGAACCAGCCGGCAGCGTCGCTGCTGTCGCCGGAGCTGTGGTTGTTGATGTTGAGGCGTGGCGAGATGCTCGAGGGTGGGTTGGCCTTGTCACTGGCAGGAGCGTTGGGCGAAGTGCTGAGCGTGGTTGACTGGCGGCCAGGGTGGGCATGAGCCACGGTGGAGGCGGCCTTTTGCAGCTTCGAGGGCGGGCTGTGTCGCAGCGAGACCGACTGGTGTGCTGGCGGACGGCGAGGATGGCTGCTCTGCACCGGCGCACAGCCAGGAATGGTCCCGGGACGCTCGTCCATGTCGCGGAGCTGTGGTGGGGGGATTCGTGTCACGAGTGCAGGGTGTTCACAACAACCATTGGGGCGTCGAGGGTGACTCGGGCAGACGTGTGGTGGGTGTGTATCGACGTCTATGTGTGTGGGCTCCAGTTCGAGTGCGAGTGCGTCTGCGTGTGCGAGTGCGAGTGCGGCAGTGGTGGTCGACGTCGTGTGTGAGATGGGAATGCAGATGGGCGAGAGCGCAGCGCAAAAGCGTGTGTATTCAAGGTGGGAGTGGGCAGGCAGAGCGCAGCGCCCGAGCGGCAACCATATGGGGCCATGCTCGCTGTAGTTTGCCGTGAGCTGCTCGATCTCTGAGGTTTGGACAGATGAGCGTAAGAGCATAAAGATCGAGACATCCCGGCACGCTAGCTTAGCGTCTAGCCCCCATCGCCAGAATGGCCCGCATCGTCTAGCGCCTTCCACATCGACGATTGAGCCTCCTCACTCACACAACCGTCGATGCACGAGAGAGGAGCACAGATGAGATGGGCTTGCATCCATTCAAACCATCTCTGTCTGCCGCTGCGCTGCTTGCTCAGCTCGACAGCCCCCACCGCCGCCCACACGCCCGAGGCTTAGAAACTACCTATGCCCTGCCATGCAACACGCAAAACTGTCAGCGCAAACGCCAGCCCCCGCCCGAGCCCGAGCCCGTTCCTTGAATCCGTCCTGGCGCTGAACATGCCCTCCGCGGCGTGATGACCCGTAAAGTGCCTCGCTGCGTGCGACCGTTGCCGCGCATACCTACATAGATCGCGATCGCGCCTTCCACTCCATCACTACCTGCTCTATCCAGCGCTGATGTCATCCGCCCTCGCTGCCAGCACCCACCCAAACGTTGTCTCACAATCTCGTGTCCTGGACCCTGAATCTGCGATGTACACTACGCCGGCGATCTGAGGCCTTCCCTGCGAGCAGACCCTGAGTGCCTGGCATTCGTTCGGACCTTGACAGCGAGGCCGTCCCCATCTGCCAATACACTTGCTGATCTGGGCCTTCGGCCATGGCCTGTAGTCCCGCGGAACCTGTCGAGCCCACCCCAACGTCACCGCCGTCACAGCCCCGATTTACTCCTGATCACCATCGAAGATATCAAGACCATCGCGCCCCATCTGGACACCCTCACACGCCTTGATTACACGCTCGGATACCTTCGTGTCGCCCATGACGTGATCTTCATCTGTTGATAGTTCAGCATCGCGATGCAAGCCAGCACACCTTCGGTGCTAAAGACCGCACGCTGCCACGCTGTTCACAACATGATGCATAGCTGTCAGTTTCCGGGATCTGTTCCTGACCCTCTTACGCGTATTAGCGATGCAGTGCAGTACTCATCTATGCGCCTGTATCATTTCTGGAAGCAGCAATGAAACCGGAACTGACAGCCGCTCCAGTCGTTTCCCTGCGCGAATTACAATTCCAAAACATTTGTGATCATAGTTGCAAATGCAATAATGCAGCTATTCGATCACTGGCAGCATCTGAAATTCATCAACCAAGGTGTGACCGTCGCGAATGTAGTGGGCCTGACCTTCCGTCTTCGTAACGACCCGTGCACTTGGGAGTTGCTGCATTCGTCGACCATCGTGGCGAACTGTGGCGCAGGGGTGGCAGAAACGGTCAGCGCCTCACCCAGCCGCCAGATCTGATACAGGCACGAATACCAGATCCGCGCGGCATAGATCCGCCACCATCTACAACGACGCTGCAAAATCGTTCATGTCGTCCCGTCTCTTCCCTATCTAGACCCAGAGCAGCGGAAACGTTCATCTTCCATGTGCTACTCCATAATCGAGACATTAGAATTCACCAGAATCTATCGTACAAGGCTGGACATGCCGAGGATCGTGGGGTCAGTTTGCACAGATACCATGCGTGTCCCCCGGTCCAGAACCTGACTGCAGTGGGACAGTATGTATTGTTCACATGCATTGTTTAGCAAGCCTATCCACGCGACTAATTCTAGAACATGTTGCTTCTATGGGCAAGTCTGATAAGATGCCCACTGCAACACGGTAACGCCGAGGATCGTGAGGGTTTGACAGTTCATGAGAGATGCTCCACGTTTTGCAGAGTGTGCCAGAAGCCGAATGTCCGTGTGTAGTTGAGAGCTTGAACGCTCACTGAAGCCCGTGCGCCTTTATTGACTCTCTATCCAACGGCTGAAGGAACCTGTAGCCGTCTGATATGTAGTAGATACTCATAACATCCTTGCCCGCTGAACTACGTTGACACATTGCCACGGTAGGTCTCCACGACTGTATTTAATCAGGAAGGAGCTGCGGCTGCCGAGAAAACCCAACCTGCTCGCTCTCAAAACACTAGAATATCTGCAAGTCGCCGCTCCATGCGCATCATTACGACGTGTGTTTATCTCGCGCTATCATAGGTATAGTTACAGCCTTCAACGAGGCTTCTCCGCACTCAGCAAATGGGTCATTTTTAGTTACCTACACACAGAGCCTTATCTCAACATCGCATTGCGAGGCTTCTCCTCGCGATGCTTCAAAGTGCATCCATGACACGATGCATTATTAATTAAAGCTTTTCATAGATGTCCTTATTTTTCCTAACTTTGCGCTACTCATCATTCGTACTGTGAAAGTATCACTTGAATCGCGAATTTCTTGATCAGATCATCTGTCAGTAGCTCTCAGGGTTATCACTGCTTACAGTCAACATAACAGAGCCTGTACCGAGCATTATTTCTAATCAGGCAATTCCTATACTTCACAAATATTTGCAGGCGTACAGCCAGTCCTGGATCTCGGACTTGCTGGGTAACCGCAATGCGGACGCAGTATATAAAAAGTGGGCAGGTGACCAACAACCTTACCGCACGTGAAGAACGGCTGGAACATGTCAGGAGCGATTCGATAGCTGTAGGCTGTAGCATACGCGCTTTCGTCAACTTCTCAGCGCTGGCAGCACCCGGAGGTCAGCCTCCTGATCTCGCCAACGGTATTGTCGAGCAGTGTTGTTTATTATTGCATTACAGTAATTCCTCCCTATCTCCAACTCGCAAGTCACGTTACTGTTTGCGTCTGAGCAAAGATGGCGATGTGCGCAGAACATTCAAAGAATAGACACCTACCATTCTCGTCACTTCATCACAAACGATGGCTTGCAACATAAGAACTCAACAAGTCGTAGCGCCTCATATACGACCGGCAACGTTACCGCCCAACTCCATGCACAGCTCAATACTCCCAAGCATGACACAGCTCCTCTAGATTTAAAGTCCTTGGCTGCTAACAGCACCTGTCTTCCCACTATACGACGCGTTCGTTGTTGGCACCAACTACTTCTCCACGTGTTGTTCGCGGTCGTAAGGGTCACTTGAATCCAGTCTGAGTTTCGATGGCGCTATCAATTGGACTGTGGTGGCTACCTCATGTCATTGCATCGGGACAGAGGTTCAGCTGAACGTCGTACAAAGAAGGTGAGATATTCGTAGAAGATCTGTCGTGTCAAACGGAAAACGTCTGATAGCTGTAGTGGATATGAAGTACTGCAGACCAACTGGTTTTGAAAAGGTTCATGATCAACGAGAACCCCGGAATGCCGAAGTCCTGCTGACCGTACTCGTAGAACCGCGTACAGACTTCCTTCAACTCACAACGTCTAACCTGCCTAAGACGCCCCGTAAACCTTCCGATATACTCGACCAATGTTTGCGGTCTTCGTATCCGCCAATCACAGCTTCCTACCTATCATGACTGCGTCAGGGTGAATTCGGTTTGGGGGGAAGTCCCCCTTTGAGTGATTGGCTGGGATTTTTTTCCCGGGCACCCACGTCCACTGATGTAATTCCCCAGACACGAGGTAGAATTGTTGCCCAGGAATCGATCGCAATACACATGCATGACCTCCTGCCTTGATCCAGCGACCTAAGGACCCATCGCCATGCATGCGTGCCCTAAACATCGCACCCAACGCCATTGTATCTGACCTGACAGACTGACAGACCGTGACTGGGACAAACTACAGCGTCCGCCGTCCTCACATGTCTAAAGCGCTGACCCTCGACGAAGCCCGATTGATCCACCATTTCACGCTGCACCTGGGTCGCTGGCTCGACTGCACTAATGCGTCCCGCATCTTTACCCTCACCGTGTCTGAGGAAGTTTTCGAGTCCCCTGTGCTTGCTTGCGCTGTGCTATGCTTCTCTGCCAGACACCAGAAGAAGTATGAGACTGCCGAGCTGGCCTATGAAAACTGTATCGCGCTGTTGATCGAGCACCTGGGCGCCGGCAGCGACACGTACAATGAGTGTCTACTGAGCGCAGTACTGGTGCTGCATTTTGCCGATCAGCTGGAATGTACAACCCCCTATTACTTTCAATCTCAAGCTCTCCATGTCTCAATCCAAGGTTCTTCCCTTCTGAGCGCGCAGTAAGAGCACCTCCTTGGGCCGCGTGAGCATCAGAGACAGACATTACCAAGTGAGCAACAACGCTGATTCCGCACAGCGCCAACCGTCCACTGTCCCGGAGACAAACGACATCTGCGAGGAACCTCGAGCATTCTTCGGTCCCTAATGCCAACCCCCATCATCGACCCCACTGCGACCACACTTGGCGGCGCCGCCTTCTGGATCTACGTCCGGCAAACGCTATACAATGCGACCATCAGCCAAGAGCCGCTAGACCTGGACTTCTCCATACAGCTATCCCCCACCGCCGACATGATCGATGATATGCATCCGTTGGGCTGGCTGCGGCGGGAGACAGCGTGGGCAAACCAGATGCTGTGGACCACGGCGTGTATTGCGAATTTCTGCTTCTCGAGGCCCAGAAGGGAGGATGACGCTGCGAGTCGTGCGTCCGCGTGGGCGGAGCTGTGGGCTCGGACGCAGGACTGGATGAGCAAGAGGCCGAAAGAATTTGATCCCATTGGAAATGGACCGCCGGAGAAGGGCGCGGTGTTTGGGTATATCTGGTTTACTGCGGATTGGCACGGTAAGTGCTCCATATCTCCCATCCGAAGTTCAGAAATGATATCACACAAATCCGCTTGCCTGCGTAGTTTGAACAAGATTGTCGCTGACCAAGGCCATCTCTGGCGGTGGTACAGTGATAAGCCACGTGTTCTACCACTTCTCCTGCATCCTTCTCATGCGGTATAGACCGGACTCGAAGTTCCACACGCGCTGGATCAAGGCCACGCTGAGTCCAGATGACGTGAGTTTGGTTCCTCTTTTGCATGGTCGTATCTTGTTCACAGCATACACACTTTCTCCCCTCATCAGCGAACTTTCCTCTTCTCCTTTCGTACGGTTACTACATCTTCTATTCTGCACCATCTCCTTTCCCCTAACACTCCTCCCTCCGGGGGGGGGGGGGGGGGGGGGGGGGGGGGGGGGGGGGGCGGGGGGGGGGGGGGGGGGGGGGGGCGGGCGGGCCGGGGGGGGGGGGGGGGGCGGCCGCG